>CM035164.1:90994167-91614354 GCA_020205615.1 Panax quinquefolius
CATTCATTATAAAAATATCACCAATTAATATATTATTAAAATAATATATTTAAATGAATTATTTTATCGTAAAAGATAAAATATTAATTTTCAACAATTGTCACATTAAAAATTTTCTCCATCTATATCCACATAAAATCAATATTTTCCTCATCATATAAATCAATAATTAATTATTCACAAATAATATTACAGAATCACAAAGATCTTGATAACTAAGCCGCTCCCAGAAAGAGGGGCTTTCCAATAAGGATCTCCTCATCGACGCCGCAATTAGGTGACCAAACCTCTCCCCAGATGTAACTTTCTAGACATTGCCAATAATGTTATCCAATAATATTATTCGGGATAATATGAATTATTTCTCCGATAATGGAAAAAATAATCGTAATGACAATTTATGAAACAACAAAGAATATAAAATATCAATGCAAAGAATTATTGAATCAATAAAATAAAAATATCGAATAGTAATTATTGTAACAATTATTGAGTAGTGCCTTCACGTAAGAATCAATAATTGGTGAATACCGTGTGCTACTGCTCAACAACGCATATTATGTGTTTTAACCACCGGGTATTCCAACAAAGATAATCTGTAATAATCGCTATGGCAGTTATTTATAACAACTTATACTTGCTGCTTTCTTCATCCAATTGCTTTCCATTATGGGCCCATTATTGTTTCATTGGCCGCATTTAATATTCCCCAACGCTAAAGAATATTCCACGACCGAACGATATTTCCCGACAATAATGAATATTTTATAACCACTTGCTTATTCAAAATATTTACGTATTTTACCCATGACTAACCACATTAATCAAATCAACCCTTACTATTTCAAAATAATAAATAGAGGAAATTCAATTTTATTAAAAAAAATCGGGGTCTTACAACCTCCCCTCCTTATGAAATTTCGTCCTCGAATCGACGACGCATTCGTGTGTTTCAAAAGATGAGAATACCTCGCTTTCATTTTCGCTTTCCAACCCCGTGTCAATTTCTCAATAAGCATGGTTTCTCCACAAAACTTTAACTTGTGGTATAACCTCTAAGACATAGGACTTGTTTTCCTATCCAAGATCTTGACAGTATTCTCCTCGACGTTAAGTCTTCTGCTATCTCGTCCGGTTCTAACTCAATGACATGGTTCGGGTCGTCCACATATTTACGTAACATCGATACGTTAAAAACGTTATGAACACGCATCATACTTGGCGGTAAAACGAGTCTATAGGCCACAGTTCCTATTTGATCGAGAATTTCAAATGAATTAATAAATCGAAGGTTTGAGCTTTCCTCACCTCACCGATTCTCGCTTTTGAAATAACAACTTCTTGCACCTCCTTCTTCAAATTTATCAGCTCTGGTGTGTAGCTTGAACAACTTTAATTTTATCGATTAAAGTTGATTATACTCGTATATCATCACGTGGGCACCTAGAGTTTTCATCTCCATCTCTATTATTTGTAAATTATATGAAATTAGTCTTTGACAATATCGTACTCAGATCAGATACGATCTTCTACTCAACACGCCGCCTACCACGCTCGCTTTTCCAGATGGTATGGTCGTAACATGTCTTTGAAATGAGTCTCCTCTTGAGTTCTTCAAGCTCTTTCCACATTCCTTGCTCCATTCGAATTTTGTATCTCTACGAGTCACCATTAATGGAATAGCGATTCGAGAATATCCTTCAACGAATCTCCGATAATAACCAACTAAGCCTAGAAAGCTACGATTTCGATTACCGATTTAGGTTGTTCTCAACGTGACTCATATCCCAACCTTGGATAACACGCTACAATGACACCTATCGCTTTACTATCGCATCTAATATGGTGTCCCCTATGGAGAATCGGCTTCGGTGCATTCCACAAAGGAAGTCACCAGATAAAGGCTCGTGTACCAAATTTATAGTTGAATTTTTAACTCGAAGTTCAATAGAGCCATTCGATATGAGATTTTAGAAATGAGTTTTGTACCGGGTTCAAAGTCGATACAAAATCTAATATCAAAGCTTTGGGAGTAAACCAAGAAATTCTTCAGAAATACGCCAGAAAATCAATAACAACAGAATATTATTCAAATCTGACGTGTCTTTATTCAAATCCATAACATGGACTAAGAAAACTTGACATCCATAATAAACGAATGACTTCATGGCTTGATATGAAAATGTTTGACTACAATGGTTTGATTACTTGAATTTGAATAACAAAGTTGCTTTAGAATATGAAAACTAACAACCTTACTTAAAGTAATCAATTTTGCATGATGAGTAGTTAACCTTAAAATCACATCAAAAGCAAATATCTCTATAGAAATAAGGTTAACAGGTAATGTGATAGTGCCAACCTGAATCAAGCAAGATTTCTAAACAACGGATGTAATGAAAGTTTCTCCTAACGGAGTCTCCATAAATAGGTCAAAGTCTAATTTCTCCGTAGTCAAGTTCAAACGCTGAGCGCAAGCAAAGAGAGATAAAAGAATGGGTAGAACCAGATTCAGTAAGGTATAAACTTCGCAAGAATTTATAATTAACTAACCTGCTAACTTTCGTCGGGTTCCTCGTGATTTTGATTCGTCACGACAAATGCTCTTCCAGAACCGCTGACTTTGACCTTTCGGGACATTCTTTTCGAGTCACCATTCCGCTTGACTAGGTTTCATACCGTATAATCTCGAGCGATATGTCCTTCTTTTCCATAATTATAGCATACCTTAAACCTGTTGTGGTCGGGCCAATGATATGTCCCTCTTCCCAAGATTTGTAACATACGACCGGTGGTCGCTTCTCTCCCTTAGAACTGGGCCACGCAAGACCGCTGCCTTCACATGGTCGTTGTTAAATCTCCTCTTTAAAATCTCCTCCCGACTCGCTTCTTCTATTTTCATGGCCATGATTACCACCAGAGTGGTTACCGCTTTGTCCGTATTCTTCTTTCTCCATTTGGTTATCGTTATTCGATGATCGCTATCTTGATGATGATCCTCCGGTTATGGTCCCTCGGTTGAACACACTCGTTATCTCGCTTCTAACAATCGAGCCCCGATTGACAACATCCTAATAGAGAAAATTTATGAGAAATGAGATATCGACGTACGCAGGTTTCAAACCTCTCGTAAACATCCGCGCCATACGTTCCTCATTCTCCACCAAATGAGGTGCAACCTCGATAACTCGCGAACTTCGCCGCATCGGGACACCGCCATGTTATTCTCGCCCAGCCTAATAAACTCCACTTCCTTCATATGATTTAATACTTTCGTGGAAGTACTTGTCATTGAACTGCTTTCAAACGCCTCCCACGACACGCCGAAAGGTGGATGGGTACGCTTCACGATTCCCACCAAGAATCGCTTCGCTATTTTGAACATAAAAGTAGCGAATGGAACTTTCGTTCCTCCGCATCCTAAGACATCGAATATCTTGGTAATTTGTTTGACCCACGCCTCTCCGCCTTTAATCGGATCCGCTTTCCCTGCACTCGTGGTCCCAACTTCTTGAACCGCCACTGTGACCACCCGTGAATTGCTATCATTTCCTCCTCGTATTTTGAACACGAAGTCTCTTCGTCGATTTTGTATGAACTGCAAAAACTTCTAAACATCCCTCGCTCATCATCTCGCTTTCTGGTGTTGTTTCACAGGAGGTACATTGCCACTGCTGTCAGACGTTTCTCCTCGTTGGTAAAAGACAGCATCTCCACACGGTCTCATTTACTCCATGTTAATATTCTCACGACATTCTCAAATCGCCATAAAACAAGGGTTAATTAAGGAAATCAATATATCACATAATATCCCTATATACTTGACCAACTAACAAATAAGCTTAGGTAGACACACTAAGCGAAGGATTTACTCGCCTCCCTCCTAGTTCTATTCTCCCGATCTCCGCCAGTAGATCATATCCCTAAGCTCGATACCAACCGCGACGCCCCAAAATAGGTCCATTCCATCCAACCCATTCTAAGTCGCTAAATACATGGTACGTAAATAACTAAAACTTTATTAATACATTTGTCGCGGCAAAATACGCACAACATATATATCATGAAGTTTAAATACAATTATTGTCTTCTAGACAATATACATACCCAAATAAATCCTCATTATTGATACACTATTTTACGTAATAGTGAAGACTACTAAAACAACTATCTAGAACCATCACTCCATACCCCCGACTAGTTCCTCGCTATAATCTCGCCTCGAGAAGAAAATGGAACAACAAGGAAAAGGGTGAGCTCAACTAGCCCAAGAAGAATGTTATGACTAAGATAATGTACAACAAATTATCGTTAGTCTTCAACAGGAAAAATCTGATAGAATACAATAGACATCAAGTTTCGATCAATATTCGCAATGAAATAACAATTCATGGAAGAGTTACGTAGAGAATGAAATCTACTATAATCTATGAATTTAATAAATCCATCATCAATATTTTATCCCTATAACATCAATCAATATTCATCTCAAATCAAATATTCATCTTTGCACTACAGGCCAAAGATATTCACCATTGGTCATGTTCATCTAAACACTGCTCATCTTTGCACTACGGCCAAAGATATTCATCATAAAATCATTCATCTTTCGCACTACGCCAAAGATATTCAAGAACATCATCATTTAGGATCGAGGATGATGAAAATAATTTTAAAGAAAATGAATCCAAAGTGAAACAAAAGAACAAGTATTATGGATTCGCATTTTTAAACAATTCGAGTTCAAAAATACTTCATAAATAATCACATCAAGTAAAATTCAAGAATGATCAAAACATAGATACAATCAAAGCTAGTATCCGGAATAGATATTTTGGACAAAAGAAGAAATTTCATTTTCATGAATAGTGTCAGATTTGTGAATAGTAAGTGACACGTGAATAAGAATCTCCGACACCAAAAGATAGAAATTTCATAAAAAACATCATCATGCTTCGTGAATAGTACTCGTGAATAGTAACTCGCTGAATAAGTAACTCATGAATAGTAACTCGTGAATAGTAACTCATGAATAGTAATCCCATATGAAAAAAGTTCTAAATTTGATAAAAATTCCAACCAATATTTCAAAGATAATGATATCAAGAAATAATATCATTCGAGAAGAAAATAACATCCCTTACCTCGAAAGACAAGATTTAGTCAAAACACCAGGATATAGGTTATGACTTGAACTTGCACCGTATATCAACACTCAAAGTATACTCACAAGAATACGCTCAAAATATCGAGAGAGAAATAGAGAGAAAACTTCAGTTTCTGGTATGATTTTAATTCTAACCTAAGCTCCCTATTTATAGGAAAATGCTTGTAACACCAAAGTAGAAAATTGAATATAATAATATTATTTATAAACAAAATTCCTTAGCCCACCTTTGAAATCTGATTCAACCATAAGACATGTTAAATGAGGTTCACAAACTCACCAAAATGTTTTTCTCAAAATAATTAATTAAAACTCCCAAAAATCAATTATTTTGGAACTCAAACTTCAATAATTCATAACAAATAGCCCTTTTATTAGAAAATTTGAATCTCATTTAATTTTTATAGGAAGTTCAATTCTCTACAACTTTTTGCAGAAGAAAGTTTTTCCAAATTCCAAATGTAAATTGGACCGAAATTCACAAACGGGTGATTTTACTGTGCTATAATCAAATTTTCACCAAGAAATGGGTCCACCAACACACAAAACATGTGTTAAACATTTAATCCAACAAAATACTCTTCCTCCTCATTTATTCATATATCACACATTCATTATAAAAAATATCACAATTAATATATTATTAAAATAATATATTTAAATGAATTATTTTATCGAAAAAGATAAAATATTAATTTTCAACAATTGTCACATTAAAATTTTCACCATCTATATCCACATAAAATCAATATTTTCCTCATCATATAAATCAATAATTAATTATTCACAAATAATATTACAGAATCACAAGATCGGGCAACTGTGCCGCTGCCCGTGAAAGAGGGGCTTTTCAATAAGGATCTCTCTTCATTGGGCGCGCAATTAGTGACCAAACCTCTCCTTAGATGTAACTTTCTAGACATTGCCAATAATGTTATCCAATAATATTATTCAGATAATATGAATTATTGCTTCGATAATAGAAAATATCGTGTAATGACAATTTATTCAAACAACAAGAATATAAAATATCAATGCAAAGAATTATTGAATCAATAAAATAAAATCGAATAGTAATTCATCGTAATAATTATTGAGTAGTGCCTTCTTACGTAAGAATCAATAATCGTGCAATACCGTGTGCTACTGCTCAACAACGCAGACATCGTGTTTTAACCACTGTGTATTCCAACAAGATAATTCAGAATAATCGCTAAGTTATTTATAACAACTTATACTTGTCGTTTTCTTCATCCATTTACTTTCCGTTATGGGTCTATTATAAGGTCGCTACCATTGCATTTAATTTCCCCGACAAAGAAGAATATTCCACCACCAAACTAATATTTCCGATAATAATGAATATTTTATAACCACTGCTTATTCAAAATATTTACGTATTTTACCCATGACTAACCACATTAATCAAATCAACCCTTACTATTTCAAAATAATAACTAGAGGAAATTCCATTTTATTAAAAAAAATTAGGGTCTTACAACCTCCCCTCCTTATGAAATTTCGTCCTCGAAATTGACGTACGTACCTGGTGTTTCGAAAAGATGAGAATACCTCGCTTTCATTTCCGTTTCCAACTCCCAGGTCAATTTCTCAATAGCATGGTTTCTCCACAAAACTTTAACTTGTGGTATAACCTCGGTACATAGGACTTGTTCTTTCCTATCCAAGATCTTGACAGGTACCTCCTCGTACGTTAAGTCTTCGGCTATCTCGTCCGGTTCTAACTCGATGACGTGGTTCGGTTCGTCCACATATTTACATAACATCGATACGTTAAAAACGTTATGAACACGCGTCATACTTGGCGGTAAAATGAGTCTATAGGCCACAGTTCCTATTTGATCGAGAATTTCAAATGAATTAATAAATCGAAGGTTTGAGCTTTCCTCACCTCACCGATTCTCGCTTTTGAAATAACAACTTCTTGCACCTCCTTCTTCAAATTTATCACTCGATTGTGTGTAGCTTGAATGTACTTTAACTTTATCGATTAAAGTTGATTATACTCGTATATCATCACGTGGGTACCTAGAGTTTTCATCTTCATCTCTATTATTTGTAAATTATAATGAAATTAGTCTTTGACAATATCGCACTTTCGATTTCAGATAACGATCTTCTACTCAACACGCCACTACCACGCTCGCTTTTCCAAGATGGCATGGTCGTAACATGTCTTTGAAATGAGTCTCCTCTTGAGTTCTTCAAGCTCTTCCCACATTCCTTGCTCCATTCGAATTTTGTATCTCTACGAGTCAGCTGCGTTAATGGAATAGCGATTCGAGAATATCCTTCAACGAATCTCCGATAATAACCAACTAAGCCTAGAAAGCTACGTATTTCGATTACCAACTTGGGTTGTTCTCAACTGTGACTCATATCCCAACCTTGGATAGCACGTTACAATGACACCTTTTCTAAGTACTCAACTGACTTCTATTTAATTCAGATTAATCTTGCTATATTCCTATGCAAAACAAGTGAATTAAACTCCCTCAATTCCAATTCCTTATGTGTTACATGCGGTGAATGATATTTCCATTCAATTCATTAAACCTAATTATTCATTTGGCAAATAACTAAGTAACACGTTATCAAGCTTCCATTCTAACCCTAGAATTCCTCTTTCAATTCCTTCTAGAGTAACAAGGTAATTATTGGCCAAATAATTAATCAATACATGCAAGCCAAGATAAACAATTCACTTCAACATAAGTAATTAGAATAAATTGAATAACTAATTTATAGCCATAAAAGGTTAAATTGAAATCTTAATTAAAGAATTAGTTCATAACGGAAATAAAAACCAATAATCGTTTGCGAATCATCATTAAAGAATTACAAATTGAAAATAAGGAGAAGAAGAAAAACTCTAGGTGAAAATCTTCCAAGCTTCTCTTGAATCCTTGCTCAGCCTCCAATGATGAATCAATGCTTCTAATTCAGCCTCCAAAACTTTATATACTCTCTTCTTGTGCCCTATTCCTTTTCCAAATCAACTTATCACATAAATTTTCCCAACAACCGTCCAGTCAACACTCGTGTCCCTGGTCAACGCCAGCCGAGGCCCAGCGCCCCGGCGCTGTGGAGTATACTATCTTAAGCGCCCCGACGCTGTGAGGTAGAAAGTGCCAGTAATGCCCTGTTTTAGCCCAAATGTTCCTACAGCTCCCAAACCTGCAATAGCACAACTAAACACAATAAAAACGCTACTAAAGTACTCGAGAATACACAAATCTAAGCCCAAGTATACCCAAGTCATGGGTATATTACCCAATCATCATTTATTTAAATCAAAATTGATTGATAGATGTCTTAAACTTCTTAATGCTAACATGGATAGCATATCACATAAAGCCTAATTGTTTCTTCCTTTCCTCAGATCATGCCGCCTAGGAGACTACAGCGGAATCAGAGGAGGAAAGATCTATTAACAATGGTGGAGGGGAAAATGTTAATCCAATAAAGAACTTTGTTAACCTGTTAACTGAGGCAATGCAAAACAGACCCCCGCCAGTGGCAGGGTAGCCAGGACAACACTTGGCTAGCTTTAAGGACTTTAAATTGGTAGGACCACTGGAGTTCCATGGAACCTTAGACCTAATTGAAGCCTAGACATGGAATGAAGAAATAGAGAAGGTGTTTGAGGTCGCACGAGTGGTCGAAGCACAGAAAATGAGTTTTGCCACTTTCATGATGAAGGGCGAAGCTAATTATTGGTGGAAAGCCAATAAGGGATGAGCAGACTAAGGAGTTATTCCTTGGGACAGATTTAAGGAGCTATTCCTCGAGAATTATTTCTCAGAGAATACGCAGTAGGATATGGAAGTTAAGTTTCTGGAACTGAAGCAAGGTAGTATGACTGTCGCAGAGTACGCGGCAAGATTTAACGAGTAAGCCCGATTCGCTTCACATCAGGTTGACACGAAGGCCAGGAAGGTAAGAAGGTTCGAATTAGGACTGAAACCATGGGTGCAGAAAGAAGTGGTCGTACTAAAGATTAAGACTTACTCTGATCTATTGGAAAGGGCTATCATTGCCGAAGGAGGCAATGCAGCCATCGCTCAATTCAAACAAGAAAAGAAGACCGGTCAGGAAGGATAGAAAGGGGGAAGCAGAGGAGGCAGAACCCCAACAAGCGTAAATGGACGGAGAGCCAATCCTTGGGAGGTAATAAGTCCGGAGGGGAGGCCAAGAAGAGTATGAAGTGCAATAATTATGGGAGGAATCACTCGGGGGAGTGCATGAAGGGAAAGAGTGTTTGTTATCGTTGCGGACAACCGGGGCACATTGCTCCTCAGTGTCCAAATAAGCAGAAAGGAGGATGTTTCTCGTGTGGAGCCATAGACCATCAAATCAAGGACTGCCCGAAGAAAAAGCGCGATGCAGCTAGCGGCAATCGCAACAACAACAACAATGGGCTAAACATTGGAGGGCCAACCAGTCAAGCCAATAGACCAATGGCACGAACGTTCAACATGACCATACAGGATGCAGTGGAATTTAAGGACGTGGTGTTAGGTATCATTTCGATCAATGATATATATGCATACGTGTTATTTGATTCGAGTGCTACCTGTTCTTTTATTTTTGAAGAATTTGCTAAATATTTAGACTTACCCCGTGAGAGATTAGAACACCCTATGAATGTAGAAGTAGCGAACAAGGAAATTATTCCTGTAGAATACATTCATAGGAATTGTTATGCCGAATTGCGAGGATTTATGCTCAAAGTGAATTTGATACCGATTCATTTGGGGGAGTTCGACGTAATCCTTGGAATGGATTGGTTATCAGTTCACGGAGCAATTATAGATTGTAAAAAAAAGCGTGTACACCTTAAGACTCCGAATAAGTCAAAGGTGGTATTTTATGGTAGTAAATCGTCGAGATAATCTCATTGTCTGACGATGGTGCAAGCGCAGAGATTGCTTAGGAAGGGTTGTATAGGTTATTTAGCTCATGTGGTTGATACTCGACGAGTCGAGAGTTAGCTGAGTCAAATATCTATTGTAAGGGAGTTTGTTGATGTCTTCCCAAACGAGATTCCGGGATTGTCACCGGATAGAGAGATTGAGTTTGTTATTAGTTTGGCACCGGGGACAACACCGATATACAAAGCGTCGTATCGTATGGCACCAGTAGAGATGAAAGAACTGATGGCTCAATTGCAAGAGTTATTAAATAAGGGATACATTCGACTGAGCGTATCACCGTGGGGACCACCAGTCGTATTCGTAAAGAAGAAAGATGGGTCGCTAAGACTTTGTATTGACTACCGAGAGTTGAACAAGGTCACCATTAAGAATAAGTACCCATTGCCCAGGATAGACGATTTATTTGATCAGTTGAAGGGGGAAAAGTACTTTTCAAAGATTGACTTGAGAACCGATTATCACCAACTAAAAGTGAGACTGGAAGACATTCCAAAGATGGCATTCAGAACTTGATATGGACACTTTGAGTTTTTGGTAATGTCATTCGGAATGAGGAATGTGCCAGCAACATTTATGGATTTGATGAACAAAGTGTTCAAATAGTATTTGGATAAGTTTGTTGTCGTATTCATCGATGACATTCTAGTGTATTCAGAGACGGAAGAAGAACACGTCGATCATCTTCGGATAGTGTTGGAGACATTAAGGAGGGAGACATTGTATGCAAAATTCTCCAAGTATGAGTTTTGGTTGCAGAGAGTGCAGTTTTTGGGGCACGTTATCGACAAAAATTATGTTTTAGTGGATCCAACGAAGGTAGAAGCGGTTATCAATTGGGAGCAGCCGAAGACGTCGACTGAAATCAGGAGTTTCTTAGGATTGGCATGATATTATCGAAGGTTTATTCAGGATTTTTTGAAATTAGCATCACCGTTGACCAATCTTACCAGGAAGGAAATTAAGTATAGTTTAGACCAGTTAGCCAAATTATATGTCAAGGAGATTATCTCGAGGCATAGGGTACCGGTATCTATTGTATCAGATAGAGATCTGCGATTCACGTCAAACTTCTGGAAGAGTCTTCAAGAAAGAATGGGGACACAACTACGAATGAGTACTGCGTATCATCCGTAGACCGATGGGCAAAGCGAGAGAATGATTCAAACACTTGAAGACATGCTTCGAGCTTGTGTGATGGACTTCAAGGGTAGTTGGGAGGATCGCCTTCCATTAGTAGAGTTCGCATATAACAATAGTTATCACACCAGTATTGGGATGCCGTCGTACGAAGCACTGTATGGGAGGAAATGTAGAACTCCCTTATGCTGGGACGAAGTTAGAGAACGTCGACTGTTGGGACCCGAGTTGGTACAACAGACAATAGAAATCATCAAAGTGATAAGAGCCCGACTAGTAGCAGATCAAGATCGCCAGAAGAAGTATGTGGACTTACATCGCAAGAAGAAAGATTTTTAATTAGGAAGCTATGCGTTTCTGAAAGTATCTCCCTGGAAAGGGAAGATTCGTTTTGGGAAGAAGGGCAAGTTGAGCCCTAGGTTAATAGGACCTTTGAGATTTTGAGGCGAGTCGGTGAAGTGGCGTACGAGGTAGTGTTACCTCCTAAACTTGAGCACATTCACAATGTGTTTCATGTGTTAGCATTGCGGCCGTATAAACCAAACTACAAGCACGTTATCTCCTATGAACCAATCCAAGTCGAGAAAGACTTATCGTACGAGGAAGTTCATGTCCAGTTACTAGATAGAAAGGAACATAAGCTGAGGAATAAAATCATCCATTCCGTTAAGATTCTCTGGAGGAATCACGCAGTCGAAGAAGCTAAGTGGGAACTAGAAGAGAAAATGAGAACGAATTATCCGTTTTTATTTGAGTAACCTTATTTTTATAATTCTAAAGATGGAATTTTTATAAGGGGGGGTGTAATGACCGTGAATTTTAAACTCCTTATTAAATAAATATGTGATTTAATTTTTATGAATTAGTTTTGTGAGTTTGTTTAAAACTTATGTGGTTATGTGAATTTATGAAATGATTAAAGGGAGTCACTAATGGTTTATTTAAATTAGTGGACTAACCCTAAGATTTTAATATCAAAGGATTGATAGGATTATTAATTAAATATTCAATTTATTTGAATATGGTGGCAAGATTGGAGCATATTGATTTAATTGCAATTAATTGATAATGTGTTAATTAATAATTATTATGAATAAATAATAATTAATGAGTAAGAGATTAATAAATATAATATGATTATATTTACTTGATTAACTTGCGCAAGCATGCAATATATTGAACCTTTATTATATGGTAGTTAACTATATATTTTATATGGAACAAGGTGGCACATTAATATGTCTATATATTATATTTATATATAGACTATATAGTAAGATTTATTTCATTCATGTGAGTACATAATTAATCCCCAACTTTCCACTGTGTAGTAGCATTAACACATTAATATTACATTTTGGGAATTATAGTATCCAAACCAAGCTTGTTGCTGAGATATTACTCTTGTCCCAAATTTAGTGACCCGCTAATACATAAACAGTGTGCTACTTTCTTCATTGCGTAAAACTCCAGCAGCTAGGATTTGTAGTGATGATGGCTATGCAAATGGTGGTTGGCCAACTCCTCTATAATCCTTGTATCCTTCCAATTTCCAGAAAATCAAACCATGGAACAAAGCCATGAACTGGGCAACCCTTTTCTCTATAAATGGCATCCAAACTTCCTAATTCTTAGTTGCTTGAAAATTTATCTGATAAGTGTAGTTCAGAGGGAGAGCCACTGAGCATTGAAGGAGTGTAATCAGTGTGTTGGAGGTTTCTACTAAGCTTTAAGGAGGTATAATTCCTATTTTTGTTCTTGAATTGGGTTTTGGAAAATTCTTACAATTCTCAAGAATTCTCTGTTAATTGATGTAAAATAACATATCATTGTGTTGTCTGAAGTTGTTTGCATGCTTAGAAGCATTGTAGATGGTTTGGTTTCAGATTTAACATGGTTTGTGTTAAGGCTCTGCAAATGCAGAGCCATTATTTTCATATCGTCAAGTGGCGCTACAGCGCGCCCTACTCTATAGTACATTAATTGCATGTACGCTACCGCTACCAATCACGTGTACTAATTTCTATGATCATGTTCCATTCTGAGCATGCTACTTTGATTATTATATGCTTATAAACAACCTTAACACATGTAATGAGGTTGTTATGTATATAGGAGTCATGTTAGTTTGTTTTGGTTGGAATATTAAAAGAAAACTTACAGAGTTGGAAAATAGTTTTGATAAACTTTTTGCAAAACATGTTCTAACTTTGGATGCGAGTATGTTACGTTCTGATATATCTTGACATGTTTCAATATGATTGGTTATATGGTTAAAGGTAATATGAGATATTCAAGCATGATTAAAAAGAGAAATTTCAAGAAAAGGACCTTATTAGCTATGTATAAACGAACTATGTATACACTAAGTTTTAAACTTAAAAATATGCTCATGTGATCTATTAGGTGATTATGAAAGCATGATTTAGACTATGCAAACTCATCTTGTATGCTTGAAGAAGTTTTACTAATAGAGACTTAAAGTTTTGAAAATGAACTTGATAAACTATATATACATTAAGTTGAGAACTTGTAAGTATGTTTTTGATGTCTAACATTATGTATATGAAAGTATGATGTGTGGTAGGTAAAGTGGCTTGCATGATTATTAGCTTAACATGTGAAGTCTTGATTAAATGAAAACGAATAATGACCTGTGTTATGTTTTGATGAAGGGTTAAATTTAGTTATTCACATCATAACATGTGTGTTGTGCATGATTATTCATATATGTGCAAGGCGGGAGTACACTGACCTTCTGCAGAATTAGCCATGTCTTGGTTTGCACCAGGAGCAGCGCGGCCGCGCCACTCCTTAGTACAAACCAAGTGCGGCCACGCAGTCCTGCAGTTTGGTCTAAGTTTTGTTAATAAATTGAGAACTGATGCATGCTTATATGGTTACTCTAATCTATAATACTTGTCCAGTATAGTATTTGTGTGATGATAAACATGATATTGAAAGGGAACTATGATGAATTAGTGTTTACAACTTTAAAGTCAATAGTGATTTTAACTATGACATAGTGTGTTAGAAACTAATCATGTAATTTAATGGCACATGTATAGAAACATGTTAATTGATGATTTGATTCTTGTAAGTGTGGACTCATATTAGTTTACACATACTAATTGGAAAGATCGACTTGTTAATGTTAGGTCGTTTCAACGCAAGTTAATTAAAGGTAGAATTATATTGTAGCTGAGCAAACAGGCAAGTTTCCTTGAACTTCACTCTTTGGTTGTGCAAGTTCCCTAACCTTTCTTAAATTTATATTGAGCAAGTATCCGAACACTAT
The DNA here is from genome assembly GCA_020205615.1 of Panax quinquefolius. NCBI lineage: Eukaryota > Viridiplantae > Streptophyta > Magnoliopsida > Apiales > Araliaceae > Panax > Panax quinquefolius. Next base: position 91,008,728 of record CM035164.1, read on the forward strand.
TTTATTATGTTGCAAGTTTCCTAACGTACATAACTTTGAATTTTGTGAAAGTTTCCTATCCTTCTCATATTGTATTTGGGCAGGTTATTATTGAATTGAAATTTATTCATTTAAGCTTGAACTTTATTTCCAAGCATGCTATTAAGTGGTTTAATTACCTTACAATTATTCCACATTGATATTATTGATATTCGCACTCAGTGCACTTGAGTTCGTACAGTCTTGGACTTGTACCTCATTTAAAGTTCTATAATTCTTGAACTATGTCAGATAGAGTCTGAACCTTTGTTCGGTCAGACAAGTATATGAAGTTTTATAAAAGTTATTCAAACCAATTGATGGTAAGGATTCTTAGACTGAAAGAACACCACTTCTATAATAGGGGAGTACCCTAGGTATCTAATATATGATACAAAGAAAAGATTTGAATGTTATGCATATACATGGTGTACGCGAGGCTGATCCCCTCAAGTACTTATTCTGTAGCCAGTAACCAAATGGTCAATTAGCTATTGATTCCATTGGAGTGTTATAGTTCAATGTCTACTTGACTAGCAGTTATTTTAAAAGTAATCATTATCTTTTCTTATAATATTCATATTGTTGAATCCTTCAGATATTCATATTTTTGAATTCATTGTCAGATATTTTCCATTAATCATGATATATTCTTATTGTTGTATTTAAACTTATTGAACAAACTTGTTGCTCATCTTTGCTATATCATGAATTATATTGCAGCTAAGCCTGAGACCTAAGGAAATGATAAGGGTAAAGGAAAGATGTAGGAGAATTGCGAGGAGTCGACTTTACCTTATGAGTAGTTTAAATTACCGTTATGTAATATGAACCCTAATGATTATTTTAGGGTATGTTTGTAAGATTGTTTTCTTTTGTATTTTCCTTTTATGAGTAATATTCATGGAGTAATGAGTTATTATTTACGGGTTACTATTTACCCGTTTACTATTCACTCGAATATTATTCACTCGGATATTCGGGACACTTTTCGTGTCGGAGTACTATTCACGAGTTATTATTCACAAGTTACTATTCACCCGATTATTATTTACTAGAATATTACTCACTCGGGTATTTGGAGCACTTTTCATGCAGGGTACTATTCACAAGGTACTATTCATAGGGTACTATTCACAGAGTACTATTCACTCAAAAAATATATTTCTTTTCTGTCCAAATTTTTTTTGATACATGAATATTATTCTTAAATTTTACTCCACAAAGCAGTATCATGTTGACAATTTGGATATTTTTAAACCCTGGATAAATTTAAAGCCTTTAATATTTATCCTTGATTTCGTTTGATTAATGATTATATCATTGTCATCATTCTTATGCTTATATTGTGATGAAAGTCATCTTTGGCTTACGTGCATAGATGTACTGTTGATTGGTATGATTATGACCAGGGATCATTCGGTATAATCATGACCGTAATGCTGCAAATGATGTGGTAAAAGTCATCATTGGCCCGTAGTGCATTGATGGACAGTTTTCGGTATGATCATGACCATGGGTTCTCTTCGGCCAAGGGTGCAAAGATGAATTATTTTATGGCGTGATCATGATCGTTGATGAAAACACGATTATCCTTGGCCCATAGTGCATGGATAATTCGTGGTCGTGATACTAATGAATATCCTTGGCCTTTAGTGCATGGATAATTCGGTGATGTGGATTATTTATTGTGCTGAATCTCAGCGATAAAATATTGATAATAAACTTTTAATTCGTAGAAGATAGTAGATATCATGCTCTACTTAACTCTTCTAAAATACAGTTGCATGTCTTTGGCATGTAGTGCAAGGATGAACTGTTAATGAATATATTTGGCCTGTAGTGCAAAGATGAATTAATTAGTATGATTATGAACAGGAACTGTGATTTGGTATAACCATGATCTTTGATGTTTCAGGTAAAGACAGGTGATAAAAATTATCTTCGTCCTGGGTGCGAAGAGGAATTTAGAACCACAATTATGATTATGAGTTATTCACATGATTGTAGACAAGAATTGTTAATTGATGTTACAGGGATAAAACATTTTTGCTGGAATTTTAACATGGAGTAGATAATAGACTTTATGGTCTATTTGACTCTTCTAATGGATTGCTCGTTCCGCTGCAACTATGGTTGAAAGGTTTTATCATCTACCATATGTTCTAAATTTCTAATTTATTACTGACGAAGGCTATTGATAATTTAATTATCTTTAGTCATGATATTCTTTACTGGGCTAGTTGTGCTCACCCTTTTGCTTCACAATTCCTTTCAGGTAATAAGAGTGTAGCTGGGTCGAGCGGAGGTAACATGGGATTAGAACGATGGTCGATAGCTGTTGAGGTTCTCTATAAACAGTATGGAAATAATTTTATTGAGAACTTTAGATAATTGTGTTGTATTTTTATACGACATTTAATAGTTATGACTAAATTAAAAATAAATGAAAAGATGAACTATTATTAATATTTTGAGCCCCAAAGCGTGCAATTATCGAAACTATGTTTTCCTATAAATAAATCATCTTATCTATCTCACCAATTCACTAAGATCACAAGAGTAATTATGAGAAACCATATAGTAATAGAGAAGAAATAAAATCCTCTTCCGAGGAAAGGGTATTATTTGTTTGGGGTTACATTATTCGTATGAATATTATTTCGTTTAATATTTATAAAGGGTAAATGACACCCCAAAATCTTGATTCCCGAGATTTGGTGTTCACTATATAAATATCATATATCTATAACCCATAATAAATGCAAACCATGCGATAAACATAAATCCTCCCCAACATAAGTAAATACAATCGGTCAAACTAACCTTAAACATCTGTGCGGAAACATAAACAATTAATAAGTCTTAACAACATTAAGTCTTAACACATAAATTCAACATCTCATAAATACAAGTCTTCAACATTTGTTAACCTTGCCCTTGCCTTTACTAGTAGAAGGCTCGTCGTACTTTTCGTTCTTAACTGCAATGTTATTATTAAGCAAGAGTGAGCAAGATTGCCCACAAATAAAATAATGAAATAACAATGTATAATAACATGCGAGGGAATCAAAGACTTCTGAAATAAAAGATCAACTTTTGAATCAAGAATGAATAACAAGAATCAAAAGATTTCTGAGGGTCATAAGACCTTGAACTATGTCCTAGGTTTGCAAGGGTTATACTTGAAACCTTTAACAGTCATAAGACTATGGACCTTTCTACTCGTACTTAGGGGGATCAACCCTTAGTACCATACTGTGCACAATATCTTAACGCTAATGCATAAGCAAATCCCTTTGCAGGGTTGTTCATCTCAGTTTGACATTAGAGTCCGCACCAAAGGAAGTTTGGTTTGGATAAATCAACAAGGGTTCTGAATTTAGAACGTTCATCAACTATGGACTAGTTGAATCAATAAAGATTCGCTAGTCTAACAAGGTTCAACAATAAATGATATTTATAATGAATAACAATCTCAATAGGTATACAATAGAACAATTATTGTATAACAGAATCATACTTTGAAAAGATAGTAAATCTTTAACATAACAATGAACTTGATTTATAAACTTGAATAATGATAACAAGTAGGGTTAAGAAACTTGCCTCGTGCGTAGATTACACGTTAATTAAACTCGTTCCTTGATTTAAATCCTACATATCATTTATGTTCACAATACTAGTCAATTATAACGTAATTAATCATAGCAACTTCATTCTTTCTGTCTAACTTTGTTTATGACTATACTTAGTCAAATTATCACACTTATTGTCACATAATAAGCACTTCACGAATAATAAGCTAACTATGCATTTAATAATTCAGTCCACATGCAATTATGTTATTTGCATGTTAAGAATCTATTTTAACATCTCATTATATTTCTAACATATCTCTATGTTCTTTAAATTAAGTTGCTATCACATTGCTAGACTTGAACATTTAAAAATAATTCATTTTTGAACATTCTGGAGAGGGGCGTTGTGGCAGTATGCCTATTTGTTAGTTAGTCTTGTTGTTGTGCGCTGCAGTGGCTATCTGACTTGAGAGACAGACTGGCTATGACTTGAGTATGCTGATTAATTGGCGCAGTTTGGTTGCGTCATGGCATGGCGATATCGATTTAGAATTTGCAGTTCGCGAAAAATCGCAGAACATGCCAATTTCTACCAATTTCTTATTTTCTACACGAATTTAGACATACCCACATGATATAATTCATACATAATCACTACCCAACATTTATATAATGATTTTAACCCATTAAAACACATAATTACATAATTAAAATATGTAATTTTCACTGTTCTTGATGTTCTTGAAGGTTTTGAACATAAATCATGAAAATTAATACTATGGATTCGTTATAACACCGAATCCGTTCATTTAAGGTTTGGTCTCTTCGTATCAACATGCATAATCAAATAAGAGTAGGAATTTTACAAAAACATTTATGTTTGACATATTAAAATCACGTATAAGGCCATATGGCCATATTCCATACTCTGTAAGTTTTGAGCAACATATACGACATGTTTTATGATACTGAAGATATGGTTTACATAATATATATATAATCAAATACGATATGGTAACATTTAACACATATACAAACTCATAATCATACACTTTCCTAATTACAAAGACTTTACAAAACTATGAAAGCAATATTTATGAAAACTCAAACAACGTAAAACAGAATTTGGTTTGGAGAATTTACCCAGAGTATAAAATGTAGAGTATAAAGTGTAGATTTGTAGGTTTAGATGCTTTTCTTCAATCACTCCCTCTTAATCTCCTTCTCAATATCAAAATTTCTCTTTAATAATTTATCTCTGCATTTGCTTTGTTCTTAGACTTAGAAAATAGGAAATAATAAGAATGCGTATATAATGAAAGGAACTGACGCACTGAGTGGTCAGTTAACCCAATAATGGTTAACTGCTTCCAACCTCTACTAGGGCCTTGTTTGGCAAGCCTTAAGTGATTCAAAATTATTTAATTTAATAAATCTCTTATACTATAGTTTAAATCGTGTCACACCCAATTATATAATAACTCAAATATATTATTTAATTTAATATAAATAAAATATAATAATTTTTCATTAATTCACATAGTCATATAATTAATTTTTCATTAATTAATTATTTCATAATTATATAATTAAATTAATCATTAATTATAAAATAATATTAGGCTTATTAAATATTTCATTTAATTTAATAAACTCACATAATTACATACTTTGAATAATAAAATTCTCTACATTAATTCAATGAATATAACTCATATAATTAAATTAATCTATCACAATTGCATCAATTAATTATTTATTCTTATAATTAAATCATTGAAAATATTTATTTACTTCAATAAATATTTAAAATTAAATTACAAAAATCTCATTCGTCACATCTTTCCCCCCTTAAAAGGATTTTGTCCCCAGAATCACGACTCAATAAATTTAACCCATCATTTTCCCCCCTTACAAAGATTCTGTCCCCGAATCGGCTTACACATATAATTTAAGTAAATAACTGAGGGTAATTCTTCATCATATTCTCTTCAAGTTTCCACGTAGCTTCTTCAGCGTTGTGGTTCCTCCAAATTACCTTAACAGGAGGTATAACTTTATTTCTGAGAACTTGTTCTTTTCTGTCGACAATTTGAACAGGAATTTCTTCGTAAGATAAGTCTTTTTCAAAATGTAGGGGTTCGTATTCAAATACATGTTTGTAATCGGATTTGTAGGGTCGTAACACAGAAACATGGAAGACGTTGTGGACATTCTCGAGTGATGGAGGTAAGGCTACCTCGTCACATGACTTCTCCGATTCTTTGATACTTCAAATGGTCCAATGAATCTTGGGCTCAATTTTCCTTTTTTTTAGAACCTAATCTTTCCCTTCCGGGAGAGACCTTTAAGAACACGTAACTACGGTTCAAATTCAACATTCTTATGGTGTGGATCGGTGTATTTTCTTACATACATCTTGAGTCTGCTACCGTCGTTACTCGGATCACTTTGACTATTTCTGCTGTCTGCTGTACCAATTCTGGCCCTAGCAATTGCCTTTTAACAACTTCATCCCAGTAAAGTGGAGTTATGCACTTTCTGCCGTATAACGCTTCATAAGGCAGCATGCCAATACTAGCGTGGTAGCTGTTGTTGTAGCCGAACTCTATGAGCAGTAGGTGATCGTCCCAATTTCCTTTAAAGTCCATCACACAGGCTCTTAACATATCTTCTAATGTTTGAATCGTTCTTTCGCTCTGTCCATCGGTTTGAGGATGATATACTGTACTCATTCGTAATTGCGTACCCATGTATTCCTGTAGACGTTTCCAGAAGTTCGATGTGAAGCGCGGATCCCTGTCGAAAATAATTGACACCGGCACTCCGTGCCTCGAAATAATCTCTTTTACGTATAACCGCGCCAACTGATCTAAATTGAATCTGATTTTGATTGCAAGGAAGTGTGCGGATTTCATCAGTCGGTCAACGATAACCCATATTACATCATATCCTTTCTGAGTCGTTGGAAGGCCAACCACGAAGTCCATTGTAATATGTTCTCATTTACATTTTGGGATCTCCAACGGTTGTAGCAATCCACTTGGTCTCTGATGTTCTGCTTTTACTTTCTGACAGGTCAGACACTTGGCAACACATTCTGCAACATCTCATTTTAAATTTGGCCACCAGAAATGTTGTCGAAGATCTTGGTACATTTTGGTACTACCAGGGTGAATCGAATATCATGAACTATGAGCCTCGCTCAAAATTTCTTCCTTAATCTCTTGTACTGGCGGAACCCAAATTCTACTTTTAAATCTCAGTATTCCTTCCTTATCCATCTTAAATCTCGGTTTAGTTCCTTCAGATATCTTCTTTGTCACCTTTTTACATTCTTCGTCCTGAAGTTGAGCCTCCTTTACTTTATCTAGTAGAGTTGTACCAGATTGCATCTGAAATAGCTTCTCATCAATCTCCATACGATACTTCACTTCCAACTCCAGTTTCTCCATTTCTGCAATTAGCTCCTCCTGAGCGGTCAACATCATCAACTTCTCCTGACCCTTTCTACTTAAGGCATTGGCAACGACATTCGCCTTACCCGGATGGTATAAAATCTCATAGTTGTAGTCCTTAATTAACTCCAACCACCTTCTTTGACGCATATTCAAGTCCTTTTGCGTAAAAATATATTTCAGACTCTTGTGGTCTGTATATATTTCACACTTCTCCCCGTAGAGATAGTGCCTCCAAATTTTCAAAGCAAAAACTACTGCAGCTAACTCCAAGTCGTGGGTTGGATATCCCTTCTCGTAATCCTTCAATTGTCGTGATGCATACGCAATGACTCTGCCGTTTTGCATAAGCACACATCCAAGTCCTTTATGCGACGCATCACTAAAAACAACAAAGTTTCCTGTATCATCCGGGAGAGATAACACAGGTGCCGTACTCAACCTCTTCTTCAATTCTTGAAAACTTTCCTCACACTTCTCCGTCCAAACAAATTTCACAACTTTTCGAGTTAAATTCGTTAGCGGAGTTGCGATCTTGGAAAAGTCTTAAATGAATCTTCTATAATATCCTGGCAGTCCAAGAAAACTTCTTACTTCCGACGGCGTTCTCGGCTGATCCCAGTTAATCACGGCTTCGACTTTTGATGGATCTACCAAAATTCCATTTTTATCGATCACGTGACCAAAAAATTGTACTCGCTCGATCCAAAATTCATATTTCAAAAACTTAGCATACAACTTCTCCCTTCTAAATATTTCCAATGTTAACCTCAAATGCTCTTCATGTTCTTCTTTGGTTTTTGAATATACTAAAATGTCGTCTATAAATACCACTATGAATTTGTCCAAAAACGGCTTGAACACACCATTCATTAGTCCCATAAATGCTGCAAGAGCATTCGTTAGACCAAATGACATTACCAAAAATTCATAGTGACCATATCGCGTTCTGAACGCTGTCTTTGGTACATCCTCTGGCCTCACCTTCAACTGATGATAACCACTACTCAAGTCTATCTTGGAAAAGTATCTCGCTCCCTTCAATTGATCAAACAGGTCGTCGATTCTCGGTAATGGATATCTATTTTTAATCGTGACCTTATTCAGTTCTCTGTAGTCAATGTAGAGCCGCATCGATCCATCCTTCTTTTTCACAAATAAAACCAGCGCTCCCCACGGCGATACGCTCGGTTGAATGTACTTCTTGTCCAGTAATTCTTGTAGTTGTACCATTAGTTCTTTCATCTCTACTGGTGCCATTCGGTATGGTGCTTTTGATATTGGAGCGGTTCTGGGCGCCAAATCGATCACGAAATCTACTTCTCTATATCGGTGGAAGTCTGGCAAATCGTTTAGAAATACGTCGACGAAGTCCTCACAATCCCAGTATTTCTTCTACCTTCGGATTCTCTTTTATTTGTCGACTATGTAAGCTAAGTATCCTACACAACCTTGTCTTAATAACTTCACGGCTTGCATCATCGTAAGATAACTCGCTTGTCTAGGCGACTTGCTACCATAAAACACAACCTTTGATGGAGTCATAAGGTTAATACGCTTCTTTCGGCAATCAATTACAGCCCCGTAATTGAATAACCAGTCCATTCCCAATATAACATCAAATTCCCCAAGTCGAATAGGGATAAGATCTACGTTCATGATATTACCCTTAATATCCACTCTACAGTTCTTATATACGTATTACTTTGAGGATTATTTCTCTATTCACAATTTCTATGTTCATGGGGTAATCCAACTCATTCTTAGGCAAATCTAAACTCTTAGCAAAGTCATCGGATATAAAGGAACAAGTAGCACCCGAATAAAATAATACATATGCATTAATTTTATTGATCGAAATGATACCGACACCACATCACGAGATTGAAGCGCATCCCTGCCGTCGTGTTGAAAGTCTGGCGGTCGGTCGGTTTGTTGCGGTTGGTCGGTGATAGTCAAGGTGTTTCACTTTATTGTTTCCTGTTTCCTCTAATCCTGCCCTCCCGATCCCTTCTTAGGACGGTCTCTTGCCAAATGGTCCTTTGAACCACAAGTGAAGCAAACACCCTTCTTTGGGTTAGGGACGGTTAGGTCTTTATGTGGCCTTCGACCACAATTGTAGCACACTCTTTTTCCCTTCATACAAACTCCCGAGATGAGCTTTTCCCATGGTCGGGCATGCTTGATTCTTTTCTTGACTTTCTTGTTGATTCCCCGATGATGAGTTGTCATTCCACCTTTTCTTCGATTAAAATTAAAATTACCACTTCTGTGCCACTTCCACTAGCCTTGTTATTTCCTTCACTTTTCTTCTTCTTCTTCTTACGATCTTGATTGTACTTGGTCACCGTGATCGCTTCCACCTTGGTGCGAGGATGGCCTTTTCGATAGATTTCGGCAAATGTGTTTATCTGAAACATTGATACTTTACTATATACCCAGGGCTTTAGTCCTTGTTGAATCTTCGGCTTTTCTTCTCTCGTGGTGTGTACTTGGTGCAGGCGAACCTCGCCAACTCGTTGAATCTAGCCGCATAATCAGGTACGCTCATATTTCCCTGCTTCAATTCCAGAAATTGAACCTCCATCTGGTTCTGCGAGCTGGTCGGGAAATACATCTCGAAGAACATCTCTTTAAATCTTTCCCAAGTAATTACACCTTCACCTCCACGAACTTTGTTTGCTTGCCACCAATAGCTAGCTTCAGACTTCAGCATAAACGTTGCAAAAGCGGTCTTATGGTCTTCTCTAACCCTAGCAACGTCGAAAACCTTCTCCATCTCCATAACCCACGTTTGAGCCTCGATCGGGTTCATGGAACCTTTAAACTCTGGCGGTCCCACCGCCTTGAAATCTTTAAACGTAGTATTTGGTGGAGCTTGAGGTTGATTATTCATTGCTCGGTCGATAAGTTAACCAATTCTTTGAGCGGGATTAGCATTGGCATTATTATTTGTTATTTGTTGACTCTTGAGAAATTTGGTTGGCGTTGTTGTCTTCTTCTTGGTGGCATATTTCTGTTAAAATATATGCTTATTAAATCTCTATTAAATTCTCTAAATAGTTAAGACTTAACTCAACAATTTAATATAATTATTAACACATTATCTCAAACAACTTGATATATATTCATTCAAATCAAAAGTTTTAACATCAGACGATAGCATCAACTTTGCTATTTACATCAACTATCACGAGATAAAGAATCATGAGATTTAAATATTAAAATATTCCTTTGTTCATAACTACATCGGAATTTACATCTAAATAATAGACAAGTTTATCACATAAGTAAACAAATTCTATCACTGTCTGTCAAGGCGCTGAATAGCCTTGCTACGCTCCTCTTCCATGATGCGAGACATCGTCCTGCGATCCAGCATGTATGATGGAAGTCCTTCGAACTGGATGGGGTACCTCAAAACTCGATCCTGGGCCTCATCCATTTGCATGATTAAGTGTAGAGTATGTCTCCCCAAGCTTCGCCTTCTTTGCACGACCATCCTCTTCTGCAAGATCAGCACGACGTGACTCTCTTACCCAGCCTTCCTCTGCTATAATCAGCCTTTTAGAGCTTTCCTTCAGTTCCTTCTTCAACTTCTCTATCTCCTCGATCTTATCTTCGGTTTGACCCTTCTCGTGGACCAAATCTCATTCTACATTTCCCGATCGTGAGTGAAGAGTGAAATCTCCCTCTCCTTACGCTTTCTAGAGTAATCTATTTGAATAATAGCCCGCTCAGTCAGATCCTGCACCTCATCTCATAACTCCACGTTACGATCGTATAATGTGTCGTACATCTCAGCATCAATGGAGTCTTTGTGAAACTCCTCTTCTTCCTCTTCTCTTCTCGTCAAATTCCTCCTCAGGATCCTCCTCAGGATCAATCTCAGGTTCATGCTCCTGACCAACAACGGTGATCAATGGAGATGACTCCCTCTGTACCAATTGTTCCCTAACGACATGAATGTCTTGGGGTTCCTCCTCTGTAGGTACTGTAGGTACTCGGGGTTCCTCCTCCCCAGTTCGACTAGTTCCTCCGACATCTGACATCCTGACAACAAAATTTTGAGTTTTAGTTACTAAGTCGTACTAGTGAGCACATAATTTACACATAAGCACATAAAGTCTTTTATTATCTTCAATGAATTACAAAAATTCATTTCCTAGAACTTCGATAAGAGTTTTTTCCATCACTATGTTCTTCTTCTATAAGGCTATTACCTAAGGTTGTTCCCCACCTAAGGTTCATAACCTCTGACTTTGATACCAACTTGTGACACCCCAAATCGGGTACTTTGATTCCACGGGATTTGGTGTTCATCATCTGAAATATCATCTATCTATCTACCCATAATAAATGCAAACCATGCAATAGATAGAAATAAAATCCTCCCTTATGGGGTTACAACATCCGAATAATAAATATAATCCGGGTCATACTAACCTTAAACATACGTGCGGAAACATAAACAATTAATAAGTCTTAACAACATTAAGTCTTAACACATAAATTCAACATCATCATAAATAACAAGTCTTCAACATTTGTTAAACTCTTGCCCTTGCCTTTACTAGTAGAAGGCTCGTCGGACTTTTCGTTCTTAAGCGCAATGTTATTATTAAGCAAGAGTGAGCATGATTGCCCACAAATAAAATAATGAAATAACAATGTATAATAACATGCGAGTGAATCAAAGACTTCTGAAATAAAAGCTCAACTTTTGAATCAAGAATGAATAACAAGAATCAAAAGATTTCTGAGGGTTATAAGACCTTGAACTATGTCCTAGGTTATCAAGGGTTATACTTGAAACCTTTAACAGTCATAAGACTATGGACCTTTCTACTCGTACTTAGGGGGATCAGCCCTTAGTACCATACTGTGCACAATATCTTAACGCTAACGCATAAGCAAATCCCTTTGCAGGGTTGTTCATCTCAGTTTGACATTAGAGTCCGCACCAAAGGAAGTTTGGTTTGGATAAATCAATAAGGGTTCTGAATTTAGAACGTTCATCAACTATGGACTAGTTGAATCAATAAGGATTCGCTAGTCTAACAAGGTTCAACAATAAATGATATTTATAATGAATAACAATCTCAATAGGTATACAATAGAACAATTATTGTATAACAGAATCATACTTTAAAAAGATAGTAAATCTTTAACATAACAATGAACTTGATTTATAAACTTGAATAATGATAACAAGTAGGGTTAGGAAACTTGCCTCGTGCGTAGATTACACGTTATTTAAACTCGTTCCTTGATTTAAATCCTACATATCATTTATGTTCACAGTACCAGTCAATTATAACGTAATTAATCATAGCAACTTCATTCTTTCTGTCTAACTTTGGTTATGACTATACTTAGTCAAATTATCACACTTATTGTCACATAATAAGCACTTCACGAAAAATAAGCTAACTATGCATTTAATAATTCAGTCCACATGAAATTATGTTATTTGCATGTTAAGAATCTATTTTAACATCTCATTATATTTCTAACATATCTCTATGTTCTTTAAATTAAGTTCTTTATCACATTGCTAGACTTGAACATTTAAAAATAATTCATTTCTCGAACATTACGGAGAGTAGCGCTACTTGCTTATTTCTTTGTTATTTATCTTCGTCTTTGCGGCACCTTGGTATTATGCACTTTGAGACTTGGACTTGACATGACTTGAGACTTGATTGCGGCAGATGATTTATGGCCAGTTATGACGATAGATCGATTCTTGAGAATTTGCGATTCATGAAAAATCGAGAACATGCCAATTTCTACCAATTTCTTATTTTTCACTAATTTAGACATACCCACATGATATAATTCATACATAATCATTACCCAACATTTATATAATTATTTTAACCCATTAAAACACATAATTACTGAATTAAAATATGTAATTTTCAACATTCTTGATGTTCTTGAAGGTTTTGAACATAAATCATGAAAATTAATACTATGGATTCGTTATAACATCGAATCAGTTCATTTAAGGTTTGGTCTCTTCAGTATCAACATGCATAATCAAATAAGAGTAGGAATTTTACAAAAACATTTATGTTTGACATATTAAAATCACGTATAAGGCCATATGGCCATATTCCATACTCTGTAAGTTTTGAAGCAACATATCGACATGTTTTATGATCTTGATGAAGATATGGTTTACATAATATATATATATATAATCAAATACGATATGGTAACATTTAACATGCATACAAATTCATAATCATACCCTTTCCCAATTACATAGACTTACAAAACTTTGAAAGCCATATTTATGAAAACTCAAACAAACAAAAAAGCGAGAATTTGGTTTGGAGAATTTACCCAGAGTATAAAGTGTAGAGTATAAAGTGTAGATTTGTAGGTTTAGATGCTTTTCTTCAATCACTCCCTCTTAATCTCCTTCTCAATATTAAAATTTCTCTCTGACAATTTATCTCTGCATTTGCTTTGTTCTTAGACTTAGAAAATAGGAAATAATAAGAATGCGTATATAATAAAAAAGAAATGATTGGCATTGAGTGGTCGATTAACCCAATAATGGTTAAGCGCTTCCATAACTCTACTAGAGCCTTGTTTTGCCTTAATTGATTCAAAATCATTTAATTTAATAAATCTCTTATACTATAATTGATTATACAATAATTCAAATAATCATTTAATTAATTTAATCATTAATTCATATAATTAATTTTCTCATTATTATATATATTTTAAATATTTCATTTAATTTAATAAACTCACATAATTACATACTTGAATTATAATTCAATGAAATAACTATAAATATAATTATTTATTCATTTAATTAAAATAATAATAAATCATCGAAAAATTTAACTTCAATAAATTTTAAAATTAATTACAAAAAATTATAGTCACAATAATTAATTTTCTTTCATTAATTATTCCATTCTTTAATTCTCGTTGGAATAATAACATTGGAGGCTTATTAAATATTTCTTTATTTTAATTTGAAATAAACTCATATGCATGGTGAATTACATACTTTATTATTTTTGAATAATAAAATTCTCTCACATTAAATTTGGAAATGATAATATATAACATGGCGGGTGAAATAATTAAATTAATACTCGTATGAGATATCATTTCAATTGCATGGAATATTATTAATTATTTAATCTAATAATTAAATTCATCGAAAATACTTTTATTTAATCAATAAATATTAATAATTAAATTTTATTTTGCCTTTACTAGTGGAAGGTTCATCGTTTCTTTCGTTCTTAACTACAATGTTATTAATAAGCAAGAGTGAGCACTATTGCCCACAAGTATAACAATGAAATAATAGTATAATAACATGCGAGTGAATCAAAGATATCTGAATAAAAGCTCAACTTTTGAATCAAGAATGAATAACAAGAATCAAAAGAATTCTGAGGGTCATAAGACCTTGAACTATGTCTTAGGTTATCAAGGGTTATACTTGAAACCTTTAACAGTCATAAAAATATGGACCTTTCTTCTTGTACTTAGGAGGATCAACCCTTAGTACCATACTGTGCACAATATCTTAACGCTAACGCATAAGTAAATCCCTTTACAGGGTTATTCATCTCAGTTTGACATTTAAGTCCGCACCAAAGGAAGTTTGGTTTGGATAATTCAATAAGTGTTCTGAAATTTAGAACGTTCATCAACTAAGGGCTAGTTGAATCAATAAAGTTCACTAGTCTAATAAGGTTCAACAATAATGATATTCAATTTGAATAATAATCTCAAGAAGTATACAATAGGACAATTATTGTATAACTGAATCATGCTTTGAAAAGATAATCAATCTTTAATATAACATTTGAGCTTGAATAATAGTAATGATAATTTACTCAAGGTAAATAATAAACTTGAACAATAATGACAAGTAGGGTTAGGAAACTTGCCTCGTGCGTAGATTACACTTTAACTAAGCACGTTCTTTGAATTTAATCCTACATACCATTCACATTCACAATACCAGTTAATTATAACTTAACTAATCATCAATGATCATTCTTTTGTCTAAACTTTGGTTATGACTATACTTAGTCAAATTATCACATTTACTGTCACATAAAATCACTTCATGAATAATAATTTAATTATGTATTCCATAACTCAATCTACATGTATTTATGTTATTTACATGTTAAACATCTATTTTATCATCACATTATACTTCTAACATGTTTACATGTTCATTACATTAAGTTACTAACACATTGCTAGACTTAATCATTTTTAAAAATTCCATTTCTGAACTTTCTGGAGAGTGGTATTGCAGCGCCATAATTATTATATCTTGGTATTCGTATTCATGACGCGATAATATGCTATACCATGTCGGACTCTTAGCGTTAAATACGAAAAATAAAGCACGAGTGCATGCGTGGCTGACACAATGAACGTAAAGCTGTTTCTACAATTCGCGAAAATTGCAGAATACAACCCAAAAACTCCAATTAAATTACTACTACACGAAATTAATCATACCCACATGTTATAATTCATATATAACCAATACCCAACACTTATAGAGTGATTTTAACCCATTAAAACACATAATCACAGAGTTAAAATCTATAATTTCACTGACTTTGATGTTCTTGAAGGTTTTGAAAATAAAACATGAAAATTGACAGTACGGATTCGTTATAACACCGAATCCGTTCGTTTAAAGTTTGGTCTCTTAGTATCAACATGTATAATAATATACGAGTGTAAAATTTAGGGAAACATTTATGTTTGACACACTAAAATTACGTATAAGGGCCATAAGGCCAAAAACCCAAACTCTGTAAATTTGAAATAACAAGTCATCGTATTATGAAACTTATGATATGGAATCATGCAATATATATATATATAACATATTATGCTACTCGTATTATTACATATATCTATATAATAACACAATTTCTCAAATACAGAGACATAACAGGGGTTTTGAAAGCCATTTTTATGAAAACTAATTGACGTGAAATATAAATTGGATTGAAGAGAATTACCCAAGCGTAGATGAACAAGGATAACAATTCTCTCTATTTCAAATACAATTTCCCAAACTTTCTCAATAAAATTCTCAAACTCTCTCTCTCTTTTCCCTCTACATTTTTATGCCGACTTAGCCAAATAATGAAAAGAAAGAAAGGAGAATACGATATTAATCAAGCTAAACGGACGCGCAAGCGTGATGGAGGTCGGTTACCTAACACGGGTAATGCGCTTGCCCAACCTCCCTTAGTGCCATGTTTGTCTAGCTAGAATAGGTTTCAAAAACCATTTAATCTAATAAAGATTTATCATATAGTTTAATTAATGTCACACTCCTTCATAAAATAAATCAATATCTTATTTAAAATTAAATATAATAATTTCTCATAAATTCAAATAATCATATAATTAATTTTCTCATTAATTAATTATATCAAATTATAAAATCTCTAATTAATTATTACATTAATTAAAATAACATTATGCTTATTAAATATTTCATTTAACACAATAAGCTCACATAATGACATACTTCGAATAATAATTATTCTCTACATTAATTTAATAAATGTAACACATATAATTTAATTAATCTACTACAATTGCATCAAATAATTATTTAATTCAATAATTAAATCATCGAAAAATGTTTATTTAATTCAATAAATATTAAAAATTAATTTACAAAAATTTCGTTCTTCACATCACCCGTTTACTATTCACTCGAATATTATTCACTCGGGTATTCGGGACACTTTTCGTGCCGGAGTACTATTCACGAGTTACTATTCACCCAGTTATTATTTACTAGAATATTACTTACTCGGGTATTTGGGGCACTTTTCATGTCGGGGTACTATTCAGAAGGTACTATTCCCAAAGTACTATTCACATGGTACTATTCACTCAAAAAATATATTTCTTTTCTGTCCAAATTATTTTTGATACATGAATATTATTCTTGAATTTTACTCCACAAAGCAGTATCATGTTGACAATTTGAATATTTTTAAACTCTAGATAAATTTAAAGTCTTTAATATTTATCCTTGATTTCATTTGATTAATGCTTATATCATTGTCATCATCATCATGCTTATATTGTGATAAAAGTCATCTTTGGCTTACGTGCATAGATGGACTGTTGATTGGTATAATTATGACCAGGGATCATTTGGTATAATCACGATCGTAATGTTGCAAATGATGTGGTAAAAGTCGTCATTGGCCCGTAGTGCATTGATGGACAGATTTTGGTATGATCATGACTATGAGTTCTCTTCGGCCAATGGTGCAAAGATGAATTGTTTTATGGCGTGATCATGACCATTGATGAAAACACGATTATCCTTGGCCCGTAGTGCATGGATAATTCGTGGTCGTGATACTAATGAATATCCTTGGCCTGTAGTGCATGGATAATTCGGTGATGTGGATTATTTATCAGGCCGAGAGTCAAATGATAAAATATTGATAATAAACTTTTAATTCGTATAAGATAGTAGATATCATGCTCTACTTGACTCTTCTAAAATACAGTTGCATGTATTTGGCATGTAGTGCATGTGACGCCCCAAAATAGGTATACAACACCCATTCTGAGTCGCCAAATACATGGTACAAAAAGAAAACTACAACTTTAATAATACAATTGTCGTGCAAAATACGACAACACATACTGTGAGTTTAAATACAAATATTGTCTTTTAGACAATATCCACACTCAAATAAGTCCTCATTACAATTATTCAAACACTATTTTACAGAAATAGTGAGGACTGCTAAAACATCTTTCTAGAACCATCACTCCATACCCCGACTAGATCCTGCTATGTTATCACCTCCTAAGAAGAAAAATGGAACAAAAAGGAAAAGGGTGAGCTAAACTAGCCCAGTAAAGAATATTATGACTAAGATAATATACAACAAATTATCATTAGTTTTTAACAGGGAAAAATCTGATAAAATATAATAGACAACAAGTTTTAGATCAACAACTGCAGTGGAAACAACAATCCATTAGAAGAGTCAAGTAGAGAATGAGTTCTACTATCTTCTAAGATTTAAAAGTCCATCATCAATATTTTATCCCTGTAACAATAATCAATATACATCTTTAATAAAATATTCATCTTTGCACTACAGTCCAAAGATATTCATTTGTATCACCAGTTGGTCATGTTTATCTCAACAACTGTTCATCTTTGCACTACGGGCCAAAGATATTCATCAGTTAATCATTCATCTTTGCACTACAAGCCAAAGATATTAAGTAATATCATCATTTAGGACTGAGGATGATGAAAAATATTTTAAAAAAAATGAATCCAGTGAGACAAAAGGACAAGTAGTAGGGATTCGTATAACAGTTTATCCAAGATCAATAATACTTCATAATAACCAATTGTGAAGCAGAATTCAAAAATAAAGATCAAAACATGGATACAATCAAAGATAATAACCATAATAGACATCTTGGACAAAAAGAGAAAATTTTATTTTTTCGGTAAATAGTGTCGTATTCGTGAATAGTATCGTATACGTGAATAGTAACCCCGACACAAAAAGTTCCAAATTTGATAAAAAGTTCAAACTATTATTTCGACATAATGATATTGAAAGAAATAATATCATTTAAGAAAAAATAAAATCCCTTACCTCAAAATAACCGTACTTCTGACTGAATTTCGGATATAGTGCTGACAGAAACTTGTATTGAATAGCAACTCTCAAAGTATCAAAATAAATCCATCATTTATATCAAATAAATATTTCATTATCATATAAATCAATAATTAATTATTCATAAATAATATTAAATAATCACAATTATGACAACCAGACCGTTCCCAAGAAAGAGGGGGCTTTCCAATAAAGATTTCTCCTTACTGGCGCGCAATTAGGTGACCAAACCTCTCCTTGACAGAACTTTCTAGACATTGCCAATAATGTTATCTAATAATATTATTCAAATAATATGAATTATTGATCTAATAATGGGAAATATTGTGCAGTGACAATTATTGAAACAACAATAATAAAAAATATCAACACAACAATTATTGAACCAATAAAATAAAATATTGACAAAGAATTCTCGTAACAATTATTGAGTAGTGCCTTCTTACGTAAAAATCAATAATTCAACAATACAAAGGCAAAAGCAGATGCCATCTTTGCAACCACGCCAGCGTATTCGTATTTTAAACCACGGGTATTCAATGATGTTAATTGAGTAATAACTTCTGCCTGTTATTTATAAAAAAAACTCAAACTTGTCGTTTTCTTCATCCGACAATTATTCTGTTATAGGGCCCACAAATGACTGCGCCGTCGTACGAATATTCCCCGACAACAAGAATATTCCACGACCAAACGAATATTCCCCGACAACAATGATTATTTTATAACCACTTGCTTATTTTGCAAAATTTGCACATTTCACCCATAACCAAAACATTATATCAATTTAACACCTTATTATTCACAATAATAATTAGAGGAAATTCGATTTTATTTATAATAAGTTGGGGTCTTACAACCTCCCCTCCTTATGAAATTTCGTCCACGAAATTGACGTACGTACCTGGTGTTTCGAAAAGTTGAGGGTACCTCGCTTTCATTTCCGATTCCAACTCCCAGGTCATTTCTTCAATAGCATGGTTTCTCCACAAAACCTTAACTTATGGTATAACCTTTGTAAAACCCCAACTTTTTGAATAAAGATGAATTTTCTATAAATATTATTTTTGAATATTATGGAGTGAAATTGATATAATGTTATAGTTGTGGGTAATATTTATAAATTTTGCATAGTATGCAAGTTGTTATATTATATTCGATTGGTGGGGAATATTCATTTTAGCGAGGAATATTCGTATAACGTACAAGAATCATCGGTGGACCCCCATAATGTAATTATTGTCGGATCGAGAAAACGACAAAAATATTTTTTATGAAAATAACGGCGGAAGTTTTACCGTTGATACTATTGAACTACTTTAGTAGTAAAGTAAAAATGATGCTCTGGCGTGTGATAAGAGTAATATTACCAGATTGATTATTGATGCTTACGTGAGAAGTCATTCGGTTTTGTTCAATTATTGCTATAGTAATTGTTGCATAATATCTCACATTATTTGATTCAATTATTGTCGATATTTTATATATTGTTAAAATCAATAATTGAGACGACAAAGTTATTAATATTATTATTTGCAATAATAACGATATCTAGAAGTTTACATCGAGGAGAGGTTTGGTCACCTAATTGGCATGATACAGGAGAAATCCTTATTGGAAAGCCCCCTCTTTCCTGGGAACGACCTGGTCGATTAATATTGTGAATTGTAATAAAGATGATAAATGTTGTTAAAATTATTAAGGTGATTTTTATGAAGTTTTGCTTATTTTATGAACCCCGTTTACCCATTTTTCAAAATAATCGGTAGAAAATTATTCAAAGGTGGGGCCCACATGTGGGGCCCATATGTGTTGAAAAACTGATTTTGAAATGGGGGTGGGAAGGAGTTACGTATAGGGGAGGGAATATATATATATATATATATATATATATATGATGTGTGTATATATATAATATATTTGTAAGTGGAAAATGGTGGGAAAGTTAGTATGATAGTGATGGGTGTAAGATGTGAGTGGGTGTGTGATAGTGAAAGGTGTAAGAGTGTAGTGAAAGTGATTTTGGGGGTGTGGAGGATTGATATTGGTTTTGGGGGGATAAAAATCAAGTGGTGGTTATATAATATGGTTATATATAAATTGAAAACATGTGTGGTTTTATATATATATATATATATATATATATATATATATATATATATATATTATATTGTTGCTTAATTCTTATTGGTTGAAGGATGGACTTTTTGCATCCATGAGTTAGCAATATTTTTTCATCCATGAATTAATGCATCAGTCAAGCATCCGTAAGTTATAAAATTGTTGCGTCCATATTATTTGCTAAACAGTACCCCTTCTATTCTCCTATAAATAGGATGCTTAGTTAGAATTGAAAACCACACCAGAAATTCAGAGAAATTCTCTTCTATAATCTTGAGCGTATTTTCTTTAGAGTTTTAAGAAGCTTTGAGCGTAGTGCAAGTTTTCTTAAAAAAATATCCTCGCCCTACCAGTCGGAATACTTTTCTTTTATGGTAATGGGTGTTATTCTTTCTTATTCATGAAGAGAACTGTTGTTATTCCAATATTTATTATTCTGTTGGAATAACCTGTATACGCGGTCTACCCTATACTTGGTGACATTCTTATATTATTCCGTCTTTACTATTTCATTTGGAATATCACATGCATGCGTTTTACTGTGGGACCGATTAAAATCCCTATTAGTATTCTACATTGGAATAACTTCGTCATCGCAAGCAACCGCATGCATGGTGATTTCGTTGTTATTCCATTCTTTATTATTCATTTGGAACATCCCGCTCGGCGGTGCAATTTACTTTGATCTTGCCCGTTATTTAGTATTCTGTTGTAATAACTTGCTCATATAAAATCGCGCGTGCATGGTGATTTCTTTTGTTATTCCATTCTTTATTATACTCGGTTGGTTAAAGTTTTGATTTCTATACTCCATGAAATTAGTAGAATATCCTTGATATTTTCGCTTCATCCAAAGATATCTTTTCATGGAAATATTCTTACGATCATTCTTGAATTTTACTCTACAAAGCGAAGATCATGTTGATAATTTGGACATTAGTAGTTCTTGGACAAATTAATTCTTGAACTTGTTTTATTGAATTCTTATATCATTGTCATCATCCTCATGTTTATATTATGTTGAAAGTCATACGTGGCTGTAGTGCATAGATGGACTTGGTATGATTATGACCAAGGATTATTCGATTGTAATCATGGACCGTAATGTTACAAATGATGTGGTAAAAGTCCTCATTGGCCCGTAGTGCATTGATGGACAGTTGTTGGCATGATCATGACCATTAATGAATACTCAAATATTCTTGGCCCGTAGTGCATGGATAATTGTGGTCGTGATACTAAAGAATATTCTTAGCCGTAGTGCAGGGGTGATTCAATGATGTGGAATATTTATTAAGCTGAGTCTCAGTGATAACAGTGATGAAAAACCTTTTAAATTATAAAAGATAGTAGATTTTATTTTCTACTTGACTCTTTTAATGGATTGCTTGTTCCGCTGCAGTTAAACTTGATGTCTATTATATTTTATCGGTTTAACATTGTTGGAGAGACTAATGATAATTTATTCGCATTATCTTAGTCATAATATTTCTTACTGGACTAGTTGAGCTCACCCTTTCTTTCACTGTTCTCTTCAGAAAATGAGAATATAGCTGGGACGAGTCGGGGAACAAAGTGATGGTCCAGAGGATAGCATTAGTAGTCCTCACTATTCTATGAAATAGTGTGATAATAATTGTAATGAGGACTCCTTTTGAGTTTGTATAATCTCTAGTAGACAATATTTGTATTCAAACTCACAGTTTATGTTTTGTCGTATTGCATACCTACACGGTTGTATTTGAATTACGTACCATGTATATCTGGCGACCCAAGATGGGTGATGTATACCTAATTTGGGGGGCGCCACGGTTGGTATCAAAGCTTAAGGATATGATCCTGGCTAAGATGTAAAGACTAGAACTAGGAGGGAGAGCGGGAATTCCTTCGCTAGTATGACCTACTTAAATTTATTTTGTATTTAAATTGGTTGGTCAGAGTTTAGAGATATTATGTTACATGTCAATTAACCTTTGTTTTGTGGCAGTATCTGAAAATGCATCCGAAAATATTGAGAATAGCAATGGAGCACAAGAGACCGTTGAGTATCCACATATCAATAATCAGGAGAATGTGCATCAGGAAGGCGACAATCCTCATGCAAACAACAACACTGACCAAATGATGAATGACGGATTGTTCAGAGGCTTTATGCAATTCATGCAACAGCAGACGAGAGCGGCTCCTGTCCAAAATGTAGGTGGAAACACTGGAAACTCTCGGGCAGTTACCGCTAAACAGTTCTAGGAGCTGGGACCACCGGAGTTTAAGGGAAAGCCAAAACCACTTATGGCGGAAGCATGGATAAAGCAGACCACCAAGATATTTAATGTCTTGGGATTCTCCGAGGAGCAAAAGGTTTCCTTTTGCCGCCTTTTATGTCTTGCGCGAGAGGCGATTCTTGGTGGGAATCGGTGAAAGCGTACTCAACTGTCGTCGATCAAGATGTCTTGGGAGAAGTTCCAAGAGCTGTTCAACGACAAATACTTTCCCGAATGTATTCGTCACATGAAGGAGGTGGAGTTTATCAAATTGGAGCAAAACAATATGACCGTGTCGCAATACGAGGCAAAATTTGCGGAGTTATCCCGGTTTGCGTCCCACTTGGTGGATAATGAAGAGAGAATGACGCGAATGTTTTTAAGAGGTTTGAAGCCGGAGATACGTCAACATCTTATTTCTCATAAACTGTGTTTGTATTCAGATGTTGTAAATAGGGCTCAATTGGTGGAGCGCGATAACGAAAGTCAACATAACCAAAAAGAGAGGCCGCAAGAAATGATAATACTAGTGAGAGCGATCATCAAGCGGTGACAACAAGCATGGAGGGAATCAATAGGCCAGAAATGGTAACCACTTCGGTGGTAATCAGGGCCAAAACAATAAGAATGGACATTTCAAGAAGAGGAGATTCAACAATGATGAAAAGACGTCAGCACCAGCACCCGTTGTTAAGGAAGAAGAAAAACCACCTATCATATGCTTCAAATGCGGAGGGGGGGGGGGGGGGACACATCAGTCCAAATTATGCGATGCCATCCAAAGCGTGTTATAATTGTGGAAGAGAAGGTCACCTAGCCCGATTTTGTCGTTCACCAAGACAAGTTCAGCTAGGATGGAGGCACCAAGTAGTCGTCGAGAAAAGTCAGCCGGTGGTGCAAGGGAGAGCATTTGTCGTGACCTCCCGTAAAGCAAGGAACCCGAACGAGGTCATCACTGGTAAGCTAATCATAAACTCTAGCGAAGTTTATACTTTATTTGATACCGGTTCTACCCACTCTTTCATTTCTCCTACTTGCGCTCAACGTTTAAATTTGACTCCGGAGAAATTGGATTTTGATTTATCTGTTGAAACCCCGTTGGGAGAAACCTTCATTACATCCACGGTTTATAAGTCTTGTTTGATTCAAATCGGTACCTGCACGTTACCTGTCGATCTTATTTCTTTGAAAATACTTGCATTTGATGTGATTCTAGGGATTGATTGGTTAACTACACATCATGCAAAAATTGATTATTTTCGTAAGGTTATTAGCTTTCATATTCCTAATCAACCTATTATGCGAATTCAAGCAACCAAACCATTAAAATCAATCACTGTCATCTCAAGCCATAAAGCTATTCGTTTATTGAAAAACGGATGTCAAGCTTTCTTAGCCCACGTCACGGATCTAAACAAAAATACGTCAGTTTTGAATAATATTTCAATTGTTAATGAATTTCCTAACGTATTCCGTGAAGAACTTCCTGGCCTACCCCCAGAGCGTGAAATTGAATTTTGTATCGACCTTGAACCCGGTATAAAACCCATTTCCAAAGCCCCATATCGAATGGCTTCTATTGAACTTCAGGAGTTAAAGACTCAACTGCAGGAATTGTTAGACATTGGCTTTATTCGTCCTAGTACTTCTCCTTGGGGTGCTCCTGTTCTATTCGTGAAGAAGAAAGATGGGAGTATGCGACTTTGTATTGATTATCGGGAGTTGAATCATGTCACCATAAAAAATAAGTACTCATTGCCACGTATTGATGACCTGTTTGACCAGTTGCAAGGAGCCAAATTCTTTTCAAAGAATGATCTTCATTCCGGATATCACCAATTGAAGATTAGAACCAATGACATTCCAAAGACGGCTTTCAAAAATCGGTACGGGCATTATGAATTCCTAGTCATGTCCTTTGGATTGATTAATGCTCCTGCTGCCTTCATGGATATGATGAACTGAGTATTCAAGGAATATTTGGATCACTTTGTGGTCGTCTTTATTGATGACATCCTTATTTATTCCAAAAGCCGTGAAGATCATGAGCAACACTTGAGGCTGATACTCCAAAAGCTTCGTGAATATAAGCTTTATGCCAAGTTGAAGAAATGCGAGTTCTGGCTTGAGGAAGGGGCATTCCTTGGGCACGTGGTATCAAGCCATGGAATATCCATTGACCCAAAGAAAGATTGAAGCTATTCAAAGTCGGGAGCAACCTAAATCGATGATGAAATCACGTAGCTTTCTCGGCTTAGCTGGTTATTATCGGAGATTCGTAGAAGGGTTTTCTCGAATCGCTACTCCACTAACTCAGCTGACTCGGAAAGATACAAAGTTCGGTTGGAGCGAGGAATGTGAGAAGAGTTTTCAAGAACTCAAGAGGAGACTCATTTCAAATTTTATTCGAAAATACCATCCGTTCGGAGGATTTGTCATCTACAGTGATGCTTCGGGCAAAGGGTTAGGATGTGTTCTCATGCAACATGGGAAAGTCATAGCCTATGCCTCAAGATAACTCAAAGAATATGAGAGAAATTATCCTACTCATGACCTAGAGTTAGCAGCTGTTGTCTTCGCACTTAAAATTTGGAGGCATTACTTGTATGGGGAGAAAGTGGAGATCTTTACGGATCATAAAAGCCACAAATATTTCTTCACTCAAAAGGAACTTAACATGCGACAACGACGTTGGCTTGAACTATTGAGAGATTATGATCATACAATCCAATACCATCCTGGAAAAGCGAACGTAGTAGCTGACGCATTGAGTAGAAGATCATATGCGGGTACGAGTGCAATATTGTCAATGCAAAGGCCCATTTTGTATGACTTACAAAGGATGGAGATAGAGATAAAGACTCCAGGGACCCACGTGATGATGGCAAATATACGAGTAGAACCGAATTTAATTGATAAAATTAAAAGTTGCTCGAGTTACTGGATCCGGAGCTGATGCATATGAGGAAAAAAGTGCAAGAAGGTGCGATGCCGGAAGCAAGAATCGATGAAGAAGGAATACTTCGAGTCAACTCCAGACTTTGTGTTCCTAACGACCCTGATTTAAAGTATAAAATCATGATGGAAGTGCACAACACACCATTTGCAATCCATCTTGGGAGTACCAAAACGTATCATGATCTTCGACATACATTTTGGTGGGGCAATATGAAGAGAAAGATAACGCTGTTTATCTCAAGGTGTCTAATGTGTCAACGAGTTAAGGCAGAGCATCAAGTACCAAAAGGTCCATTGCAACCACTTGAAATTCCAGAATAGAAGTGGGAGCACATTACCATGGATTTCATTACTGGTCTTCCCAAGGTTTCTGAAGGCATTGATGCAATTTGGGTCATTGTTGATAGATTGACCAAATCTGTTCATTTCTTACTAATACGAGAAACTTATACACTTGAACGTCTTGCTCGTATGTACATAAACATGATTGTAAGACTGCATGGTATGCTAGTATCCATAGTTTTTGATCGAGACCCAAGATTCACTTCACGATTTTGGGATAGTTTGCAGAAAGCTATGGGCACAGATTTATGATTTAGCTCGGCATATCATCCTCAGACGGACGGACAGTTGGAGAGGACTATTCAAACTCTTGAAGATCTATTAAGACTCTGTGTCCTTGATTTCAAGGGAAGTTGGGACAAGTTCTTACCATTGGTGGAGTTTTCCTACAACAACAGTTATCAAGCAAGTATTGGCATGGCTCCATTCGAGCGTTGTATGGAAGAAAATGTCGTTCTCTAGTATCTTTGGGATGAGGTGGGTGAAGCAACGTTATTGGGACCGGAGTTGGTACGTATGACTACGGAAAAGATTCAAACGATCCGACAACGTATAAAAACCTCACAAGATCGACAAAAGAGTTATGCTGATCTTCATCGAAAGGACGTGGAATTCGATATAGGAGATCATGTGTTGTTACGTGTTGCTCCATAGAAAGGAGTTACGAGATTTGGAAAGAGAGGAAAGCTCAATCCTCGATTCATTGGCCCATTTTAATCCTTGATCGAGTAGGGGCGTGGCCTATAGACTCACTTTACCGCCAAGTATGTCTCGTGTTCATAACGTTTTTCACATATCCATGTTACGTAAATATGTGGAAGACCCAAACCACATTATTGAGTTAGAACGGGACGAAATAGCGGAAGATTTGACGTATGAAGAGGTTCCTGTTCAAATCTTGGATAAGAAGGAACATATTCTACGCACCAAGGTTATACCTCAAGTCAAAGTTTTGTGGAGAAACCACGATGTTGAGAAAATAACTTGGGAGTTAGAATCTGAAATGAAATCAAGGTATCCTTACCTCTTCGACATACCAGGTACATACCCTAATTTCGAGGGCAAAATTTCATAAGAATGGGAGATTGTAAAACCCCAACTTTTTGAATAAAAATGAATTTTCTATAAATATTATTTTTGAATATTATAGAGTGAAATTGATATAATGTTATAGTTGTGGGTAATATTTATAAATTTTGCATAGTATGCAAGTTGTTATATTATATTCGATTGGTCGGGGAATATTCGTACAACGGCGCAATATTTGGTGGACGACCCCACAATAGAATTATTGTCGGATTGAGAAAACGACAAAAATATTTTTATGAAAATAACGGCGGAAGTTTTACCGTTGATACTGTTGAACTACTCGGTAGTAAAAGTACAGTAATACGCGTGGTTGCATAGTAGCACACGGTATTGATTATTGATGCTTACGTGAGAAGTCATTCAGTTTTGTTCAATTATTGCTATAGTAATTGTTGCATAATATCTCACATTATTTGATTCAATTATTGTCGATATTTTATATATTGTTAAAATCAATAATTAAGATGACAAAGTTATTAATATTATTATTTGCAATATTAACGATATCTAGAAGTTACATCGAGGAGAGGTTTGGTCACCTAATCAAGGCGCTGATAGGAGAAATCCTTATTGGAAAGCCCCTCTTTCACAGGAACGACACGGTCGATTAATATTGTGAATTGTAATAAAGATGATAAATGTTGTTAAAATTATTAAGGTGATTTTATGAAGTTTTGCTTATTTTATGAACCCGTTTACCCATTTTTTCAAAATAATCGGTAGAAAATTATTCAAAAGGTGGGGCCCACATGTGGGGCCCATATATGTTGAAAAACTGATTTTGAAATGGGGGTGGGAAGGAGTTACGTATAGGGGAAGGAATATATATATATATATATATATATATATATATGATGTGTGTATATATATAATATATTTGTAAGTGGAAAATGGTGGGAAAGTTAGTATGATAGTGATGGGTGTAAGATGTGAGTGGGTGTGTAATAGTGAAAGGTGTAAGAGTGTAGTGAAAGTGATTTTGGGGTGTGGAGGATTGATATTGGTTTGGGGGATAAAAATCAAGTGGTGGTTATATAATATGGTTATATATAAATTGAAAAATATGTGGTTTTATATATATATATATATATATATATATATATATATATATATATATATATATATATTATTGTTGCTTAATTCTTATTGGTTGAAGGATGGACTTTTTTGCATCCATGAGTTAGCAATATTTTTCATCCATGAATTAATGCATCACCAAGCATCAAGTAAGTTATAAAATTGTTGCGTCCATATTATTTGCTAAGCGGTACCCTTCTATTCTCCTATAAATAGGATGCTTAGTTAGAATTGAAAACCACACGTAAATTCGAGGAGAAATTCTCTTCTATAATCTTGGCGTATTTTCTTTAGAGTTTTAAGAAGCTTTTGAGCGTAGTCTGAGTTTTCTTAAAAAATATCCTCTCTACCAATTGAATACTTTTTTTTATGGTAATGGGTGTTATTCTTTCTTATTCATGAAGAGAACTGTTGTTATTCCAATATTTATTATTACATTGGAATAACTTTTGTATCTGTGATCTACCCTATACTTGGTGACATTCTTATATTATTCCGTCTTTACTATTACATTTGGAATATCACATGCATGCGTTTCTTGGGACACGATTAAAATCTTTATTATTACATTGAAATATCTTGTGCATGCGTTCTCATGGGACTGGTTCCATCTTTATTATTATTATGTTGGAATAACACATGCATGCGTTTTACGTGGGACCGATTAAAATCCCTATTAGTATTACTCATTGGAATAACTTTATACATGCGAAATACCGCATGCATGGTGATTTCGTTGTTATTCCATTCTTTATTATTACGTTGGAACATCACTGCTTGCTGTAATTTCTTTGACACCTGGTTCCGTTATTTAGTATTCGTTGGAATAACACGCCTATACTGAAATACCGCATGCATGGTGATTTCTTTTGTTATTCCATTCTTTATTATACTCAGTTGGTTAAAGTTTTGACTTCTATACTCCATGAAATTAGTAGAATATCCTTGATATTTGCGCTTCATCCAGTATCTTTTCATGGAAATATTCTTCTGATCATTCTTGAATTTTACTCTACAAAGAAGTATCATGTTGACAATTTGGACATTAGTAGTTATTGGACAAATTAATTCTTGAACTTGTTTTATTGAATTCTTATATCATTGTCATCATCCTCATGTTTATATTATGTTGAAAGTCATTTGTGGCCTGTAGTGCATAGATGGACTTGGTATGATTATGACCAGGGATTATTCGGTGTAATCATGACCGTAATGTTACAAATGATGTGGTAAAAGTCCTCATTGGCCGTAGTGCATTGATGGACAGTTGTTGGCATGATCATGACCATTAATGAATACACAAATATTCTTGGCCCGTAGTGCATGGATAATTGTGGTCGTGATACTAAAGAATATTCTTGGTCGTAGTGCAGTGGTGATTCAATGATGTGGAATATTTATTAAGCTGAGTCTCAACAATAACAGTGATGAAAAACCTTTTAAATCATAAAAGATAGTAGATTTTATTTTCTACTTGACTCTTTTAATGGATTGCTTGTTCACCGCAGATTAAACTTGATGTCTATTATATTTTATCGGTTTAACATTGTTGGAGACTAATGATAATTTATTCTCGCATTATCTTAGTTATAATATTTCTTCTTTGGGCTAGTTGAGCTCACCCTTTCTTTCTTTGTTCTCTTGAGTGAAATGAGAATATAGCTAGGGACGAGTGGGAGAGCGGAGTGATGGTCAGAGGATAGCATTAGTAGTCCTCACTATTCGTGAAATAGTGTGATAATAATTGTAATGAGGACTCCTTTTGAGTTTGTATAATCTCTAGTAGACAATATTTGTATTCAAACTCACGGTTTATGTTTTGTCGTATTGTACACACCGGTGTATTTGAATTTCGTACCATGTATCTGGCGACCCAAGATGGGTGATGTATACCTAATTTTGGGGGCGTCACAGTTGGTATCAAAGCTTAGGAATATGATCTCTGGCTAAGATGTAAGACTAGAACTAGGAGGGGAGAGACGGGGAATTCCTTCGCTAGTATGACCTACTTAAATTTATTTTGTATTTAAATTGGTTGGTCAGAGTTTAGAGATATTATGTTACATGTCAATTAACCTTTGTTTTGTGGCGATGATCTGAAAATGACATCCAAAAATGTTGAGAATAGCAATGGAGCACAAGAGAGATTGAGTTTCCACATATCAATAATCAGGAGAATGTGCATCAGGAAGGCGACAATCCTCATGCAAACAACAACACTGACCAAATGATGAATGATGGATTGTTCAGAGGCTTTATGCAATTCATGCAATAGCAGGCGAGAGCGGTTCCTGTCCAAAATGTAGGTGGAAACACTGGAAACTCTCGAGCGGTCACCGCTAAACAGTTCAAGGAGCTGGGACCACCGGAGTTTAAGGAAGAGCCAAAACCACTTATGGCGGAAGCATGGATAAAGCAGATCACCAAGATATTTGATGTCTTGGGATCCTCCAAGGAGCAAAAGGTTCCCTTTGCCGCCTTTAACTTTATCTCCATCCTTTGCAAGTCATACAAAATGTGCCTTTGCGTTGACAATATTGCACTCGTACTCGCATATGATCTTCTACTCAATGCGTCAGCTACTACGTTCGCTTTTCCAGGATGATATTGAATAGTGTGATCGTAATCTTTCAATAGCTCGAGCCAACGTCGTGGCCGCATTTTGAGTTCCCTTTGGGTGAAGAAGTATTTGAGGCTTTTATGATCCGTATAGATATCCACTTTCTCCTCATACAAGTAGTGTCTCCAGATTTTCAACGCGAAAATGACTGCTGCCAACTCTAGATCATGAGTAGGATAATTCCTCTCATATTCTTTAAGTTGTCGTGAGGCATAGGCTATGACTTTCCCATGTTGCATGAGAACACATCCTAACCCTTTGCCTGAAGCATCGCTGTATATAACAAATCCATCCGAACCAGATGGTATTACCAGAACAGTTGCCGAAATGATTCTCCTCTTGAGCTCTTGGAAATTCTTCTCGCATTCCTCGCTCCATACAAATTTTGTATCTTTCCGAGTCAACTGAGTTAACGGAGTAGCGATTCGAGAAAATCCTTCCACGAATCTCCGATAATAACCAACTAAGCCCAGAAAGCTACGCACTTCGGTCACCGACTTCGGTTGCTCCCAACATTGTACTACTTCAATCTTCACCGGGTCAACAGATACTCCATGTTTTGACACCACGTGCCCAAGGAATGCTACTTCTTCAAGCCAGAACTCGCATTTCTTTAGCTTGGCATAAAGCTTGTTTTCACGAAGCCTTTCAAGTATCAGCTTTAAATGGTGCTCATGATCTTCACGGCTTTTGGAATAGATGAGGATGTCATCAATAAAGACAACAACGAACTGATCCAAATATTCCTTGAATACTCGGTTCATCATATCCATGAAAAAGCAAAGGGAGCATTAGTCAATCCAAAAGACATGACTAAGAATTCATAATGTCATCTTTGAGTTTCAAGGCGTCTTTGGAATATCCTCGATTTTAATTTTCAAATTTAATGATATCCGTAAGCTAAGATCGATCTTTGAAAAGAATTGTGTTCCTTGCAACTGGTCGAACAAGTCATCAATATG
Organism: Panax quinquefolius; assembly: GCA_020205615.1. Taxonomy (NCBI): domain Eukaryota; kingdom Viridiplantae; phylum Streptophyta; class Magnoliopsida; order Apiales; family Araliaceae; genus Panax; species Panax quinquefolius. The sequence goes on from CM035164.1 coordinate 91,040,923, forward strand.
AGGTAGCAAATACCTATTCTTGATGGTGACATGGTTCAATTCTCGGTAGTCAATATAAAGTCGCATACTCCCATCTTTCTTCTTTACGAATAAAACAGAAGCACCCCAAGGAGATGTACTAGGACGAATGAAGCCGATGTCTAATAACTCCTGTAGTTGGACTTTTAACTCCTGAAGTTCAATAGGAGCCATTCGATATGGGGTTTTAGAAATGGGTTTTATGCCGGCAAGGTCAATAAAGAATTCAACATCACGTTCTGGGGGTAGACCGGGAAGTTCTTCAGGAAATACATCAGGAATATCTTTAACAACAGAAATATTATTCAAATCTGACTTGTCTTTATTCAAATCCATAACATGGGCTAAGAAAGCTTGACATCCGTTTTTCAATAAATGAATAGCTTTATGGCTTGATATAGCGATGATCTGATTTTAGTGGTTTAGTTGTTTGAATTCGTATGACAGGTTGGTTAGGAATATGAAAACTAACAACCTTACGAAAATAATCAATTTTGGCATGATGAGTAGTTAACTAATCAATTCCTAAAATCATATCAAAAGCAAGTATCTTTAAAGAGATAAGATCCACAGGTAATGTGATGGTGCCAACTTGGATTAAGAAAGATTTATAAACTGTAGATGTAACGAAGGTTTCACCCAATAGAGTTTCAACAGATAAATCAAAGTCTAATTTCTCCGGAGTCAAGTTTAAACGTTGAGCACAAGAAGGAGAGATAAAAGAATGGGTTGAACCGGTATCTAGTAAGGTATAAACTTCGCAAGAATTCAAGATTAGCTTACTCGTGATCACCTCGTTCGGGTTTCTTGTGTTTTGGCCAGTCACAACAAACGCTCTACCAGGAACCGCTGATTTCGACTTATCCGGGACAGCCCTTGGAGTCACCATCCCCGCTGAACTTGGTTTTGCTACAGAACAGTCTCGAGCTATATGGCCCTCCTTTCCATAGTTATAGTATACCTTGGATTGTTGTGGACAGTTTGGACTGATATGTCCCTCTTTCCCGCATTTATAACACACGACCGTTGGTCGTTCTCCTCCCCTAGAATTTGTTGGTGGTGTTGGTGCTGATGTCTTCCCGTCATTGTTGAATCTCCTCTTTTTAAAATTTCCACTTGACTCACCTCTTCTATTATCATGGCCACGATGACCACCCGAGTGGTTACTGCCTTTGTTCGTATTTTTCCCTCCTCGCTGGTTATCATCGCTCTGATGACTGCTGTCACCGGCATGACCCTGGTTGTGGTCCCTCAGTTGAACATACTCACTATCTCGCTCTAATAATTGAGCCTTGTTGACAACATCTGAATACAGAGAAAATTTATGAGAGATAAGGTATTGACAAATCTCGGGTTTTAGACCTCTCAGAAACATCCTTGTCATTCGTTCCTCATTCTCTACCAAATGAGGTGCAAACCTGGATAACTCAGCGAACTTCGCCTCGTACAGGGACACCGTCATGTTATTCTGTTCCAGTCTAATAAACTCTACCTCTTTCATATGATGAATACTTTCAGGAAAGTACTTGTCATTGAACAGTTTCTGAAATCTTTCCCAAGACATGTTGAAAAGTATTTGGTGGGTATGCTTCCTGATTCCCACCGAGAATCTGCCTCACCACGGAACATAAAGGTGGCGAATGGAACCTTCTGTTCCTCCGTGCATCCCAAGACATTGAATAACTTGGTAATTTGCTTGACCCATGTTTCCGCCTTGATCGGATCCAGCTTTCCAATAAATTCTGGTTGTCCCAACTCCTTGAACTGCTTAGCTGTGATAGACCGCGCGTTGCTTTCACTTTCACCCGTATTTTGTACACGAGTCTCCCTCGTCTGATTTTCCATAAACTGCAAAAAGCTCCTAAACATTCCATCATTCATCGTTTGCTCGGTAGTGTTGTTTACAGGAGGAATATTGCTTCTGTGTATGCGTTCTCTGGTTTGTGACTAAAGGTTGTTCCACAGTCTCATACACTCCATTGTTAACATTCTCAGCAGCCATTCTTAAATATTACCATAAAACAAGGGTTAATTAAACAAATTAACATATCACATAATATCCCTATATTATGACTGACCAACAATTAAGCTTAGATAGGACACACTAGCGAAGGATTTACTCATCTCTCCCCTCCTAATTCTATTCCCCGATCTCTGCCAGAGACCATATCCCTAAGCTTTGATACCAACTGTGACTCCCCTAAAATAGGTATACAACACCCATTCTGAGTCGCCAAATACATGGTACAAAAAGCAAATTACAACTTCAATAATACAATTGTCGTGCAAAATACGACAACACATACTATGAGTTTAAATACAAATATTGTCTTTTAGACAATATACACACTCAAATAAGTCCTCATTACAATTATTCAAACACTATTTTACAGAAATAGTGAGGACTGCTAAAATATCTTTCTAGAATCATCACTCCATACCCCGACTAGATCCTGCTATGTTCTCACCTCCTGAGAAGAAAAATGGAACAAAAAGGAAAAAGGTGAGCTCAACTAGCCCAGTAAAGAATATTATGACTAAGATAATATACAACAAATTATCATTAGTTTTTAACGAGGAAAAAATCGATAAAATATAATAGACAACAAGTTTTAGATCAACAACTCCGGTGAAACAACAATCCATTAGAAGAGTCAAGTAGAGAATGAGTTCTACTATCTTCTAAGATTTAAAAGTCCATCATCAATATTTTATCCTCGTAATAATAATCAATATACATCTTTAATCAAATATTCATCTTTGCACTACTGGCCAAAGATATTCATTTATATCACCGAGTTAGTCGTGTTCATCTCAACACTGTTCATCTTTTTACTACGGGCCAAAGATATTCATCAGTTAATCATTCATCTTTTGCACTACTGGGCCAAAGATATTCAAGAATATCATCATTTAGGACTGAGGATGATGAAAATATTTTAAAGAAAGCGAATCCGGTGAGACGGAAGGACAAATAGTAGGGATTAAGTATATAACGGTTTATCCAAGATCAATAATACTTCATAATAACCAATTGTGAAGCAGAATTCAAAAATAAAGATCAAAACATGGATACAATCAAAGATAATAACCATAATAGACATCTTGGACAAAAAGAAAATTTTATTTTTTGGTGAATAGTGTAAATGATTCGTGAATAATTAGGTAAATATCGTGAATAGTAACCCCGACACAAAAAGTTCCAAATTTGATAAAAAGTTCAAACCAATATTTTGGCATAATGATATTGAAATTAATAATATCATTTAAGAAGAAATAACATCCCTTACCTCAAAATAACCGTACTTCTGACTGAATTTTGGATATAGTGCTGACAGAAACTTGTACTGAATAGCAACTCTCAACGTATCAAAATACTCATAAAAATACGCTCGATAATCTAGAGAGAAAGAAAACTTATTTCTGGTGTGATTTTCAATTCTAACCTAAGCGTCTATTTATAAGAAAATGCTAGAACGCCATAGGAGACTAAATAATAAAATAATAATATAATTACTTTCTTTTCTACGCATGCCTCTTGACAATTCTCACCCACCAGCCAACTTTGAACCAATTTTCAGCAGCCCACATGTTGATAACCAAGTGGGTCTCACCCATAAATTAATAAAAATTATTTTATTTTCTGAAACTTCAACAATTCATAGAAAATAGCCCGGTTATCAGAAAAATACGAATTTTTTGTCCATTCTGCCTAAAATCGAATTCTCTACAACTTTGTAGCTTTGAGTTTTTCCAAATTCAAAACATAAAATATCCGAAATTCATAAACGTGTAATTTTTAATTCCTCCATTCCGACAAAATACTGATAAAATACCTCAGTATTAATTCCTTCATTAATAACCACATAAAAAAAATAAATCTATCATTTATATCAAATAAATATTTCATTATAATATAAATCAATAATTAATTATTCACAAATAATATTACAGAATCACAATTATGACAACCAGGTCATTCCCAGGAAAGAGGGGGCCTTCCAATAAAGATTTCTCCTTACTGGCGCGCAATTAGGTGACCAAACCTCTCCTTGACAGAACTTTCTAGACATTACCAATAATGTTATCTAATAATATTATTCAAATAATATGAATTATTGATCTGATAATGGAAAATACTGTGCAGTGACAATTTTTGAAACAACAATAATATAAAATATCAACGCAGCAATTATTGAACCAATAAAATAAAATATTAAACAGTAATTACTGTAACAATTATTGAGTAGTGCCTTCTTACGTAAGAATCAATAATTCAACAATACTGTGCAAAACCGTGTGCTACTGTGCAACCACGCGTATTATTGTATTTTAACCACCGGGTATTCCAACAGTGTTAATGGTAACAACTACGCCGTTATTTATAAAAAAAAAACTCAAACTTATCATTTTTTTCATCCGACAGTTATTCTGTTATGGGGCCCACAAATGACTGCGTCGTCGTACGATTATCCCCCGATAACAAGAATATTCCACGACCAAACGAATATTCCCCGACAACAATGATTATTTTATAACCACTTGCTTATTTTGTAAAATTTGCACATTTCACCCATAACCAAAATATTATATCAATTTAACACCTTATTATTCACAATAATAATTAGAGGAAATTTAATTTTATTTATAATAAGTTGGGGTCTTACAGTGCAAGGATGAACTGTTAATGAATATCTTTGGCCCGTAGTGCAAAGATGAATTTATTAGTATGATTATGAACAGGAACTGTGATTTTGTATAACCGTGATCTTTGATGTTTCAGGTAAAGACAGGTGATGAAAATTATCTTCGTCTTGGGTGTAAAGAGGAATTTAGAACCACAATTATGATTATGAGTTATTCACATGATTGTGGACATAAATTGTTGATTGATGTTACAAGGATAAAACATTGTTGATGGACTTTTAACATGGAGAAGATAATAGATTTTATGCTCTATTTGACTCTTCTAATGGATTTCTCGTTCCGCTGCAACTATGGTTAAAAAGTTTTATCATCTACCATATGTTCCAAATCTCTGATTTTTTACTGACGAAGGCTATTGATAATTTAATTATCTTTAGTCATGATATTCTTTACTGGGCTAGTTATGCTCACCCTTTTGCTTCACAATTCCTTTCAGGTAATAAGAGTGTAATTTGGGTTGAGCGAGAGGTGTGAGGATTAGAACGGTGGTCTATAGTCATTGAGGTTCTCCATAAGCAGGATGGAAATAATTTTATTGAGAACTTTAGATAAGTGTGTTGTATTTTTATACGACATTTAATAGTTATATTTGGTGAATCAAATAGGGTGAGGCGAACCCAACTTTGGAAGGGTGTTTTGCCACTATCATACGAGATGTCTAATGACATACGACTTTGTGTTATCATAAGACTGGGTTGTGCACATCCACTTGCTGAGTATATCTACGAGCACTACCCATATAATCTTGGAATTTGGTTGAAGTATAATTCTCAATTAGAGACAATGGAGATAATTATATGTCAAGAGAAGACTCACCACTGGAAAGAACATGATAGTAATCTTCTCATTTTTCTTTGGGGACTATTGGGTCAACCAAGGATAATTCTCGAGTCATATGATAACTTAGACGCATGGCCTCCCATGTACGAAGGTTTCCTTGAGCATTTTCTAAAGATTTTAAATTCTAAAACAGTTATTGATTGTACTTTTATGTAAAGTACCATTGTAAGGTGTTCTGGTCGAGGCACCATGAGAGTTACATATATTTGTATTAAAACTCACAGCTTATGTGTTGTTGTACTCTGCACGACAGTTCAACAGTTGTATAAATGAATTTTTGTATTTGATTTCTGTAGTGTGATATCTGGCGACTCAGAATGGGTCGTGTGGACCTATTTTTGGGGCGTCATAAATGGTATCAAAGTTTAGAGATATGGTCGCTGGTGGAGATATGAGTCTAGAACTAGGAGGGGAGAGACGAGTAATATACTTCGCTAGTGTGTGACTTACCTAAGCTAAAATTGTTTACTTGATAAGTTGACAAATTGTGATATATCAATTAACCTTTGTTTTGAAGATATATTCTAGAATGATATCTAAAATACAGGAGATGAGCAATAGGAAAATCATGATACAGAGGAAATACCCGGGAAAGTACAATCCGAAAAGAAAGCAAGGTATTCTCATCTCTTCAAACTACCAGGTACGTAAATTTCGAGGGCGAAATTTCATAAGGAGGGAGATTGTAAGACCCCGAGTTTTACAAAATAAAAGTATTCAATTTTCTGATAATTGTTATTCTATTTAGTAAATGATTAAATTGATAAAAGGTTAAAGTTAATGGTGATATTTGAAAAATTTTCAAAGTAAGCAAGTTGATATAAAATATTCGTTGTGTCGGGGAATATTCGTTTGGTCAGGGGATATTCTTTTTATCAGGAAATATCCGAAATGCACGACACCATCATTAGTGGACCCTACAACGGAATAAGCTATCGGAGTTAGAAAATGATGAGAATTATCTTTTTATAAAAATAACGGCGAAAGTTTTACCTGTTAAAACTGTTGAACTACCGGTAGTAAAAGTGCGATAATATACGCATCGTGGTTGCATAGTAGCACATCGTATTGATTATTGATGCTTATGTGAGAAGTCACTCAATTATTACTTTCTGATGAATTGTTGTATAATATCTCTCATATTATTAATTCAATTATTATCATAGTATCATCTCGCATAATATTTATTATTATTAAATTAATAATTGAGACGACAAAGTTATTTATATTATTATTTGCAATATTAACGATGTCTCAGAAAGTTACATCGAGGAGAGATTTGGTCACCTAATTGCGCACAATAGGAGAAATCCTTATCGGAAAGCCCCTCTTTCACAGGAATGATCTGGTTGTTAAATATTGTGAGTTATAATATTAATGATGAATAAGTTTGTGTTGATTAAAGATGAAATTGATATTTCCATTGTGTTGAGATTATTAGTGTTAATAGATATCGACATATATTCCGATAATAATTGATGTCTGGAGGTTATATTGACCAATCGGGTAATTAATCGGATAAATGGGCAATTAATTGTTATTAATTCACATGATTATAACTATTTGTTCACATGTGTGTACTATTGATTCACATGATGTACTATTAGGGAGGTGGTGCAAGATTGATAATACTTGCATGACTAAATTAAAAATGATGGTATAAATGAAGGTACTATACTGTAATTATTTTTTTCACATGTATAGAACTATTGATTCACATGATTGTACTATTGATTCACATGATGTACTATTAGGGGAGGTGGTGCAAGTTTGGTCATACTTGCAGGACTAAATTAAAAATAAAGGAAAAGATGAAGGTATTATACTGTAATATTTCGAGCCCCAAAACGTGTAATTATCGAAACTATATTTTCCTATAAATAGAAGCTCATTCTTTTTTCATTCTCATCAATTCACTAAGACTCACAAGAGTAATTATAGAGAGAGAAGCAATAGAGAGAGAAGTTATAGAGAGAAAGAAGAAGAGTAGTCTGCTACTTCACTATTCTAGTATTCAGTCTTCTTCTGATGTAAGGGGTATTATTTATTTCATATTCTAAAGAGAAATTATTTTTCGTATTCATATGAATATTATTTTCGTTTAATATTCGTAAAAGGTATTATTTCTTTCGTATTCATGAAGAGAGTTATTTTCTTTCAATACTCGTAAGGGTTGTTATTCCATTCTTTATTATTCTGTTGGAATAGCCTGTCTATGTGGACTACCGTATGCATGGTGAAATTCATCTGTTATTCCATTTCTTATTATTATGTTGAAATAACATGTCTACGCGGTAGTGAATGACCCTTCATATTCATTCTTTATTATTTTGTTGAAATAACCTATCTACGCGAACTACCGCATGCATGGTGAATGACCCTTCGTATTCATTCTTTATTAAATTGTGGAAATGATCTGTCAACGTGGATTAGCGCATGGCGGGTGAAAATCCATTTGCAGTTTCGTATATTCTATTATACTCGTATGAGATATCATTTCTTTTATACTCGTCATGGAATAATGTTTTCTTTTGTATTTTCCTTTTATGAGTATTATTCATGGAGTAATGAATTACTATTTATGGGTTATTATTCACCCGTTTACTATTCACTCGAATATTATTCACTCGGGTATTCGGGACACTTTTTGTGCCGGAGTACTATTCACGCGTTACTAGTCACGGGTTACTATTCACCCAATTATTATTTACTAGAATATTACTCACTCGGGTATTTGGGACACTTTTCATGTCGGGATACTATTCACGAGGTACTATTCTCGAAGTACTATTCATCAGGTACTATTCACGGAGTACTATTCACTCGAAAAATATAATTCTTTTCTATCCAAATTATTTTTGATACATGAATATTATTCTTAATTTTACTCCACAAAGCAGTATCATGTTGACAATTTGGATATTTTTAAACTCTTAATAAATTTAAAGCCTTTAATATTTATCCTTGATTTCGTTTGATTAATGCTTATATCATTGTCATCATCCTCATGCTTATATTGTGATGAAAGTCATCTTTGGCTTACGTGCATAGATGGACTGTTGATTGGTATGATTATGACCAGGGATCATTCGGTATAATCATGACCGTAATGTTGCAAATGATGTGGTAAAAGTCCTCATTAGCCCGTAGTGTATTGATGGACAGTTTTTGGTATGATCATGAGCATGAGTTTTCTTCGGCCAAGGGTGCAAAGATGAATTATTTTATGGCGTGATCATGATCGTTGATGAAAACACGATTATCCTTGGCCCGTAGTGCATGGATAATTCATGGTCGTTATACTAATGAATATCCTTAGCCTGTAGTGCATGGATAATTTGGTGATGTGGATTATTTATTGTGCTGAGTCTCAGCGATAAAATATTGATAATAAACTTTTAATTCATAGAAGATAGTAGCTATCATGCTCTACTTGACTCTTCTAAAATACAGTTTCATGTCTTTGGCCTATAGTGCAAGGATAAACTGTTAATGAATATCTTTGGCCCGTAGTGCAAAGATGAATTTATTAGTATGATTATGAACAGGAACTGTGATTTGGTATAACCAAGATCTTTGATGTTTCAGGTAAAGACATGTGATGAAAATTATCTTCGTCCTGGGTGCGAAGAGGAATTTAGAACCACAATTAGGATTATGAGTTATTCACATGATTGTGGACAGAAATTGTTGATTGATGTTACAAGGATAAAACATTGTTGGTGGACTTTTGACATGGAGAAGATAATAGACTTTATGCTCTATTTGACTCTTCTAATGGATTGCTCGTTCCGCTGCAACTATGGTTAAAATTTTTTATCATCTACCATATGTTCTAAATCTCTGATTTATTACTGACGAAGGCTATTGATAATTTAATTATCTTTAGTCATGATATTCTTTACTGGGCTAGTTGTGCTCACCCTTTTGCTTCATAATTCCTTTCAGGTAATAAGAGTGTAGCTGGGTCGAGCGGATGTAACAGGGGATTAGAACGGTGGTCTATAGCTGTTGAGGTTCTCCATAAACAGTATGTAAATAATTTTATTGAGAACTTTAGATAAGTGTGTTGTATTTTTATACGACATTTAATAGTTATATTTGGTGAATCAAATAGGGTGAGGCAAACCCAAATTTGGAAGGGTGTTTTGCCACTATTATACGAGATGTCTAATGACATACGACTTTGTGTTATCATAAGACAGGGTTGTGCACATACGACTTTGTCTAATAACTGTCGGAGTTGAAAAATGACAGAATTATCTTTTTATAAAAATAACGGCGAAAGTTTTACCGTTAAACTGTTGAACTACCCGGTAGTAAAAGTACAGTAATATGCGTGGTTGCATAGTAGCACACTGTATTGATTATTGATGCTTATGTGAGAAGTCACTCAATTATTGCTACAGTAATTGTTGTATAATATCTCTCATATTATTAATTCAATTATTATCATAGTATCATCTGCATAATATTTATTATTATTAAATTAATAATTGAGACGACAAAGTTATTTATATTATTATTTGCAATATTAACGATGTCTAGAAAGTTCTGTCGAGGAGAGGTTTGGTCACCTAATTACACGCCAATAAGGAGAAATTCTTATCGGAAAGCCCCCTCTTTCCTGGGAATGATCTGGTTGTTAAATATTGTGAGTTATAATATTAATGATGAATAAGTTCGTGTTAATTAAAGATGAAATTGATATTTCCATTGTGTTGGGATTATTAGTGTTAATGAAAATCGACATCTATTCCGATAATTATTGATGTCTAGAGGTTATATTGACCAATCGGGTAATTAATCAGATAAATGAGCAATTAATTGCTATTAATTCACATGCTTATAACTATTTGTTCACATGTGTGTACTATTGATTCACATGATGTACTATTAGGGGAGGTGGTGCAAGATTGATAATACTTGCATGACTAAATTAAAAATGATGGTATAAATGAAGGTACTATACTGTAATTATTTTTTTCACATGTATAGAACTATTGATTTACATGATTGTACTATTGATTCACATGATGTACTATTAGGGGAGGTGATACAAGTTTGATAATACTTGCAGGACTAAATTAAAAATAAAGAAAAAGATGAAGGTATTATACTGTAATATTTCGAGCCCCAAAACGTGCAATATTTTTGTAGTGTGATATCTGGCGACTCAGAATGGGTCGTGTGGGCCTATTTTGGGGGCGTCACTGAAAGTAGTATACACACAAGCCAATCATGTTTGATGATAAAGCATATACTTTATAACAATCTTATTCATTTATTAATAAAAAGTATTAATTTATTAAAGGCTTTTAATTATCTACATGATGTTGTTTTATAATATGTGATAAACCCATAGTTTTAAGCAATGCTTTTAGAATAATGATGATGATCATTCTAATGAGATCTAAATTCTTAGAAAGCTTAAAACTAAAATAGTTCCCAATCGTTGGATTACTAAATTGGGGATTAGTGAATCCAGGATAGATTGGTACATACGTTCTTGCTCGTTGGATGAGGATGATTGATCTCATGATCATTTGTGTGGGACACTAAAGTAAGTATGTAGGTGCTTATTAGAGAATAAGTTCACTGAACATGGCTCGCAAAGGAATACCTAATGGAGTTTTACTTGCCTGTCAATAGGAATTCCTGTAGTGATAGTAGTACAAGTGATCCTTGGACTTGAGATCATCATAGTATCTTTTTTTAAGTAATCCTGCTATTCGCGTATGGCAGAGTTTTTTTTTAAAAATAGGTACACGTGCTATAAAAAAAAAAAGGTTACAGGTCCTTTTATAAAGGTACAGGATTCATGGATTTGGTGATATTATATATATATATATATACATATATAATATTCTTATTTATTTTAATCTTAAAATAAAAATTTATTTTAATTTTAAAATAAAAATTTATTTTAATATTAAAATATAAAGTTTATTTTAATTTTAAAATTAAATTTCATGCTAATTAATTATAGTTGGAATTGGATTCCATGATAACTAATTGGAGTTGAAATTGGATTTTATTTTTCCTTAAATAAAGGAGTTTATTTAGATATGAAATAAGATTTCATATTATTCAAAATAAAAGAGTTTATTTGTGAATAGGAAATAGAATCCGTATTTCCTTAAATAAAGAAGTTTATTTAGATATGAAATAAGATTTCATATTATTCAAAATAAAGGAGTTTATTTTGTGAATAGGAAAGAATCAAGTGTTTCCTTTTATAAAGGAGTATTTTTATTTTTATTTTTTTACATGGAATTAGATTCCATAATTAATTAAAATAAAGGAGTTTATTTTGATTAAAGATTTTGATTAAAATAAAATAGTTTATTTTATTCAAAATTGGACAAATTAAAATAAAATAGTTTTATTTTGATTTAAATTTAGATTAAAATAAAGGAGTTTATTTTAATTCAAAATTAGATTTTATACTAACTATATTTGCCCATTAAATGATATCAATATATATATTAAATGTTTATTACTCATGAGATGAATGTTATTTATTGATACATATGGAGATGTGTATGATAATAAATGGGATTGATTATGGACTATCAATTAAATGTGATTGGATTTTATTTTAGTTGGATGCATTGAATGTATGGGTTTTATTAAATGGGGTCTGCGTACTCGCCTTCTCTAATTTTTCCGAATGTAAATTCTATCTCCCTCTATATGTACTTCCCTCGATCACCGATAAAGGTTTCTATTTATTTTAATTAGTTTTGTAATAGGAATAGTTAGAATTAATTTTAAAAATTGGAGATCAAGGAGCAAGGAGCGCTTGAAGACAGATTTGTAATGGAGCCCCAAGTTTAAATGTAATAGTTATATTTAAATATTATTTCTTGCACCCCAGGGTTTGACCTTTTTGGTTCACTTGGTGGCTCTAGTGAACCAAACTAGAATAAAAGTCCATAATCAATCCGGGTAGAATATAGTATTCTATATGTGCATGCTTATACTATATATATTATATATTATGCAAACATGCTTCGCATGTTAATTAATATGACGCGTATTTTATATATATATGTGCATGTGCGCTAAACAAGATGAGATATTTAATAATAAATCCCTCTAATTTTTTTGATATTAAGTCCTAAGCGTTCAAAGATATTTGGAATATCGAACGTCGCCTTCTAGCATGATAAAATTAATAGAGTATTAAATATTTAATATGAGTTTGTTGTGTCACCACAAGGCAAGTATTAAGTATTTAAGATGTTAATTTATCACATTTGATGCTTATAAAGAAAATTGAACAATATTATTTTGTTGTGTCACCACAAGGATGATATTTTTCTTTTTTGAATATATGGAGTGCTAGGTTGGACTTAACTTGGATAATTTTGATTCGGATGTGCCACCACTTGATCAAAATAATCTAAGAGGCAAAAATACAAGGAGTTGCATAGTTGATGTAATTGACAAGATTTGTCTACCTATTTATTTATATATAGTTTGTTGTGTCACCACAAGGCTATATACATTTGAAATGGGATCCTTATTCTCACTAACAGATCTTTAATTAGATTTTGCCGAACTATATATGTTGAGGGTAATATAGTTTGAAGAAAATAGTGGGAGATACCAATTTAAAACAAGACCTAATTTATTTTGGTAATTAATAAAAGAATGTAAGTTAAAATGTTGTTAAATACAAATTCATTTACAAAATTTTACAATGTCTTAATTACTATCACTGTGAAATATATTAGATGTTATTTAACTGGACTGTATTAAATGGATTGGTTAAGGAATTTGAGAATAGTTCTCATAGTGAAAAGCTATCTTATGTCATATCGCCTATCCTCGCAATGGTTGCGCATAATGCCTCCGAGGAAGAGATTGCTACTTTTAGAAAGTGGCGAGATGATGCACATTTGCTCAAATGCATCATGCTCGCATCCACGACTAACGAGCTTCAAGCCACAAGATGAAACTATGGATGCTCCTACTATATTCCCGCACATCAAGTAGTTGATGGTGAGGAAAGTAGGACCGATAGATATCGAGATATCTAAGGAGTTCTTCCGATCTAGAATGGCCTAATGACACTATAAATATGATAAAAAGTTCTTAATATAATCAATTTGATTGATCAATTAGGACAATTGGTTTTGTCATGGATGGAGAGTTGAGCCAAGATTTGATCTTGCACTCATTCAGGACTCCTTTCACAATTGTTGTGAATTTTCATATAAACAAGCTAGATATCACTTCGTTGATTTGCTTAACATGTTGAAAAATGATGAGTCACTTTCCAACCAATAAAGACCAAGTCTTCTTGGTAGGGGCCAAAGGATCTTCGAAAAGAAGAAAGATTCAAAGAAGGTTAATAGAAAGGCAAAATAAAGGATAATAAGAACAAAATCGATCACGGATAAGAAAGGAGTTTGCTTCCACTACAATAAGCCAGACCTTTCGAAAGAAAGCATGAGAAGCATCTTACGAGAGGTTAACCAAAGAAGCTTAGTGAAGTTTTGATTTAAATACAAATTTGTTCATGATTTGAAATAAATTTTTCTTTAAGTTAATGTTCTACTTGGGTATTGGATACCAACTTTGGTTATCATAAATATAGATTTATGAAAGGACCAAACAGAAGTAGAAAGCTAAACAAATATAAGTAATCATGTGTGGGAAATGAAGCAAAGGTTGCAACATTAGCCATAGAAACTTATAGTTTAAGATCGCTTACTAGCAAATCTATTAAGTTAATAAGTTGTTATTGTATTCCAGTTCTCGTTGAAAACATTATTTCCATTTTATTGTTGGACAATGAAATCTTTGGTATTATATTTAAGAACAATTGTTGTTCTATTTATAATAATAATGTTTTGTTTAGAACTGAAATATTACTTAATAGATTTTGTATACTTGACTTACGTGGAAAATTATTTTATAAATTGAACAAACTAATATAAGAAAAGGAGATGATCATTCAAAGAGTTGAATGTATGTATTTGTTGAAATACAAGTGTGAATTATTTGAAAGGTTCAAAGAATTCAGAAGTGAAACAAATTGGCAAAGTATTAAGATTCTTTGATTAGATCAATGAATAAATACTTGTGCAATAAGTTTTTAGATCATCTCAAATGGTTTTCTCACAATGGACGCCTCTTAATACACAATAATTGATTGATGTATCTAAAAGGAAAAATTGTACCTTGTTGGACATGGTACGGTCCATAATGATTTTACCGACATTCCAGTATCTTTTTTTGGGATAATGTACTAGAAATGGCTGCATATCTACGGAAAGGTAACCTCAAAATCCGGCCTCAAGACTCCATAAAAAGTTATGGACAGGGAGGATTCCTAATCTTAAGTATGTTAAGATAAGAGGTTGTCCAACTTATGTGAAAAGGTTTCAAAGGATAAGCTTGGGACAAAATTTGACATATGCATGATTTGTGGGACATCCTAAAGTAAGTTTAGGGCATATGTTCTATAATCCTACATAGTAAAAAAGGAGTTTATTGAAACACGCCTTCTAAGATAAAGGTGTTTATCATTGAAGGGGCTAGTGGGAGGATAATAGATCTTGAAGAGTTCAAGAACCACAAAACACTATAAGTCAAATAAGAGGAAACGTAGATGATGACCTATTGTACCCACAACCGAATCGTAAACGGAATAATCTTGAAGATACCTGGGAGGTATAGATTCATCATGGATGATGATGATGAGGTACGATCATAGAAGATGATGATCGAGTTACATGCGATGATGTAAGACTTCTAGTGTGTACAAAAGGGTCAGTGGGAGCGTCGTGAAATTTCTAGTATTATATGTTGATATACTACGGATGAGGAATAACATACCAATGCTACAATCAGTAAAGATAAAGTTGTCTAAACATTCCTCCACGAATGATTTGGGAAGAGTATCTTAATTGGGGATAAAATCTATATAGATAGATTCAAGAGGATGCTCGACTTAACCCAAGGAACGTATATTCATTTGATGCTAAAGTCGTTTAGCATGGCAAGCTCCAAGAGATGTTTCATGTTGATGAGCCATGGAGTGTATCTCTCTTAATAGTCCCCACAAACTCCTGAAAAGAGAGATTGCATGAGTGACAATCATGTATGCAATGAAATATACGAGACCTGATGTTGATCGATCGTATATTCGAGAAGTTCACCGAGGAGATGTTGAAAACATCTTAAAGTACTTAACCCAAGACTAAGGATGTGATCGGATTTATGGTGAGTCCGAGTTAAAACTAGAGGGCTTAATGGACTCAAGTTTTTCAGATGCATCAAGAAGACAGAAAATCCATTTTAAGGTAAAAGGTTACCTTGAGCGAGTGGTGCAAAGTTGAATTGGAAAGGTTCCAAACAAAGAAAGAGTTCTTTGGTTAGTGATAAAGACAAAGTAAGTAGCTATAAATGAAGCTGCAAGTTGATTGTTTGGATAAAAGTTCATTACAGAACTAGGAATAGTTCCTAAGTCTCATCTTGGATCTAAACATGTGTTGTGGCACTTTCATTTGATTATAAGAATCATTGAAAGATGGGAAATCACTATAGAGATAGTAAAATCTCAAGAACAACATTACATATCCATTTACTAAAGCTTATCCAACAGCAGGATAATCGTCACTTAGAGAAGAAGAGTATGAGATACCATGACGATTGGCTTTAGTGCAAGTGGGAGATTGAAAGTAGTATGCACACAAGCCAATCATGTTTGATGATAAAGCATATACTTTATAACAATCTTATTCATTTATTAATAAAAAGTATTAATTTATTAAAGGCTTTTAATTATCTACATGATGCTGTTTTATAATATGTGATAAACCCATAGTTTTAAGCAATGCTTTTAGAATAATGATGATGATCATTCTAATGAGATCTAAATTCTTAGAAAGCTTAAAACTAAAATAGTTCCCAATCGTTGGATTACTAAATTGGGGATTAGTGAATCAGGATAGATTGGTACATCGTTCTGCTTTCGTTGGATGAGGATGATTGATCTCATGATCATTTGTGTGGAGATACTAAAGCAAGTATGTAGGTGCTTATTAGAGAATAAGTTCACTGAACATGGCTCACAAAGGAATACCTAATGGAGTTTTACATGCATGTCAATAGGAATTCCTGTAGTGATAGTAGTATAAGTGATCCTTGGACTTGAGATCATCATAGTATCTTGTGTATGATGAGTTATACTTTGACTTATTCCTTAAGACCCTTAGGGTATATCAAAGGGTATGCTTGGGTATAATAAGTTGTACATGGAGATAATGTATGATCAATAAAGAATCTACCACTTATTAAAAGAAGAGAAATGTCTATGTGATTCGATAAATGACAACCCGAGAGTCCTTGGTTAAGGCGAATGAAATTAGAAAGGAGTTTCTAATTTGCATTATTTGGAGTTGTGCATTTAAGAGTCGAAATACATATAATTAAATAAAATAAGACTTGACAAAGAATTCCATGTCTTATATTTAATTGGGACATCAGATGGTGGAAGGATTGAATCATACGGTAACTATTTACTCAAAGGTTCTTTTATGATTAATGTTGAAATCTATATTATCCGGAAAGTCGTTGATCGCTAGGAGGCTTATCCCTATTGTAGAATAAATATTATTTATTTAAATAAATTAATTATTTAATTTATTTATTTAAATAAGATTAGAATTGTTCTAATTGATTTATTCACAACCGGTTTAATATGGAGAACCTAAAGGGTCACACCATAAAAGGAAGAATAATTATTTAAGAAGTTAATGGCATAATCGTAATAATATGTTATGTATATTTAATTTAATCTATGGTAATAGAATAAATTAAATAGCTTAATATTTATTATTTAATATTTTAGAAATATTAAATATTTTACACGTTTCCGCTTATTTTTGCAATTTGATTGCGTTCATGAATATTACAAACCTAACAGTCACAGTTTTTCGGTATTTTAACACTTTTCGGTACCGGTAATGACTTTTTTAAATTCGGTAAAAACCGAAATACAGAAAATACTGAAATTTAATAATTAATAATTAATGTTTTATAATTTTATATATTAAATAATTTTTTTATATTAATAATTTCTATATAATAGTAGTTTTATTAATTATATATATATATATTAATAATGTTTTTAGTTTTATTTTATATATTAATTATTATTAATAGTTAATGATTTCTTAGTTTTTTAAAAAAATATTAATATATAAAAAAATTATTTAATTATTATTAATAGTTATATATATTACCATGCCAGATATAGAAAATTGAATCGAAAAAATTCCAGATGGGTTGTAGAAGACCTCAACTTATTATTAATGAAATTTAATTTTCTATTTATTATTTTCAAATAAGAAGGGTTGATTTGATTAATGTGGATAGTTAGGGGTAAAATACTTAAATATTTCAAAATAAGCAAGTGGTTATAAAATATTCATTGTTGTCGGGGAATATTAAATACTGACAGTAGCGACCATGTGTGGGCCCCATAATGGAAAGCGATTGGATGAAGAAACGATAAATATAAGTTGTTTAAAAATAATAACAGTAGTTATTACCAATTAATATCTTGTTAAAATACCTCGGTGGTTAAAACACAAGTAGACACCAGTATTGCACCAATTATTGATTCTTACGTAAGAAGGCACTACTTAATAATGGTTACTGATAATTACTTTTCAAAGATTTTATTGATTTAATAATTCTTTGCGTTGATATTTTATATTATTGTTGTTTTGATAATTGTCATTACACAATATTTTTCATTATCGATGCAATAATTCATATTATCCTAATAATATTATTAGATAACATTATTGGCAATGTCTAGAAAGTTACATCTAAGGAGAGGTTTGGTCACCTAATCATGCGCCAAGAAGGAGAAATTCTTATTGGAAGCCCCTCTTTCCACAGAAGCGCCTAGTTACAATATTGTGATTCTGTAATATTATTTGTGAATAATTAATTATTAATTCATATGATGAGGAAAATATTGATTTTATGTGGATATAGATGGAGAAAATTTTTAATGTGACAATTGTTGAAAATTGAAATTTTATCTTTTTCGATAAAATAATTATTTAAATATATTATTATATTTTAATAATATAATAATGGTGATATTTTTACAACGAATGTGGGATATATGAGTATACGAGGAGGAAGAGTATTTTTGTTGCAATAAATGTTTAAAACATGTTAAACATATAAATTGGACCCCATTTCTCGAATTGAAATTTGATTATACCGTAAAATTGCCCGTTTGTGGATTTTCGGTTTACATTTGGAATTTGGAAAAACTTTCTTACGCAAAGTTGTAGAGAATTGAATTTCCTATAAAAAATCGCGAGATTCGAATTTTTCGATAAAAGGGCTATTTATTGTGAATTATTGAAGTTCTAGAGTTTCAAAATAATTAATTTTGGAAGTTTAAAATAATTTAAATTACAAAAACGTTTTTCTTACTTTTTGAGAGGTGGGCTACATGTGTGGCTGATGGTTGAGTGTGTGTATGAGGATTTTGAAAAATATAATAATATTTAATAAATTTTCGCTTTTGGTGTTCTAAGCATTTTCCTATAAACAAGGGTGCTTGGGTTAGAATTGAAAATCACACCGTAAACTGAAGTTTTCTCTCTATATTATCAAGCGTATTCTTGTGAGTATTTTGAGTATACTTTGAGTATTGCTATACGGTGCAAGTTCAAGTCATAACATATATCCGGTTTCAACTAAATCTTGTCTTTCGAGGTAAGGGATATTATTTTTCAGAATGATATTATTTCTTCAATATCATTATGTTAAAATATTGATCTGAAGTTTTTATCAAATTTGGAACTTTTGGTGTCGAGTTCTTATTCACGATACTCAAGACTATTCATGATATCGACATTATTCACGAATCTGCACTATTCATCGAAAAATGAAAAATTTTCTTTTCGGTCCAAAATATCTATTCGAATACTAGCTTTGATTGTATCATGTTTTGATCATTCTTGAATTTTACACCAATGTGATTATTTTTGAGGTATTTTTGGACGTGGATAAAACAAAGTACTAATCCTTAATCCTTAATCCTTGTCATTTAGTTTCAATTTGGATTCGTTTCTTTAAAATATTTTCATCATCTTGATCTTAAATGATGATATTATGGAATATCTTTTTGGCTGTAGTCAAAGATGAATGATTTTGAAGAATATCTTTGGCCCAGAGTGCAAAGATGAGCAGTGTTTAGATTTAATGACCCGGTGATGAATATCTTTGCTCTGTAGTGCAAAGATGAATATTTGATTCGGATATATATGGTTGATGTTACGGGGATAAAAGATAGAGCGATGAACTTTTAAATTCATACATAGAAGATAGTAGTTTGCATTCTCTACTTAACTCTTCTAATGAATTATTATTTTCATTGCGAATATTGATTTAAAATTTGTCATTTATCAGATTCTATTAGATTTTTTCTACGTTGAAGACTAACAATAATTTGTTGTATATTATCTTAGTCATAATATTCTTTTCTTTGGGCTAGTTGAGCTCACCTTTTCCTTTTGTTCCATTTTCTTCTCGAGGAGGCGAGAATATAGCAAGTACTTAAATCTGGGGTATGGAATGAAAGTTCGGAGAGAGTTGTTTAGTAGTCCTCACCATTTTTGTAAAATAATGTATCAATAAATGTGATGAGAATTTATTTGAGTATATATATATTGCTACAGAAGATAATATTTGTATTCAAACTCACAGTTTCTTGTTGTAATAGTAAAGTTGTAGTTGTTTACATACCATGTATTGACAACTCGGAATGGGTGATGTATACCTATTTTGGGGGCGCCAGAATGCAGATCGATTTTATAAATCGAACCGATAATTAGGTACCGGTAATTCGGTTCTTATTTTTTCGGTAATTTCGGATCAATACTAGTTCGCAGGGGCTGATCCAGCCACAAAGTTCAGTGGGGTCAAATTTGAATTTTTTTTTTGTTAAGAATAAAAATTATAACTATATATATACTTTTCTAAATCCAATATAATTTCTCTCAACATTTAAATCGTTAAGTTTAATATATATATATATATATATATATATATATATATATTCATAATTTTCTTATAAGGAAAATATTAGAATGATTTTTTTAATCAATAATTTTTTTTATTAAAAATCCAATATAGTACAAATATGACAAATTCAAAAGAGTTGGATAAAGCCACACGGGATAAAGAAAATTAAGTAAATATTCTTGGAGTTTTAACACCTTGTCTTTATCTTTGAATTTTAATTTGGTGATAAAAGAAAATGAAGAGAATGAAAACAAAAAGAGACAATGTCAGTTTTGTAATAGAAGAGAATTTTTTTTAAGAAAAGTGGTGTTTTTGAGTTTTAATTAGAAAAAAAATTAAAACAAATGAATGTATTTCGAGTCAAAAAATTTCTTCTCATTTTTTTTCTACAACTAAAAAACTTTATAGGATATTAGTTAAAAAAGAAAAGAAAGTAGAAGAGAGTACTTACTTTTTAAGCCAAATATTATACATGGAGAGAGAAATAAAAAAATTAATACAAAATTATCATTACTTTAAAAAGTCACTTATATAAAAAGAGGTAGGTGGTGGTATTCATGGACTGAAAATTCAGTGGGCGCAGATGCCCCCTGCCCCTAGGGTAGAACCGCCCTTACTAGTTCGATATTTTTGATATCGCTTCAATTTTTTACCGATGAACAATCCTAATAATACGGATTCGATTATCAAAAATTAATTTCATAATAAATTTATCATCAAATGTTAATATACAGAAGATCACCTTTCCGTATCGATATTATAATGATTTATTAACCCGTATAATATCCGCTTCTTCAATGCACTAGAGTGATTATAGGATTGGCCTTTACCAGGCAATATAAAAGCTGACCCACCCTAACCCGACCTCCCAAAATCCTTGATTTGACCCTTATATATACAACTATTAGTACTGGCGCTCAGCGCGTGGCCGCCGTACACGCCTCTAAATCCCTTACCCTTTTCGGGTTAGCTTCTGCTTCTGACATTCATGGCAACTTGTATTGTTTTTTATTTTTCTCTATATTATTCTAGTATTCTTCATCAATTCCACTTATTAGTTTTTGCCCTTTCCCTTTTTTAATTTACCCCATATTATCTCTCTCTGTGAGGCAGAGGCCTGTTGTCAGTTCTGAAGCCCTTGGTTTGATAAAGTGGGGTCTCTTTCTATAAACCCTTATATTTTTTTATTTGATTGATCAATTTGGGTTTGGTGAAGAATGGGAAAACAAGTGGAGGGATTTTCTGGCATGGTTTTCTCAGGTCAGTTTCGAATTCTTTCATGTTGTTTCTTTTTTGTTTTTTTAAAATTTTAATTTGTTTATTTTAAGGGGTAATAGAAGATGGGTTATTACTATTTGCTTTTAGTTGGACTCTGTGATTTATCTGTTTTTGGAACTGTTTGTCACTTTATTCTTGATAATGCATGTTAGGAATCAACTGGGTTAGCATTACTTGCTTATAGGTCTGTTTATTTGAATAATGGTTGGACTTTTACACTTGTTGATGTGTTATTAGCCAGAAGTGTTGTCGCTACTATTGTCTCTTTGGTTAGATTTGAGAAAAAGAAAGCTGTGATTGAAATTTACATTTTCTCCTGAAGTGCCTGACCAAATTTTCTGCATGGAAAATCTTGTATAATGTACTTCACTAGCTGTTGTTGATGAGATACATGTGATTAGCAAGAGTGCAAAAGTTATGGTTGTGTTCTTCTCCAAAATGATTTCCTTTAAACACATGCTATTTGTTTGAATTACATGAAACATGAAGCTTTGCTTACATGAAGGAGGATAGAGTTGTTGAAACTACTTAAATCTATTTCTGTTAAATGAACTTATGCAACAATTCATAAATTTCGCAATTTTTTTGGGTAAATGAATTTCTTTTTTATCACTAAATATTACTACTTTGGTTTTCTAAACAGTATTATTGTCGAAAACCCAAATTGGCCTTGATCTGTGACTGAGGAAAATGTTGGGCTAGGTCAAGGTCTGAGCTTAGATTCGATGCCAACATAGGTAGTAAAGTGGAAATATCTTCATTTAAAATTTCAAGAGTTTGTGACTTAAAGTTCTTGCAAGTCGTAACAGTGGTACCACAATTTACTTGTTAGGGTGTGAACACGATGTGAATTGTTTGTTACGATTCGCGCACTTTGAATTGCTAAAAATTGGCAATTCCTTTTCCTTGTTACAAGTAGAAGTTGAAAAAGTCCTAGAATCAGGATTTAGAATTTGGGAAACGATTTGGATAAGGAATTGAGAAGACGAGAGAAAACACAAGTATTCAAAAATTCTCCAAATTTGTATATTAATTCACCGACATTAAAGAACACAGTACATCCGTATTTGTTTAAATCTTTATATTAATTCACTGACTTTAAAGAACACAGCACATCCGTATTTGTTTAATTATGATCTACTTTCCTAACTTAAATTGGACTCTAATAAGATAACTACCAAAATTACAAATATAACTAAATTAATTAAATACAAATTCTAGAATCTTCTTTCATTAGGACTCTTTGGAAAGCGTTACATGGGCCTAAATTAATTAAATACAAATTCCAGAATCTTCTTTCATTTGTAGGACTTTTTGCAAGCATTACATGGGCTTCCAAAGCCTCTTATATTGAGCTAACCAAGTTTTGCAGGCTTGCCATTCAACAATTCTCTTTCGGTGAAAAGAAATCGACTCCGTTAAGTACGGGAAATGATCAACAATTCCATAATAGGAGCAAATACTCTGAATCACCGAGAATTTTTCTCGTGAGCTTCAAATTTGACATATTATTAGCATAATTAAGAATGTATTTAGTGTTACCTTTAATATCTGCATAAGTAATAGCTAATAGGATCCACAAAAGTCCGTTTGCTCCTAGTTGTCTTCGGCTTTGGAGCTCTAATATAATTTGTCTTCTTTGAATCATCTTCTATCTTATTGGCCAATTGAACAATGTCACTCGAACATAAACATCTGCTAGAGGATACTCCACCCGAAGCTCAGGATTAAATCCTCAATGATACATAGATATTAACACATCTTCATCTCAAGGGAATTTAGATCGTGCAACTAGAGTGTAGAAATTTTTAGTATACTTTGCCATAGATTTGCTTCCTTGTATAAATTCAATGAAATGGAGAGATGCTTGTGGCTTCTAATAAGAGGTCTTGAAGTGATGAACAAGGAAACTTTCATATATTCCCATCTCCTTACAGGGTAAATCCACTTTTCTGATATTGTTCCCACCAATTTTGAGTTGTACCTCATACTTTTGTTTCAAAAAATAATTGTTTTCTCTCATTACTTAACTCATAACAGTGGAAGAAATTATCCAAATTGTGCTTCCAATCCATAAAAATACCCTAGGGTCACACCTTTGAAATAACATATAATTTTCTCCTCTATCAACTGTATTCAAATAAAGGTCAGGCATATGAAGGTTTGTCCCTCTACCATGCATTGGGGGGTACCATATAATTTAGACTAGGCGGTGCACCTTTAGGATCCTCATTCTTTTCTCGTATTTGTTGTTGCCAATAAGTATTTCAACTTTTGATGTCAGTACTGTAATGAACTTTTGAACATTTGAAGTATTCATTGTGAGGGTTATGATGAAATCTTCATCTTCTTGTCACATTTAAGCATTAGCTCTTGCGTTCTCTTCCACAATAGTTACCATGATTACTAAAAACAAAATAAGAGTTTTTCTTTGAAGATTTTTTCCCATCTTCTCCTTTTTCATTCTCTCTATCTCCGTTTCTTTCTCTTTCTTCTATGCCCTCTCTCCGAAGTCCTATTTTCTAGTCAATTTCTTTCTCTAGAACTGTATATACATAAGCTATTGCAAGTTTCCAGGAAGCCCATTCAAAACCACCTCCTGTTTCAAATGCAGGTCGTCTAGGAGAGAGAAACATTGAAACATTTCGACTTTCCAAAAGCGAAAATTTTGCGAAAATAGAATGTTCCAAAAATAGAATTTGATAGACTCCACGGCATTATTGCGTGAGGTTGTCGTCACCCGGATGGTTTCTAGCAAGCTATGAATGTTAATCACCCGGAACACCTTAATCCCTCGCTTATATGTAAGCGGTAATCTTGGTACAATTGCTCGCGCTAGGAAATCTACGTTGAATGGACACCAACGACACCTTGACCCCTCGCTTATATTGAAGCGACAATCTTGGTACAATTGACGATTGATGCAATAGAAGACGTCATACACAACTATGAATTGTTGTATGATAAGTCAAAGTTGAATTTTAAAAAAAACTAAGAATTAACTTTAAAAATTTTCAAAGAACAAAACAATAGAATAACCTCACAAGTATATAGAATAATGAATAATGTGTGTCAATTACATAGAAGTAACCCCCATTTATACTAGTTACAAAAATTCTAATCTTAATAGGAATTACAAACCATAGCCCTAATTTCTATATGGAAATATAAATCAATTTGGAAAAATTCCTATTTTTAAAAAACAATAGAAACCTTATTTAGAAAGTAAATCTCAGCTGAAAAGAAATCATAATTATAATAGAATTTGCTAAATATCTGAAAAATTCCAAAAAATCATGGTAATTACCTAAAAACAAAAGGAAACAAAAGATAATAGTTTGCCTAATATTTTAGGAAACAAAATCTTTTCTACTTTTTGAATTGGGCTTGTATCAAATTGACCCAAACTTGTGTTTCATGCTCTTTAGCCTCCTCTTTGGGTTTCTTTGTGTTAGCTTCAGCCCAAACATCTTGGATCAATCCATTGAGACCTTGTTTGAACCTCTTAATTCTAGCCTTTGTAATTGGTCCAACTGACACTTAATAATTGGATCTTCCCACATCCCTTTAGTCTTGTTTGAATCAACCCATGCCATGTCCTCATCAAAATTTTTATTATTTTCTTCCAAAAATACTAGTAAGGTGCTTAATGTCCTACTAAATTCGACGTTCTAGACATAATGGGGTTGTAAATTTTGTCTAGTTTTACTCCAGATGCAAATTGGCATTTTAGTATTCTCAAAATATGTATATTAATTTATGGACTTCAAAAAACATAGTATTTTCATAATTTTTATTTTTTACTTATTTTTTGTTTTTGGTTTTCGAAGCCCCATTTTTGGGAGTATAGTATAATCTCATAATCAAGTACTACATCACTATTACAATATCTAGGACCAATCAGGTCTCACATCGAGGAGGAAGAAATAAACTTACAAACAAGCCCCTCACATAAAAGAGGAAACACTTCACATAAATGAGATTCGAATTTGAGACTCTAAAGATCATAGGGCCTCAATATTAACCTTTAGACTAAGACCTCATTGACATCCATATTTATAATTATTCTATTTATAATAATTTTAAACTACTTTCCCAATTTAAATTGGACTCTAATAAGATGACTTATAAAATTATAAACAAAAATAAATTAATTCATACAAGTTTTAGAATTTTCTTCTGTTTGTTGGACTCTGGCACGTGCTTTGTGGGCTTTCAATGTCTCTTATATTGATCCAAACAAGTCTCACGGGTTTGTCCTACATCAAAATTCAATAGAGGGAGATAAATAAGAGTAGTTCAATGAATTAATGAATTTATTCTGAGTTGCTACAACCAATATTATTTAGTTGAAAATTGAACTACTCAATCAAAAGGCTGATGAGCATGCAATTATACCATGTATATACCTTATTCAACTTATATATCATTTTTTATACTTATAGCATTCATCGTCAAATCTGTAATATTTTAATAGTCTTCCTATATAGCATATTTGATAATACTGAATTTTATGTCTATACATATATGTAATTATGTATAGTATGTGCATGCATTCCAGAATAAGCCTTATCTGCTCCATATAAGTGTATTACATTCTGACTATGCTTTCTGAAGAAATGAATGTTCATGGACACAACTATTACATGGCGTCATAGCCAACTGATAAATTTTATGAAAACAATGCTTTTTGACTTTTCCACAGATCTACTCAATGTTTTCACTCATTATTACTCAAAAGTCATCGATGCTCTTGTATCAAGCATCATATATCAGTTAGTTATATAAACATAGATCTTGCTTGATAAAATCTTAGTGCATTATGTAGATCTTTCATGCAAATATTTTTAAAGACCAAACAAAGCAATGGTGTTCACCACCATAATATATAATATGCATTAGTCATTAATACGCGCACACAAAAAAATGCTAAATCTTCATTTCTGTAATTAAATTAAGTAGCTAGCCTGGCCCTTTATGAACATGAGAGAAACCTTTATATACTAGTCTGGGGACAATTTCAATATCATAGCAGATAATTTTTTAAGCAAAAATGATAATGTTTTATTCAATAGTGCCTTGTTAACAAAATGTCTCTTTTTTCTGTTTTAATTTTTTTTTCTCACTATGCATATAAAGTAAACTTAAAACTCAGAGAAAAAAGAGAACATCTTCCATTTTTTTGAATGACATGTGAATCTTTTTCTTCCTTTCATTTTTTTTTTTTGCTAAATTTGTTGTAGAATAAAAAGGAAACCTATTATAGACATGATCATGCCAAAACTAGTGCACCGGATCTCATCAGACGTGTGAATCTGATGTGACCAAATATTATGCATTCTCACATTACTTCACCTACACATGTCACTGAACTTGAAACTGAGCTTCAAGCACATGTATTAACAAATTTGCAGATTTTAAACTTGACCCTCAATTGAGCTTGGGAGAGAAAAGACGACTAGTTCATGAAATTGCTCGATGGTCGGAAGATGCCCCAATGATTCTAAGTTCATTGACTCGCAGACAGCTTCTTGAAATCATATGTGTTGAAATGGGTAAAGAGAGAAAGTATAGTGGATATAACAAAATGCAAATGATAGGGCATCTTCTGAAGTTAGTTTCTAAGAATTCTAAGAAGACAAATACTGATAAATCTCCCCCAATCACAACTGGAAATGGATTCAAAAGGCAGAGAAAGCATGAGCAATTATGTCAAACACCCATTCAACCTGATCATGCTCCACAGGAGTTCATGAAAGAAGAAATCAAAATCTTACTCTGTGAGAATATAGCATGCCGAGCTTCTATGGGACAGGATGACGCATTTTGCAAGAGATGCTCTTGCTGTATTTGTCATCAATATGATGATAATAAGGATCCTAGTCTATGGTTGACTTGTGATTCTGATGCTTTACACGAAGACGAATCTTGTGGAAAGACTTGTCATTTAAAATGCGCTTTGAAGCATGAACAAGCTAGCATATTGAAAAATGAATGTCGTGCTAAGTTGGATGGGGCATTTTGCTGTGCTTACTGCGGAAAGGTTAATGGACTAATGAGGTAATAAGTTTTTTTTTTCTTTTTTGTGCTTGTAGAAGTTGTGCTCCCTACACGGCTGACACAAACACACATGCACCCGGTGAAACAGAGAAATCCAACCCTTAAATATTTCACTTCTTAATTGAAAAATAAAGCTATAGATTGCTTATATCAGGGTTGATAAATCCAGTGAATGACCAAACCAATAAAGCATACATAAATAGTGATATATGTATATGCATTTCTCAATATTGTTGATATTTATGACAATTGTTTGCAACGTGCTAAGAACATTCCCTAATTGACACGACCCAAACGCCTGTTCAAAACAAGCTACACTGTACTTTTGATAGTACCTAGGACTTTTTGCAATTTGCTACAGAATTATTCATCAGGAATTTTACCAAGACAAAAATTAACTAATCTCATGTTGACCAGAATCTGGAGAAAACAACTGTTGGTTGCTAAGGAGTCCCGAAGAGTTGATGTACTGTGTCTTCGAGTCTCCCTTAGCCACAAGATTCTTAAAGAAACTGAGGAATACAAGGAGCTGCTTAAAATTGTCGAGTCCTGTGTAAAGACACTTGAGAATGAAGTGGGGCCTCTAGAGCTGGCGGCTGAAAAGATGGATCGTCGCATTGTCAACAGGCTCTCTTGCAGTACTGAGGTTCAGAAGTTGTGCACTTATGCGGTGGAAGTTTTCGATTCCATATCATCAATCCCGTGGTCTTCTTATGTGGATGAGAAAAAGGCACCAAGTAAGTTTCTTTACATGATTTAGACTTGATTTTTTGATATTTCTTACATAAGGTGCCAAGATGCAATGTATTATGATTTGTATTTGACATTTGCACATAAGCTTCATGTTACTTAAATAGTACTAGCTTCTTTCCAAATTATAAGATCGTTTATTGACTTTTGAAAGTCAATTTGAGTTATTTTCAAACTCAAAATTGAGATGATTTATTAAAATTTTTGAAACTATAAATCTTACAATGAGTAGTAATTTTTAGATAATTTACAATATTCATTATTATATTGACCCAAATTAAAGAAATTCATGTCAATTTTGAGTTTGAAAATGTTTCAAATTGAGTTTTAAAAGTCAATACTGATCTTATATTTTGAAACGAAAC
The DNA here is from genome assembly GCA_020205615.1 of Panax quinquefolius. NCBI lineage: Eukaryota > Viridiplantae > Streptophyta > Magnoliopsida > Apiales > Araliaceae > Panax > Panax quinquefolius. Next base: position 91,070,016 of record CM035164.1, read on the forward strand.
GGAGGGAGTATTAATTCAATCATGGGAATATAGATCTACAGTCAGTTCCTAATATTGCTCGAGTAAATTGCAAGGGAACTGATGAAGTCATCCCGAGTGTGATACTGTTATCAAGAGATGGGTATTTTCGCATGTTGGGAGTTTCATTTTAGCATAATCATTTTCCAAAAGTTATTTTAATCTGTCCACCCCCATTTTTTTTGGTAGTTGTTGCTCAATCACTATTGCTTTGGCAGCATGCAGGATTCGTTTCGAAGAATCATCTCCATATTCAGTAATCATTGTTTTAGAATATGAAGATCATCTATTTGAGAAATTCTTGGGCTGCAGATTATGGCATCGAAAATCTACTGGTAAAGAATATTCTGAAGAAGCATCTTCCATTGTCCTGATGCCAGGCCAAACATTTAAGCTGATTGATCTTGATCCATCAACCGAGTACTTTTGCAAAGTATCTTTCTTTAGCAACACGAAAAATCTAGGACCTTGGGAAGCTAAATGGGTTACACCCGCTTCAAGTGGAAGCTCTGTCTCAATGTCCAACGAAAAACCAGGACAGAGAGAAAATGTCATAACAGCTGCTGCCCATTCACAATATTATTCAGCTAACAACGGGGAAAGCAAGCTAGATTTTCCAGAACATCTTGGAAAGCTTCAATCATTGAATAGCATCAACAAAAACAAGAATTACGGGTTTCCTGCATTAACCCCGGTGAAGGATAATTTTTCTGCAATCCCCATTGTGAATCCTCCTTCCACGCCTTTTAGATTTGATAAAGTCCCGTGCTCAGGTTGGAAGAAGCAAATGAAGGAGAGTAATTACGAGTATTCTGTGAGGATTGTCAAAGGATTAGAGCATGAAGGACACTTGAACAAAGATTTTCGAGTCAAGTTCCTCACTTGGTTCAGCTTGAAAGCCACAGTGCAAGAGAGAAGGGTGGTAAGTATCTTTGTCGACACTCTAATTGATGACCCTTCAAGCTTGGCTGAGCAGCTTATTGATTCATTCATGGATAAGCTTTGTAGTGAGCAAAAGAAACTGGTATCGCAGCATGGATTCCTCTGCTCTAAATTGTGGCGCTGAATAGTGTAAATATATCTCATTTTCTCGGGTAATTTTAGGGATATTTGATTTATCTAAGGTTGTTTAGGGGTAAACATGATGGTACAGTTATCAGTGTTTAGCTGTCTTACGCGTAGAATTCTTTAGAATCAAGTAGAATTAAGCAAAAAGGGTGTTTGGTATTGCATTTCTTTGGCTAATATGATTATAAATTTATGATTTAGGAAATGTCACTGAAATCCAGTTTTATGGATGGATATTCCGACAGTTTATTGCACAGAACAAGCAAATGCGAAGTTGAATGTTACTCTGCTGGGTATTCTAATCTTTTGAGTTGGAAATCATCTTTATTTTTTCCTAAATATAGGGTTAACTGCTAAAGTACTCTCCAAGTTCCACAAAATTCTAATTTTAGCCCTTTAACTTAAGTATCAGTTTTTCCAATTGTGCTCCTCTAAATATTTAATTATTAAAATCATGTTCCTTTTATAAAATATGGAAAAATTGTTTTTGGCGATATGGACCCATTTTCAGTCAATAAATTTATGTCGATATCAACTATGACCAGTACCTAAATATTTTCAAAAGACTAGGTGTGTTTGTTTTGGACCGAATAGGACTGAATGAACCAAGAACTGAGCGAATCAGCAATTAAGGCTGTTTGTTTATAAATTTTGAAATCTGAATAGAGCTTAATGGACCTGAGCGATTCTTTGGAAAAAAGTTGACTGAATCGGCTGAACACATCTGAATAATATTTTTTACCCAAATAGCCATGACTTCTCTCCACCGCCGCTCTCTGTTCTTCGTTTACTAGCAGCAAATGTTGAATCTGAGAAAACTGAAACTATCAAAATAGTTTTAGTTGACGCAAATTCCAAAAAGATAAGAACATCTGGACCGTTGTCATCAATAAAAATAGAAATTGTTGCTCTTGATGGTGATTTTATTGGTGGCGTAAAGGATTTAATCCTTTGGCATATCTGCTTCTTTTTCTAGTGCTTCTGCTGCTGCTAATATGTTGATATATGAAAGGCTATGATGATAAATGTTTGTAGGAATTTCTAGAGTAAATCAGAGCATTGTGGATCTGGCCCGTATATTGGCGGGACAACAAATCAGATGGCATTTCAGATGCAACTGTTGTTGGTTCAGTCATGGCGGTGCTACACCCTCTGTCCTGATCATGTACAGATCTGAGCCTCACCCTTTCAAATAAAGTTTTATTTTTAATTATAATGACAAAATGGACAATTACTTTTAACAGATTTAGCAAAGGTTTTTGCTTTTCATTCTTTGTATTTATTTTTTCATCAATAAATATTGTATTTAACTTTTTTAATATGTTCAAATAAAATTGTATATTTGTTCAAGGGATAAAATAGTAAAAAACTGTTATTAAGATGTTTCAGACATGTCAATTATTAAATAAATTTTTTCATTCAAATTCAGATTCAACTCATTCAAATTCAAATTCAAATTCATTCAGTTTTTATCAAACAACCTCTAAATTACAAAACTGTACCGTGAGTTTATCACTTGGTGAATATATAATACCTGATTTTATAATACACCAAAATGCTGTTTCATGATACGACTAGTAGTGCTACATAAAGTGTAATATTTATTCATCTTATTAACTTTAAAATAAAGTGTGCAGATCATTTCCAAAATGTCAATCGTCACCTGAAGCAAAAAAAGCATGGTTAAAGTTGTACTCTTTCCCATTTGTTTTTAAAAAAAATATTGTTCTACAAAATAAGTTGTCCTTTTGTTGTCGTTTTATAAATTTTTTTGATAATTTAATAATCTTTAAGTATAGCTAGTTATGGAAATTTTGTAATTAAATATGTAATAAATAATAACATCAAAATTTGTAGATATCAGAACAAGTTAGATAAAACAATAAATGATGCATGTGTTGAGGTACATATGCTTTCATTTTATTCTTATATTCAGAACACTATTAATTTGTGTAGAAAATCACAATAACTCATAACTAAATGTGATTATAGTTAGATGCAGTCATGAAACCAACAAACATAGATATTGCAAACATATTCGCACCGATTATTGATAATTAAAAATCAATTTATATATCTAAAAGCACAATATTTAATTAAATTTTAATTTGAAAATTTGATGAGTTGACTCGATTGGCACATGAATTTATTCATTCACAAATTTTAAAACTCGATTAGTTGACTTGGTTGGTACATACTGGGGTCATTCATTAATTTGTTCTCGGCTTAAATATAATTTACTACCCTAAACTATAGGTCATATTCCACTTCGGTGATTCACCTTTCAATTTTGTCAATTAGATGATTGAACTATTAATTTTTTTCAATTACAACAAATTAAGTCCGCCACGTCAGAAATTGCTGACGTGGCTATCTGGGTGGGCCATAATTAAGCTGATGTGTAACAAAATAATAATTTTTTAATTTTTAATTAAACATTTATGATATATTAAATGCTAAAATTGTCAAATAACTTTCTATCAAACATTAATAATAATCAAAAACATCAAAAAGCAAAACCCAACCATCAGAAGCTATAATAATCAGCACCGTCACCACCAGCACCACCGCCACCACCAGCACCATAACCGCCACAGCCTTCCCTCCGACCACACCCAATATCACCGCCACCATCTTCCCGAGGACCTCCTCCTCCGTAGCCACCACCCCCTGAAAGTAGTATGCACACAAGTCAATCATGTTTGATGATAAAACATATACTTTGTAACAATCTTATTCATTTATTAATAAAAAGTATTAATTTATTAAAGGCTTTTAATTATCTACATGATGCTGTTTTATAATATGTGATAAACCCATAGTTTTAAGCAAAGCTTTTAGAATAATGATGATGATCATTCTAATGAGATCTAAATTCTTAGAAAGCTTAAAACTAAAATAGTTCCCAATCATTGGATTACTAAATTGGGGATTAGTGAATCCCGGATAGATTGGTACATACGTTGCTTGCTTTCATTGGATGAGGATGATTGATCTCATGATCATTTGTGTGGAGACACTAAAGCAAGTATGTAGGTGCTTATTAGAGAATAAGTTCTTTGAACGTGGCTCGCTAAGGAATACCTAATGGAGTTTTATTTGCCTGTCAATAGGAATTCTCAGTAGTGATAAGAAGACAAGTAATCCTTGGACTTGAGATCATCATAGTATCTTGTGTATGATGAGTTATACTTTGACTTATTCCTTAAGACCCTTAGGGTATATCAAAGGGTATGCTTGGGTATAATAAGTTATATATGGAGATAATGTATGCTCAATAAAGAATCTACCACTTCTAATAAAAGAAGAGAAATGTCCCATGTGATTCGATAAATGACAACCCAAAGTCCTTGGCCAAGGCGTAATGAAATTAGAAAGGAGTTTTTAATTTGCATTATTTGGAGTTGTGCATTTAAGGATAAATACATATAATTAAATAAAATAAAACTTGACAAGAATTCTATGCCTTATATTTAATTGGGACATTGTATGGTGGAAGGATTGAATTCATTTGGTAACTATTTACTCAAAGGTTCTTTAATGATTAATGTTGAAATCTATATTATTTGAAAAGTAGTTGATCATTAGGGAGGCTTATCCCTATTGTAGAATAAATATTATTTATTTAAATAAATTAATTATTTAATTTATTTATTTAAATAAGATTAGAATTGTTCTAATTGATTTATTCACAACCTAGGTTTAATATGGAGAACCTAAAGGGTCACACCATAAAAGGAAGAATAATTATTTAAGAAGTTAATGGCATAATCATAATAATATGTTAAGTATATTTAATTTAATCTATGGTGATAGAATAAATTAAATAGTTTAATATTTATTATTTAATATTTTAGAAATATTAAATATAAATTAATAAGAGGAGTCTTATTAATATTATTACAATTATTATTATTTTAATAAAAAAGAGTTTAGGAATTAATTTAATATAAGTACTCTCATTTATTCCTAATAGGATTAGGAAGGAAAATTAGTTAAAGGAGTTTAATTAATTATCCCTAATAAGATTAAGGAGCTTAGTTAATTAAAAGAATTTAATTAATTAAATAAATCCCAATTCCTTAATTGTTAAGGTGGGTTGCCCACATCTATAAATAAGAAGAGTCTTATTATGGGTGGGTGGGGGTTGTTGATTTTTACAACATACGACATAATTCCAATTTGTTGGAGAGACGTTCTTTTCTATAGAGATAGAAAACTAGGGTTGAGCCAATACCCTTCTTCTTGAATCTTTATTTTTCCTTGGTGGATCACCTCAGAGGCCAAACATATGGGTGGCTAACGTTGATCAAAGGAAAGAACCAAACCTCGGTGGATTCAAGTTGAACGCGAAAGGATTTGGAGGTGAACTTGTACCTGAGGAAGCTCGATCTTCAAGGGTATGATTTTATTCTTTATCTTTTCGTTTAATTAATAATTGTGCATAAAGGGTGATCCGGGTATATGGTTTGTAAATTTTTTTAAACTCTGATTTTACACGTTTCCGCATTTTTTTGCAATTTGATTGCGTTCATGAATATTACAAACCTAACAGTGGCATCAGAGCCAAACCTTTATGCGAATTATTAATTGTTTCAAATTTGATATGTATATTGATATGTGTTTAGAACAATTTAATTGGGCATAATTTGTTTGTATAAAAAAAAAAAAAATCGGCAACAGGAGCAACAAAGCTATGCCATGCACGTGACAATCGAATTCTTATTCTTAATTGGTAACATGTTACCGAAAAGCAAGAAACAAGAAAACTGTTTTGAAAAAAAAAAAAAACTCCTGCTATGCGAATTAAGCTTACTCTGGGACCTGTTTTCCGAAAATCCTGTTGCTTTATTAAAGTGGCGCAGGAGCTTAATGATTAGGATTCATTTTAGCATATATATATATATATATATATATATATATATATATATATATATTAACGGGTATATATATATTATATACGGTATATAATATATATATTTTAATAATTTTATTATTAAAATAAAAAGTTATTTTAATTTTAAAATAAAAAGTTTATTTTAATATTAAAATATAAAATTTATTTTAATTTTAAAATTAGAATTTCATGCTAACTAATTAGAGTTGGAATTGGATTCTATGATAACTAATTGGAGTTGAAATTGGATTCTATTTTTCCTTAAATAAAGGAGTTTATTTTAATATGAAATTAGATTTCATATTATTCAAAATAAAAAGGGTTTATTTGTGAATAGGAAAAAGAATTAGTCTTTCCTTAAATAAAGGAGTTTATTTAGATATGAAATAAGATTTCATATTATTCAAAATAAAAGAGTTTATTTGTGAATAGGAAAGAGAATCCGTGTTTCCTTTAATAATTTTTTTTACATGGAATTGGATTCCATAATTAATTAAAATAAAAGAGTTTATTTTAATTAAAGATTTTTTACATGGAATTGGATTCCATAATTAATTAAAATAAAGGAGTTTATTTTGATTAAAGATTTTGATTAAAATAAAATAGTTTATTTTATTCAAAATTGGATAAATTAAAATAAAATAGTTTTATTTTGATTTAAATTTGGATTAAAATAAAGGAGTTTATTTTGATTCAAAATTAGATTTTATACTAACTAAATTTGCCCATTAAATGATATCAATATATATATTAAATGTTTATTATTCATATGATGAATGTTATTTATTGATGCATATGATGATGTGTATGATAATAAATGGGATTGATTATGGACTATTGACCAATGTGATTGGATTTTATTTTAGTTGGATGCATGAATGTATGGGTTTTATTAAATGGGGTCTCTGCACTTCGCCTTCTTCTAATTTTTCTTAATGTAAATTCTATCTCTCTCCTATGTATTTCCCTCGATCACGATCAAAGTTTCTATTTATTTTAAATAGTTTTGTAATAGAATAGTTAGAATTATTTTGAAGAATTGGAGATCAAGGACAAGAAGCATGAAGACCCGTTTGTAATGGAGCCCCAAGTTTAAATGTAATAGTTATATTTAAATATTATTTCTTGCACCCCTAGGGTTTGACCTTTTTGGTTCACTTGGTGGCTCTAGTGAACCAAACTAGAATAAAAGTCCATAATCAATCCGAGTAGAATATATAGTATTCTATATGTGCATGCTTATACTATATATATTATATATTATGCAAACATGCTTCACATGTTCATTAATACGACGCGTATTTTATATATATATAATAAATGCGCGCGCTAAACAAGATGAGACAAATTTAATAATAAATCCCTCAAATTTTTTATATTAAGTCCTAAAGCGCTCAAAGATATTTGGAATATCGAACGTCGCTTTCTAGCATGATAAAATTAATAGAGTATTAAATATTTAATATGAGTTTGTTGTGTCACCACAAGGCAAGTATTAAGTATTTAAGATGTTAATTTATCACATTTGATGCTTATAAAGAAAATTGAACAATATTATTTTGTTGTGTCACCACAAGGATGATATTTTTCTTTTTGAATATATGGAGTGCTAGGTCGGACTTAACTTGGATAATTTTGATTCGGATGTGCCACCACTTGATCAAAATAATCTAAGAGGCAAAAGAAAAGGAGTTGCAGATAGTTGATGTAATTGACAAAAGTTGTCTACCTATTTATTTATATATAGTTTGTTGTGTCACCACAAGGCTATATACATTTGAAATGGGATCCTTATTCTCACTAGCAAATCTTTAATTAGATTTTTGCCGAACTATATAAGTGAGGTAATATAGTTTGAAGAAAATAGTGGGAGATACCAATTTAAAACAAGACCTGAATTATTTTGGTAATTAATAAAAGAATGTATGTTAAAATGTTGTTAATTACAAATTCATTTACAGAATTTTACAATATCTAAAATTACTATCACCGCGAAGCATATTAGATGCTAAATTAACCGCATCAATTAAACGGATTGGTTAAGGAATTTGAGAATAGTTCTCATAGCTGAAAAGCTACTTAAGTCCTTAATACGCCTATCCCTTGCAATGGTTGCAGATAATGCCTCTGAGGAAGAGATTGCTACTTTTAGAAAGTGGCAAGATGATGCACGATTGGCTCAACGCATCATGCTCGCATCCATGAGTAACGAAGTTTCGGCCACAAGATGAAACTATGGATGCTCCTACTATATTCCCGCACATCAAGTAGTTGATGGTGAGGAAAGTAGGGACCGATAGATATCGAGATATCTAAGGAGCTCTTCCGATCTAGAATGGCCAATGGCACTATAATACAAACAAAAGTTCTTAACATAATCAATTTGATTGATCAATTAGACAATTGGGTTTTGTCATGGATGGAGAGTTGAGCCAAGATTTGATCTTGCACTCACTCCCGGACTCCTTTCACAATTGTTGTGAATTTTGCATATAAACAAGCTAGATATCAGCTTCGTTGATTTGCTTAACATGTTAAAAAATGATGAGAGTCACTTTCCAACCAAGAAAGACCATGTCTTCTTTGGTAGGGGCCAAAGGATCTTCAAAAGAAGAACGATTCAAAGAAGGTATATAGAAAGGCAAAAACAAAGGATAATAAGAACAAAACTGATACGGATAGCAAAGGAGTTTGCTTCCACTGCAATAAGCCTGAACACTGGAAAGAAACTGCGAGAAACATCTTGCAGAGGCTAACCAAAGAAGCTTAGTGAAGTTTCGGTTACAATACAGTTTTTGTTCATGATTGAAATAAATTTTTCTTTAAGTCAAGGTTCTACTTGGGTATTGGATACCGACTTTGGTTATCATAAATATAGATTTATGAAGGACCAAGAAAAGTAGAAAGTTAAACAAAGATAAGTAATCCTATGTGTGGAAAATGAAGCAAAGGTTCACGATTAGCTATAGAAACTTATAGTTTAGCACTGCCTACGGGCAAATCTATTAAGTTAATAAGTTGTTATTGTATTCCAGTTCTCGTTGAAAACATTATTTCCATTTTATTGTTGGACAATGAAATCTTTGGTATTATAATAAAGAACAATTGTTGTTGTATTTATAATAATAATGTTTTGTATAGAATCGAATATTACTTAATAAATTTTGTATACTTGACTTACATGAAAATAATTTTGCATATTGAACAAATTAGTATAAGAAAAAGGAGATGATCATTCAAAGAGTTGAATGTATGTATTTGTTGAAATACAAGTGTGAATTATTTAAAAGGTTCAAAGAATTCCGAAATGAAACAAATTGACAAAGTATTAAGATTCTTTGATTAGATTAAGGAATAAATACTTGTGCAATAAGTTTCTAGATCATCTCAAATGGTTTTCTCATAATGGACACCTCCTGATACATAATAATTGATTGATGTATCTGAAAGGAAAAATCATACCTTGTTGGACATGGTCTTTGTCCATAATGATTTTATCGACATTCCAAAGATCACTCTCAGGGTCATGTCCTAGAAATGGGACGATATCTATTTAAAAGGTAACTTCAAAATCCAAATTTCAAGACTCCATAAAATTTATGGATGTGGAGGATTCCTAATCTTAAGTATGTTAAGATAAGGGTTGTCCAACTTATGTGAAAAGGTTTCAAGGATAAGCTTGGGACAAGATTTGACATGTACTGATTTGTGGGACATCCTAAAGTAAGTTTAGGGTATATGTTCTATAATTCTACTTAGCAAAAGGTGTTTGTTACGAACACGCCGCCTTCTAAGATAAAGGTGTTTATCATCAAGGGCTAGTGGGAGGATTATAGATCTTGAAGAGTTCATGATCCACAAAACACTATAAGTCAAATAAGAGGAACACAGTAGATAGACTCTATTGTACCACAACCGAATCATAAACCGAATAGTACCAAAGATACCTAGGAGGTATGGATTCATCATGGATGATGATGATGAGGTACACATCATAGAAGATGATGATCCGAGTTACATTCGATGAGGTAAGACTTCTAGTGTGTACAAAAGGGTCGATGGGAGCGCCGTGAAATTTCTAGTATTATATGTTGATATACTATGGATGAGGAATTACATACCAATGCTACAATCAGTAAAGATAAAGTTGTCTAAACATTCCTCCATGAATGGTTTGGGAAGAGTATCTTAATTGGGGATAAAATCTATATAGATAGATACAAGAGGATGCTCGACTTAACCCAAGGAACGTATATTCATTTGATGCTAAAGTCGTTTAGCATGGCAAACCCAAGAGATGTCTCATGTCGATGAGCTATGGAGTGTATCTCTTAATAGTCCCCCACAGACTCGAAAAGAGAGGTCGCATGAGTGACAATCATGCATGCAATGAAATGTACGAGACCGATGTTGATCGGTCATATTATGGAGAAGTTCACTATGAGTCGCTGAAAACATCTTAAAGTGCTTAACCAAGCACTAAGGATGTGATCATATTCATGGTGGGTCTTAATTAAAACTAGAGGGCTTAATGACTCAAGTTTTTTCGCATGAGACCAAGATGATGAAAAATCCACTTTAAGGTAAAGCATTATCTTGAATAGTGGTGCGTTGAATTGGAAAGGTTCCAAACAAAGAAAGAGTTCTTTGGTTTAGTGATAAAGACAAAGTAAATAGCTATAAATGAAGCTGCAAGTTGATTGTTTGGATTAAAAGTTCATTACAGAACTAGGAATAGTTCCTAAGTCTCATCTTGGATCTAAACATGTGTTGTGGCACTTTCATTTGATTATAAGAATCATTGAAAGAAATCACTATAGAGATGGTGGACTCTCAAGAACGACATTACATATCCATTAACTAAAGCTTATCCAACAGCAGGATAATCGTCACTTAGAGAAGAAGAGTATAAGATACAATGGCGATTGGCTTTAGTGCAAGTGGGAGATTGAAACTAGTATGCACACAAGCCAATCATGTTTGATGATAAAGCATATACTTTGTAACAATCTTATTCATTTATTAATAAAAAGTATTAATTTATTAAAGGCTTTTAATTATCTACATGATGCTGTTTTATAATATGTGATAAACCCATAGTTTTAAGCAAAGCTTTTAGAATAATGATGATGATCATTCTAATGAGATCTAAATTCTTAGAAAGCTTAAAACTAAAATAGTTCCCAATCATTGGATTACTAAATTGGGGATTAGTGAATCCAGATAGATTGGTACATACGTTGCTTGCTCATTGGATGAGGATGATTGATCTCATGATCATTTTGTGTGGAGACACTAAAGCAAGTATGTAGGTGCTTATTAGAGAATAAGTTCACTGAACGTGGCTCGCTAAGGAATACCTAATGGAGTTTTATTTGTATTCGTCAATAGAAATTCTCAGTAGTGATAGTAAGACAAGTAATCCTTGGACTTGAGATCATCATAGTATCTTGTGTATGATGAGTTATACTTTGACTTATTCCTTAAGACCCTTAGGGTATATCAAAGGGTATGCTTGGGTATAATAAGTTGTACATGGAGATAATGTATGCTCAATAAAGAATCTACCACTTCTAATAAAAGAAGAGAAATGTCCTATGTGATTCGATAAATGACAACCCAAAGAGTCCTGGCAAGGCGTAATGAAATTAGAAAGGAGTTTTTAATTTGCATTATTTGGAGTTGTGCATTTAAGGATCGAAATACATATAATTAAATAAAATAAGACTTGACAAAGTAATTCCATGTCTTATATTTAATTGGGACATTGTATGGTGGAAGGATTGAATTGTACGATAACTATTTACTCAAAGGTTCTTTAATGATTAATGTTGAAATCTATATTATTTGGAAAGTAGTTGATCGCTAGGGAGGCTTATCCCTATCAGAGAATAAATATTATTTATTTAAATAAATTAATTATTTAATTTATTTATTTAAATAAGATTAGAATTGTTCTAATTGATTTATTCACAATAGGTTTAATATGGAGAACCTAAAGGGTCACACCATAAAAGGAAGAATAATTATTTAAGAAGTTAATGGCATAATCGTAATAATATGTTAAGTATATTTAATTTAATCTATGGTGATAGAATAAATTAAATAGTTTAATATTTATTATTTAATATTTTAGAAATATTAAATATAAATTAATAAGAGGAGTCTTATTAATATTATTACAATTATTATTATTTTAATTTCTAAAAGAGTTTAGGAATTAATTTAATATAAGTACTCTCATTTATTCCTAATAGGATTAGGAAGGAAAATTAGTTAAAGGAGTTTAATTAATTATCCCTAATAAGATTAAGGAGCTTAGTTAATTAAAAGAATTTAATTAATTAAATAAATCCCAATTCCTTAATTGTTAAGGTGGGTTGCCTACATCTATAAATAAGAGGAGTCTTATTATGGGTGAGGGGTTGTTGACTTTTTACAACATATGCTACATAATTCCAATTTGTTGGAGAGTACGTTCTTTTCTATAGAGATAGAAAACTAGGGTTGAGCCAATACCCCTTCTTCTTGAATCTTTATTTTTCTTTGGTGGATCACCTCTAGAGGCCAAACATATGGGTGGCTAACGTTGATCAAAGGAAAGAACCAAACTCGGTGGATTCAAGTTGAACGCGAAAGGATTTGGAGGTGAACTTGTACCTGAGGAAGCTCGATCTTCAAGGGTATGATTTTATTCTTTATCTTTTCGTTTAATTAATAATTGTGCATAAAGGGTGATCCGGGTATATGGTTTGTAAATTTTTTTAAACTCTGATTTTACACGTTTCCGCATTTTTTTGCAATTTGATTGCGTTCATGAATATTACAAACCTAACACCCCCACCATATCCATCTTCATAAAGTCTATCGCTGCCTACACTGCCGCAAAATTCATCGTCGCCGCCGCCGCCACTTCGTCCGTAGTCACCACCTCCACCATACCAGATATGAACAATAAATATCCAATATGAACAATAAATAATATTAAATAAAAATGTAAAGCTAGATCGAAACAACTGTAACAATCCAAGATTTTATTATTTGTAATTTAAAATATTTACTAAATTAAATAAATATTTTATTGAATATTTTATTGATGTGGTTGTTGTTAGTAAATAATTGTGAATTAAATTATTAGATGATATTGAATTTAATTTAATTGAAATAGTTAGAGAATTGTATGATAACATGAGATGTTATATTATTGTTTTAATTTAATAATTAAAATGGTATGTGAAGTTATTAAATAAAATTATAATGAGAATATAATTTGTGATAAGTCGAAAATTTGTTTAATATATCAGAATTGGTTATTTAATTAATGTTGGATATGGATGTATAAATATAAGATTATAAACTATAGTGTAAATGGTTTATTAAAATAAAATTAAAGTAGTTTTAATTGGGTTTACCCAAACAAAACTTAAAGATATAGTCTTTAATTTTTAAGAGTTTTTCTAAATGTAGTCTTATGACTTTTGGATTTTAGATTTTTGAATTTTTAAATAAATAAATTATAAATAATATATATTAATTTTGGTAACTGATAATTTAATAGGGACATTAGTAAGACGTCGGTTTTAGACATTTGAAAGTGTGTGCGTTGTGTTCAGTTTATTATACATGAAAAATATTTGGCTTAAGCCTAAGAAGAAAGAAAAGAAGATTTTCAAAGACAAAATTTGAGAGAGTTTGAGAGAGAAAAGTCTATGATTCCAAAGCACGTTCTGAGTTTTTCAAGCGATTCTCAGTGGTTAGCAAGGATTTTCAAAGCAACAAAAGGTATTTTTCCCATAACCTTAATATTATATATATATAGGTATATATATGTGTCAGGAATAAGCATGTGAATGCTATTCCTATTTATATATGATTTGATTATGATATATATGTATATGAATGAATAATATGCAAGTATGCTTGCATTAAGAAAAAGTCAGAAAGTCCTTTCGATAGATAATAGAAATATATGTACAAGGACTTAGAATGAATTGATCAAATATGTTAGGTTGATCCTACATGAGCAAAACAGCTTTGTAAAGTCCTTAAAATGAAATGATGTACAAGGACTATAAATATAGAAAGATCAAGCTTGTTAGGTTGATCTTATGATGTAATAGATAGGCTAGTCTGATCGTCGAGCACTGCACCAGAAGTCGTAGTCTTCCAGGTGAGTCAAGGTTAACTCAGGGAGCTATCGAGGAGAATAGGAGTATGCAAGATAGTAGATCTCGAGTTTAGAATCGCCAAGGAAATAAAGAAGGATCGTAGTGTATCGAGAAGAGCTTCCTCGGGATCAGAAAGTGTCGAGGAAGTCATGTTCGTAATCGTAGAGACAACCGCCTATGAGCCGTAACGATTATCGCCAAGCCAAGTCCAAACGTAGACTACACTCAGAGTCGAGAGCCTAGTGATGCCGAAGCCAAGTCAAGGATCGTAGAATACACTCTGAGTTCGTAGAGTCCATTGAGTGCATACAGAGATCGTAGTCGGGCAAGATCAGATGAAGACAACAAGTACAAGGCAGAAATCGAGAGTGTCAAGATCTCGATCTCGGGATCAGAGTGTCTACTGACCCAAAGTCAATCGTAGAGTGCAGAACTACGACTCCAACAGAAGTGCTCACAATGCCAAGTCAGAATTGTAGAGTAGACACGGTTCTCAAAGAATGAGCACTCCCAGAATATCCAAAGGAATGAAGCCTCTGGTTGGCACTACAAAGATGCATTCCACAGTAAGGGAACCAGAGAGCACTCAACGAACGGGCATGCATGAAAGCTATGAAGAACTCAAAGACAAACCCAATCAGCATTAAGATTGAGGTGCAAGGCCATTCATGATGAAGTCTTCCACAAGGAGATCCAAAGAAGACTTCAGAAGCTGACTAATGAAAGTCAGCTTATGCAGTAGCTATCAAATGTACAGAAGACAACGATCTTGGAAGCAACCAAGATCGTAGTGTTTGCCAAAAAAAGAAGGAACCGATGGAAGGTGAACCAGATATCTTGGTCACCTCTCAATAGCAATGCTAAAGTGATTAAGTGCGTGGTCGGTTCATTGATGATAAGTGAACGGAGATCACAAGGAGAAAGCAAGTCTGGGACGCGCCACAAATCTCAAGTGTCTTGATATTCGAAGGGACCAGAAGCAAGGAATTAGGCCATCGAAGATCTCGAGAACAGTCGAAGCAAAATGTAAGTATCAAGCACCGCACAATACAAGGAAGAGGTGTTCTACATTGAAGATCCAATCAACACTCTTTCAGATCATAGTGTTAACTCTACTAGTCAACGAGCAACAATCAACAAGACATTACGATCAGGTCCTTGAAGACGTGCATCATCGAATCGTAGAGTTCGAATAGTCAAGATCAAGCATTGGCAAAGGTTCAATCAAGGGTAATATTTGAACAAGTGCTTATTGAGAGCATCGATGCAATAGACAATGACCTCGATCGAAAAATCGAAAAGAGGTAATAAAGTCTTCGACCGCCAAGACATTAAAGTGATACATCGACATAGGTAGATGAAACAAAGAGATCGCAAACGTCGTAAAAAGTATGACAAGTCACATCAAGCGATCTACCTCAAGCAACTCGAGATCTCAGAAGATATTTGAATAACCTTCAACAAGTTACTTTCCAACCAAGGATTGGGAAGCAGATAAATGAGAAAGAGCTTCAAAGATCAAAGGTCACTGGAGTCATTAGAATTTGAGAGAAAGTGGGTGATCCAATCGAGTGATAGTGAGTCAGAAGGCTCACTCTACGATCCACCAAGAACACTCGTAAGTCGGATCAAGCAAGAAGTAGAAGTGTGAGTTCTACTATGTAGAAGTGAGAGTTCTACTACATGAAGAGTGTTCTGAACTGCCGAGAGAAAGAAGAGCATCATGCCATCTGGATGTCCATCATGGGAAGACTCTAAGTACAATAGAGAAGAGCCTACAGTCATCTTAGCAAGTCCATCATGAGAAGGCATCAAGTAGCAAGAAGGGAGATCACAAAAGCCATCTTGGTGGCAAGCATGAGAAAGCTTCTAAGTACCTAACAGAAGAGCTTACAGTCATCTTAGAAGCCTCTCATGTGCAACCATCAAGTACCAAGGAGAATGATCTTCAAGGAAGTTCATCAAGGGGTCATCCGGAGTAGTTGAGCAACCTAAGAAGCTGAGCATCATGCAACACTCAACTGCTCTTCAAGGATGATCAAGCCAAGCTGCTAAGGATAGAAGATGTTCAGAGCATGAAGACATCTTAGCAGCTCAGCACCGACTCCAACAACAACAAATAAACAACTCAACGAAGCCAGGGACTGAGGGGTCCTTGTCCAGAGGGACTAAATGAAGCAGGGCCAAGAGGGTCCTTGTCCGGAGGGACTAAACAAAGCAGGGCCAAAGGGTCCTTGTCCAGAGGGACTAAACGAAGTTCCAAGCCTGCTGGGCTTGAAGAGTTCCTAGGGAACTAGAGGAGTCCCAAGGTGCTGGCCTTGAAGAGTTCTTAGTGAATCAAGTCCCAAGGTGCCGGGCCTTCAAGGAATCAGAGATTGTGGTGCCTTGCCCTTCTCTTAGTGGAAATCTCGCTAGTTGAAAGCGTAAGAGTGGATTAGGAGCTTGAGTCTCGAACCACTTAAAAACCCTTGTGTCATTTACATTATGTCATTTATATTATGTCTATAACTGCTATAACTGCTATATATGTTCTAACTGCTTACAACTAAACTAACCCAACGAACAATGTATGTATGATTATGAATATATTAATGAAGGGAATCTTTTACTTATTCTCATTGGTAGTTGAAAAGATTCTTATGTTTTGTCATATACTTAAATATGAACAATACACATTAACCAGAAAAGTATTTGAAATAAAAAGGATCTATTCAACCCCCCCTTCTAGATCTATTGTGCCCTCTGGGAACTAACAATATGTGATTGTATGCTAAATTTTGTCTGAAGGAAAGGAAGTGGTTTTACAGTGAATATATGTATGAACATGGCTTGTAGGAGTACCAAAATTTATATTTAATTGTCAGCTAATTGTGAAATTGAACCTTGAATATTTTAATTGGGTAAGAAATAAAGAGAACGTAGTTCAAATGAATCAATTTGGTGTATAATAGGAATTACAGTGTTAATTTTGTCAGATAATGTCAAACATGGAGTTTTGGTTTTAAAATATGGCATTCAAGGATTTAATTTTCTAAGATTGTGGTTTAGTTGTTTTAAAATCAGTATATATATATATATATATATATATATATATATATATATATGATGGGTAATGTTTATGAGTAATCTATGTAAGTTATACGTGTTAATTTAGGTGCTAGCAGTGTTAAACAGTCAAACAAATTAGCTTTGTTCTGTTCTTCGTGCTCGATTTTGTAACCTGAGTCTCAAATACCAAAAATAGCAGACCTCACTTTCTAAACTTTCGCCTCGGTAGCCAAATTCAGAGTCACAGACCAAAGACTTTCACACATAAGCCACTTAGGCCTACCATGGTTCGTGCTTGTGTACAATAACGCCGGTTTGTAGTATGGCCAGAAATGAGTTTTCTTTTACACAGAGTCTGTAATTGTTGATATAACGCAATACTATGACTGTTAAAAATATAATTTTGTTATTGTGGTATTATAGTGCTAAGAATGAGCATATTATTAATACTTAACTAGTGTTATTATTATTTTATTGATGTAACTTGATTATGTGGTTCAAAATCAAGCCATACATGAAATAGGTACTTATTTGTATACAGAGTATCTGTAGTAACTAATTGTATCCTAATGATATGTGATTAGGATATTGTGAATCAAAATATTACGGTTCAACCTACACGCAAGGCAAGTTTCCTAAACCTTATTCTTATGTTGAGAAAGTTTCTTGTCTCTAGTTTGTTTACGATTATGCAAGTTTTCTAACTCTAAACTTCTTTGTACATGTTTCGTAACTCTAATTTTATTGTGCAAGCTCTTAAACCTTATCTCTTGATATTAAGCAAGTTACTCTAATCTTTAACTTGTTATTTAGCATACAAGTTCTATATTCTGATATACTAATGTTGAACAAGTTTTATCGTTCAATTTATTATTTTTTATGTATGCTCAGTACTCAATTATAAATAACCTTAGCTTAATATTGTTCAAGCAAGGTATGTTATGTTATTCAATACTTATGCTCTTAGATTATTCCTAAAGCATGACCTTAGTATACAATTTTGACTCACTGATGACTTATTCCATAACATAATGTTATTACCTTTTTAGTCAACTAATCCTTAGTTGATGTTCGTTGAATTCCAAATTACCTTGAAACGTATCCAAACCAAACTTACTTTGGGGCGGACTTATATTCTAAATGCTGATATGAACAACCCTATTATAGGGGATAATTTACGCATAGCTTTGAAATATTTGTGCACAATACATTGTACGAAGAGTTGATCCCCCTAAGTACGAGGAGTCCCTATAGTCTTATGACTATTAAAGTTTAAGTTGAAAGATTACTTATAACTATGGACATAGTTCGTGGTCTTATGACCCTCAGATATATATTTTAGAAATTTGATTATCACTAATAGAGCATATTGTTCAGTTCTATTGGGCAATTGTTGTAAAGTTTTATTCATTGTCATTTTAAGTGAGCCTTGTTTGCTCACTCTTGCTTATATAACTACTACAACTAAAGTTGAGAAGGTCGATGTACCTAACACCAGTAAAGGGAAAGGGAAGATGAACAAGTACTGAAGACTTGTAACCATGTTGACTTTTAAATATTGTTAGACTTTATTTTAAATCTTGTGATGTAATTATTTAATGTTCCGCATATGATGTTTGTATTTAAAGGTTAGAAAACCTGGGAGATTTTATTTGAAATTATTGATGTAATCCTTTAATGAGAAGGTTTATTATTAAATTTTATTATGATTAGGTAGTTAGATATGAATATTTTTATCAAGTGAACACCAAATCTTATGGGAATGAAGTACCCGGATTTGGGGGTGTCATAACAACAACCGAAAAAACCCAGTTCCGACGATAAATGATTCAAGATCTGGTATAAGACTAGATCTGAACCAAAATCCTCTTCTAAGAACCCCGAAACAACCATTAAGATATGAAATCCTCACCCTAAATAACACCCATCAAACCTCCACAGCAGATCATAACCTTCGATTTTATCCCAGACTTCATCAATACCCCCTACTAATCGAACAATGAAAAGCACGTTCCAACAACCCTCAAACTTGGCACTAAATAGATCAGAGAAGTGACCTTCGGGATGGTCCTCATCTAGCCGCCGAAAAAGTTAAATAGAACCAAGCAAGAATAGCAGTGATCGGAGAAGCGGGGGTGTGACGCCCCAAAAATAGGTATACATCACCCATTCTGACTTGCCAAATATATGGTACAAAATACAAATACAAACTTCATTTATATAATACGACAAAGCATAGCTGAGAGTTTTTACACAAATATTGTCCAATAGACAGTATTCAAACTCAAAAAGGAGTCCTCATTACATTTATTATCACACTAAATAGTGAGAACTACTAAAATAACCATCACAGACCGTCACTCCATTCCCCGACTAGTCCCGGCTACGTTCTCATTTCCTGAAGAGAACAATGAAAGCAAAAATGTGAGCTCAACTAGCCCAGTAAGAAATATTATGACTAAGATAATGCAAAATAAATTATCGTTAGCCTTCAACAGCGTTAAACTGATAAAATACAATAAACATCAAGTTTAACTGCAGCAGAACAAGCAATCCATTAGAAGAGTCAAGTAGAGCATGATATCTACTATCTTTTATGATTTAAAAGTTTATCATCAATTTTATTGCTAAGACTCAGCTAAATAAATAAACCACATCATCGAATCATCCCTGCACTACAGGCCAAGGATATTCATTAGTATCACGACAATGAATTATTCAAGCACTACGGGTCAAGGATATTCGTGTTTTTACTAATG
Organism: Panax quinquefolius; assembly: GCA_020205615.1. NCBI lineage: Eukaryota > Viridiplantae > Streptophyta > Magnoliopsida > Apiales > Araliaceae > Panax > Panax quinquefolius. The sequence continues at coordinate 91,089,974 of CM035164.1, forward strand.
GTCATGATCATGCCAACAACTGTCCATCAATGCACTACAGGCCAATGAGGACTTTTACCACATCATTTGTAATATTACGGTCATGATTATACCAAATAATCCCTGATTATAATCATACCAATCAACAGTCCATCTATGCACGTAAGCCAAAGATGACTTTTATCACAATATAAGCATGAGGATGATGACAATGATATAAGAATTCAATTAAATGAAATCAAAGGATAAACTTTAAAGATTTATAATTTAATTTATCCAGAATTCAAAAACGTCCAAATTGTCAACATGTTACTGCTTTGTGGAGTAAAATTCAAGAATAATATTGTATCAAAAATGATTTGGACCAAAAAGAAATCAATTTTTATCATGAATAGTACCCCAGGTGAATAGTAACCGAGTGAATAGTACCCCATGAATAGTACTTCAGGAATAGTACCCCATGAATAGTACTCTGACATGAAAAAGTTAAAACTTATCAAGAATGCTCAGAATAATATTCTCATGAAAAGATACTGGATGAAGCGCAAATATCAAGAATATTCTACTAATTTCATGGAGTATAGAAGCAATACTTATCAACATAAGTGTAGAATTAGGAATATGAAATGAAATAATATTACTTATATACTATAGAGTATGGAAGAAAATATTATTGAACAAGAATAATATCACTTACGAATACGAAAGAAATAATACCCCTTACCTTAGTAGGAGATTGGATACTGCAATAGTGTAGTAACATAATACTCTTCTTCTTTCTCTATAGAATTCTCTTGTGAATCGTAGTGAATTAGTGAGAATGATAGAAGAAATAAGTTTCTATTTATAGAAGATTTCTAGCTTAGCCCTTGCAATGTGAAAAGGCAAGTGGTTTGACGACTGGTGATGTGAAAAGAAAAGTGGTTTGACGCCTGTAATGTGAAACAACAAGTGGTTTGGCGCCTGTAATGTGAAACAACAAGTGGTTTGACGCCTATAATGTGAAACGACAAGTGGTTCGATGCCTGTAATGTGAAACGACAATTGGTGTGACGATTTGATTGTTTGAGTTGTGATTCTGGGGACAAAATCCTTGTAAGGAGGGAATGATGTAACAATCCAAGATTTTATTTGTAATTTAAAATATTTATTAAATTAAATAAATATTTATTGATGAAGTTGTTGTTTTGTAATTTAAAATATTTCTTAAATTAAATGAATATGTGATTTTTGTTAGTAAATATTTATAAATTATATTTATTAGATAATATTCTAAATTAATTTAATTTATAGTTATTATGTTGTAAGATAACATGAGATGTTATATTGTTGTTGTGATGTGATAAATTAAGATGGTATATTAAATTATTAAATAAAATTATAATAAAGTTATAATTTTGTGATGTTTGTTTAATCGAGTATTTATTTAAAATATAGTATGTATACTTATTTTATTTGATTTAATGTTGGATATGTAAATCCAAATAAATAGTATGTGATTATGAATTATAAACTAAATTGTTTATTAAAATAAAATTAAAGTAGTTTCATTTAGTTTTGACCAAACAAGACTTAAATATATTAAGTCTTTATTTTAAAGACTTTTTGCCAAACAAACCTTATGACTTTTGGATTTCTTTTAATATTTGAATTGTAAATAAAATAAAACAAATAAAATATAAAATAAACTTATAGCATATACGTTATATTTTTTTTTTGTAACTGATAGTAATTTAGTAGGCGTATTACTACCTATCAGTTTTGTTTACGCTTGCTGTTGTTAGTAGCCTAGTCTGAGAGAAGAAAGAAGAGAAGAGAATTACAGAGAACTTGAGAGAGAATTGAGAGAGATTGAGAGAAAACCTAAGCAATTTCAGTGTTTAGCAAGGGATTATCAAGCAAATTGAAGGTATGTTCTATAACTTTGATATTAGATATGTATATGTATGAATACTGTGACAACCCGAGAATTTTGAATTTTTTTAAAATTTTTATTAATTGATTTAAGGTTTAAAATTAGAACCTAGACATAAAATAAGTGTATGCGTTTGATATTTTTAAGATTGAATTTTGAGGATTTCAAAATTCTGTGAAGGATTTAGGTGAATTATTCCGGATTAAGTAATACGTGAATATGTTTTGTGGATATGTGTACCGTATATGGTTAAGGGTTAAGGGTTGATCAGATAATTGATATCTGTAACAAACCCTAAGTATATATTAAGAACGTCAACGTTCGGTTAGAAAACCCTAGCGATTAACAAGAAACCCTAAAACCGGTTCTGGAAACCCTAATTTCAGTTCTGGGAATTCGAAACCCTAATTCGGATAGTGAAAACCCTAGATCGGGAATGCAAATGCTATGAATAAGTTTAAAACGTTATTAATTATAATTTAATTAGGGAAAACCCTAATGAATTACCTGAAACCCTAATTGACTTTTAGAAAACCCTAATACCAAATCTGGAAATCCTAATTTCAGATTTCGAATATTTGAAACCCTAATCTGGGAATATAACGGAGAATTATAATGCTCATGTGATTTAAATTATAAGCTTAATTAGGGTAAAGCTTAATTAATTAGCAACCCCTAATTTCTAATTTTTGAACCCTAATTGTTTCGTCAGAAACCCTAATTGTACAGTGGTGGATTTAAGTGCTAAATTAGCAATCATAATTAGGAAATATTAATCCTAATTAGGAAACTTGAATTATGATTAAGAAATCTTAGTATAATTAGATAATTCTTATTATAATTTAGAAACGCTAATTTTCTATTTCGAAAATCCTAATCCGGAAATCCTAGAAATGCGATTTTTGGAAACCTTAGGTTTTAACCCTAAGGGTTAAACCCTAAGGGTCAAACCCTAAGGGTTTGATCAAAAGACCAATCTAGAATTAAAATGGTGGGGAAATGTCCAAAATGCCCTTTGTCACATTCTTTAATTGGTAGCTTGCATATCTTGCCATGATCTTGGTTTGGTGAACCACCCTAGACCTAGCATGTGACTTATAGCTCACTTATCACCATCTTCGCCGACCCATATACATCAGATCTTGAGTTTAAAAGTAAAAAGTCTAGAAAAGTGAATTACTTTACTCTTCAAAATAGCCAAGTCCCTTCTCTCTCTATATTTTCGGATCTTAGAGTGAGAAAGTGTGAGAAACAAAGCCAAGGTCATGTAATAGAACACCAAGAACAGATCCCAAAAGTCAGGATCAAAAATTAAGGCTCAATGTGGTATAAAACCTAAATTTCGAAATCTCTTGATCTTATGTTATATGTTGAAATTGATTGGCTAAAGATGTGTTATAAGGTGTCTATAAGTGATCTGGGTTGTTAGATCAAGGATCTATAACATCTAGATGCATGATTTTGATGATTTTTGAAATCTGGAAAAATTTAAAAGTTTGGTCTGACAGTCATATGTCAGGACCTTTAGATCCGTGTGTGTTAAGTGTTTTATGTTATGAATCTATAGTATGCCATGTGGTCTTTATTCTGAAACTTAAAACAGTGTCCAAACATGTCTAGATCGCTTGCTATAAGCGATTAAACCGCATCGATCGTTTCATTTTAAAAGCAATTCAGGCGCGCACCCGTAATTCTAGTAACGTCGACAAGTTTGTTTCCGCGTCCGATCTTACGTATATTATTGTTTTAGACATGGTGTTGAATTAAGGTTGTAGACGGACATGTAGCCAACCCATACATGCCCTTATATCACTCAGATCTTGTATATAATCAAAGGAATGGGCAGTCAAACTAGCGTTGACCACATACCTGGAACAAAATCTGGAAAAACCCAGATTCATGAAGAACACGTTTTCTGACATAGGTTGACCAGCTTGAATCTGCCATTTGTGTTGTTTTTTTAAATGATCTTGTTGTATATGAATGGACCCTGACATCCCCTATACATGTATGAACCTTCAAAACACTTAACTAATGACTAGAACCGTAATATAGTTGAGCCACATAGTGAGCACTCGAACACCGTCTCCGGGTTTCGGGGTAATGCAAAACCCAAAGCAGCCTCTCGACAAGATATCTTTGAGAGCTTGGATCTTGCTGGTTAGTGATGTTATGGCTATAAAACTTGTTCATGATTGTAGTATTACACTTATACTACATGGTTAACAACATTAGAAGCCTAGAAAACCTTATGAACACAGATTTACCTTCGGTCAAACCTCATACCTCGGTGATTGACAAGAACACTCAAGAACAGCTGAAGAACACCTATAGCGGCAGATGTCTGTCAGCTATAGGCCCTTTTAATGATGATTTTAATTTCTAATTTCTGAAAATTATTAAATAAATTGAAATAAATAGATTTTAATTATTAAAAATACTAAATAAATTCTGAAAAATTATTTTAAATTCTGATAAATAGTTTTTAATTATTTGAAGTATATTTCATAAATATTTAATATTTTTGGAATATAAATGGTATTTAATTTATTTAATTATAATATTAAATAAATGATTTAAATACATGAAAAATCATGAAAAATTATATTATGATATTAGAAAATATTTTAAGTTATTTTTGATGACTTTTAATATTTTGTGATGAAATTCATTAATTAATCAATATTAATGATAGTTAACTTATTTAATAATTATATTAAATAAATTATAGAAAAATAGAATAAATACTTTATAAATCATATGAAAATGATTTAAGTGTTATAAAAATATTTTAAGTTATAAAATATAACTTTTGATATTTTGTCATGAAAATATTAATATTTTAATATTAATAGTAATTACCGGATAATGAATTTAATTCGCTTAAAAATCATATTTAAATGATTTTAAGGTATTAAAATACTTTGTGATATTATAAAATATATTATAATATTATGACATATATTTCATTAATATTTGATAATAAATAAATATTAATGATAAAAAAATTATGTACTATTTAATTCATTTAAATACTTTATTAATGATTAAAAATACGCGATAAATGGTAATAATTAGCTGAAAATTATTATAAGTCTATGAAAAATATTTTGACTGATAATAAATTATCTGAGATAATTGTTAAGTGTTAAGTCAGAGTTTAATTGAACTTAGACTCGATAAAAGTCCGACTAGACCGTCGGGACGTTAGAATTTTGTCGGATTCAAGTCAGATTGAAATAGTTTGACTTGATACCGAGTCTTATGTGTGTTATAGACTGATAGGGTTATGTGTTATGTGTTTAGGTTATTATATGTATATACATATTATAGTATTATATTGTGATGATATTATTCTAATATTGGAGATCTATATTACTTATATTAGGTCTTCGGGTACTGCGATATAAATTGCGTAGCGGTAATCAACGGTTCAGGCAAGTTTGTATTTACTTAACTCTACTAAGAGTGTTTCATTCGGATAAGCTTATGGTTAATCATTGCTGATTGCCTGGTATAATTGTACTCTGTAAATATTGCATGTATAAGTCAGGTATGAAAGGCTGATCACCTTCATTACCAGTTGGTTCAGATATATTTGTTCATGTATAATACTTGTTCAGTCATAAATTTGTTCCTGCTAGTTCACAATTATATTGTTAAATTATATCCAGCCAATTATTCAAATCATTTCAATCATGATATATTGTTATATTGTTGAATTTAAACTTGCTGGGCAATCCTTATGCTCACCCTTGCTATATCATGATAAAACATTGCAGATTAAGGCGAATACGTCGGATACAAGGAAAGGTCCAAGACAATTCCAGTTTTAGTAGACGCGTGCAGTTAGATTTGTATTGTATGATATTAATGTTGTTATATGTTAGAAAAGTTATGAATTATGTATAAGTTAAGGTTACTCGACCTTGGGGAATAATGTGTAACGTAATGTATAAACAATTTATGTTTATATCTTCCGTAAATAGTAATAGTTGTATAGAATGATCGAACCGGATCCTAGGTGATTTAGGACCTGGATTCGGGGCCGTCACAAATACCGCATAAAATTTCTAAGTCATGTGAATCCAATTTGTCTTGAATGGTTGTTATGAACTGAATTATTGTATCTATATGTATTTGTGGTGTTAGAACTAGTATTTAGTCAAGAATTATTATGCTAATTTCATTTAAAAAGGAAGAAAACTAATTACAGTGTGTGTATACATATGGTTTGTGAAAGTACAAAATAATTTGTATAATAATCTGTAAATTGAAGCTTGATTATGTTAGTTCATTAAGAAACGAGCATAACGTAATTGGAATGAAGTGATTTGGCCAAGTATAGAGATTACAGTGATGATTTTTCTAAGAGATATCAAAAATGAAGTTTTATATGAAAAATATGAATTTTGAGAAATTAAAATAGTTTTAGTTGTTGTTAAATTGTGCTAAGTGATTGAATATGTTAGCAATCATGTTTATGATAGTTGTATATTTATTTTATGTGTTAATTTCACTGTTTGGTGGGTGAAATTCGTGTTAGTTGGGCTAAAGTCGGCTACTGTTCATAGCCTTTCTGGTTCTGTCTGTGCACTGGCGCAGCTGCGTTGGTGTTAAGGTTTAAATGGCGTTAGTTTTGCTTGTCTTCGGCTTGTGTATGGCGCAGCTGCGCCATACCCTATCCTGAGACAGTGAGGTCTGCTGCTCTTGCAGACTTGGTAACACCACTATAACTTGGTCTAAGGTTATGTTAATGTGTCAAATGTGTAACTACAAGGTTAAAACAACATAGTGTTATGTGGTTAGTGATTCTAAAGTTATAAGAAGTTAGTAAATTATGAAAATAACATGTTGTGAGTTATTGAGAATGAGGATTAGTAAATAAGTATTATGAAGGTTAACACTTGAAATTTCTGATATTTATCTAGTAGCATAAGACTTGTACTAAATTAACAAGTTTAGCTATAATGGGTGTTATTTTGGAAGTGGATGTTAACATGTCTAATAGATATTGTGATTGCACTAAAATGTGTAGGATATTGGAGTACGTGAATGGTAATTGTATAGCTTACGCAAGAGGCAAGTTCCATAACCTTTGCTACTTTATTATTCAGCAAGGTTACTTTTCACTTATGCAAATTCTCTATCTTTACTTTCTTGTTTAACGATTTATTGTCATGCGAATTTTTTAACTCTCATTTATTGTTGAAGCATGTTAGTTAATCTTTATTTCTTTATTCCAAACGAGATTACTTTGGTTATTCAAAGTCTGAAATTTTGTTATAAGAAATGTGTTTATTCAGCTACTAATAATTATTGTTTGACCTTCGTTCTCCAATATCATTGTACTATCTTACATTATTGTATTGAACTCTAAGTTGTCTAGCGATTCTTTACCAACTCCACTAATCCTTAGTGGATGAATGTTCTAAACTCTAAATTACCTTTGAAGTCAACTCAAATCAAACTTCCTTTGGTTTGATTATGTACTCATACAATTTTGAAAACATGTTGTCGAGGATAACGTTTGTTCAATTTAGAAGCTGTTAATACTCTAGCTTTTATTAATTCATCGATATACCTTGTTTATGAAGATATTATATTCAAATTCTTAAATAATTATTGGTCTCTGTCTGATTTAACCAGTACTTAGTTGATGAACATTCTAAAGATCTAAAATTCCTTTGAAATTAATTCCCAACCAAATTTCAATTGTTTCGGAACCTGATGATCTAAGCTGAGATGAACAACCCTATATTGGGGGATTATTTTAGAAATACGCAATAGCGTTAAAATGTTTGCGCAATACATAGTACAAAGGGCTGATCACCTGGAGTACGGAATAATGGTCCATATAATCGTTTAGACTGTTAAAGGTTACAGTAGAAACACCTGTTAACCTAGGACGAAGATGATGATTATAGTCTTTTAGACTGTTAAAGGTTAAAGTAGAAATACTTGAAACCTAGAGTATAGTTCATGGTCTTGAGACCCTCAGTGTATTCTTTGATGTTGATATCTATTGTTAAATTAATGTTCATTATTCCTTTGAACTCATAGTTGATGAATTAAATTTTATTATTCTGGTAAGAATACTTTACCATTGAAAACTCAGTGAATTATCATTCATAAACCGTTATTGTATATTATCCTTCTTGTGGGCAATTGTTTGCTCACTCTTGCACAAAATAATGCAGATGAAGTTAAGAAGTTTGAAGAGTTTTCTACAAGCAAGGGCAAAGATAAAGTGATTAATTAGACGACAATGTTTAAGTTATCTTTTATTTATGAAGCTTATGTACTAGATTTAATTATGATCATGTTTTAATTTCCGTTGATGACTGTATTAAAGGTTAGATGACCTGGGATTTATCTTGAGATTATGTAACCCTTGATGGGAGATTTATTATTTAAGCTTTTGAGTTTTATTATATCCTTTGTTTATGGGTAGTTAGTTATGATTTAATTGGACAGTGAACACCAAATCTGTGTAATTGAAGTACCCAGATTTGGGGGTGTCATAAGTTGGTATCAAAGCTTTAGGTTATGAACCTTAGGTGGGGAAACCTTAGGCTATAACCTTCTAGGAGATCGAAAACTTAGAGGTGATAAACTCTTATCGAGTTCTAAGGAATTAATTAAGGAAATTCATTAAAGATAAAATGATAAAAAGACTCTATGTGCTTATGTGTTAATGACTTATGTGCTCATGAGTACTTAGGAGTAGCATGTATTATACATATCAAGTGTTGGGGTTGTTAAAACTTCGTTGTCAGAATGACTGACGAAAGATGATAAGGATTAGGAGTCTTAGAAGTTGTATAGTCTGAGTATGGTTGGTATTGGGAAAGCTATACCTGTTGATTTCTGTTGTAGACCTTGGGTATATGCTTGAGTTTGAACGAGAGGATAGAGTTGGGGTGATAAAGGTGAAGGATGAGAACGAGGAGGGAGAATTCCTCCAATGAGGTGTGTGGTTATAACATTGAGTTATAAAAGAAGGTCGAGAAATTAGAAGGTCTGGCCGTAAAGCACCAAGCCATGTTAGCACAAGAAGATGTCGCGACTCAAGACCTTACTGCACCATTTGCAGATGTAGAGCGGATATTAGCTCAGTCAGAACGGTCAGAATATTAAAGAGGATAGTTATTAGCTGGGAATGAGATTGCGCAGGAATGACTGGGGAAAGAAGTCAGCAAAGCGTGCGAGAACTGAAGACGCAAGGGTGAAGGCTTCTAAATGCATAGATCGTGTCGAAGACAAGTCAAAGAGCGCCAAGTGAATGATGAAACTTAGAATTTAATCTTCCAATCTCTTGACGATTCGTATCATGGAACGAGAGCGCAATGAAGTTGTACAATGTGGAATGTTCTTGTAGATTGCAAGAAAAATAATAAGATGATATATAAATTATAATGAAAATTAATAGATGTGGATCCTAACTTTTGAATTAAATAGTGTGATGTGATGAAGTGATCCTAAAATTTTATTATTTTGAGATAAATAATACAAATAGCAGTGTGGCTATTTTGTGATGTGGTTATGTAATAAATGAATAAAGTATTATCATTGTTTATTAAGATATATTATGTGTTATCTATAAGTGGTTAAGATAAGTTTGAAAATGTTAATGTAAGAATGAACGATGATCTAATAGTTCAAGTTTTAAACAGTAAAATGCCGCCTAGAAGAAGACAACAACGTCAACAGAGCCCCAAGGAAAATGCATACAATAGGGAAGCTAACACAAATCCAAAGGTTACAATTGGTGAATTCTTTGGTGGGAGCACCGCAAATCAATCAATTTTCGGGTCAGATAATCAATCTCGATGTTCCAACCAAATTTGTTTACAACAGGGTTGGAGAGAACGATTGATGTAGACGAGGAAGGTAATACGCTGGCATACAATCAAGAGCAGAAGGGAAAGAAGAGTGAAGATGATAAGGTGGGTGATAGTCATACCGATAACGCTTGTAAAAGAAAGTGGGACAATAATATTAACGCTGAAAATCAGCAAGGGAAGGAAAAGAAGAAGGTGGAGGCGTAGAAGCAATCGAATGAAAGAAACATGAAGGTGTTTATTTGAGGGGAAAAAGGGTGTGCTTTAATTGTGGATCGAAGGATCACATTGCACCAAAATGTTCAAGACCGAGGAAGAGAGCCTGCTTCACGTGTGGATCGAAGGAGCACTTGGCTCGAGGTTGCCCAATGAAAGCGGTAGGAAAAGCAAGTGGAAGCAAAGGGGCAGTGGCAAACTGGTTATTGTAGAGTCAACTCCGCCGTGTCGACCAACCGAATAAGCAACCAACAAGAAGATCCAGAACGCAACGCAAGGTATGGTTCCGGTCAGTTATCTATATGGCTGCGTGTTATTTAATTTAACTGCCACTTATTAATCTATGCCTGACCAATTTGTTTAGAAACTAGATTCGCTTCGGAAAGAGTTAGACTATTCCCTATAATTAGAAAGTGTGAATAGTGATTCCTTTTAAGTTGATGTGTAGAATTGCCGTGTTGGTATTAAAGGCCACGTAATGGATTTATTTTCGATTTGATTTATGAAACTCTAAAGTGGTTAAACAAGGTGGTGATAAGTTATTGTCAAAGAAAGTGCATTAACCTTAAGACTCTGAGGAAGTCAAAGGTAGTATTTTGTTCTTTTAGTTGCAAGACGTCTGTACGCTAGAGTTATTTATCGATGTTGTAAAACAAGAAATTATTAAGAAAATAATATGTGGGTTATGTGAGGAGCAAGATAGTTACTTAGTTAGCAAAACTTAACGAGAAAACTGGTGGAATTTATATTGGCAGAAAAATATAGAGTGAATTTTCAAGAATTGAAGAAGAATTTAGTTAGCACCTATGTTGTCTCTACCAGATAGTACAGAAAACTTTGTGTTGTATAGCGACACATCATACAATGTATTAGGCATTGTGTTTAGGCAGAACGACATGGTCATTTCTTACGCACCGCGTCAGTTAAAATTTTTAGGTGAAAGGGGATCCGACTCACGGTTTGGAGCTAGAGGTATTAGTGGTTGCTCCGAGGATTTAGAGGGGTTATTTTTGGGAAATAGTGTGAAAAAATATAATAATATAAAAACTAAAAATAAAATCAGAGGAGAAGCTTTTCAGGTGGGAAACCATACAACTTTGTTGGATAGAATAAAGGAAGAGTAGCTCCAAGATGAAGGTGTCAAATTCAAAATCGATACTAAGGGATAGTTGAAAGTAGAAGGAAGAAACTAGGTTTCGCTAATACCAGGAGTTAAAAATGAAGTTTCACATAAAATTTATATATTAAATCAACTAGGAAGCACGAAATTATATATTGCCTTCGATATTACTATTGGTGGCAAGATGTGACGATAGATTTTATGGTATGTCAAAGTTAGCATATTACATATCGAGCAGTGTGGTAAGTTTGATGAACTATATTGAGTATAAATGGTTATAGTATAGGAAGCATTGATGGAATTGAAAGATGGTTTTGAGGTAGCCTTACCTCTATAGTTAGAGCGCATTCGTAATGTTTTTTTTTTCATTTTTCGATGAGATGATCTAACAAGCTCGACTGTAAGCATGTGACAAAGTACGAACCGTTATGGTTGTGCTACTAGGAAATTTTTATCCAGGTAGTCAACTAGAAAGATCATGTGCACAGGAATGAGTTAAAATCTTTTGTGAAGGTGATATGGAGGAACCACATCGTCGAAGATGCTACGTGGAAACTCAAAACTGAAATGATAAAGAATTACCATGAGTTATTTGTTTTGTCTGTGTCTTCGATACTGGGGACAGAATCTTTTTAAGGAGGGAAGAATGTGACGATTTGATTGTTTGAGTTGTGATTCTGGGGACAGAATCCTTGTAAGGAGGGAATGATGTAACAATCCAAGAATTTATTTGAAATTTAAAATATTTATTAAATTAAATAAATATTTTATTGATGAAGTTGTTGTTTTGTAATTTAAAATATTTCTTAAAATTAAATGAATATGTGATTTTTGTTAGTAAATATTTATAAATTATATTTATTAGATAATATTCTAAATTAATTTAATTTATAGTTATTATGTTGTAAGATAACATGAGATGTTATATTGTTGTTGTGATGTGATAAATTAAGATGGTATATTAAATTATTAAATAAAATTATAATAAAGTTATAATTTTGTGATGTTTGTTTAACTTGGAAGTATTTATTTAAAATATAGTATGTATAATTATTTTATTTGATTTAATGTTGGATATAGAAATCCAAATAAATAGTATGTGATTATGAATTATAAAATAAATTGTTTATTAAAATAAAATTAAAGTAGTTTAATTTAGTTTTGACCAAACAAGACTTAAATATATTAAGTCTTTATTTTAAAGACTTTTTGCCAAACAAAACCTTGTGGCTTTTGGATTTCTTTTAATATTTGAATTATAAATAAAATAAAACAAATAAAATATAAAATAAACTTATAGCATATAAGTTATATTTTTTTTAGAATATTATAGTAATTTAGTAGCGATTATTACCTATCGCTTTTCTTTAAACTGTCTTTGTTGTTAGTAGCCTAGTCTGAGAGAAGAAAGAAGAGAAGAGAATTATAGAGAACTTGAGAGAGAATTGAGAGAGATTGAGAGAAAACCTAAGCAATTTCAGTGTTTAACAAGGGATTATCAAGCAAATTGAAGGTATGTTCTATAACTTTGATATTAGATATGTATATGTATGAATACCGCATAAAATTTCTAAGTCATGTGAATCTAATTTGTCTTGAATGGTTGTTATGAACTGAATTATTGTATCTATATGTATTTGTGGTGTTAGAACTAGTATTTAGTCAAGAATTATTATGCTAATTTCGTTTAAAAAGGAAGAAAACTAATTACAGTGTGTGTATACATATGGTTTGTGAAAGTACAAAACTCGATGGTCAATTTGTATGATAATCTATAAATTGAAGCTTGATTATGTTAGTTCATTAAGAAACGAGCATAACGTAATTGGAATGAAGTGATTTGGCCAAGTATAGAGATTACAGTGATGATTTTTCTAAGAGATATCAAAAATGAAGTTTTATATGAAAAATATGAATTTTGAGAAATTAAAATAGTTTCAGTTGTTGTTAAATTGTGCTAAGTGATTGAATATGTTAGCAATCATGTTTATGATAGTTGTATATTTATTTTATGTGTTAATTTCACTGTTTGGTGGGTGAAATTCGTGTTAGTTGGGCTAAAGTCTGCCATCTGCTCATAGCCTTTCCTTTTCTGTTTCAGACATCTTTGGCGCAAATTGCGTTGGTGCCAAGGCCGAAAAGCGTTAATGCATACTGTCATTTAAGTCCTGAAGCTTGTGTATGGCGCAAAATTGCTTATACCCTATCCCGAGACGGTGAGGTCTCATTGCTCTTTTGCAGACTTGGTAACACCACTATAACTTGGTCTAAGGTTATGTTAATGTGTCAAATGTGTAACTACAAGGTTAAAACAACATAGTGTTATATGGTTAGTGATTCTAAAGTTATAAGAAGTTAGTAAATTATGAAAATAACATGTTGTGAGTTATTGAGAATGAGGATTAGTAAATAAGTATTATGATGGTTAACACTTGAAATTTCTGATATTTATCTAGTAGCATAAGACTTGTACTAAATTAACAAGTTTAGCTATAATGGGTGTTATTTTGGAAGTGGATGTTAACATGTCTAATAGATATTGTGATTGCACTAAAATGTGTAGGATATTGGAGTACGTGAATGGTAATTGTATAGCTTACGCAAGAGGCAAGTTCCATAACCTTTGCTACTTTATTATTCAGCAAGGTTACTTTTCACTTATGCAAATTCTCTATCTTTACTTTCTTGTTTAACGATTTATTGTCATGCGAATTTTTTAACTCTCATTTATTGTTGAAGCATGTTAGTTAATCTTTATTTCTTTATTCCAAACGAGATTACTTTGGTTATTTTCATTAAAAATACTGGATGAAGCTCAAATATCAAGGATATTCCACTAAATTCATGGAGTATAGAAGTAAAAATTTTAACCAATTGAGTATAATAGCGAATGAAATAACAAAAGAAATCACCATGCACGCAGATTGCAGATGACAAAAGTTATTCCAATGTAATAATAAATCTGATAATAATAAAATCGGAACCGTCCGGTGTAAAACACATGCATATGATATTCTAATAGAATAATAAAGATGGAACCAGTCCCCAGTAAAGCATGATGCATGAGAATGTTCCAACGGAATAATAAAATAATAGAAGAATGTCACCAAGTATAGGGATTCCAGATATACAAAAGTTATTCCAATGTAATAAATAAGAATGGAATAATATAAGATTTAACCAAGTATAGGGTATTCCGCATATATAAAGTCATGTATAGGGTATGCCACTTTTACAAAAGTTATTCCAATGAGAATAATAGAGAATGGAATAATGAAGTTCTCTTCATGAATAAAAAAATAACACCCCTTACGAGTACAACAAATAATATTTCCTACCTTGAAGAAATTTGAATATCCGAAAAGTGAAGTAGTAAAATACTTTTTTTCTTTTCTCTATAGTTTCTCTCAGAGAGTTTGATTGAATTTGTAAGAAATAATGAAGGAATGAGAGCTATTTATAGAAAAAGCGAGGGTGGCTCTTGGTCTTAACGAAGGGTCAAAATGACTCTTGGTAATATTGAAGAGACAACTACTATTTGCGAAGGGGTAATTAACCCTTGGAACACCGAAGAGGCAGTTAACTCTTGGTAATATTGAAGGGACAACTACTATTTGCGAAGGGGTAATTACTATTGATTTAAGGTAATTTCTATTGAAGAAGGTAATTACTATTAACGGAAGGTAAATACTATTGACGAAGGTAATTACTATTCACAAAGGTAATTACTATTCACAAAGGTAATTACTATTGACGAAGGTAAATACTATTGACGAAGGTAATTACTATTCACAAAGGTAATTACTATTGACGAAGGGACTCTTAGATGATGACATATGGGCCCCCCATAAAATAATCAAACTTACCACAAACGTCTCATAACAGACTCTTTATATACATCAAGGATTGAATAAATATTACCACAAATCATTTTATTTTTAATCAACACATATTTAATCTTTCAACAATTATTAATCATTTATAACTTGTCATCTCAATTAATAATTTAATACTATAACATATTATCTGATGATGATCTGTGACAATAATTGAATCAATAATATAAGAGATATGATGCAAGCAATCATCAGTAGTAATAATTGAGCATAGCCGAGTGACTTCTCACGTAAGCATCAATAATCAATATCGTGCTACTATACAACTACGCCAGACATCTTTGTTTTTTACTAAGGGTAGTTCAACAGCTGGATTTGCAGAATAACACCTCCGCCATTATTTTTTTATAGAAAATAATTTTTGTCATTTTCTAACTATGATAATACGTCGTCCGTTGTGGGGTCCACCAATGATTGAGCCATCATACTAATATTCCCCGACAAAAAAGAATATTCCCCACCAAACTAATATTTTATAACAACTTGCTTACTTTTGCAAAATTTATAAATATTACCCACAACTATAACATTATATCAAATTTATTCCATAATATTCAAAAATAATATTTATAAAAATTCATCTTTATTTATAAAAGTCGGGGTCTTACATCGATCACCGGAGTACTAATGATTGTCCATATAGTCGTTTTAGATCATTAAAAGGTTACTGAGAAACACACCGTTAACCCCAGGACGAAGATGATGATTATAGTCTTTTAGACTGTTAAAGGTTAAAGTTGAAATACTTGAAACCTAGAGTATAGTTCGTGGTCTTGAGACTCTCAGTGTATTCTTTGATGTTGATATCTATTGTTAAATTAATGTTCATTATTTCTTTGAACTCATAGTTGATGAATTAAATTTATTGTTCCGATAAGAATACTTTACCATTGAAAACTCATTGAATTATCATTCATAAACCGTTATTGTATATTATCCTTCTTGTGGGCAATTGTTTGCTCACTCTTGCATAAAATAATGCAGATGAAGTTAAGAAGTTTGAAGAGTTTTCTACAAGCAAGGGCAAGGATAAAGTGATTAATTAGACGACAATGTTTAAGTTATCTTTTATTTATGAAGCTTATGTACTGGATTTAATTTTGATCATGTTTTAATTTCCGTTGATGATTGTATTAAAGGTTAGATGACCTGGGATTTATCTTGAGATTATGTAACTCTTGATGGGAGATTTATTCTTTAAGCTTTTGAGTTTTATTATATCCTTTGTTTATGGGTAGTTAGTTATGATTTAATTGGACAGTGAACACCAAATTTGTGGAATTGAAGTACCCGAATTTGGGGGTGTCACAATTGGTTTGACGCCTGTAATGTGAAATGACAATTGGTTCGACGCTTGTAATGTGAAACGACAAGTGGTTCGACGCTTGTAATGTGAAACGATAATTGGTTCGACGTCTGGTAAAGGCAAGTACTATTGGCGAAAGTGACTCTTAGATGATGACATATGAGCCTTATAGAATAAACCAAAGTTACAACAAACGTCTCATAACAGACTTCTTATTTATATCAAAGATTGAATAAATATTTACCACAAATCATTTTATCTTCAATCAACACATTTTTTAATCTTTCAACAATTATTCATCATTAATATTATAACTCACAATATTGACAACCAGATCATTTCCAGGAAAGAGGTGGCTTTTCGATAAGGACTTCACCTTAGTAGCGCACAATTAGGTGACCAAACCCCTTTCCTCGACAGAACTTTCTAGATATCGTCAATAATGCAAATAATAATATGAATAACTTTATCGTCTCAACTATTGATTTAATAATATAAAATATTGTGCAGATGATACTGTGACAATAATTGAATCAATAACGTGAGATACTATGCAGCAATTACTATAGTAATAATTGAGTATAACTGGGTGACTTCTCACGTAAGCATTAATAATCAATACAGTGTGCTACTATGCAACCACACGTATTACTGTACTTTTATCACCAGGTGTTTCAACAGTTAACGGTAAAACTTTCGCCGTTATTTTTATAAAAAGATAATTATGTCATTTTCTAACTTCGACAATAATTCTGTTGTGGGGTCCACCAATGATTGAGCCATCGTACGAATATTCCCCGACAAAAAGAATATTCCCCAACCAAACGAATATTTTATAACAACTTGCTTACTTTACAAAATTTATAAATATTACCCACAACTATAACATTATATTAAATCCACACCATAATATTCAAAATGATATTTAGAGAAAAATAATCTTTATTTATGAAAGTTGGGGTCTTACAACCTCCCCTTATGAAATTTCGTCATCGAAATTGGGGTACGTACTTGATATGTCGAAGAGGTGAGGATACCTTGATTTCATTTCAGATTCTAACTCCCAGGTCATTTCCTCAACATCGTGATTTCTTCACAAAACTTTGACTTGAGATATAACCTTGGAGCGTAGAATATGTTTCTTCTTATCCAAGATTTTAACAGGTACCTCTTTATACGTTAAATCTTCCGCTATTTCGTCCGGTTCTAACTCAATAATGTGGTTCGGGTCTTCCACATATTTACATAACATGGATATGTGAAAAATGTTATGAACATGAGACTTACTTTGTAACATTCTAGAATTTTAAATTGTAATATTAAATATTTATTTAATTATATAAGTATTTAATGGATATATTTATTGCTAAATAATAATTGTTCAAATTGAGTTGATATGGTTTAGTTAATTATTTGTTGATTGAGTTGATGTGGTTTAGTTAATTATTTGTTGAGTAAATAATTAAGGAGTTAAGAAAATCAATTGTTATGAGATTATATACCAATTTAAATTAATAGTTAAGCTAGAGAGAGCTTATAATGATTAAATGAATTATAATATTGTAATTGGAAGTTGTAATTAATATAAGGTGTTAGTTGGTTAAACATAATTATAATTATAAAGGAAACTATAATTATGTGGTAATAATTTATGTGTTAAAGTAATTTAATAGATTAGTATTTGAATTTATTAAATTAATTATTAAAATTAATTAAGTAGAAGTGTGACAAATAACCTTGCTATAAAGGAGTTATTAAAATAAATTAAAAGAGTTTAATTTAGTTTTGCCAAACATGTCTTAATGCATATTAAGTCTTTAATCTAATGATGTTTTATCAAACAAGGTATAAGGATTAATCCATTTGTTTTAATTAGGTTAACCAAACAAGGTGTAAGGGTTAATGAGTTATTTTTATTTAGCTAGCCAAACAAGCCTTATGGCTTTTGATTTTCAAAATTCTATAACTGATGTCAGTTAAAATCCTATACTTAATATCTATATTATTATTATTATACGTTATATGATAATACGTAAGATAGAGTTAGGAGAAGAAAATATCAGAAGAAGAAAAAGGGAGAGAAGAAGAAAACTCTAGAGAGAATTGAGAGAATCCTAAACAGGTTTTGATAAAGGAATTTGAGGAAAGAAGTATTGTTGATCAAAGGAGGGAAAACCTTCATCATCTAGTATACAAGGTATCATCCAAACCTTTTTCCTTAAAAATTTTGTTGTCTTCTTCTTCTTCCAAAAAGTTCTCTGTAAAAAATATTTGTAAAAAGGGGAATTGTTGGTGTATATAGTTTTATGTGATAATTAGTTGTTGTAAAACTGTTTTTCATAAATTATGTATGGTTATAATCAAGTAATTCATATATGTATGTAAATTGTGAAGAAAAATATATTACAGTGAGTTCATATGAATATATATACATGAATATGGCTTGTTTAAAATCAATTTAAGGTGTGATTAGTTGTTAATATATATATTGACTATTGATTTTGAAAGTAGATGAATAAACATAAACATGGTAGTTTGAATTAACTGTTTTGATTGAAAAACAAAGTTACAGTGATGATTTTTATTAAAAATGTCAAAAATGGAGTTTTTACCAAAAACATTGAAATTGGGTGTTCTAAAGTTGATGTTTATGTTATTGTATGTGTAAAAACATGTTAGGAGTCCTTACAATATGTTTACATGAAGTCTCTGTATGAATTACATGTTAATTAGCTTGTTAGATTGGAGCTTGTAGGCCAATTTGACTTTTTGTTCATGTTGTTGCCGAGGCTGGGCGCCAAAATCTGAGAGTTTGCGCGCTTAACGCTACTTCTAGCATGAGATAGGTTTCGTTCGCAGATTAAAGACCACCGCAGCAATGCCAAACGTTAACTTCGAAGTCTCGCACCGCACTTGCCAAATTTTCAATGTATTAAAGACGAAAGTTAGCGAGAATGGGTTCGACAGATTTTTTACTTATTTACACAAAGTCTGAAAATAAATGTTATGTGTTAATAATAGGAATGTTAAATGATGATTTCAGTAGTATTAGATTAAGAATGAGCATGTTATCAAGGGTTAACTAGTATTAACATAATTCGGTTATGTGAATTAAAAATCAAACCTACATGATGTATATACTTGTTTATATGTATAAAATGTTGGTAGTGACTAATTATGTCATGATGACATATATATAGGTATTGAGATTCAAGTTGTAAGTGTGTTGCTTGTGCTCAAGGCAAGTTCTCTAACTCTACTTTTATAATTGTGCGAGTATCTAAACTCTCTTTGAGCAAGTTTTCTAACTCTAAAACTTCATTGTGCAAGTTTAATTTCGTTGAGTACGTTATTGCTTTTAATTCAATTTCAATTACACAAGTTGCTAACTCTACACTTTCGTAAGCTAGATTGTTTATTATTGAGAAAGCTCTTGTATCTATTTGTTCATGAGGATGCAAGTATTCTAAATCTTATATTTTATTATTGAGCAAGTTTCTTTAATATGTAACTTGTTATTTAGCATGCGAGTCGCTATATTTTAATATTCTAGTGTTGAACAACTTTATCGTTCAAATTACTATTCACTATGCATGCTTAGTATCCAATTCTCAATAACCTTGACTTAATATTGTTCAAGCAATTTATGTTATGATTATTTAATGTTTATGCTATTAGATTATTCCTAAAGCATGATACTAATTTATAAAGATTTATTAGGATTATGATTATTCCATAGCATACAGTTTGTTCTTTTTGTATTCAACTAATCCTTAGTTGATGATGACCGATTTCAATTCTAAATTACCTTATAATGTATCCAAACCAAACATACTTTGAGTGCGGACTTGTATTCTAAATAATCGAGATGAACAACTCTTTTATTAGAGGTTTACGCTTAGCGTTGAAATGGTTGTGCACAATACATTTACTAAGGGTTGATCCCCAAAATGCGTGGAGTCCTTATAGTCTTATGACTGTTAAAGTTAAAGTTGAAAGATTACTTATAACTGTGGACATGATTCGTGGTCATTAGACCCTCAGTAGTATGTTTCAGAATGTAATAGAACCTATCATTCAGTTTTATTGAGCCTATTTTGGCAATTATTGTAATGATGTAAAGTTATTCATTCTTATTTCCAAGTGAGCCTTGTTTGCTCACTCTTGCATATTTATATACTTATTGCAGCTAAGGTTGAGACGGTAAATGAACCTACAACTAGCAAAGGAAAGGGAAAAAATGTACAAGTGACGAAGACTTGAAATTTTATTTTATCGTTATGATAATAGACGTTTTATAATGACGTGATGTAATAATTTTAAATTCCGCATTTGAATGATTGTAATTTAAAGGTTAGATAACCTGAGAGATTTTTATTTAAGTTTAATCTTGTATGGGCAAGTTTTTATTATTCAATTTTATTATGATTGGGTAGTTAGAAATGAATGTTTTGATTAAGTGAACACTAAATCTTGAGGAAATGAAGTACCAGGATTTGGGGGTGTCACAAGTTGGTATCAAAGCTTTAGGTTATGAACCTTAGGTGGGGAAAATCCTTAGGAAGTAACCTTTGAAAAGATAGTGGTGATTAACTCTTATCGAGTTTTAAGGAAGAAGTAATTAAACACTTGTGTGCTTATGTGTTTATAAATTATGTGCTCGTGAGTGTCGAGTAGTAATGATTACTAATTAAAACTTTAAAACTTTGTTGTCAGGATGACTAATGTCGGAGAATCCAGTTAGGCTAGGGAGGAGGGACCTCAAATGCCTATAGAGGGGGAGCCTCATGACATTCAGGTAGTTTGGGAACAACTACTGCCACGGGAGTCAGCCCCGTTGGTCACAGTAGTTGAAGATGAGGATGATGACGTGGAAACCGATGAGGAGGATCCCATTGAGTTGCCACAGGAGGATGAGGATGACGAGGACGAGGAGGAGACTCCACTAATCTCGATGGCTGCTCGTATGTACGATGAAGTCTACGACCGTAACGTGGAACTTCAAGATACAGTTGAAGAGTTGTAGGAGATAGTAGCTGAACAACAGACTGCAATGACACAAAAATACGGCGAGATCCAGGATCATGAGGAATGACTGACAAATGCCGAGGAGAAACTAGTACAGACTAAAGGAGAAAAAGAACAATTGATTGAAGTGGTCGCTGAACTGAAGAACAAGCTGAGAGAAGAAGCTACTAAGAGGGAAAGAGCTGAAGATGCCTACAAGGAAGCTTTTCAATGAACCAGATTAGCAGCAAGAGACACGCAAGCAAAGAGGATGAAGATGGAAGAGATGGATAAAGTATTTAACACCGTAATTAATCGAGCTCAAGATCAGGTCATGGGATATCCTATTCAGTTCGAGACGCTGCCATCATACGTATTAGATCGTAGAACAATGTTTCGAGTCATGGAGGAAGAACGTAATAGTGTTGGGTTTCGGCACAAAAACGCACAACGAAAATTAAAATTTTAAAGCAATTTTCGAAACCCTAAAACAGGATCCATGTGAAAAATAATTAATTCAGTGGGTAGATATTATACCGATTATAGAATTTTCTGAAAAGCTCAGAATCTCCAACGCAATTCCTCACGGTACTACGTCTCTACGGTATCCACACGAACGTACACAAATCGTCGCACGATTCTGCAATAAAAGGAGCTGTGGTACTAGCCACCAAAGGAACAAGATTTTCGAACTTTTCTCTAGTCTCTCTAAGAAGCGGCTAGGGTTTGTGAGTTTATGATCGTTCCTTAAAATGGTCGCTATATATCATATATATAGTAGTTAATAGAATTAATCAAAACCCTAATCCAATTAAAATAAAATCTGAAATTTATATATATATATATATATATATATATATATATTGAATATATGATATTCCTTTGTATGCATATTTTGGTATTTTGATTGTATCTGTAATATATATACATGTATATGATAATTCTGTTAATCGTATCTTTGAAGGTGGAATAACAATACAACTGTTCTAATCGGATTAGAAACATGCAGATTCGTATTAATATGATTAATCAAAACTGAAAAAATATATGATATGTTTTGGGTGCACTGTTATTCGTATTAATATGATTAATCGAAAATGGACATATATGATATGTTTTGGGAGTACTGTTATTGTGTATGTTATGGTGGATTTGATATGATTCTGGAATTATTTCAGAGTTTCATACGGAAAAATTCTACAATACAGATTGTAGTTCGAAAAATTCTGAAATTTTACAATACAGATCAGTCGAACCATCGCCAGGTGGGGAGACCCCCCTTGGACCCCCCCGTCGTTGCGCACGATGGTCATGACCCCAATATGTTATATATAGTTTTCTTTAATTATATATAAATTGTTATGTGCTTATTCTGATATGCATGGTGCACAGTTATGGCCTTTTGACCCATAGGTTAGTGATTTTTGGTTTTGAAATACGGCTTGCATGTCGTGTCTTTCTATAAATTCTAATGTAATATTCTCTTCTCATCTAAATCCCCTCGAATGTAACTCGAGGTTTCTTTATGTCATGTAATAATCTGTAATCGATGAAGATGACAAGATGGAGAACACGATGGAAAGATGATGATGGAGAGGAAGGCATGCATGATGAAGATCCAAGGAAGCTACTATTTTGAGATCTTTTACCACCTTAGATCGACAAGTGGATTGGGCCATAATCTGTGACATTTAATTTTGCACTTTATTTATGCTTGTATGCGATATGATATGATAAATAATGTGCATGCTTAATAAGATTAAAATTGGTGAGATCTAAATTAATTAATAAAATCCTCAATAAATTATTAAGTTCAAGTCGATGCCTTCCAATGAATAACACTCATCAAGACCTTGATCAATAGATGTAGGTTTGCCAAAGCAAAGTACCTGTTTATCTAGGTAAGATGTGATAGGATAATTGTGATATCCAAACCTGTTAAAATCATTGGTCTGACTTAACTAAGTTATCTCAATAGGATTGTGGACTTAGAGGCATGGAGTTTGGTAGGTACCATTAGATGGACTAGAAATAAATGTTGTTTACTAAACTATCCAGGAGTTATATATGATATAATTGACAAGGGGTTGTCTACCTAAATAATTATGTTTTGAGAGAATAGCCAAAGCTAACTTAAGGCATAATGAAATATGGATATATTTTGAATGTACTATTATCAATTACATAATATCAACTCTATAATTTGACTTATTATTTTTTTCATTTATAAATTGTAGATATCAATGGCAAATAAAAAAAACACAAATAGTCTTTCATTACGATCAGTCCTTGAGAAGGACAAGCTGAGTGGAATTAATTTCCTTGACTGGCATAGGAACTTGAGGATTGTCCTCAAACAAGAACGCAAGCTATATGTCCTTGATGGGCCCATTCTCGCAAAGACCAAATGCCATCGCGCACCACGCAGAGAGCATAATGCTTACAAGAAGCATCAAGATGATGCTCGGACGTGAGTTGTGTCATGCTAGCAACCATGAACGCCGAGCTTGAAAATACATGAGTTGATGGATGCTTATGAGATGATCGAGCATCTCAAGAAATTGTCAAGAAGGCGTGCTCGACGGAGAGAGGTATGATCAAGCAAGGCGCATGTATCACCGAAAAATGGGTGAACGTGATCCGGTTGGTCCACATGTCTTTGAAAATGATTGGGTATATTGAGTACCTTGATAGGTTGGGTTTTCCAATCACTCCGGAAGCCCAAACTGATCTTGTTTTGCAATCTTTGAACAACAGCTACTCTCAATTTGTTATGAACTATCTTATGAATGAAATTGAGGAACCCCTTACTCAGTTGTTGAGCATGTTAAGAACTACCGAGAATAACATGAAAAAGGCAGGACCCGCTCCCATAATGATGGTGCAAAAGGGGAATGCTAAGGGAAATTGGAAAGGCAAGAAGAAGATAGTGTTAGGTTTGTAATATTCAAGAACGCAATCAAATTGCAAAATAATGCGGAAGCGTGTAAAATCAGAGTTTAAAAAATTTACAAACCATAAACCCGGATCACCCTTTATGCACAATTATTAATTAACGAAAAGATAAAGAATAATATCATACCCTTGAAGATCGAGCTTCCTCAGGTACAAGTTCACCTCCAATCCTTTTCGCGTTCAACTTGAATCCACCGGGTTTGGTTCCTTCCTTTGATCAACGTTAGCCACCCATGTGTTTGGCCTCTAGAGGTGATCCACCAAGGAAGAATAGGAATTCAAGAAGAAGGGGTATTGGCTCAAACCTTAGTTTTTCCTATCTCTATAGAAAAAGGCACTCTCCAACAAATTAGAATTATGTTAAATACATCTTGATATCTCGATATAAGACTCCTCTTATAAAGATATCGATTAACCTTATTTAATAAAATAAGGTATTATTTTAATTAAACTCTTTTAATTAAATGGGCTCCCCTAATCTTATTAGGGATAATTAATTAAACTCCTTTAATTAATTTTTCCTCCTAATCCTATTAGGAATAAATGAGAGTACTTATATTAAATTAATTTCTAAACTCTTTTAGAAATTAAAATAATAATAATTGTAATAATATTAATAAGACTCCTCTTATTAATCTATATTTAATATTTCTAAAATATTAAATAATAAATATTAAGCTATTTAATTTATTCTATCACCATAGATTAAATTAAATATACATATATATATTATTACGATTATGCCATTAACTTCTTAAATAATTATTCTTCCTTTTATGGTGTGACCCTTTAGGTTCTCCATATTAAACCGGTTGTGAATAAATCAATTAGAACAATTCTAATCTTATTAAAATAAATAAATTAAACAATTAATTTATTTAAATAAATAATATTTATTCTACAATAGGGATAAGCCTCCCTAGCGATCAGCGACTTTCCGGATAATATAGATTTCAACATTAATCATAAAGGAACCTTTGAGTAAATAGTTACCGTGACAATTAAATCCTTCCACCATCTGATGTCCCAATTAAATATAAGACATGGAATTCTGTCAAGTCTTATTTTATTTAATTATATGTATTTCGATCCTTAAATGCAAAACTCAAATAATGCAAATTAGAAACTCCTTTCTAATTTTATTCGCCTTCGCCAAGGACTCTTTGGGTTGTCATTTATCGAATCACATAGGACATTTTTTTTCTTTATTAGAAGTGGTAGATTCTTTATTGATCATACATTATCTCCATGTACAACTTATTATACCTAAGCATACCCTTTGATATACCCTAAGGGTCTTAAGGAATACGTCAAAGTATAACTCATCATACACAAGATACTATGATGATCTCAAGTCCAAGGATTACTTGTACTACTATCACTCTGAGAATTCCTATTGACAGCAAATAAAACTCCATTAGGTATTCCTTAGCGAGCCACGTTCAAATTGAACTTATTCTCTAATAAGCACCTACATACTTGCTTTAGTGTCTCCACACAAATGATCATGAGATCAATCATCCTCATCCAATGAGCAAGCAACATATGTACCAATCTATCCGGATTCACTAATCCACAATTTAGTAATCCAATGATTGGGAACTATTTTAGTTTTAAGCTTTCTAAGAATTTAGATCTCATTAGAATGATCATCATCATTATTACGAAAGCATTGCTTAAAACTATGGGTTTATCACATATTATAAAACAAAGATCATGTAGATAATTAAAAGCCTTTAATAAATTAATACTTTTATTAATAAATGAATAAGATTGTTACAAAGTATATGCTTTATCATCAAACACGATTGGCTTGTGTGCATACTACTTTCAATCTCCCACTTGCACTAAAGCCATTCGTCATTGTATCTTATACTCTTCTTCTCTAAGTGACGATTATCCCTAACATTGGATAAGCTTTAGTTAATGGATATGTAATGTTGTTCATGAGAGTCCACTATCTCCATAGTGATTTCCCATCTTTCAATGATTCTAATAATCAAATGAAAGTGCCACAACACATGTTTAGATCCAAGATGAGACTTAGGAACTATTCCTAGTTCTGTAATGAACTTTTAATCCAAACAATCAACTTGCGACTTCATTTATAGCTATATACTTTGTCTTTATCACTAAACCAAAGAACTCTTTCTTTGTTTGGAACCTTTCAATTCATCGCACCTTTATTCAAGGTAACCTTTTACCTTAAATGGATTTTTTCGTCGTCTTGGTGCGTGCGAAAAACTTGAGTGCATTAAGCCCTCTTGTTTTAATTAAGACCCACCATGAATATGATCACATCCTTAGTGTAGGTTAAGCACTTTAAGATGTTTTTCAGCGACTCATAGTGAACTTCTCCGAATATGACTGATCTACATCAGGTCTCGTATATTTCATTGCATACATGATAGTCACTCATGCGACCTCTCTTTTCGAGAGTCTGTGGGGACTATTAGAGAGATACACTCCATAGCTCATCTACATGAGACATCTCTTGGAGTTTGCCATGCTAAACGACTTTAGCATCAAATGAATATCGTTCCTTGGGTTAAGTCGAGCATCCTCTTAAATCTATCTATATAGATTTATATCCCCAATTAAGATACTCTTCCAAATCATTCATGGAGGAATGTTTAGACAACTTTATCTTTATTGATTGTAGCATTGGTATGTCATTCCTTATCCGTAGTATATCAACATATAATACTAGAAATTTTACGACGCTCCCACTGACCCTTTTGTACACACTAGAACTTTTACCTCATAAATGCGTAACTCTGGATCATCATCTTTACATGATCGTGCCTCTCATCATCATCATCTATGATGAATCCATACCTCCTGTGTATCTTGGTACTATTCCAGATTTACGATTCAGTTGTGGTACAATAGGTCTATCTACAGGTTCCTCTTATTTGTCTTATAGTGTTTTGTGGTTCTTAAACTCTTCAAGATCTATTATCCTCCCACTAGCCCCTTTTAATGATAAACACTTTTATCTTAGAAGGAAGCGTGTTTCACAACAAACACCTTTAATAAGTAGGATTATAGAACATATACCCTAAACTTACTTTAGGATGTCCCACAAATCTGTACTTGTCAAATTTTGTCCCAAGCTTATCCTTTGAAACCTTTTCACATAAGTTGGACAACCCCTTATCTTAACATACTTAAGATTAGCAATCCTCCCTGTCCATAACTTTTATGGAGTCTTCAAATAATTTTGAGGTTACCTTTTTCGTGAATATCTGACCATTTCTAGGACATGATCCTGAGGGATCTTTGGAATGTCGGTAAAATCATTATGGACCGCACCATGTCCAACAAGGTACGATTTTTCCTTTCAGATACATAAATCATTTATTACATATCAGGAGGCGTCCATTATGAGAAAACCATTTGAGATGATCAAGAAACTTATTGCACAAGTATTTATTCCTTGATCTTATCAAAGAATCTTAATACATTGCCAATTTGTTTCACTTCTGAATTCTTTGAACCTTTCAAATAATTCACACTTGTATTTTAGCAAATACACACATTCAACTCTTTGAATGATCATCTCCTTTTCTTATACTAATTTGTTCAAAATGCAAAATTATTTTCATGTAAGTCAAGTATACAAAATTTATTAAGTAATATTCCGATTCTATACAAAACATTATTATTATAAATAAGAACAACAATTGTTCTTAATTATATTACCAAAGATTTCATTATCCAACAATAAAATAGAAATAATATTTTAACAAGAAGCGGAATACAATAACAACTTATTGACTTAATAGATTTGTCCAGTAAGCGATGCTAAACTATAAGTTTCTATAGCTAATGCAAACAACCTTTGCTTCATTTTCCCACATAGGATTACTTATCTTTGTTTAACTTTCTACTTCTGCTTGGTCTCTTCATAAATTTATATTTATGATAACCAAAGTCGGTATCCAATACCTAAGTAGAACCTTGACTTAAAGAAAAATTTATTTCAATCATGAACAAATTTGTATTTGTAACCGAAACTTCACTAAGTTTCTTTGGTTAACCTCTGCAAGATGCTTCTCGCAGGTTTCTTTCTAGTGTCCAGGCTTATTGCAGTGGAAGCAAACTCCTTTGCTATATCAAGTATCGATTTTGTTCTTATTATCCTTTGTTTTTGCCTTTTCATTTACCTTCTTTGAATCGTTCTTCTTTTGAGGAAGATCCTTTGGCCCCTACCGGTAAGACTTGGTCTTTCTTGGTTGAAAGTGACTCTCAACATTTTTCAACATGTTAAGCAAATCGCCAAGGTCGATATCTAGCTTGTTCATATGAAAAAATTCACAACAATTGTGAAAGGAGTCAAGGAGTGAGGGCAAGATCAAATCTTGGCTCAACTCTCCATCCATGACAAAACCTCGTTGTCTAATTGATCAATCAAATTGATTATGTTAAGGACTTTTATCTCTGCATCTTGTAGTGCCATTGGCCATTCTAGATCGGAAGAGCTCCTTAGATATCGATATCTATCGGTCCTACTTTCCTCACCATCAACTACTTGATGTGCGGGGAATATAGTAGAAGCATCCATAGTTTCATCGACGATTTGAAGCTCGTTACTCACGTGGATGCGAGCATGATGCATTGAGCCAATTGTGCATCATCTTGCCACTTTCTAAAAGTAGCAATGTCTTCCTCAGAGGCATTATGCGCAAACTTCTCGAGGATAGGCGTTTTAAGGACATAAGATAGCTTTTCAGCTATGAGAACTATTCTCAAATTCCTTAACCAATCCATTTAATTCGGTTTGGTTAATTTAGCATCTAATATGCTTCGCAGTGATAGTAATTTAGGCATTGTAAAATTCTATAGATGAATTTGTAATTAACAACATTTTAACATACATTCTTTTATTAATTACCAAAATAATTTAGGTCTTGTTTTAAATTGGTATCTCCCACTATTTTCTTCAAACTATATTACCCTCACTTATATAGCTCGGCAAAATCTAATTAAAAATTTGCTTGTGAGAATAAGGATCCCATTTCAAATGTATATAGCCTTGTGGTGACACAACAAACTATATATAAATAAATAGGTAGACAACTTTTGTCAATTACATCAACAATGCAACTCCTTTTATTTTGCCTCTTAGATTATTTTGATCAAGTGGTGGCACATCCGAATCAAAATTATCCAAGTTAAGTCCGACCTAGCACTCCATATATTCAAAAAAGAAAAATATCATCCTTGTGGTGACACAACAAAACAATATTGTTCAATTTTCTTTATAAGCATCAAATGTGATAAATTAACATCTTAAATACTTAATACTTGCCTTGTGGTGACACAACAAACTCATATTAAATATTTAATACTCTATTAATTTTATCATGCTAGAAGGCGACGTTCGATATTCCAAATATGTTTGAACGCTTAGGACTTAATATAAAAGATTGAGGGGTTTGTTATTAATTTATCTCATCTTGTTTAGCGCGCATGCACATATATATATAAAATACGCGTCATATTAATGAACATGCGAAGAATGTTTGCATAATATATAATATATATAGTATAACATGCACATATAGAATACTATATTCTACCCGGATTGATTATGAACTTTTATTCTAGTTTGGTTCACTAGAGCCACCAAGTGAACCAAAAGGTCAAACCCTAGGGTGCAAGAAATAATATTTAAATATAACTATTACATTTAAACCTTAGGGCTCCATTACAAAGCGGGTCTTCAAGCGTTCCTTGCTCCTTGATCTCCAATTTTTCAAAATTAATTCTAACTATTCCTATTACAAAACTATTTAAAATAAATAGAAACCTTGATCGCTAGATCGAGGGGAAGTATATAGGAGAGAGATAGAATTTACATTAAGAAAAAATTAGAGAAGGCAGTACTGACCCCATTTAATAAAACCCATACATTCATGCATCCAACTAAAATAAAATCCAATCATATTAATTGATAGTCCATAATCAATCCCATTTATTACCATACACATCATCATATGCATCAATAAATAACATTCATCTTATGAATAATAAATATTTAATATATATATTGATATCATTTAATGGGCAAATTTAGTTAGTATAAAATCTAATTTTTTTTGAATCAAAATAAACTCCTTTATTTTAATCCAAATTTAAATCAAAATAAAACTATTTTATTTTAATTTATCCAATTTTGAATAAAATAAACTATTTTATTTTAATCAAAATAAACTCCTTTATTTTAATTAATTATGGAATCCAATTCCATATAAAAAAAATAACTCCTTTATTTAAGGAAACACCGATTTTCTTTCCTATTCACAAATAAACTCTTTTATTTTGAATAATATGAAATCTTATTTCATATTTAAATAAACTCCTTTATTTAAGGAAACACGGATTTTCTTTCCTATTCACAAATAAACTCTTTTATTTTGAATAATATGAAATCTTATTTCATATCTAAATAAACTCCTTTATTTAAGGAAAGACTGATTCTTTTTCCTATTCACAAATAAACCTTTTTATTTTGAATAATATGAAATCTAATTTCATATCAAAATAAACTCCTTTATTTAAGAAAAAATAGAATCCAATTTCAACTCCAATTAGTTATCATGAAATCCAATTCCAACTCTAATTAGTTAGCATGAAATTTAATTTTAAAATTAAAATAAATTCTTTTATTTTAAAAATTTAAAATAAACCTTTTATTTTAAAATTAAAATAAACCTTTTATTTTAAAATTAAAATAAACTTTTATTTTAATTATAAAATCATTAATATATATATATATAATATAATAATCGTCCCATATTATAAATTAATATATATACATTATATATAATCCGTATGTTTTGAAAAAAAAATTGACAAACCAAACACACTTTTGTTTCGATTCACGTGCATCATATTATAATATATATAAATATAGTAACCGATGTATTAATTACATATATATACCATATATGTAATAAGAATCCTATTCATGCTGCGGACGTATGCAGTGATTTTTTATTTTATTTTATTTTTTTTTGATTTCCGTGCATCAGCTGCTTATTATAATAATAAAAAAAAATTAATGCTGTGAGAGAGGCTCGAAATCTCGACCTGGGATTACTCTATGAGACCTACCTGCTGCTTATTCTTGCCGCCACCACCCCAATTGGTATTCACATAATGACGTTGGTATTCACTCGCTTACTTGTCGTTTTTTTTTTTTTTTTTAAAATTTTATACAAACAAATTATGCCCAATTAAATTGTTCTAAACACATATCAATATACATATCAAATCTGAACAATTAATAATTTACATAAAGGTTTAGCTCTGATGCCACTGTTAGGTTTGTAATTTTCAAGAACGCAATCAAATTGCAAAAAAATAATGCGAGCGTGTAAAATCGAGTTTAAAAATTTACAAACCATAAACCCGGATCACCCTTTTTATGCACAATTATTAATTAACGAAAAGATAAAGAATAAAATCATACCCTTGAAGATCGAGCTTCCTCAGGTACAAGTTCACCTCCAATCCTTTTCGCGTTCAACTTGAATCCACCGGGTTTGGTTCCTTCCTTTGATCAACGTTAGCCACCCATGTGTTTGGCCTCTAGAGGTGATCCACCAAGGAAGAATAGGAATTCAAGAAGAAGTGGTATTGGCTAAAACCCTAGTTTTTCCTATCTCTATAGAAAAAGGGCGCACTCTCCAACAAATTGGAATTATGTCGTACATACTGATATCTGATATAAGACTCCTCTTATAAAGATATCAGTTAACCTTATTTAATAAAATAAGGTTTTATTTTAATTAAACTCTTTTAATTAAATGGACTCCCTAATCTTATTAGGGATAATTAATTAAACTCCTTTAATTAATTTTTCCTCCTAATCTATTAGGAATAAATGAGAGTACTTATATTAAATTAATTTCTAAACTCTTTTAGAAATTAAAATAATAATAATTGTAATAATATTAATAAGACTCCTCTTATTAATCTATATTTAATATTTCTAAAATATTAAATAATAAATATTAAGCTATTTAATTTATTCTATCACCATAGATTAAATTAAATATACATCTTTATATTATTACGATTATGCCATTAACTTCTTAAATAATTATTCTTCCTTTTATGGTGTGACCTTTTAGGTTCTCCATATTAAACCCGGTTGTGAATAAATCAATTAGAACAATTCTAATCTTATTTAAATAAATAAATTAAACAATTAATTTATTTAAATAAATAATATTTATTCTACAATAGGGATAAGCTCTCCTAGCGATCAACGACTTTCCGGATAATATAGATTTCAACATTAATCATAAAAGAACCTTTGAGTAAATAGTTACTGAAGACAATTAAATCCTTCCACCATACTGATGTCCCAATTAAATATAATACATGGAATTCTTTCACAAGTCTTATTTTATTTAATTATATGTATTTCGATCCTTAAATGCACAACTCAAATAATGCAAATTAGAAACTCCTTTCTAATTTCATTACGCATTGCCAAGGACTACTTGGGTTGTCATTTATCGAATCACATAGGACATTTCTCTTCTTTTATTAGAAGTGGTAGATTCTTTATTGATCATACATTATCTCCATGTACAACTTATTATACCCAAGCATACCCTTTGATATACCCTAAGGGTCTTAAGGAATAAGTCAAAGTATAACTCATCATACACAAGATACTATGATGATCTCAAGTCCAAGGATTACTTGTACTACTATCACTACAGAATTCCTATTAATAGCAAATAAAACTCCATTAGGTATTCCTTAGCGAGCCAACGTTCGGTGAACTTATTCTCTAATAAGCACCTACGTATACTTGCTTTAGTGTCTCCACACAAATGATCATGAGATCAATCATCCTCATCCAATGAGCAAGCAACGTATGTACCAATCTATCCGGATTCACTAATCCCCAATTTAGTAATCCAATGATTGGGAACTATTTTAGTTTTAAGCTTTCTTAGAATTTAGATCTCATTAGAATGATCATCATCATTATTCTAAAAGCATTGCTTAAAACTATGGGTTTATCACATATTATAAAAAAAAGACATCATGTAGATAATTAAAAGCCTTTAATAAATTAATACTTTTTATTAATAAATGAATAAGATTGTTACAAAGTATATGCTTTATCATCAAACATAATTGGCTTGTACGCATACTACTTTCAGATAGGATCTAAATTTTTTGCCAAACCCAATTCCAAAACCAAACAGGCTTTAAAACCTAAAGGTGGGGTGGCTAAAGAAGGTGAGTGTCACTTACATGGAAAAACCGGACCTTTGGAAGAGGAACTGTCATGCTTATTTGGAAGAAGTGAAGAAAAGGAAAGGAAGTATGACTTCTGATTCAGGTATATATGTTATAGAAGTCAATTTGTTTATTTCTACATCATGGGTATTGGATACTGGAAGTGGTTCTCACATTTGTGTTAATGTGTAGGGACTCCGAAGGAGTAGGACTTTGGCGAAAGGAGAGGTTGACCTACGAGTTGGGAATGGAGCAAAAGTTGCTACACTGGCCGTAGGAACTTATCATTTATCTTTGCCCACTGGGCTAGTTTTAGAATTAGAAGATTGGTATTTTGTGCCTGCTATAAGCAAAAACATTATTTCTGTTTCTTGTTTGGACAAGAAAGGTTTTTCATTTATAATAAAGAACAATCATTGTTTGTTTTACTTAAATGATATTTGTTATGGTGTTGCACAATTGTTTAACGGTCTCTATATTCTTGATTTAGAAATGCCTATCTATAACATAAATACAAAAGCGATTTAAATCAAATGATTCAAATCAACATATCTCTGCGGCATGTCGTTTAGGCCATATAAATGAGAAACACATATCCAAACTCCATAAAGATGGGTTCTTGGAGTCATTTGATTTTGAATCATATGAGAAATGCGAGTCTTATTTATTAGGCAAGATGACTAAAGCCCTTTTCTTGGACAAAGTGAGCAGGCTAGCGATGTATTGGGACTTATACATAGTGATGTATGTGGACCCATGAGTTCGATTAGCAAGAGGTAGGTTTTATTACTTCATTACATTTACTGGCGACTTTAGTAGATATGGATATGTGTATCTTATGAGACACAAATCCGAATCCTTTGAAAAGTTCAAGGAATTCAAGAGTGAAGTTCAAAACCAATTTGGCAAAAGCATAAAAGCCCTTCGATCCGATCGAGGAGGTGAATACTTAAGCCAAGACTTTGATGACCTTCTAAAGGAGTGTGGTATTATATCACAGCTCACTCCACCTGGAACACCACAATGGAATGGTGTACCTGAGAGGAGGAATCGAACGTTGTTGGACATGGTACGATCAATGATGAGTCATGCAGATCTTCCAATAAGCTTCTGGGGTCATGCCTTAGAGACAGCTGCATTCACACTTAACCGTGTTCCTATAAAGATGGTTTAGAAGACACCATATGAGATGTGGACTGGGAAACGGCCTAGTATGTCGTTCATGAAGATTTGGGGTTCCGAGGTGTTCGTAAAACGTTTGGATTCTGACAAGCTAGGACCCAAATCTGACAAATGTAATTTTGTGGGATACCCAAAGGAAACAAAAGGGTATTATTTCTACAAACCTTCCGTGAACAAGGTGTTTGTTGCTCGAACTGGTATTTTTCTAGAAAGAGAATTTGTCTCTAAAGGAAACACTGGGAGGAAAGTAGAACTCGAAGAAATTCGAGAACCACAAAATATCATTGAACCTGAGTTGGAACGTGAGCTGGAACCACAAGATATTGTGGAAAGTGAACCTGCTCAAATTACACAAGTCATTCGTAGATCTGGTTGGACACGCCAAAAGCCTGAGAGAGATTATGGATATCTTGTGACTCAAAACGGCGATGTGATGCTCATAGATCAAGATGAGCCTGCTTTCTACCAAGAAGCTATGAATGGACCAGATTCTGAGAAATGGCTTGAAGCCATGAAATCTGAGATGGACTCCATGTAACGACCCCAAAATTCATACAATTTAATTCTCGACTTCGGTCGTTAATAATACATTCAACCTCTAATTTTACATCATTAAACGATAATACAACCATTGAAATTTGCGAAAATAATTAAAATTTTCTATTACAAACTATCCTCGTTCCCAAAACCTTCAACCTTTACATCTAAATATCTCAGAATCATTTTAATACTACAACAGTTTACATTCGCAAAACAATATTACAATTCAACATTAATACATTATTCGAAACATTAGACATGGTTTACAAGAATAACAACTTAGCTAGGATATTAAATCTTCATATATCACTTTTGATCCATAACAATCAAGTAGCACATAACGTTACCTTCAATTCTTGAATCTACAAAAATGGTTATTTGCAAGAATGAGCTCGACATTTCAACCAAAATCTAATGATTTTCATGCATCACGTAGTACATAATAACATGCTCAACATACAAGAATTATCATAAACAAACATAGCATACATGTTGTAGTTCACATAACAACTATAAAGATTGAGTTCCTTACTCAATCAACATTCATAGTTCAATCATAATAGTCATAGATTGACTTTCACATTTCATACTTTTGACATATATAATACATCATACACTAAAATTTTAAAGAGATCATCATCAAGTTCACATAGAAAAAGGCGAAAGACTTGCCTTCTTGGCATTTTACCAACACGCTAATACTTGGCGTCCTTGCACAACCTACATTAATGTATGTGAGATTGATAATAAATAAAATCAATACTTAATCTCATGGTCAAATTTATTCTAAGACCTTACTTTATCTTATTATCCTTTATAATGTCTTTATAGACATCTAACTATTTTATATACAACTCGGTTTTATTTTTATTTTCATCACCACACATGCTAGACTATCGCACTTGTAGTTTAATGTGCGTATATCACACCATTTTATTATACCACTTTGGTTTCAAAAATGCATATTCAACACATTGTTTACATGTTTAATTTTCCTTCAAAAATCAAAAATCGCCCTTTTCAATTTCTTTCCATTATTATTCTTGTATTATCATCTTTTTATACTCAGATGCACATAACATCTAATATTAGTCATTAGATAGACACTTTGTATACCAAAGTTTAGAAACACTATTACTCTTAGGCATTTTATCGAGCACGTTATGTGCACACATTAACTTATCTCAACTCTTGATCTTAAATGGTTAATTATGCATAGAATATGATAACACATATCTATACTCATTACATATGTCAAAACATATTTTTAATCATCAAAATATACCATCACCCAAAATCTTAATTCAAACAGAATTATAAAACTCATCTTCACAATTTCTTTAACAAAACGTTGTTTTTGTTTTTAACATAACTCCTTCGTTACATGTCCGTTTTTGTTCCTTCTTATATAGAATTAACCCTTACTCAGTGTACTACAACCTCATCTAGGCCTTAAAGTCAGACCCTTATCCATCTAAACCAGATTCTGTAATTCATCAACTAGTCTAGAAAATTTCATTTTCTGGACATCCTTATTAAATAATTTATTTCTGACATGATCTGGTCCATAAAATGGCTCAATCTCGCGTGTCTGGCTAGTAAACTTCCATATCTACAACTTTGTAGTTTAAAGTTTCTTCAAATTCAAAACACATGAATTTATATGAATTGTTCAAAGTCAGAAACCGTAACAGTTTTGATTTTCTGGGCAGATTATTTTCCCTTCGGACCAGCCTTACTAAAATAGACATTGCAAGAAATCTACAAAGAGTTTTCATGTGATTCCCCTTTCAGAATATAGCTTACTTCCATATCTTCGATTTGATATAAGGCTCACTTTCTAACTCATTATACCCAAAGAGGTATGAATTTTACAAGATTTGTCCACAATTACTCAAAATCTACGAATTTTGTTCTTCAAATTCTCTTTCCATTTCATTTTCTTTCTTGAATCCTCTTGTTTGATTCTTGATAATCCAAGATTAAACTTATACAAACAAGATTAAGCATGATCTACTACCCTAGAACATAAATCTACCCAAAAAAATTAAAGATTAAATAAGAGTTTAGAAGTTACCTTATTCTAGCTTTATCTTCTTCTTCTTCTTCTTCTTCTTCTAGCTCATCTTAATTCCTCTATTTCTCTCTATCTCTCTCAATTTCTCTTACATTATGAAGAACATAAAAATATAATTAAAACAAGGAATTTAGATTATAATCTTATTAGTATGAATTTAAGAGAGAAATGGAGATAATGATGATGGGGCTTGTTTTGTCTTCTCAAAGCTTTCTCTTTTTCTTCTTTTTCTTCCTCTTCTTCTTCTCCTACAACTCTCTCTAACTCTCTTCTTCTTTCTTTGATTTATTTTCTAAAACTAATGTACTAACTTGTAGTATATACATATAATATACAATACTAGTAATATATAATATATGTAACTCCTAGTAATTATTATATATATTAATTACTAGTTAATACATAGGTTACACCAACTTGAACTTGAAAAGCCTAAGACCATGTTTGGCAAATACTCATTATTTTAATTAATCAATGGTTTAACATCAATCAATCTCATCAAATTGTTACATAATTATATTTACTTGTTAATTATAAGTTCGTGTAACAATCATCACATAACTCATCTAATTTAATTATCTTAATTAAATTAGAACTATAACATAAAATTATTATATTAATTAAATTAAATACTAAATATTCATATAATTAATCTACTACACTTAATTACATTACTCTATAATCAAAACCAAATTTATTTATTTAACTCAATAAATAATTCAATTAAATATTTATATATATTAAAATTAATATATAACATTCTCTTCACATCAATTCACATATTCTACAATATAAGACATACACATACTCACACCCAACATATCTCATAAATAATACTTTTATTTATAAAATTCTCATTTATAAATTCTAAAAATCTGGGATGTCACATCCTTTCCTCCTTATAAGGATTCCGTCCTCGGAATCACCGAAACCCTACCTTACTCAGGTTTTCCTCAAATCTATTCATTGAATAACTTCAACACATTACCTTAACATAGGTTTTATATTTTCTACTCTCACCATTCTTGATAATAAATTCTTATAAGTTTTATTTCATAACATTTACTTAGACTCAATTATATTTGAGTATTACATATTCTTTGACCCGTTCATTGTCTTTCTCTAAGGATCATTATCATATACTATATGATCAAACTCTCGGGACATTACATTCACCCATTCTTCTAAGAATTTCGTCATCGAAATTTTTATTTATTAATCTTTATTCATTCAAGCTATCAAAAATAGATTTTACGTTAATACCTTATTCATTCATTGGATTCTATAACCACTTCCTTTCCATAAAGATCTTTCTACAATTATTAACTTTTCTATTAAAAGTTTTACATTATTCTTTGATAACTCATCTCCTTCTCATATCAACACTTCTTTTCTCACTTATTCAATATATTCATCATTAAGTGTCGCATCCTACGACTTACTTCTTTCTAAGGAATATCATCCTTACCATATTCGCCTTTTAGAATAGCAAGAATCTTCCATAATTGCTCAATAATTAAGAAGTAGAATGAATAACTCAGGAATTTAAAAGATTCCAAATCATGTTGAGGGGGCACAAGACCGTGAACTCTATTCTCGGTTTACTAGTGCTTCAACTCAATCCTTCACACTGCAAACCAGAGTGTTTATCAATCACAAAGACTGAAAACACCCTCCTTACGTACACTAGGTGGCCAGCCTATTGTACCACTACTGTAATACCCAGTAAAAATTAATTAATAAATAAATATTGAATAATAAAAAATTATTTTGTTTTAAAACATATTAATTGGACTTTGTAATTTAATTGGGTCAAGTGGTCATTTAATTTATGTGGGCTAATAAATATTAATAAGTTATGGATAAATTAATTGGTAAAATTGGGCTTTAAATTTATTGGGTCAAATTTATAATTGTGTAAAAATATAAATTCTATTAAAATTTGGAGAGTTACTAAATATATTATATTAATTAATAAAATAGGTTTTTAACTGAATAAACACTAAAACCTAATCATACTTGTATACGCCTGTTACGAATTGGGGAAAAGAGAAACAGTAGCTAGGGTCGGCTGATATTGGAGGAGAAGAAAAAAAGAGTGCAGAGAATTGATCAAGGTAAAAAGTCTTTTGTTCATGAATATTATTATTATATCTTGTATATATAGTGATTAAAGTGGAGTGCTTGAGTGTATAATGTGGTATATAATGTATATATATATATATATATATATATATATATATATATATATATCAAAAGTTATATATATATATATATATACTTTTGATTGAGACTTGTAATATATATATATATATATATATATATATATAAGGATTATATAGGTATACTATGTTGGTTATAAGCTCATAAGACCTTACATTGAAGTGTTAAATTCATTATATATATATATATATATATATATATATATAATATTTTAATAATAGTCATGAAATTTATAAATCGTAATTAGTAAATCAAATTAAAATTATGTATATTAATTTAAATTAATTAATTTTGTTGACATAGTTGTAAAAGTTTTTAATAATAAATTTAATATTATTATGTTATTAATGATTGGATTGTAATAAAATTTTATTAAATTATTTAGATTGAACGGAGAAAGTTTAAGCGAGTCAAATTGGAATATAAACTTTAGGTATTACATTACTTAATCCAGGTATGGATTCCGTACTCTTTCAGCGAGACTCTTTTGTTTTGATTTGTTCGTTTCGTTATTCATTTTGAAATTGAGTATTGTCTCTCATAATTGTCCCTTGTCAATTTATTGTGATAAATTATTTTGGCGTTGTATTAGAATTCATATTTGTATTCTTTAGACTAGGGCATCATGTCTAAATTTTTTTTTGATATTTGTAGTGATGAACATGTTATTATTTTAGAGACTTGTGTTGATGATTTGATTCGATTTAACATGTATACGTTAGAACCCCTTTTTGTGTTGATATTTTGTCGCATATGTTGTGACATTATATTTTTGTTAGAATACCGTAGGGTATACGAGCTATAACTTTTTGTGGGGGTACCATGTGAGCATGTCCTCTTGCACCGAGGGCATGACACCTTCCGTGTGGCGGTGTGATCAGTCCACGGTGTCTCATTTTTTTGTGCTCGGTGGGAGTTGACCATTTGTGTGTTTTGTTGTGGGAGGCGTATGGGTCGACCCTAGTTTTTTTATACATTACGTTTCATGGATTGGTGATGTTTGTGCCAAACACACCTTCCGATTTTACATGCATTGGATTCGCGGTCCAATGTGTGTGAGTTGCCTGTGTGGCATTATTTGACTTGTCTATGTGGTATTATTTGACTTGCCTGTGTGGCAAGGTATGTTTCTGTTTTATTTTGAGCTCGGTATAAAATAACACCCAGCCATTTAATTCAGCCTATTATTTCGTTTTGTTAGTTTTGTTCATTTCGTTTGATTCGTTTCATTAAATTCATTTAATTTAGTTATTTCGTTTCATCATTATTTTTTATTCTATATCCGTCTTTGGGCATTTGGCTCATCTTTGCTTTTTTTCTTTGGCCAGTAATCAGGGGTTCAAGGGCAAGTGTGATGAGAGCTCCATTCATTCCAATGATTTAGAAATATTACTGTTTAGACTTGATGATGTGTCGATTTACTTGGAATTGTAATAATTATTTTAGATTATGGTTTTAGACAGTTGGAGATTTATTATGGTTGACTTGTCGTATTTATCAGTTATTAAGACTATTCTTTTGTGGCTTTGAGCCTTGCTATTAAATTCATTAGTTTTGTTGTGTTTTGAGTAACCTCTCTTTCTATTTTGGAAAGGGGGTGTTACACAGTTGGTATCAAAGCCAGGTTCATTCTTGTAGAAAACCTATTTAGGTTTGACCTATGAGTTATGGGTAGACTTCTGGGTTAGGTTTCTGTGTCGTTTGATTTTCTGTTTAGCTATTATATCAGTTATATTTGAATTTGTCCATAATCTGCTTTGTTTATATTCGTTATCTCTTTCTTAGATGGCTCGTAGATCCGCTAGAGTTGTTGGGAGGCGAGGCAACAATAGGGGAAGAGGTGAAGGTCAGTCCAATGAGCAACCTAATGATCAGATTAATGCTCAATTGGCTACCTTGGTAAATCAGGCAGTGAATTAGGCTTTACCTCAGTTGGTGGCACAGGTTATACGATGCGATCGTGACCGCCACCAAAAATTCTGACAGGAGAACCCGGGAAATAATGGTCCACAGGCAAATGAAGAGGAATGGAATGCAGATGGTATTGATCAGCAGGTGGTTCCAATGTATGTGTGGTTGGAAAGGTTTCAAAAGCAGAAACCACATGCATTCAGTTCAGCTCCAACTCCATTTGATGCAGAGAATTGGATTGCCCACCTAGAGAACATCTTTGATGTGTTGAGGTGCTCAGATAATCAGAAAGTGTTGCTTGCAGCTTACAAGCTAGAAGGGATGCATGAGAGGTGGTGGAAAAGCGATGAAAGTAACAAAGGGTGATGGTTATGTTGAGGCACTTAGTTTGGAAGAGTTTTGTGAGGTCTTTTATCGGTGAGTACTTCAACTGACTAATAAAGAGGCCTATACTTAGGGAGTATCATCGATTCGGTAGAAAGATGATGAGTCCATCACGGACTTCATGACGAGGTTTACTAGGTTGGCGGGGCTTTGCGGGAACCTCGGCGAGGGCTGCTGCAGCAGAACATCTGAGAGAAGTTTAAGTGGAGGATCCATTATAGGTATCATGACATCTCATTAACAACAAGTTTTGTAGATGTGTCGTGATGGCCAATGCGGCCAAAAATATTGAGATGGAGCGACAGAATTTGGTCTTCTAAACCGGATGGGAGTCGAAGAGGGACAAAGATGACCGGTGAGGTCAAACTTGATTCAAGCATGGGAGAAATCGGGGTGGTCGGTTGAATAAGAATCGTGGTGGGCAGCGAGGCGATGGCGTGGTTAGAATCAAAACAGGGGTTATCAGCAGATGCCTCAGCAAGGGCAGAATCGTCAGCTGCAGCTACCTTGGAATGGTCAGAATCATCCGCAGTGGCAGAATCGTCAGCAGGGGTTGAATCAGGGTCGTTATCCAGGACCAG
Source organism: Panax quinquefolius (assembly GCA_020205615.1). Taxonomy (NCBI): domain Eukaryota; kingdom Viridiplantae; phylum Streptophyta; class Magnoliopsida; order Apiales; family Araliaceae; genus Panax; species Panax quinquefolius. The sequence continues at coordinate 91,132,383 of CM035164.1, forward strand.
CTGGTGGGGGTAACCCGAATCTCATTTCGATAGCTCCTTGTGCTACTTGTGGGGCAAATCATCCAGGGAAGCAGTGCCATAGACTCACCGGTGCATGCTTCTTGTGTGGACAGATGGGTCATATGGCTAGAGATTGTACCGGGCCACGTGGAAATGGTGGAGGTGGAGATAATGGTGGTAATGGAGGTTAGAGTCAGGGTGGTCGAGTGTTTGCCTTGACGTATAACCAGGCAGCAGGTGCACCAGGTACTGTTTCTGGCACTCTTGTAGTTGGCAATCGTGAGGCGTTTATTTTATTTGATTCGGGTTCTACTCATTTCGTTGTTGCTCAGTCTTTTGTTCGGCACCTGGGTGTGCCATCTCAGTTTATAGATTCTGTTATGTCTATTGCTACCCCGATGGGGACTTCTGTTGTTATTTCTGATTTATATCGAGGGTGTGCGATGTGTTTTGGGGATAGGATTCGTAGGGTTAATCTTCTCCCGATGAGTATGCACGATTTCGACGTCATTCTGGGGATGGACTGGTTGGATAAACACCGTGCCACTATTGATTGTCAGGCGAAGAAGGTTATATTTGGAGATGTGAAGTCTCCAGAATTTGTGTTTCAGGGTTCACAGCCGAGTAGAGTGGAGAAGTTAATTTCAGCTTTGATGGCTGGAAAGTTGGTAGCAAAGGGTTGTGAGGGGTATTTGGCGTTTATGAAAGATACCTCCAAAGGTGAGTCTCGTATTGAAGATGTTCCAATTGTTCGTGACTTTGCCGATGTGTTTCCTGAAGAGTTGTCAGGGTTGCCACCACAACGGGAAGTAGAATTTGCTATTGAGCTTATTCCTGGTGCGGAGCCTATCTCTAAGGCGCCGTATCGGATGGCACCGTTGGAGTTGCAGGAGCTAAAGGAGCAGTTGCAGGAGCTTTTAAATTGTGGTGTGATTCGGCCGAGTGTTTCGCCATGGGGTGCTCCAGTCTTGTTTGTGAAGAAAAAGGATGGGTCTATGAGGCTGTGTATAGACTACAAGGAGTTGAACAAGATTACCATCAGGAATCGGTATCCATTGCCGAGGATTGATGACTTATTTGACCAACTTCAGGGGGCAAAGTATTTTTCGAAGATAGACTTGAGATCGGGTTATCATCAGTTGAGGGTTAGGGATGAGGATATCCCTAAGACAGCTTTTCGTACTCGATATGGGCATTACGAGTTTTTGGTGATGCCATTCGGGTTGACTAATGCTCCGGCGGTGTTTATGGATTTCATGAATCGGGTGTTCAGGGAGTACTTAGACCAATTTGTTATTGTCTTTATTGATGACATTTTGGTTTACTCCAAGTCTAAGGAAGAACATGAGGAGCATCTTCACATAGTGTTGGGAACATTGCAGAGAGAAGTTGTATGCTAAATTCTCTAAATGCGAGTTCTGGTTGGAGTAGGTTGCATTTTTGGGCCACGTTGTTTCTGCTGAAGGCATTAAGGTGGATCCTGCGAAGGTTGAGGCTATCACTAAATGGCCAAGACCTACTACGGTGATGGAGATTAGGAGTTTCTTGGGTTTGGCAGGGTACTATAGGCGATTTGTGGAAGGATTCTCTTTGCTTGCCTTACCATTGACCCAGTTGATGAGAAAGGGCACGAAGTTTGTGTGGAATGAGGGCGTGAGAAAAGTTTTGAAGAGTTAAAAAAAGCGACTTGTGATAGCTCCTATACTTGCATTGTCGTCGGGGATTTGGAGGTTACAGATTTATAGTGATGCTTCAAGAAGGGCTTGGGGTGTGTTTTGATGCTGACACGGTAAGGTGATTGCTTATGCTTCTAAGCGACTTAAACCTTATGAGGTGAACTACCCCACACATGATTTGGAGTTAATGGCGGTGATATTTGCCTTAAAGATTTGGAGGCATTATTTATATGGAGAGACTTGTGATATCTTCACCGATCACAAAAGTCTTAAATACATTTTCACTCAGAAGGAGCTCAATATGAGGCAAAGGCATTGGTTGGAGCTTCTAAAAGATTATGATGCCAGAATTTAGTATCACCCGGGGAAGGCAAACGTGGTTGCAGATGCTCTTAGTAGGAAGAGTTAGAGGAGTGTAGCGACCCTTATTTGACCTCGACTTATTTGGATATGGGCGGCTAGAGTTGGAGTTGTATGTACGAGGTTCAGATGGCATTTGGCGGGTATGAGAGTTGAGCCCTCTCTTATCTCAAGAGTTAAAGAAGCTCAAAAGGAAGATGGGGAATTGTGGAGTATGACCCAGAATCTAGAGGAGGGCAAGCAGTCCGAGTTTTGTATTGATTACCATGGTGTGATTTGGTTGGGTGAACGGTTGTGTGTACCATCGGATCCAATCATTTGGGAGGCGGTGTTGGCTGAGGCTCATAGTTCGCTATTTTCTATTCATCCAGGTTCTACGAAAATGTATAGGGATTTGAAGAAGAATTTTTGGTGGAATGGGATGAAATGAGACGTGGCTGAATATGTTGGGAAGTGCCTCACTTGTCAACAAGTGAAGATAGAACATCAACGAGCTAGTGGTTTGCTGCAACAGTTAATCATTCCAGTGTGGAAGTGGGAGGATATCGCGATGGATTTTGTGACTGGTTTGCCGAAGACTTTCAGGAAGAATGATGCCATATAGGTAGTAGTGGACCGGTTGACCAAATCGGCACACTTTTTGGCTATCCATGAGGGATACTCGATGGATAGGTTGGAATAAATCTTTCAGCAGGAGATTGTTAGACTTCATGGTACTCCGGTGTCTATTGTTTCAGATCGGGACCCACGGTTCACTTCACGGTTTTGGAAAGGGTTTCAACGAGCTTGGGGTACTCGTCTCAACTTTAGTACTTCTTTTCATCCGCAAACTGATGGGCAATCCGAACGGACTATTCAAACATTAGAGGACATTTTGAGGTCTTGTGCACTTGAGTGGTCGGGTAATTGGGATGATTACTTAAGCCTAGTTGAGTTTGCTTATAACAACAGCTGGCATGCAAGTATTGGAATGGCTCCGTTTGAGGCACTGTATGGTAGAAAGTGTCGGGCACCAACTTGTTGGGATGAGGTTGACGAAAGGGCCATAGAAGGGCCTGAGTTAGTTCAAATCACTATGGAGAAGGTAGCGGTGGCTACGAAGAAATTGAAGTCGGCTCGATCACGGCAGAAGTGTTATGCGGATAAGTATAGGAGGACTTTAGAGTTTGAACCTGGTGAGCATGTGTTTCTAAAAGTTTCTCCTTGGAAGGGCATTCGGCGATTTGGGTTGAAAGGAAAGCTTAGTCCGCGATATATCAATCCATTTGAAATTTTAGAGAGGGTTGGTGAAGTTGCATATCGGTTAGCTTTGCCTCCACAGCTAGCTCATGTGCACAATGTGTTTCATGTGTCGGTGTTGAGGAGTTATCATTATCATCAGTTGCATGTGGTACAATATCCATTCGATAAGATTCGGGAGGATCTTACTTGTGAGGAGAAAGCTGAGGTGATTTTGGATTGTCAAGAAAGGATTATGAGGAGGAAGACTATTCCGTTTGTTAAGGTTCTGTGGAGGAACCATTCAGAGCGAGAAACCACTTGGGAGCTTGAGGAGTCTATTCGAGCGGAATATCCGCATCTTTTTGATAATTAGGTACGTTCTATTCTTTTGATTTCGGGGACGGAATTCTTTTAAGGGATAGGTGATGTAATACCCAGTAAAAATTAATTAATAAATAAATATTGAATAATAAAAAAATTATTTTGTTTTAAAACATATTAATTGGACTTTGTAATTTAATTGGGTCAAGTGGTCATTTAATTTATGTGGGCTAATAAATATTAATAAGTTATGGATAAATTAATTGGTAAAATTGGGCTTTAAATTAAGTGGAATTAATTTATAATTGTGTAAAAATATAAATTCTATTAAAATTTGGAGAGTTACTAAATATATTATATTAATTAATAAAATTGGTTTTTAACTGAATAAACACTAAAACCTAATCATACATGTATACGCCTGTTATGAATTGGGGAAAAGAAAGCGATAGCTAGGGTAAAGATTTGATATTGGAGAAAAAAAAAAGTGCTGAAGAATTGATCAAGGTAAAAAGTCTTTTGTTCATGAATATTATTATTATATCTTGTATATATATAGTGATTAAAGTGGAGTGCTTGTGTAAAGGTGGAATGTGGTATACATATATATATATATATATATATATATATATATATATATATATATATATATACATATATATAACTTTTGATTGATTGCAGCATACATGAGTCGTTATTTTACAAATATATATATATATATATATATATATATATAAGGATTATATAGGTATATTATGTTGGTTAGTAAACTGCTGACTTGGCCATTTGCAAAATTAAATCATTATATATATATATTATATACATATATATATATATATAATATTTTAATAAGTATTTAGTCATGAAATTTATAAATCAGAATTAGTAAATCAAATTGAAATTATGTATATTAATTTAAATTAATTAATTTTGTTGACATAGTTGTAAAAGTTTTTAATAATAAATTTAATATTATTATGTTATTAATGATTGAATTGTAATAAAATTTTATTAAATTATTTAGATTGAACGGAGAAAGTTTAAGCGAGTCAAATTGGAATATAAACTTTGGTATTACATTACTTAATCCAGGTAAGGATTTCGTACTCTTTCAGCGAGACTCTTTTGTTTTGATTTGTTCGTTTCATTATTCGTTTCGAAATTGAGTATTGTCTCTCATAATTGTCCCTTGTCAATTTATTGTGATAAATTATTTTGGCGTTGTATTAGAATTCATATTTGTATTCTTTAGACTAGGGCATCATGTCTAAATTTTATTTTGATATTCATAGTGATGAACATGTTATTATTTTAGAGACTTGTGTTGATGATTCGTTCGATTTAACATGTACACGTTAGAACCCCTTTGTGTTGATATTTTGTCGCATATGTTGTGACATTATATTTTGTTAGAATACCGTAGGGTATACGAGCTATAACCAATTGTGGGGGTACCACGAGCATATCCTTCTTGTGAGGGCATGACACCTTAGTGGCGGTGTGATCGATCCACGGCGTCTCCGTTTGTGCTCCGGTGGGAGTTGACCATTTGGTGTTTTTTGTTGTGGGGGCGTATGGGTCGACCCTAGTTTTCTTTTACATTACATTACGTTACTGCGATTGGTGATGTTTGTGCCAAACACACCTTCGATTTTACATGCATTGGATTAGCGGTCAATGTGTGTGACTTACACAATGTGGCATTATTTGACTTGCCTATGTGGCATTATTTGACTTGCCTGTGTGGCAAGGTATATTTCTGTTTTATTTTGAGCTTGGTATGAAATAACACCCAGCCATCTCTGTAACACCCCCTTCCCGAAAAGGAAAGGAGGTCACGTGCAAAGCACAACAAATCTCAAAATAAGAAAATAGAGCACTAATAACCTCAAAATATTAATAGTGGTGATCCATTAATAGCGTACTAAATACAATTCTCTAAAGAGTCAAAATAATCAAAACTTAAAATTCGAATCAACCTAAATGGTCAAAGGCAAAACTCTCACTACATTAGCCCTGAATCACCCTATGAACTCGCTAGGAAGAAAACACCTTGCATGAGCCAATTGCCCAGTACGGATACGGATATTAAAAAAAATATACCACTGATATACGAAAACAACTGAGACAAAATACTGAACAAAGTCTCAAGTGTAAATACTGATAAAAATATAATCTCCAAAGATCTGAATGAAATATATCTGAATCAATAGAATTGACAAAACCAATAGATAAATAAAGAAATAACGAACTGAAATAACTAACTCAATGGATTGAACTGAACAAAAACAAACAAAACTAATACAATAAAATAATAGGCTGAAGCAAATGGCTGGGTCATTTCATACCGATTGAGCTCAAAATGTATCTTGCCACACAGGCAAGTCAAACTAATGTCACATAGACAAATCAAATGATGCCACACAGGCAACCAAAATAATGCCACACAGGCACATCAAAACAATGCCACACAGGCAAGTCTAGGTAATGCCACACAGGCAAATCAAAATAATGCCACACAGGCAAATCACACATTGGACCGCGAATCCAAATGTATGCAAATTGGATAGGTGTGTTTGGCACAACATCACCAATCCGCAGAATAGAAATCTAGGGTTAACCCATACGCCTCCCACAACAAAACACCAAATGACTCACTTCCTCCGGAGCCCCAAAACGAGAGGCGCAGTGGACTAATCACACATACGGAAGTGTCATGTATCTCTCGTGCCAAGACGACATGCTTGTGGTACCCCCACAGGTGGTTATAGCTCAGGTATACCCTACGGTATATTCTAACAAAAATATCATGTCATAACACATGCGACAAAATACCAACAAAAGGGTTCTATATGTACATGTTGAACCAAATCAAATTATAGTCACAAGATTTTAAAAAGAAGGTAGCAACATGTACCGCTCTACAATTATCAAAATAAATAGTACTAAACATGATAACCTAATTCAAAGAGTACAAATACGAGTCATATGTATCAACTCCAAAATGAAACTAATATATTTATTTCACAGGAACAATTATGTGAAATAATAACGAAATTCGAACAAGCGACAAATGAACAAATCAAATTTAACAAGAGTATCGCTGAAAGAGTACGGAATCCGTACCTGAGTTAAGCAACATCATACCCAAAATTATAATCCGAATATAACTCGTTTAATTCCTTCCGTCCTAACTAATTAAACAAAATAATAAATAAGTTCAATTAGTGAATTATTATTATTATTACCCAAAATATATTCCAAATATAACTTGTTAGACTCCCTCATTCCAAACAAATTAAAATAAATACTCCCTCCGTTTTTTTATTGAAAGCTTCTTGATACTTTACATATATCTTAATTGCACTTATATCATATAACAATACGTAAAATTAAATTAATATAATATATTATATAATCCAACCATGACTTAAATCATATAACCATAATTAATATTAAAGTAATATGATATATTTATATATATAATCTAACAATGTCAGGAAAGTAATATGATATATTTATATATATAATCTAAAAATGTCAGGAAGCATAAGCACAGTGCCGCATTGCGGCACCAATTCCCTTTTATTAAAACGAATAATTTCGCAATGAAAAATTAAGTCTCAATTTGATATATAATTTATCTATCACAAATCAATTTTTTTCTATGAGAATTTAATTTCTGACCATACACCAAATTGGTACGAAGAACTTTATAATCACAAAAATAAAATAGATACCTAATTATAGTAAATTAATAAATTTAATTATTACCTTTTGAAGATACAATTCTATTGAATATTTTCTCACAATCATGTTCCCAAATTTTCTTTTATCCTACAGTCTTTCTTCCGCCTCCTCTTCGTTTCTCGCTACGTTAGAAACCCTCTCCTTCTTTCATTTAGTCGATTAATGCCAATATATGTATTAGGGAGGGCTTTGACCTAATATATTAATGTTACTCCTATTCCAATTTGGTTTTTAAACCCAACACTTTAATTTGGGCTCAAATAATTTAACAAGCCTAAATTTAAATACTTAAAAATTAATTTGACCTAATTAATATAAATGCCCAAATTAATTAAATAACAAGTTTGACTTAAACAAAAGACAAAGTACAAACAATATGTTTTAAGAATATAAATTATTATTTTTTTATTTTTTTTCCGGGTATTACAATTTGATTCAGCCTATTATTTCGTTTTGTTAGTTTTGTTCGTTTCAGTTCAGTTCATTAAATTGTGTTATTTATTTCGTTTCATCATTCTTTTATTTTATATCCGTACTGGGCATTTGGCTCATGCTGTGCTTTTCTTCCGACAGGTAATCAGGGGGTTCAAGGGCAAGTGTCCATTCATTCCAATGATTTAGAAATACTCTGTTTAGACTTGATGTGCCAGTTTACTTGGAATTGTAATAATTATTTTAGATTGTGGTTTGAGATAGTTGGAGATTTATTATGGTTGACTTGTCGTATTTATCAGTTATTAAGACTATTCTTTTGTGGCTTTAAGCCTTGCTATTAAATTCATTAGTATTGTTGTGTTTTGAGTAACCTCTCTTTCTATTTCAGAAAGGGGGTGTTACAACTACGTTGGGCCACAACGTAGTGTTTTGTAATGATTATATGCGTTACGCTCGAAACCATTGTCCCCGAAAACATGTCCCCTTATAGGGTTGTTCACCTCAGCTTTTCAACATCTGAATCCGCACCAAAATAATTTGGTTTGGCATAACTTTTCAATAAACGCTTAAATTTCATGAACATCTTTTAATATTCGTCTAGCTGAATCAAATAGCATAGACCTCTACAACAATTCAGACATCAACCGAAATATACATATACATACATAGATATGAATTTTCATATCTTAAAGAAATCTCAAAAATCTTTTATGGCGTCGATGATCTTGCATTGTATTTCTGGTCCTTTGAGGATTCCGTCATTTGGTGATTTTATCATACTACATCATACCATAGTGGGCTGGCGATCCTTAGATCACATCCAACACTAAGTAATACTGCATTGATGACTCCATCATTTTTATCATCTCTGCACCAGGTTCCATGATACATTGATGATATATAAAATACATTTTGATATATTCTAAATCATTTTTGTCTAGCTGAAGCAATTAGCATAGACATACGAATAACAGTATTGTTGTTAAAACTCATTGGTTCCATCAGTTGATCCAATGTTTTTCAAGAAAATAGAAGTGTAAACATCAGCATGAAGTCAATAAATTTCGAAAGTCTAGGATAGCTAGTAGATTTAGAATACTTATGCTTCCACCATCAACTCCACTTTCTATAATGATCCATTGCTTAATAGGTCTATCTATTCCTATCATCCTCAATACTCCATTCACACTTATCTATACCCAGTTCGTCAAACTTACCAGACGTTATGAGTTCAGGAACTTGCCACAATCATATGAGTTTAAGAACTTATCCTAGTCAGACCATAGGCGTCCATTCGCCGAGGGTTTCAAAAACATACCATATAATTATGAGTCACGAACCTACCATAAGTATGAGTTTTAAGAACTCGCACTTAACCTTATAATATTCTCTAACTATACTCTACCTATCTGTTATACACATGAGAAAAGAATCACCTTCTCAACAGGCATATAACAAATAGCGCGACACAAACATTCCAATGATTATTAATGTGATAAACTGAGTGCAAGCACAAAACCCTCACCCATACAAAGATTTGTACAACTCAGCCATCACTAGAGTCCTCAATTAAAATCCCACCTAACTCTATCTTACTCTTAACTTGCTCTTTGCTCGATACGAATTCCTCGTATCACATCATCTATAACTCCTCGTGAGTTATCTCGTACTATTTCATAGTACTCCATCTTCATAGCATTAAGCTATAATTATTCAAACATTACAAACCATCTTTCTTTTATAACTTAAAATGATCACGTCGTGATCTTATTCTATAATCATCTCTCTTAAAATTCTTTTGTTAACTCGTGATCGTTTTGTTTTACGATCCCCTTTCTTTCCTTTCATTTACGACATTATTCGTTATCTTGGCTATTGCAGTTAGGTAACTCCCATTTCTTATCTACATATCTCTTCAAGATTCTTCTTTGAATCTACTTGTTTATATAACAATTCCTACTTTAAGAATTTTCAACTTCATTTACATCGCTCAAAATTTCATTCAAGTTCTACACTCTCATCATACGTGTCCATTTCTATACTTGGTACACATCGAGTCTCTAACAGTTTCAATATGGTACGCTGAGTGGTTTCCCATAAACAACCAACAAACTAGGTTCTGAGTTACTAGTTCGTATATACCTCCGCTCTATGAAGGAATCGTTTAGCCCAGATACCATACATCAACTACTAAAGAGTACAATTGCATCATACTTAAATATAACTCTCTATTCTTAACTTCCTTACCATTCTCTTCTTATAGACATTGTCTATTTGTTATCACCTTACATCCTTATTATTGGAGTTGGGTAACCCCACATTCATATTCCTTATAACTCTGTGAGTTTCTTCTTTGAATTATTTCACGCAAGGCTCTAAACCACAAAAGAATAATCTCATAATAATTCAATGTCATAAGACAAACCATAATAAATGCCACACTAGCTCAATCCACAATCTAAAATAATTATTACAACTTTAAATAAATCAATGTATCATAGCCTAACAAAATATATCAAAACTATTGGATTAAAGGGAGCTCTCGTCACACTTTCCCTTGATCCCCCTGATTACCTGCCGGAAGAAAAACACAGTATGAGCCAAATGCCCAGTACGGATATAGAATAAAAGAATAAAGAAACAAAATAATTAATTCAATTAAATGAACTGAAACGAAAAGAATTGAAACGAACCGTACAAAACTAACACAACAAAATAATAGGCTGAATCAAATGGTTGGGTGTTATTTCATACCGAGCTCAAAATAAATAGTAATATACCTTGCCACACAGGCAAGTCAAATAATGCCACAAAGGCAATCAAAATAATGCCACATAGGCAATCACACATCGGACTACGCAATCCAGATGCGTGCAAAATCGGAAGGCGTGTTTGGCACCAACATCACCACTCCATGAGTAAGTAACAAAGCAGAAAACTATGGTGCGACCATACGCCCCCCACAACAAAACACCAAATGGCCAACTCCCACCGGAGCACAAACTGAGACGCAGGTGGGTGATCACACCGCCTTGGCGGAAGGTGTGTCATGCCTCGGTGCCAGAGAGGACATGCCTGTGGTACCCCACTGTGTGGTTATAGCTCGTATACCCTATGTATTCTAACAAAGATATAATGTCACAACACATGCGACACAACAAAGGGGTTCTAACGTATACATGTTAAACTGAAACGAAATATCAACACAAAGTCTCCAAAAATATTAACATGTACTTTCTACAAAGATCGGAATAAATATTAACCATGACACACTAGATCAAAGAGTACAACACTAGTTTCAAATACTAATGCCAAAATAAAACATTCTCACGAATTTAAGAAGGAACAATTATGAGAGACAAAACTAAATTTTGAAACGAATAACGAAACGAACAAATTAAAAGCAAAAGAGTCTAGCTGAAAGAGTACGGAATCCGTACCTGAATTAAGCAATGTAATACCCGAAATTATATTTCAAATTAAACTTGTTAAACTCCTTCCTTCCGAACTGATCAAAAAGAATAAATTAATAAATAATTTAACCGCTTAGTAAAGTTTTAATCGAAAATCCAATAATTTTTCAATTATATATATATATATATATTTTTTGTTTATATATATAAACAATATCCTACTGTTCAAATTTTATATTTATTTTACTGCTTAATCTAACTCACGCGTAAAGTAATAAAATAAATTTCACTACCATCATTCCTTGCCTTGATAAAAAATTTCTGATGGATTTATTATTATCATTTTAACCAATAATGTTCCATCACCTAATGGAAGAATGAGTACTAACAAAACAAAAGTAATACTCCTTAAACTATATATATATATATATATATATATATATATATATATATATATATATATATATATTTTGAAAAGATGCATAAGAATTCTATTACGAATGAATACATCATCATTTGATTACTTGTTAAATATCTACTGCTGGCATCAATTCATGAAAAGTGTAGCATCATCATTCAAAGAAGCAATACTTACATGTCTTATTGTTTTTCTTTTATTCTGACGAAATGAAATCCAATACCAAAGATTTTCATGTGTTATTCTTTCCTCTTTATTCACCAGAACGCTGCCCCTCTTCTCTTCTTTTTCTTTTTATCAGACGAACAAAGGTACGGTACAATACATATAGTTTAGGTTTTATTTATTTATTTATTAATATATTTTACTAACCCTCCTAGTTTTAATAAAATTTATTATTACCCACATAAATTAAATCCAATTAGTTTTTAAGGCCCAACTTTTACTAAATTTATTTATCCAACACTTGTTAACTTATTAGCCCAAACTAAATGACTAGTTTGACCCAAATAAAAGATAAAGTCCAATTAAAATATTTAAAAAAATTAAAAATCGCCCTTTTCAATTTCTTCCCATTATTATTCTTATATTATCATCTTTTCATACTCAGATGCACATAACATCTAATATTAGTCATTAGATAGACACTTTGTATACCAAAGTTTAGAAACACTATTACTCTTAGGCATTTTATCGAGCACGTTATGTGCACACATTAACTTATCTCAACTCTTGATCTTAAATGGTTAATTATGCATAGAATATGATAACACATATCCATACTCATTACATATGTTAAAACATATTTTTAATCATCAAAATATACCATCACCCAAAATCTTAATTCAAACAGAATTATAAAACTCATCTTCACAATTTCTTTAATAAAACGTTGTTTTTGTTTTTAACATAACTCCTTCGTTACATGTCCGTTTTTGTTCTTTCTTATATAGAATTAACCCTTACTTAGTGTACTACAATCTCATCTAGGCCTTAAAGTCAGATCCTTATCCATCTAAACCAGATTCTGTAATTCATCAACTAGTCTAGAAAATTTCATTTTCTGGACATCCTTACTAAATAATTTATTTCGGACATGATCCGGTCCATAAAATGGCTCAATCTCGCGTGTCTGGCTAGTAAACTTCCATATCTACAACTTCTCAGTTTAAAGGTTCTTCAAATTCAAAACATACGAATTTATATGAATTGTTCAAAGTCAGAAACCGTAACAGTTTTGATTTTCTGGGCAGATTATTTTCCCTTCGAACCAGCCTTACTAAAATAGACATTGCAAGAAATTTACAAAGAGTTTTCATGTGATTCCACTTTCAGAATATAGCTTACTTCCATATCTTCGATTTGATATAAGGCTCACTTTCTAACTCATTATACCCAAAGAGGTATGAATTTTACAAAATTTTGTCCACAATTACTCAAAACCTACGAATTTTGTTCTTCAAATTCTCTTTCCATTTCATTTTCTTTCTTGAATCCTCTTGTTTGATTCTTGATAATCCAAGATTAAACCTATACAAACAAGATTAAGCATGATCTACTACCCTAGAACATAAATCTACCCAAAAAAATCAAAGATTAAATAAGAGTTTAGAAGTTACCTTCTTCTAGCTTTTTCTTTTTCTTCTTCTTCTAGCTCATCTCAATTCCTCTATTTCTCTCTATCTCTCTCAATTTCTCCTACATTATGAAGAACATAAAAATATAATTAAAACAAGGAATTTATATTATAACCTTATTAGTATGAATTTAAGAGAGAGATGGAGATAATGATGATGGGGCTTGTTTTGTCTTCTCAAAGCTTTCCCTTCTTCTTCTTTTTTCTTCCTCTTCTTCTTCTCCTACAACTCTCTCTAACTCTCTTCTTCTTTCTTTGGTTTATTTTCTAAAACTAATGTACTAACTTGTAGTATATACATATAATATACAATACTAGTAATATATAATATATGTAACTCCTAGTAATTATTATATATACTAATTACTAGTTAATACACAGGTTACACCAACTTGAACTTGAAAAGCCTAAGACCATATTTGACAAATACTCATTATTTTAATTAATCAATGGTTTAACATCAATCAATCTCATCAAATTGTCACATAATTATATTTACTTGTTAATTATAAGTTCGTGTAACAATCATCACATAGCTCATCTAATTTAATTATCTCAATTAAATTAGAACTATAACATAAAATTATTATATTAATTAAATTAAATACCAAATATTCATTTAATTAATCTACTACACTTAATTACATTACTCTATAATCAAAACCAAATTTATTTATTTAACTCAATAAATAATTCAATTAAATATTTATATATATTAAAATTAATATATAACATTCTCTTCACATCAATTCACATATTCTACAATATAAGACATACACATACTCACACCCAACATATCTCATTAATAATACTTTTATTTATAAAATTCTCATTTATAAATTCTAAAAATCTGGGATGTCACACTCCATGTATACTAACCAAGTATGGACTTTGGGTGATCCACCCGAAGGGGTAAATCCAATCGGGTGCAAGTGGGTTTTCAAGAAGAAAACCGACATGGATGGTAATGTACAAACCTATAAAGGCCGACTGGTAGCAAAAGGTTTCAAACAATTCAAGGTGTTGACTATAATGAAACCTTCTCTCTAGTGGCAATGGTTAAATCCATCAGGATCTTACTTGCTATTGCAGCTTTTTATGATTACGAAATCTGGCAGATGGATGTCAAAACTGCTTTCCTTAACGGAAATCTCCTTGAGGATGTGTATATGACACAACCTGAGGGTTTTGTCACTCCAAAGGATGCTGGAAAGGTGTGTAAGCTGCAGCGATCCATTTATGGATTAAAGCAAGACTCTCGGAGTTGGAATCTTCGATTTGATGAAGCAGTCAAAGAATTTGGCTTTATTAAAATTGAAGATGAACCTTGTGTATATAAGAAGGTTAGTGGAAGTCATATTGTATTCCTAGTATTATATGTTGATGACATATTAATTATTGGGAATGACATTCCTTCCTTACAGGCTGTAAAAACATGGTTAGGAAAATGTTTCTCCATGAAAGATTTGGGCGATGCTACCTACATTTTAGGTATCAGGATCTTAGAGATAGATCGAGAAAAATGCTCGGCCTAAGTCAAAGTAAATATATTGATAAAGTGTTGAAACGGTTCAGCATGCAAGAGGCGAAAAGAGGAAACTTACCCGTGACTCATGGTGTAAATATCTCTAAGGCCCAATGTCCTAAATCACAAGATGATGAGGAGCGTATGAGAAAGATCCCTTATGCTTCGGAAATTGGATCTATCATGTATGCAATGATATGTACTCGTCCGGATGTCTCGTATGCTTTGAGCATGACGAGCAGATACCAGTCGAATCCAGGTGAAGTTCGAAGCAAGAGACAGTAGCTGATTCTACAACAGAGGTTGAGTATATTGCTGCTTCTAGTGCAGCCAAGGAGGGTGTATGGATTAAAAAGTTCATCACTGAACTTGGTGTTGTTCCAATCATTGTTGATCCGGTTGCTCTATACTGTGATAATAATGGCACAGACTAAGGAACCCAAATCTCACCAACGATCCAAGCATATACTTAGGCGGTACCATCTCATCCGTGAAATCATTGATAGAGGAGATGTACATATAGGAAGAGTGCCAATAGATGATAATGTTACAGATCCATCGACCAAGGCTTTGTCGTGAGAGGAAGACATACGCAGTACCACACTAGTTCCATGGGTATTAGATACATGAGTGATTGGCTCTAGTGCAAGTGGGACCTGTTAGAGTTTATGCCCAGAGGCTAATTATTTGATATAATTGCTTAACATTTTGATATTATATTTGATTAAATAAATGAATGATTTTATTATGGTTTTATTTACTGCGTTATATAAATGTTAACATAATAAAATTCCTTAGAATAGTGATACAATTTATATAGTTTCAAGTATGTGACTTGAACATGAGATTATATAATTACAATTAGTATCATTGCTCTTAAATGTCCCTAATGAAAGTACCATTGTTGATAGGACAACAATGATGCATTGAGACTAGTATGTGGATTGACTGATGACCAAATCTCATTGGTCATAAATATATGAGATATTAAGTTAATGCATAGGTATGTGTTAGAGAACGATGTACTAGACAGACCCACCATAAGAATTCTATATGGAGCATCGAAGTGTCATTAGCGATTCTCATAGTGACAATGATGTAATGGTCCTCCGACCTGAAATCACTGTCACTATTAATTTAAACTCGTAATTTAAAATTCTATCAATCATATTGACATATTTAAATATTTACAATTTAAATTGATTTCCTTTTAATTACATTCTTTGTGTGTGACCCTATAGGTTATTATTACGTTGACAATAATTTTTAAATCATATTATAAAATTATAAACTGTGACAACCCGAAAAATCGGATCGTCCAGAATTTAAGTTTAAAGAATTAGTTATTAATAAATTGAATTTTTATTAATAATATTCTGTGCTATGTGTTCATTAATCGTTCTATAACCTAGAATGATTATTAATCGGGAGGATTCTGGCTACGAGCTAGACTGAACGAGTAAGAATTTTCAAGACGAAAATAAAATTTTTCTGGGAACAAAAATATTTCTGGGGAAAAAGACGAAATAGGCACTATTCACCCGTTTCTGCTCGGAGATTTATTTTGACATTCCGAGAAGTTATTTATTGCATGAAATCTTGAGACGTGATGAAATATTCAATAATATTTCAGTTATGGCAAAAACGAAGTTTTCGCCTGCGGACTCAAAACCTAAGGGTTAGGGAAAGTGAGTTCCGAGAATGTAATGAGTACGTATAATAATTAGGGTTATTACGCGTGAGAAATACGAGTATGATACGAGTTATTATACGAGTATATTACGAAGATTAGTACAACGTATAATACGAATATCGTACGAACAATATACGAAGAGAAGACGAGATTACGAGAAAGGAATGCGTAGAATACGATAAGTCTTAATGGACTTTATGTTCATGGACTATGTAGAATCCAATTGGACTTGGATTATGTCAAGCCCAATGCTTTGTGAAATCAAGCCCAAGTTAGGCCCAATAAGAATTAGGGTTAAGGCCCAAACCAAGAAAAGAAACCGCGGATCGAACCGATGGGTAAACGGATGGGTAAGAACCATTGGGGCAACCCATGGGGCATATGGGTCGGCCACATGGCCACCAAGTAAGGGTGGTGGCCATGTAAACTTGGTGGTTAAGTTGAAGAGGAGGTGGGAATAGTAACTTTAGGGGCGAAATGACTATTTTGTCCCTAGCTTTGGTTTTCTATAAATAAAAACCTAGAATATAATTTTCTAGGATTTTTGAAAATCCTACCTTGAGAGAGATAGAGAGAGCTCGGTTGGGAGAGCAAGAAGAAGAGCGTGAGCATGAATGCTCGGATCAAAAGTGATCGTGAAATAGAAAAGCTAGCGAATTGCCGGCTTTGTATAACGGAAGAGGATTAACGAAGAACGGTAATCCGAACCCTAGTTTCTTCTCATATTTTCTTTAAGTTTAATATGTTCAAAAACATAGCTTAATGAGAATAGAGAAAAGATGATGTTAGAAATGATTTCATATGGTTGAAATCATGAGAAAACGAAGAAATAAGAATAAGAAATTTAGTTTATAAATTTCTTAAGGAGGTATAAGATTCGTAAGGATTTTGAGCGATCCGAATGAATCTTATGAATGAGTATGTCAAATTAGTAAGGAATGATGTTCTATAACATCAAATTCCAAGAAAAAGTAGAATCGTAATCCAAAATATCGATTAAAACGAAGAACACGAAGAACACGTGAAGAACGCGTAGAATGTTGTTGATGGACAAATTTACAACCATCATAGTGTAAATGTTTTTGATGGACAAGTTTAAAACCATCGTGTATAAGTTAGTTTCTTCTTGCTTGGTTAGGAGCGTTAGAAACATTCATGAAGAACGGATTAAAATTGAGCTATAACGAAGTTATGGCGAAATTTTCGTAAAAGACGAGCGAGAATTTGAAAGTTAGTCAATGAACCCAAACGTGTATGGTTTCATAAGAATGTAAGAGAACGTAGAAAATGTGAGTCGTGGACTCAAGAACGATCGAGTTCCGAGTTCGGATGACAGAATTACGGACGAACGAGCGAAGAACGTTAAAAGCGTGAAATGAACGAAGGGTGAAGTTTAATCCAATTGAATGGCACGTTAACGAGTTTAGATCGAATTTCTGCTCAATGGCTGTTAAAGTACATGAGATAACGAAGAGAATGGCTTTGGAAGAACCTTGTTCCGAGTTATAACGAAGGAGTTATGAGATCGCAAAGTAAGCATCTCAAACTTGATTCAACACTTAGAAAAATTTTCTAGGGTTTAAGATTGTACAGTCATGCTGAAGAAGTGGCGCCACAGCGTGAACTTCGGACTGAGTCTTTGTTAAGTAGTGCGGCAATGAGTAGAGAGAGAGGAAGGATGAAATAGCATGACAATGGCAGAAGGCAATACCCAGAAATGAGAATTTTATTTCTCAGATACTGGGGGATGTGCAAGAAAGAAATATGAACATGTAGTTTAATTAATGTAACACTTAATCAAGTAAATTAAACCTTTAGTAAAGGTTGATGAGAAAGATTAAACGAGACTAAAAGAATGTAAACGCTAGATTATGTAACCGATATTCGGGGACCGTAGTCGTGATGAAACGAACGTGAGGGATTACTATGATTGTGATTCCTTAGACGTTGAGTAACGAGGGTAATGAATAACATTTCGATGTTATGTTATGGTAATGTAAGATGAATGTAAAGTGTATAGACGCTGTGAACGCAATGTTGTTGCGAAGAATGATCGGTTTTAGCATACAATGAACTGTATGGCTTCGACATTAAGAAAGAACAAAGAACATGGGGTTTATGTGATGGATAATAATTGAAAGTAATTAAAACCTTGACTAAAGGTTGAATGAGAGGTTAAGAGACGAGCAACATGAACGTTGAATACGTAAACGATCCTCGTAAATCGTATTCACGTCGGACGAACGTTCTAAGTATTCCCTGGTTGTATGACTTAGACGTTGACAAAGGTAGTGAGTAAGATACAAATGGTATCAAGAGAGCCGTAGCGAACGGTAATAAGATTACTGAAAGCCGGATATAAGTCGAATGAGAATGTTAGAATGAAATGTAAGCGTTGAACACTTTAACCGACGTGAAGGTTGAGTGTACGCAAATATTAAACGGGTAGAACCTACACCCCGTGTATGGTTTGACCGTAGGATAGCGAAGACTATTGATTAAACCTGTGAACGGTTAAGAAGCTGAATTAGAGAGGTATGTATAACGTAAAGGAAGCTGAGTTAATGTTTATAACTTGGATGACGCTCCGAGTCGAATGAACCGGACGTTGTAAGATAAGAATAAGGTAACGTAAAATGCTTAACGCTATAAATGCGTAGAATGAATATGAAATGATCGTTCTGACTATACAAAAGACTGTATGACTTAGACGATGATGAATGAATCCTGAGGTATGGCAATTAGTTTCCAGAAAGCCATAAGGAATATGAGTTTGACTTAACAAACATTATAGTTTAATAGTTCGAATAAGTTAAGGTAAGTTAGGTTGTAGTACAATCGTAACCTTTGATGGTTGACATATGGGAGCTGGGCTAAACAATTCCTTCAGAGAGCGAAGGTATATACAATACCGGCAACCGATCTAACTCTTTGTGTGTGGGCGGTGTAGATGAGACGGAACTTGTTTGTTGGTTGTTTGTGGGAAACCACTCGAGTACCATATGGACTACTAGCGAGAGACGCGATGTGTCTTTGAGTCCTAGAAAAGTTATAAGAAGAAGATAAGAATGTAAATCATCAAAGATGATGAGCGTATTGAGTAAGACATCTCAAGTATGTCGGGAAGCCGAATTAACTTAGGTAAAGGAAGTTGGTTGCGTAAACTTAGTTTGTAAGAACGTGAACCCTAAGAAGTAAAGTAAAGTAAACCAATGCGTAAGTCAAGTATATGACTAATTGGTACACGTGTTATTTCCTTATGTGCTGCATAGGAATTGGAATGAGCAGTTCAGCGTAAACTATAAGTTGTAGCTGTGCGTAAGGCAAGTTTCCTAACTTCATTCATATTTTAAATGAATGCTAGTTTCTAATACTTCTCAGATGTTGAACTTGAGAAGTTCTGTCTATGTGTAAATGTATGATATTTGTACAAGGTGGTAGAATGTATGAGGCCTTGTGCCAAAATGGGAACACTTCGGTGTTTCTATGATATGAACTGTTTTGTGATTGAACTGTTCAATATGAGCATGTTCTGTTTATACATGAACCATTATTGATAAGTCTGTGCTATTGATTCTAGCCAGACAGAATGTGCATGAAAGAGAGTAGAGAATGAATGTATTTCAAAGTGCATGTAACTGATGTTTTAAGATGATAGGAATCAAGACTATTCCTATTATTTAAGTTGTTTCATAACCTTTGTTCGGTTATTGAGGTCTTAAAAGAATGGTTGAATCCTTTAAGTTGTTTGTTCAACTGTATGACTTTCTGGGCAATTGAATGCTCACACTTGCTTTAAATAAAAACATTTTCAGCGAACGATGTTAGAAAGAACTTAAGGATCCCGTAAAGATCAAGCTGATCGGTATCCAGACGAAGTGCCATTCATTATATGAATGTGCGTGAAGAGCAAGTGAAGACTTGTAATATAGAATGTTAGAATTAAACTATAGAATAGTTTAATGAATGATTATGTATCCTTGGTGGCGGATAAAAGTCACTTGTACAAGATTGTAAAGAATAATGTAATTACCATTATTTGTAATGAAAGGGGTTCTAAGGTTTGGAGAACCTGGGATTTGAGAATGTATGTCATTATATTTAGCTATATAATGATGTATGTTTGGAAGAAGATGGGATCGTGATGTAAGGAATCCGGATGTGAAAATAGACCGAATTTCGGGGCGTCACAGTTGGTATCAGAGCTATAGGTTATAACTCTTAGGTATGTGTACCTAAGACTATAATCGTAGAGAGAAGGATAAGAAAATCGTTGAGTAAACGATTAAGGAAGAAGATCACCACGTGATCATAGTAAATCGTAATAAATGCATTGAATTTGTTAAAGCGATGAATGATTTATAGCTAATGCTATAAATGAATGGTGCTACGAAGTAGTACGGGAAAGAAGAACTCAGATTGAGTTGTAAAGAATAACATATGAATTAAAGAAAATTCGTATTAAGTAAAGAGAAGTGTAGAAGTTGTAAGATTTCAATTGAGGGCTCATGTGATGGCTGAGTTTTATGAACCTTTGTATGGGCAGAGGTTTGTTCTTGGTGTAACAACTACTCGATTTATTACACTGATAATCATTGGAATTGGTCGTATTTATTAAGATGTATATGACGAGAAGGTGAATCTTTTCTCATGTATATACTTGATAGGTAGAGAACGATAAGGTAGGTGCGAGTTCTTGAAACTCATACTTATGGTATATTCATGACTCATAATAGTATGGTATATTTTCGAATGTTTCAAATGAATGAACGCTTGATAGTACATCTGGATGTTCTTAAACTCATACTATTGTGGAAAATTCCTGAACTCATAATGTGTGGTAAGTTGATGGACTGTACTAAGGTATAGGAATGTTTAGACTGAAAATGAAGTATTTTCAGTAGACTTAGCATTGAAGGTGCTAGAGAAGATTTAGTATTGTCGCAGAAAGACAATGAAGGAAGATGGAGAATAGGATATTCCAAATCCTCTAGCTATGCTAGATTTTGAAGTTTATTCAAATCGTGCTGAATTGTACATTTTGAAAAAGAAAAGAATTGGTTCAACTTTTGGAACCAATGGATTTTAAAAGAGCTATGCTTTGTATGTCTATGCCAATTGCTTCGGCTAGACAGAAATTGATTTAAGATATCAAAATGAATTTTATATCATCTGCGCATTTGATGCAACGATGGTAAAAAGATGAAGTTGTTGATGCAATTGAACCTGGTGGGATGTGATCTTAGGATCAGCAAACCGCTATGGTAAGATGTATAATGAATGAAGTAAATGGCCCGACAAAGTCCTCAACGTCTTGTGAAGAGTGCGGTATCATGACGTCATGAAACGTTTTGAAAAGAATTTAAAGAAGTAGTCGATGTCAAGTGAGTTGACTGAGCGAATGTTTCAAGAAATATCCAAAATTTTGGTATTAAGTGCGAGGTGAACATACCGAAATGGGGGTTATCGTTAGGTGATCACCTACGTATGGAAGAGGTGGTTTACTTTCTTTGTGATTATAAACTTACCGTGTAAGAAAGGTTTACGGCGAGAGGCCGTTTAACCTTGTAAGAGTTCATGGTCAATTTGACCCCTCAGCAAAAGAATGAAATATTTTAAAGGAATCCTTATATTCCTAGTTATTCCTTTCGCTTCATGATTCTTGATAAGTTATGAAGGGTAGGGAATGTATGAAAGATAAGAACTTCTTTGAAGAGAAGTTGAGAAGAAGGGTAAGCTAAAATTTCGAGGACGAAATTCTTTGAAGAAGGGGAGAATGTGAGGACCCGGGTAAGGGTTTGGTTTTAAGAAATTCGAGGGACGGAATTTTTTAAGGAGGAAGAATGTGACAACCCAGGAAAATCGGATTGTCGAATTTAAGTTTAAAGAATTAAATATTAATAAAATAAATTTTTATTAATACTATTACATCTTTATGTGTTCATTAATCGTTCTATAACCTAGAATGATTATTAATCGGGAGGATTCGGCTCACGAGCTAGATTGAACGAGTAAGAATTTTCAAGACGAAAATAAAATTTTTAAGAAAAAAATATTTTACGGGGAAAAAAGGCGAAATAGGCACTATTCACCCGTTTACGCTTTCAGGAGATTTATTTTGAAATTTTGAGAAGTTATTGATTGCGTGAAATCTTGAGGCGTGATGGAATATTCAATAATATTTGAGTTATGGCAAAAGCGAAGTTTTCGTCTGCGGACTCAAAACCTAAGGGTTAGGGAAAAGTGAGTTAGAGAATGTAATGAGTATGCGATATAATAACTAGGGTTATTATGCGTGAGAAATCTGAGTATGATCTGAGTTATTATATACGAGTATATTACGAAGATTAGTATGACGTATAATACTGAATATCGTACGACAATATATCTGAAGAGAAGACGAGATTACTAGAAAGGAATGCGAGAATACGATCGTAGAATACGATAAGTCTTAATGGACTTTATGTTCATGGACCTTTGTAGAATTCAATTGGACTTGGATTATGTCAAGCCCAATGATTTGTGAAATTAAGCCCAAGTTAGGCCCAATAAGAATTAGGGTTAAGGCCCGATCCAAGAAAAAAATCCAGCGGATCGAGCCGGATGGGTAAACGGATGGGTAAGAACCATTGGGGCAACCCATGGGGCAACCCATGGGGCATGTGGGCTGGCCACTTGGCCACCAATTAAGGGTGGTGGCAAGTAAACTTGGTGGTTAAGTTGAAGAGGAGGTGGGAATAGTAACTTTAGGGGTGAAATGACTATTTTACCCATAGGTTTGGTTTTCTATAAATAAAAACCTACAATTTCATTTTCTAGGATTTATGAAAATCCTACCTTGAGAGAGATAGAGAGAGCTCGGTTGGGAGAGCAAGAGGAAGAGAGTGGGCATGAATGCTCGGATCAAAATTGATCGTGAAATAGAAAAGCTAGCGAATTGCCAGCTTTGTATAACGGAAGAGGATTAACGAAGAAGCAGTAATCGAACCTAGTTTCTTTTCATATTTTCTTTAAGTTTAATATGTTTCAAAACATAGCTTAATGAGAATAGAGAAAAGATGATGTTAGAAATGATTTCATATGGTTGAAATCATGAGAAAACGAAGAAATAAGAATAAGAAATTTAGTTTATAAATTTCTTAAGGAAGTATAAGATTAAGTAAGGATTTTGAAGCGATCCGAATGAATCTTATGAATGAGTATGTCAAATTAGTAAGGAATGATGTTCTATAACATCAAATTCCAGAAAAAAAGTAGAATCGTAATCCAAAATATCGATTTAAATGAAAACGAGCGAAGAGCGAAGAAACACGAAGAACACGTAGAATGTTGTTCATGGACAAATTTAAAACCATCATAGTGTAAATGTTGTTGATGGACAAGTTTAAAACCATCGTGTATAAGTTAGTTGCTTCTTGCTTGGTTAGGAGCGTTAGAAACGTTCATGAAGAACGGATTAAAATTGAGCTATAACGAAGTTATGGCGAAATTTTCGTAAAAGACGAGCGAGAATTTGAAATTTAGTAAATGAACCCGAACGTATAGGGTTTCATAAGAATGTAAGAGAACGTAGAAAACGTGAGTCGTGGACTCAAGAACGATCGAGTTCCGAGTTTGGATGACCGAAATCTGGAGACGACGAAGCGAAGAACGTTAAAAGCGTAAAATGAACGAAGGGTGAAGTTTAAGCCAATTGAATGGCACGTTAACGAGTTTAGATCGAATTTCTGCTCGATGGGTGTTAAAGTAAGTGAGATAACGAAGAGAATGGCTTTGGAACGACCTCGTTCTGAGTTATAACGAAGAAGTTATGAGATCGCAAAATACATCTCAAACTTGATTCAACACTTAGAAAAATTTTCTAGGGTTTAAGCTTCGCGCCTCAGCGCCGAGAAGTGGCGCCGCAGCGTGAACTCGGGCTTCAGGTACTTTTAAGTGGCGCATTAATATGAGAGATAATGAAGGGTTTAGCCATACGCTGGACCAAGGAGGAGAGAGAGAAGTAGGTCGGTGCCAGATACGAGAGAGAGAGAGAGAGAGGGAAGGATGGCGCAACAGCGCCGGTGCAAGGCAATGCCCAGAAATGAGAATTTTATTTCTCAGATACTGGGGGATGTGCAAGAAAGAAATATGAACATGTAGTTTAATTAATGTAACACTTAATCAAGTAAGTTAAACCTTTAGTAAAGGTTGAACAGAAAGATTTAACGAGACTAAAAGAATGTAAACGCTAGATTACGTAACCGATATCCGGGGATCGTAATCGTGATGAAACGAACGTGAGGGATTACTATGATTGTGATTCCTTAGACGTTGAGTAACGAGGGTAATGAATAACATTTCGATGTTATGTTATGGTAATGTAAGATGAATGTAAAGCGTATAGACGCTGTGAACGCAATGTTGTTGCGAAGAACGATCGGTCTTAGCATACAATGATCTCTATATGGCTTCGACATTAAGAAAGAACAAAGAACATGGGGTTCATGGGATTGATAATAATTGAAAGTAATTAAAACCTTGAGTAAAGGTTGAATGAGAGGTTAAGAGACGAGCATTATGAACGTTGAATACGTAAACGATCCTCGTAAATCGTATTCACGTCGGACGAACGTTCTAAGTATACCCTGGTTGTATGACTTAGACGTTGACAAAGGTAGTAAGTAAGATCTGAATGGTATCAAGAGAGCCGTAGCGAACGGTAATAAGATTACTGAAAGCCGAATATAAGTCGGATGAGAATGTTAGAATGAAATGTAAGCGTTGAACACTTTAACCGACGTGAAGGTTGAGTGTACGCAAATATTAAACAAGTAGAACCTACACCCCGTGTATGGTTTGACCGTAGGATAAGCGAAGACTATTGATTAAACCGTGAGCGGTGAAGAAAATTTGAATTAGAGAGAGGTATGTATAACGTAAAAGAAGCCGAGTTAATGTTTATAACTTGGATGACGCTCCGAGTCGAATGAACCGGACGTTGTAAGATAAGAATAAGGTAACGTAAAATGCTTAATGCTATAAATGCGTAGAATGAATATGAAATGATCGTTCTGACTATACAAAAGACTGTATGACTTAGACGATGATGAATGAATCCTGAGGTATGGAAATTAGTTGCCAGAAAGCCATAAGGAATATGAATTTGACTTAACGAACATTATAGTTTAATAGTTCGGATAAGTTAAGGTAAGTTAGGTTGTAGTACAATCGTAACCTTTGATGGTTAACATATGGGAGCTGGGCTAAACAATTCCTTCAAAGAGCGAAGGTATATACAAAACTGGCAACCGATCTAACTCATTTGTGTGGCGGTGTAGATGAGGGCGGAACTTGTTTGTTGGTTGTTTGTGGGGAAACCACTCGAGTACCATATGGACTACTAGCGAGAAGTAGCGATGTGTCTTTGAGTCCTAAAAAGTTATAAGAAGAAGATAAGAGTTTAAATCATCAAAGATGATGAGCGTATTGAGTAAAGACATCTCGTATGTGTCGAAGCCGATTAACTTAGGTAAAGGAAGTTGGTCGCGTAAACTTAGTTTGTAAGAACGTGAACCCTAAGAAGTAAAGTAAAGTAAACCAATGCGTAAGTCAAGTATATGACTAATTGGTACACGTGTTATTTCCTTATGTGCTGCATAGGAATTGGAATGAGCAATTCAGCGTAAATTATAAGTTGTAGCTGTGCGTAAGGCAAGTTTCCTAACTTCATTCATATTTTAAATGAATGCTAGTTTCTAATACTTCTCAGATGTTGAACTTGAGAAGTTCTGTCTATGTGCAAATGTATGATATTTGTACAAGGTGGTAGAATGTATGAGGCCTTGTGCCAAAATGTGAACACTTCGGTGTTTCTATGATATGAACTGTTTTGTGATTGAACTGTTCAATATTAGCATGTTCTGTTTATACATGAACCTTTATTGATAAGTCTGTGCTATTTATTATAGCCAGACAGAATGTGCATGAAAGAGAGTAGAGAATGAATGTATTTCAAAGTGCATTTAACTGATCTTTTAAGATGATAGGAATCAAGACTATTCCTATTATTCAAGCTGCTTTATAACCTTTGTTCGGTTATTGAGGTCTTAAAAGAATGGTTGAATCCTTTAAATTGTTTGTTCAACTATATGACTTGTTGGGCAATTGAATGCTCACACTTGCTTTAAATAAAAACATTTTCAGCGAACGATGTTAGAAAGAACTTAAGGATCCCGTAAAGATCTAGCTGATCGGTATCCAGACGAAGTGCCATTCATTATATGAATGTGCGTGAAGAGCAAGTGAAGACTTGTAATATAGAATGATAGAATTAAACTATAGAATAGTTTAATGAACGATTATGTATCCTTGGTGGCGGATAAAAGTCACTTGTACAAGATTGTAAAGAATAATGTAATTACCAATATTTGTAATAAAAGGGGTTCTAAGGTTTGGAGAACTTGGGATTTGAAAATGTATGTCATTATATTTAGCTATATAATGATGTATGTTTGGAAGAAGATGGGATCGTGACGTATGGAATCCGGATGTGAAAATAGACCGAATTTCGGGGCATCACATAAACAGTGAGCGGCATCTAGTAATGCATCACTGCTACCCAAGTAATAATAAGATCGATGATTCGATGCAACCTTTTCGTGACCAATGTTTCAATGTAATTTAATCCTTTTAACCTTTGACATCCTAGATTAAACTCGAGTTATGGAATATGTCATACTCTTCATAATTTAATCTGAGTTTTCTTGATCAATGAGTAGACTATATGAAACAAATCACTATTTGAGCATGGCCATGCATTTCATAGTCCTACTCAATCAAGAGGCCTATGGATATCACCCCTAATATATAGGATGGTTAAATTTCATCTAGATCACTCATATTCCTCACACGATTCATGATGTACCCAATAATCACCTTTATAGTCCACCCTATTAAAGGTGACATTTGATGATATCAAAGTACATAAATTCTCGTGTAGAAATATAGTGATTTCAGGTCGGAGGACCATTACATCATTGTCACTATGAGAATCGCTAATGACACTTCGATGCTTCACATAGAATTCTCATGGTGGGTCTGTCCAGTACATCATTTTCTAACACATACCTATGCATTGACTTAATATCTCATATATTTATGACCAATGAGATTTGGTCATCAGTCAATCCACATACTAGTCTCAATGCATCATTGTTGTCCTATCAACAATGGTACTCGACTAGGGACATTTAAGAGCAATGATACTAATTGTAATTATATAATCTCATGTTCAAGTCACATACTTGAAACTATATAAATTGTATCACTATTCTAAGGAATTTTATTATGTTAACATTTATATAACGCAGTAAATAAAACCATAATAAAATCATTCATTTATTTAATCAAATATAATATTAAAATGTTAAGCAATTATATCAAATAATTGGCCTATAGGGCATAAACTCTAACAAGTAGGGCCAAGCAGTATCTTAGTAGAACATCGTAGTTGTTGCATGATGAATAAAATGTTAAATAAGTTGTAAATCCCAAGTGTTATGTAACCTATGGGATATGACGATGATGTTGTCCTGAAGCTTTTGTAGTTCAGGAAAGTAATGTAGATAGCAGTGATGCTATTGTTTTATGTTTTCAAAAAGGTTATGAATAAATAAAAGTTGATACTTTATTCAAAGTGTTTTGTGTTATGTAGTTAATTCTTTTTGGAGACAAGTTAAGTAGAAATTACTTAAAAGAATTGAATAATAATCTAATGAATGTATTTTTAACAGAAAATGCCTCCCAGACGTCAACCACCACGACAGAGAACCACTGAAGGAACCAATAATGACAATGTTGATGGTAATCCCGTTCAACAACTAGTGACGCTACTGACAGGAGCGTTGCAAAATCAACCACAAAACCAAGGAATAACGTTTAAGGATTTCAAGGCGGTTGGACTACTTGAATTCCGTGGGTCCATGAATCCAGTCGAAGCACAGACCTGTATTATGGAGATAGAAAAGGTGTTCGATGTCGCTAGGGTAGGGGATGACCAGAAGACTGCTTTCGCAACATTCATGTTAAAAGCAGAAGCTAGTTATTGGTGGCAAGCCAATAAAACCCGGGAAGGACCAAGAGTGATAACCTGGGATAGGTTCAAGGAGTTATTCTTCGAGACCTATTTCCTAGAGAGTTCGAAGAGTCAGTTAGAGGTTCAGTTTTTGGAATCAAGCGAGGAAAGATGATAATGATATCTGAGTATCTGCGATGAAATTAAACGAATTGGCGAGGTTTGCGCCATATCGAGTTAACATGCAGAGCGGCGTAAGGCGAAGAGATTTGAACAGGATTGAAGCCCTGGTACATCAGACAAAGGGGTTTCTATTCCGATTGAAGACGTTTTAAAGCGATGATGGAGAAGGCAGTACTCGTTGAAGGTGGAGGCGAGACAGTGACAAAGATCAATCAGGAACAGAAGAAGAAAAAGAATGAGGGAGAATTTAAGAATGGAAGTCGTGGTAGTGGAAACAACAACAACAACAACAACAACAACAATAACAATTTGAAGAGGAAGTGGAATGGGAACATGGGTGCTGGAAACCAGCAGGGTAACCAACAAAATAAAAAGTTTAAACATGCAAGAAATTTTACAAGGGTGCGTGCTTGATGGGGAAATGAGTATGCTTCAATTGTGTCCAAGAGGGTCACATTGCCCCAAATTTCACTCAACCAAAGAAGAATGTGTGCTTCACGTGCGGATCTAAGGATCACTTTGCTCGTGAATGTCCTAAGAAGAAGGATGGAGTGACAACCAGAAGCAATGGAGGTAACAATGGAGGTACATGGGCCATTGCAGGACCTACAACATCAAACAAACCCACAGCCAGAACCTTCAACATGACTATGCAAGATGCTGTGCAATCAAAAGATGTGGTGTCAGGTATTATCCCAATCAATGATATAAATGCTTATGTATTATTTGATTTAGGTGCTACTTGTTCGTTTATATCGGATGAATTTGCTAAGAGGTTAGAATTGCCTAGAGAAGAACTGAATTTTTCTTTGAACATAGAAATTACGAATAAGGAAGTAATCCCTGTTAGATTCGTATACAAGAACTGTAGGGTGAACATTAAGGAGAATATCTTGTTAGTAGATTTGATTCCGATTAGACTTGGAGAGTTTGATGCGATTTTAGGAATGGATTGGCTGTTCAAATATGGAGCGGTAATTGATTGCCAAAAGAAGTGTGTAAACCTTATGACTCCGTCAAAGGTAGTATTTTATGGTAGCAAGTCGCCTAGACAAATGAAATGTCTGACGACTATGCAGGCCAAGAAATTGTTGAGTCAAGGCTGTGTGGGCTATTTAGCTTACATAGTTGATACTCAGAAGAAGGGTGTGAAACTAGAAGAGATACCATTGGTGAGGGAATTTGAAGACGTGTTTCCAGAGGATTTTCCAGGACTTCCGCCTGACAGAGAAATTGAGTTTATGATCGACTTGGCGCCAGGAAAAGCACCAATATCGAAGGCCCCGTACAGAATGGCTCCGGTTGAAATGAAGGAACTGATGGTACAGTTGCAAGAGTTGCTAGACAAGAAGTATATTCAACCAAGCGTATCGCCGTGGGGTGCGCCAGTATTATTCGTGAAGAAGAAGGACGGATTAATGCGTCTTTGCATTGATTATAGGGAGTTAAATAAGGTCACTATTAAGAATAGGTATCTGTTACCTAGAATAGATGACTTGTTTGACCAATTGAAGGGTGTTAAGTACTTCTCAAAAATTGATGTGAGAAGTGGGTATCACCAATTGAAGGTAAGAAAGGAGGATATACCTAGAAGCGACATTGTAACTCCTGATACGGACATTACGAAGTTTCGGTGATGTCTTTTGGTTTAACCAACGCCTCATTGCATTCATGAATTTGATGAATAGGGTGTTTAAACCATTCTTAGACAAGATTGTAGTGGTATTCATCGACGACATTCTAGTGTATTCCAAAACTCAAGAAGAACACGTGGAACACTTACGTTTGACATTGGAAACACTAAGAAATGAAAAGTTGTATGCAAAATTCTCTAAGTGCGAATTTTGGCTAGATCGTGTACAATTTTTGGGTCATGTGATTGACAACGATGGGATTTCAGTGGATCCATCAAAAGTGGAAGCTGTAATCAATTGGGAATAACCAAGAAAACCGTCAGAAGTGAGGAGTTTCTTAGGACTGGCCGATTATTATAGACGATTCATTCAAGATTTTTCTAAGATAGCCACTCCGCTAACAAATTTGACAAGGAAGACTGTTAAATTTGTTTGGACAAAAAAGTGTGAAGAAAGTTTTCAAGATTTGAAGAAAAAGCTAAGTATGGCTTTGTGTTGGCATTACCGGATAATCTGAAACTTTGTGGTGTATAGTGATGACTCACACAAAGGATTGGGTTGTGTTCTTATGCAGAACAACAAAGTTATTGCATATGCGTCAAGACAACTGAAGGATTATGAGAAAGGATATCCGACTCATGATTTAGAATTGGCTGCAGTAGTATTTGCTCTCAAGATATGGAGACACTATCTCTATGGAGAGAAATGTGAAATCTACACAGACCATAAAAGTCTGAAGTATATTTTCACACAGAAGGACCTGAATATTCAACAAAGAAGATGGATGGAATTGATAAAGAATTACGATTGTGAGATCTTTTATCACCCGAGCAAAAAGAATGTGGTTGCAGATGCTTTAAGCAGGAAAGGTCGGGAAAAATTAATGCTGATAACAACTCAGGAGGAGCTCATTTCAACAATGACAAAACTGGAGTTGGAGCTCATTTAAACAATGAAAGAGTCTGAAGTATATTTTCAATCAGAAAGATTTGAACATGCTTCAAAGAAGGTGGATGGAGTTGATAAAAGATTACGATTGTGAGATTTTTTATCATCCGAGCAAAGCGAATGTGGTTGCAGATAACAACTCAAGAGGAGCTCATTTCAGCAATGACAAAACTGGAGTTGGAAATCAAATTTCCAAAAGAATCCGACGAACAACTATTCCAGATAGAAGCTGGTCCAACTTTAATGGACAAAGTGAAGGATGCTCAACTACAAGATGAAGAGTATGGGAAAATAAAAGAGAATCTGGTTGAGGGTAGTGATGTAAAATACAAGATCGATACTGAAGGGCTACTACAATTTGAGAGAAGAATTTGGGTTCCAGCAGTGCCAGAGCTTAAAGATGAAATCTTAACTGAAGCACACAACACAAAATATTCAATTCACCTAGGAAGCACGAAAATGTATCAAGATTTGCGCCGACATTTTTGGTGGCCGAATATGAAAAGGGACGTTGCAGAATGCGTAGCAAAATGTTTGACATGTCAAAGAGTAAAAGCCGAACACCAAAGACCCAGTGGATTACTTCAACCGTTGGAAATACCGGAATGGAAGTGGGAACACATCACGATGGATTTTGTGGTGGGTCTTCCAACTACTCAGAGAGGATGTGATGCGATTTGGGTGATAATGGACAGACTGACGAAATTAGCGCACTTTTTACCAATAAAGATTAGATTCAATCTTGATTAGTTGGCAAGATTGTACGTTATAGAGATCGTTTCGAGGCATGGAGTGCCAGTATCAATTGTGTTCGATAGAGATCCGCGATTCACGTCTAATTTCTGGAAGAGACAACAAGAATGCATGGGGACACAGTTACGAATGAGTATGGCTTATCATCCACAAACAGATGGCCAAAGCGAATGACCAATTCAGACATTGGAAGATATGCTAAGAGCATGCATCATGGACTTTAGAGGAAGCTGGGAAGAACATTTACCGTTGGTGGAATTTGCTTACAACAACAGTTACCACGCGAGCATCGGCATGCCACCTTATGAGGCATTATCTGTGAGAAAGTGCGAGAACTCCTTTGTCTTTGGGATGAAGTCGGTGAACACCAACTGTTAGGACCAGAACTGGTACAACAAATTGCTGACGTTGTCAAACTCATCAGGACAAGATTGGTAGTAGCCCAAGACAAACAGAAAAAGTATGCTTATCAACACAGACAAGATCGTGCATTTGACGTAGGAACTTTTGTATTCCTAAAAGTTTCTCCTTGGAAGGGAAAAATTCATTTCGATAAAATGGGAAAGCTAAGCCCGAGGTTTATTGGACCCTTTGAAGTGTTGCGAAGAGTGGGAGAAGTAACTTACGAGGTAGGTCTACCTCCAGAGTTGGAAAACATTCACAATGTTTTTCACATTTCGGTGTTACGACCGTATAAACCCGATTATAAGCACGTGATCGAGTACGGACCATTATAGTTTGATAAAGACTTGTCCTATGAAGAGATTCCTATCCAGATAGTTGACAGGAAAGAACAAAGATCAATAAAGTTATACCTTGATGAAGGTGATTTGGAAGAACCACAACGTGAAGAAGCTACGTGGGAACTCGAGGATAAAATGATGGAAGATTACCACGAGTTATTTGTTTAATCATCTTCGATTTCGGGGACGAGAATCTTTGTAAGTAGGGAAGAATGTAACGAATGATTTGTTTGAGTTATGATTATGAGGACAGAATCTTTGTAAGGAGGAGATGATGTAACATTCCAGAATTTTTAATTGTAATATTAAATATTTATTTAATTATATAAGTATTTAATGGATATGTTTATTGCTAAATAATAATTGTTCAAATTGAGTTGATATGGTTTAGTTAATTATTTGTTGATTGAGTTGATGTGGTTTAGTTAATTATTTGTTGAGTAAATAATTAAGGAGTTAAGAAAATTATTTGTTATGAGATTATATACCAATTTAAATTAATAATTAAGCTAGAGAGCTTATAATGATTAAATGAATTATAATATTGTAATTAGAAGTTGTAATTAAAATAAGGTGTTAGTTGGTTAAACATAATTATAATTATAAAGGAAACTATAATTATGTGGTAATAATTTATGTGTTAAAGTAATTTAATAGATTAATATTTGAATTTATTAAATTAATTATTAAAATTAATTAAGTAGAAGTGTGACAAATAACCTTGCTATAAAGGAGTTATTAAAATAAATTAAAAGAGTTTAATTTAGTTTTGCCAAACATGTCTTAATGCATATTAAGTCTTTAATCTAATGATGTTTTATCAAACAAGGTATAAGGATTAATCCATTTGTTTTAATTAGGTTAACCAAACAAGGTGTAAGGGTTAATGGGTTATTTTTAGTTAGCTAGCCAAACAAGCCTGATGGCTTTTGATTTTCAAAATTCTATAACAGATGTCAGTTAAAATCTTATACTTAATATCTATATTGTTATTATTATACGTTATATGATAATACGTAAAATAGAGTTAGGAGAAGAAAATATCAGAAGAAGAAAAAGGGAGAGAAGAAGAAAACTCTAGAGAGAATTGAGAGAATCCTAAACAGGTTTTGATAAAGGAATTTAAGGAAAGAAGTATTGTTGATCAAAGGAGGGAAAACCTTCATCATCTAGCATACAAGGTATCATCCAAACCTTTTTCCTTAAAAATTTTGTTGTCTTCTTCTTCTTCCAAAAAAGTTCTCTGTAAAATATTTGTAAAAAGGGGAATTGTTGGTGTATATAGTTTTATGTGATAATTAGTTGTTGTAAAACTGTTTTTCATAAATTATGTATGGTTATAATCAAGTAATTCATATATGTATATAAATTGTGAAGAAAAATATATTACAGTGAGTTCATATGAATATATATACATGAATATGGCTTGTTTAAAATCAAATTAAGGTGTGATTAGTTGTTAATATATATATATATATATATATATATATATATATGACTATTGATTTTGAAAGTAGATGAATAAACATAAACATGGTAGTTTGAATTAACTGTTTTGATTGAAAAACAAAGTTATACAGTGATGATTTTCATTAAAAATGTCAAAAATGGAGTTTTTGCCAAAAACATTGAAATTGGGTGTTATAAAGTTGATGTTTATTTTATTGTATGT
Organism: Panax quinquefolius; assembly: GCA_020205615.1. Lineage (NCBI taxonomy): Eukaryota > Viridiplantae > Streptophyta > Magnoliopsida > Apiales > Araliaceae > Panax > Panax quinquefolius. Next base: position 91,166,819 of record CM035164.1, read on the forward strand.
GTAAAAACATGTTAGGAGTCTTTACAATATGTTTACATGAAGTCTCTGTATGAATTACATGTTAATTAACTTGTTAGATTGGAGCTTGTAGGCCAATTTGGCTTTTCATTCATCTCATCTTTAGGTCAAGGGCGCTGAATTTTGAGTTGTACGCAATGCCATGCCCATCAAGATAGGTTTCACACCGTAAGCGCCTTGACACTTATGATATGGCCAAACGTTGGGTTCGAGTCTCATGTGCATGACAGCCATTTCAATAATAAGAAGACAAACCACAAATGTAAAGCGTGTATGCCAGCAAAGACGAAAGTTAAAGAGAATGGTTCGAGCGGTTTTACTTATTTACACAAAGTCTGAAAATAAATGTTATGTGTTAATAATAGGAATGTTAAATGATGATTTCAGTAGTATTAGATTAAGAATGAGCATGTTATCAAGGGTTAACTAGTATTAACATAATTCGGTTATGTGAATTAAAAATCAAACCTACATGATGTATATACTTGTTTATATGTATAAAATGTTGGTAGTGACTAATTATGTCATGATGACATATATATAGGGTATTGAGATTCAAGTTGTAAGGTGTAGCTTGTGCTCAAGGCAAGTTCTCTAACTCTACTTTTATAATTGTGCGAGTATCTAAACTCTCTTTGAGCAAGTTTTCTAACTCTAAAACTTCATTGTGCAAGTTTAATTTCGTTGAGTACGTTATTGCTTTTAATTCAATTTCAATTACACAAGTTGCTAACTCTACACTTTCGTAGAGCTAGATTGTTTATTATTGAGAAAGCTCTTGTATCTATTTGTTCATGAGGATGCAAGTATTCTAAATCTTATATTTTATTATTGAGCAAGTTTCTTTAATATGTAACTTGTTATTTAGCATGCGAGTCGCTATATTTTAATATTCTAGTGTTGAACAACTTTATCGTTCAAATTACTATTCACTATGCATGCTTAGTATCCAATTCTCAATAACCTTGACTTAATATTGTTCAAGCAATTTATGTTATGATTATTTAATGTTTATGCTATTAGATTATTCCTAAAGCATGATACTAATTTATAAAGATTTATTCAGTTATGATTATTCCATAGCATACAGTTTGTTCTTTTGTATTCAACTAATCCTTAGTTGATGACCGTTGAATTCTAAATTACCTTATAATGTATCCAAACCAAACATACTTTGGTGCGGACTTGTATTCTAAATACTGAGATGAACAACTCTTTTATTAGAGGTTTACGCTTAGCGTTGAAATGGTTGTGCACAATACATTGTACGAAGGGTTGATCCCCTAAACGCGTGGAGTCCTTATAGTCTTATGACTGTTAAAGTTAAAGTTGAAAGATTACTTATAACTGTGGACATGATTCCTGGTCATTAGACCCTCAGTAGTATGTTTCAGAATGTAATAGAACCTATCATTCAGTTCTATTGAGCCTATTTTGGCAATTGTTGTAATGATGTAAAGTTATTCATTCTTATTTCCAAGTGAGCTTTGTTTGCTCACTCTTGCATATTTATATACTTATTGCAGCTAAGGTTGAAACGGTAAATGAAGCTACAACTAGCAAAGGAAATTGAAAAATGTACAAGTGACGAAGACTTGAAATTTTATTTTATCGTTATGATAATAGACTTTTTATAATGATGTGATGTAATAATTTTAAATTCCGCATTTGAATGATTCTAATTTAAAGGTTAGATAACCTAGGAGATTTTTATTTAAGTTTAATCATGTATGGGCAGGTTTTTATATTCAATTTTATTATGATTGGGTAGTTAGAAATGAATGTTTTGATTAAGTGAACACCAAATCTTGAGGAAATGAAGTACCAGGATTTGGGGGTGTCATATACTTGGCGGTAAGGTGAGTCTGTTAGGTTTGTAATATTCAAGAACGCAATCAAATTGCATAAATAAGCGGAAACGTGTAAAAATCAGAGTTTAAAAATTTTACAAACCATATACCCGGATCACCCTTTATGCACAATTATTAATTAAACGAAAAAGATGAATAAGAAACATACCCTTGAAGATCCGAGCTTCCTCAGGTACAAGTTCACCTCCAATCCTTTTCGTGTTCAACTTGAATCCACCAGGTTTGGTTCCTTCTTTTGATCAACGTTAGCCACCCAAGTGTTTGACCTCTAGAGGTGATCCACCAAGGAAGAAGAAGAATTCAAGAAGATGGGTGGTTGGCTAAACCCTAGTTTTTCTATCTATATAGAAAAGGAGCGTACTCTCCAACCATTGGAAGTATATCGTAGTCTTCATATCTGATATAAGACTCCTCTTATAAAGATATCAAGTAACCCTATTAAAATAAGGTATTATTTAATTAAACCCTTTTAATTAAAGGGGCTCCCTAATCTTATTAGGGATAATTAATTAAACTCCTTTAACTAATTTTCCTTCCTAATCCAATTAGGAATAAATGAGAGTACTTATATTAAATTAATTTCTAAACTCTTTTAGAAATTAAAATAATAATAATAATTGTAATAATATTAATAAGACTCCTCTTATTAATTTATATTTAATATTTCTAAAATATTAAATAATAAATATTAAGCTATTTAATTTATTCTATCACCATAGATTAAATTAAATATACATAACATATATATTATTACGATTATGCCATTAACTTCTTAAATAATTATTCTTCCTTTTATGGTGTGACCCTTTAGGTTCTCCATATTAAACCTAGGTTGTGAATAAATCAATTAGAACAATTCTAATCTTATTTAAATAAATAAATTAAACAATTAATTTATTTAAATAAATAATATTTATTCTACAATAGGGATAAGCCTCCTAGCGATCAACGACTTTCCGGATAATATAGATTTCAACATTAATCATAAAAGAACCTTTGAGTAAATAGTTACCGTACAATTCAATCCTTCCACCATACAATGTCCCAATTAAATATAAAGCATGGAATTCTTGTCAAGTCTTATTTTATTTAATTATATGTATTTCGATCCTTAAATGCACAACACCAAATAATGCAAATTAGAAACTCCTTTCTAATTTCATTCTCGCCGCCAAGGACTATCGGGTTGTCATTTATCGAATCACATTGGACATTTTCTTCTTTAATAGAAGTGGTAGATTCTTTATTGATCATACATTATCTCCATGTACAACTTATTATACCCAAGCATACCCTTTGATATACCCTAAGGGTCTTAAGGAATAAGTCAAAGTATAACTCATCATACACAAGATACTATGATGATCTCAAGTCCAAGGATCACTTGTACTACTATCACTACAAAAATTCCTATTGATGAGCAAGTAAAACTCCATTAGGTATTCCTTAGCGAGCCACGTTCAGTGAACTTATTCTCTAATAAGCACCTACATACTTGCTTTAGTGTCTCCACACAAATGATCATGAGATCAATCATCCTCATCCAATGAGCAAACAACGTATGTACCAATCTATCCGGATTCACTAATCCCCAATTTAGTAATCCAATGATTGGGAACTATTTTAGTTTTAAGCTTTCTAAGAATTTAGATCTCATTAGAATGATCATCATCATTATTCTAAAAGCATTGCTTAAAACTATGGGTTTATCACATATTATAAAACAGCATCATGTAGATAATTAAAAGCCTTTAATAAATTAATACTTTTTTATTAATAAATGAATAAGATTGTTACAAAGTATATGCTTTATCATCAAACATGATTGGCTTGTGTGCATACTACTTTCAATCTCCCACTTGCACTAAAGTCAATCATCATGGTATCTCATACTCTTCTTCTCTAAGTGACGATTATCCCCTTTGTTGGATAAGCATTAGTTAATGGATATGTAATGTTGTTTTGAGAGTTCACTATCTCTATAGTGATTTCCCATCTTTCAATGATTCCTATAATCAAATAAAAGTGCTACAACACATGTTTAGATCCAAGATGAGACTTAGGAACTATTCCTAGTTTACGTAATGAACTTATCATCCAAACAATCAACTTGCGACTTCATTTACTGACTATATACTTTGTCTTTATCATTAAACCAGCAACCTTTTGCTATTTGGAACCTTTCAAATTCACTACACCCTTTATTCAAGGTAATACTTTACCTTAAAGTGAATTTTGGTCGTCTTTATGCATTCGAAAAACTTGAGTCCGTAAAGCCCTCTAGTTTTAATTCGGACCCACCATGTATGCTCACATCCTTAGAGCTTGGGTTAAGAACTTTAAGATGTTTTTCAACATCTTACGTTGATCTTCTCCGAATATGACCGATCAACATTAGATCTTGTATATTTCATTACATACATGATAGTCACTCATGCGATCTCTCTTTTCAGAGTCGTGGGGACTATAAAGAGATACACTCCATAGCTCATCAACATGAGACATCTCTTGGAGTTTGCCATGCTAAACGACTTTAGCATCAAATGAATATACGTTCCTTGGGTTAAGTTGAGCATCCTTTTAAATCTATCTATATAGATTTGCATCCCCAATAATAATACTCTTCCCAAATCATTCATGGAGGATTGTTTAGACAACTTTATCTTTACTGATTGTAGCATTGGTATGTAATTCCTCATCCGTAGTATATCAACATATAATACTAGAAATTTCACGACGCTCCCACTGACCCTTTTGTACACACTAGAACTCTTACCTCATCGTATATAACTCTGGATCATCATCTTCTATGATGCGTACCTCATCATCATCATCCATGATGAATCCATACCTCCTAGGTATCTTCGGTACTATTCCAGATCTATGATTCGGTTGTGGTACAATAGGTCTATCTACAGGTTCCTCTTATTTGACTTACAGTGTTTTGAGGATCATGAACTCTTCAAGATCTATAATTCTCCCACTAGCCCCTTTTAATGATAAACACCTTTATCTTAGAAGGCAGCGTGTTTCGTAACAAACACTTTTTGCTAAGTGGAATTATAGAACATATACCCTAAACTTACTTTAGGATGTCCCACAAATCTGTACATGTCAAATCTTGTCCCAAGCTTATCCTTTGAAACATTTTCACATAAGTTGGACAAACCCTTAACTTAACATACTTAAGATTAGGAATCCTCCCATCCATAACTTTTATGGAGTCTTGGGGTAGGATTTTGAGGTTACCTTTTCCGTGAGATATCTGACCATTTCTAGGACATGACCCTAGAAGAATCTTTGGAATGTCGGTAAAATAATTATGGACCGTACCATCTCCAACAAGGTACGATTTTTCCTTTCAGATACATCAATCAATTATTACGTATCAGGAGGCGTCCATTATGAGAAAACCATTTAAGATGATCTAGAAACTTATTTCACAAGTATTTATTCCTTGATCTAATCAAAGAATCTTAATACATTGTCAATTTGTTTCACTTCTAAATTCTTTGAACCTTTCAAATAATTCATACTTGTATTTCAGCAAATACACACATTCAACTCTTTGAATGATCATCTCCTTTTCTTATACTAATTTGTTCAATATGCAGAATTATTTTCATGTAAGTCAAGTATACAAAATTTATTAAGTAATATTCCAGTTCTATACAAAACATTATTATTATAAATAGAACAACAATTGTTCTTAATTATAATACCAAAGATTTCATTGTCAATAATAAAATGGAAATAATATTTTAACAAGGCGGAATACAATAACAACTTATTGACTTAATAGATTTGCCCGTAGGCATTGCTAAACTATAAGTTTCTATGGCTAATATGGCAACCTTTGCTACATTTCCCGCACATAGGATTATTTATCTTTGTTTAGCTTTCTACTTCTTCTTGGTCCCTTCATAAATCTATATTTATGATAACCAAAGTCGATATCCAATATCCAAGTAGAACCTTGACTTAAAGAAAAATTTATTTTAAATCTTGAACAAAATTGTATTTGTAACCGAAACTTCATTAATCTTCTTTGGTTAGCCATTACAAGATACTTCTAGCAGTTTCTTTCCGGTGTCCTGACTTATTGCAGTGGAAGCAAACTCCTTTGCTATCCATATCAGTTTTGTTCTTATTATCCTTTGTTTTTGCCTTTCTATATACCTTCTTTGAATCGTTCTTCTTTTCATAAGATCCTTTGGCCCCTACCAGTAAGACAAAGTCTTTCTTAGTTGGAAAATGACTCTCATCATTTTTCAACATGTTAAGCAAATCAACGAAGCTGATATCTAGCTTGTTTATATGAAAAATTCACAAAAATTGTGAAAGGAGTCCGGGAGTGAGTGCAAGATCAAATCTTGGCTCAACTCTCCATCCATGACAAAACCAGTTGTCCTAATTGATCAATCAAATTGATTATGTTTAGAACTTTTGTCTATACTATAGTGCCATTGGCCATTCTAGATCGGAAGAGCTCCTTAGATATCTGATATCTATCAGTCCTACTTTCCTCACCATCAACTACTTGGACGTGTAGGAGTATAGTAGAAGTATCCATAGTTTCAGTATTATTTCAAGCTTGGTACTCATGGATACGAGCATGATGCATTGAGCCAACTGTGCATCATCTTGCCACTTTCTAAAAGTAGCAATCTCTTCCTCAGAGGCATTATCTGCAACCATTGCAGGGATAGGCATATTAAGGATATAAGATAGCTTTTTAGCCGTGAGAACTATTCTCAATTTCCTTAACCAATCCGTTTAATTCGGTCCGATTAAATAGCATCTAATATGCTTTGCAGTGATAGTAATTTTAGACATTGTAAAATTCTCTAAATAAATTTGTAATTAACAACATTTTAACATACATTCTTTTATTAATTACCAAAATAAATTAGGTCTTGTTTTAAATTGGTATCTCCCACTATTTTCTTCAAACTATATTACCCTCACTTATATAGTTCGGCAAAATCTAATTAAAGATTTACTAGTGAGAATAAGGATCCCATTTCAAATGTATATAGCCTTGTGGTGACACAACAAACTATATATAAATAAATAGGTAGACAACTTTTGTCAATTACATCAACTATGCAACTCCTTTTCTTTTGCCTCTTAGATTATTTTGATCAAGTGGTGGCACATCCGAATCAAAATTATCCAAGTTAAGTCCCAACCTAGCACTCCATATATTCAAAAAAGAAAAATATCATCCTTGTGGTGACACAACAAAACAATATTGTTCAATTTTCTTTATAAGCATCAAATGTGATAAATTAACATCTTAAATACTTAATACTTGCCTTGTGGTGACACAACAAACTCATATTAAATATTTAATACTCTATTAATTTTATCATGCTAGAAAGGCTTGACGTTCGATATTCCAAATATCTTTGAACGCTTAGGAATTAATATAAAAATTGAGGATTTATTATTAATTTGTCTCATCTTGTTTACAAGCATGCATATATATATATAAAATATCGTTATATTAATGAACATGCGAAGCATGTTTGCATAATATATAATATATATAGTATAAGCATGCACATATAGAATACTATATTCTACCCGAATTGATTATGGACTTTTATTCTAGTTTGGTTCACTAAAGCCACCAAGTGAACCAAAAGGTCAAACCCTAGGGGTGCAAGAATTAATATTTAAATATAACTATTACATTTAAACCCGGGCTCCATTACAAACGGGTCTTCAAGCGCTCCTTGCTCCTTGATCTCCAATTCTTCAAAATTAATTCTAACTATTCCTATTACAAAACTATTTAAAATAAATAGAAGCCTTGATCAGCAGTCAAGGGGAAGTACATAGGAGGGAGATAGAATTTACATTAAGAAAAATTAGAGAAGGCGAAGGTGTGCAGACCCCATTTAATAAAACTCATACATTCATGCATCCAACTAAAATAAAATCCAATCACATGGTCAATTGTCCATAATCAATCTCATTTATTATCATACATATCACCATATGCATCAATACATAACATTCATCTGATGAATAATAAACATTCAATATATATATTGATATCATTTAATGGGCAAATTTAGTTAGTATAAAATCTAATTTTGAATCAAAATAAACTCCTTTGTTTTAATCCAAATTTAAATCAAAATAAAACTATTTTATTTTAATTTATCCAATTTTGAATAAAATAAACTATTTTATTTTAATCAAAATAAACTCCTTTATTTTAATTAATCATGGAATCAAATTCCAAGTCAAAATAAACTCTTTTATTTTGGGTAATATGAAATCTTATTATATATGTTAAATAAACTCTTTTATTTAGGGAAACACGGATTCTCTTTCCTATTCACAAATAAACTCTTTTATTTTGAATAATATGAAATCTTATGTCATATCTAAATAAACTCCTTTATTTAAGAAAATTAGGATTCTCTTTCCTATTCACAAATAAACTCTTTTATTTTGAATAATATGAAATTTTATTTCATATCTAAATAAACTCCTTTATTTAAGGAAACATGGAATCTAATTTCAACTCCAATTAGTTATCATGGAATCCAATTCCAACTCTAATTAGTTAGCATGAAATTTTATTTTAAAATTAAAATAAATTATTTTAATATTAAAATAAATTATTTTAATATTAAAATAAACCTTTTATTTTATGATTAAAATAAACCTTTTTTATTTTTATTTTATTTATAAAGTAATTAAGAATAATATATATATATATATATATTATAATAACTCAATTAATAAGAATCCTAAAACTTGAATCTTGCAAGTCTGCAACATGTATAGATTATCCATGAATAATAGGAAGCTTATTTTATAATTAAAAGGAAGCTAATATTATATATGTAGAAGAACAAAATCAAGGAATCCGGGAATATCAAATGTTGTAACCGTGAGTAAAGTATAACATGTTATACTAACTGTGAATCACAGAATAAAAAATTGAAATCATACTGCTAGTCAGCTGCAGATAATATATTATTATGTAAACCGAAGGAAAATGATGCAGGTTTTGAAAACATTCGTCATTCGCAACAGTTGCGAATTAAATAATAGTTCCGCAACAGTTTTTGATTTCTGTTTTTTTTTTAAAATTTTATACAACAAAATTATGCCCAATTAAATTGTTCTAAACACATATTAATATACATATCAAATTAAAACAATTAATAATTCGCATAAAGGTTTGGCTCTGATGCCACTGTTAGGTTTGTAATATTCACGAACGCAATCAAATTGCATAAATAAGCGAAAACGTGTAAAAATCAGAGTTTAAAAATTTTACAAACCATATACCCGGATCACCCTTTATGCACAATTATTAATTAAACGAAAAAGATGAATAAGAAACATACCCTTGAAGATCCGAGCTTCCTCAGGTACAAGTTCACCTCCAATCCTTTTCGTGTTCAACTTGAATCCACCGGGTTTGGTTCCTTCCTTTGATCAACGTTAGCCACCCAAGTGTTTGGCCTCTAGAGGTGATCCACCAAGGAAGAAGAAGAATTCAAGAAGATGGGTGGTTGACTAAACCCTAGTTTTTCTATCTCTATAGAAAAGGAGCGTACTCTCCAACCATTGGAATTATATCGTAGTCTTCATATCTGATATGAGACTCCTCTTATAAAGATATCAAGTAACCCTATTAAAATAAGGTATTATTTAATTAAACCCTTTTAATTAAAGGGGCTCCCTAATCTTATTAGGGATAATTAATTAAACTCCTTTAACTAATTTTCCTTCCTAATCCAATTAGGAATAAATGAGAGTATTTTATATTAAATTAATTTCTAAACTCTTTTAGAAATTAAAATAATAATAATAATTGTAATAATATTAATAAGACTCCTCTTATTAATTTATATTTAATATTTCTAAAATATTAAATAATAAATATTAAGCTATTTAATTTATTCTATCACCATAGATTAAATTAAATATACATCTTTTATATTATTACGATTATGCCATTAACTTCTTAAATAATTATTCTTCCTTTTATGGTGTGACCCTTTAGGTTCTCCATATTAAACCGGTTGTGAATAAATCAATTAGAACAATTCTAATCTTATTTAAATAAATAAATTAAACAATTAATTTATTTAAATAAATAATATTTATTCTACAATAGGGATAAGCCTCCTAGCGATCAACGACTTTCCGGATAATATAGATTTCAACATTAATCATAAAAGAACCTTTGAGTAAATAGTTACCGCACAATTCAATCCTTCCACCATACAATGTCCCAATTAAATATAAGACATGGAATTACATCAAGTCTTATTTTATTTAATTATATGTATTTCGATCCTTAAATGCACAACACCAAATAATGCAAAAGAAACTCCTTTCTAATTTCATTACGCCTTGGCCAAGGACTACCGGGTTGTCATTTATCGAATCACATTGGACATTTCTCTTCTTTTAATAGAAGTGGTAGATTCTTTATTGATCATACATTATCTCCATGTACAACTTATTATACCCAAGCATACCCTTTGATATACCCTAAGGGTCTTAAGGAATAAGTCAAAGTATAACTCATCATACACAAGATACTATGATGATCTCAAGTCCAAGGATCACTTGTACTACTATCACTACAAAAATTCCTATTGACAGGCAAGTAAAACTCCATTAGGTATTCCTTAGCGAGCCACGTTCAGTGAACTTATTCTCTAATAAGCACCTACATACTTGCTTTAGTGTCTCCACACAAATGATCATTAGATCAATCATCCTCATCCAATGAGCAAGCAACGTATGTACCAATCTATCCGGATTCACTAATCCCCAATTTAGTAATCCAATGATTGGGAACTATTTTAGTTTTAAGCTTTCTAAGAATTTAGATCTCATTAGAATGATCATCATCATTATTCTAAAAGCATTGCTTAAAACTATGGGTTTATCACATATTATAAAACAAAGATCATGTAGATAATTAAAAGCCTTTAATAAATTAATACTTTTTATTAATAAATGAATAAGATTGTTACAAAGTATATGCTTTATCATCAAACATGATTGGCTTGTGTGCATACTACTTTCAGAGTCTATAAGCCACAGTTCCCACTCGATCGAGGATTTTGAATGAGCCAATGAATCAAGGATTAAGCTTTCCTCTCTTTCCAAATCTCGTAACTCCTTTCCATGGAGTAACCCGTCACAACACATGATCTCCAACATTGAATTCCACGTCCTTTCGATGAAGATCAGCATAACTCTTTTGTCGATCTTATGAGATTTTTATACGTTGTCGGATCATTTGAATCTTTTCTGTTGTCATGCGTACCAATTCTGGTCCCAACAACGTTGCTTCACCCACCTTGTCTCAGCATACCGGAGATAATACGACCGGTGATAATATCACGGCTGATAGTATGTCACGTCTGCCCTGTTTCTACGGGATAACCAGCTACCTGCTACTAGAAGTCCGTATGAGAACTCCTATGAACATAGGACATTCTCCATATGTTTTGTTTCTTGGTCTTTAGCTCCCCCCCTGAGCTCAAAGACCTCCTGTTTCAGCTCATGGACCTTGTCCTTAGCCAAAACCCTCTCATCGTGCTCTTGTTCCCACATGGACTCCACGTCTGTCTTATCCTCTATAACAGCTTGGAGCTCTGCTTTCAGCTCCTTAACCTCCGGACAGTAATGGATGTTTCTATCCAATACTGACATGAAAAATGACATCATTGACTCCCCCGGAGCCATCTCTGCTGCTATAGCTATGGGGTTGAAGGACACCACCTCCACCTCTTCCTCCAGCATACCGTCGAACACAGACATGAAGTCTAAGCTCTCTAAGTCTCCAGACTCAACCACTATTACCTCGGGATCTACTGCTAGGGGGTTCAGTATGATCTCTATCTGATTAACCGACCCTTCGCTGACTACCTGTACGTCTCTATTTTCTCCTGAAATCTACAACTACACAAAAAGTTTGATTAGTATACGTCAGTAGAATAATAAAAACACATAACATATATACTGCATTTTTTTATAAGGTTAACTTCCATCTTTTATTTCTTTGACTTTTCTTAAGGTTGAAATCCCCCCTTAAGTTTTATAACCTAATGCTTTGATACCAACCTGTGACGCCCCCAAATCCGGGTATCTTCCAACCCGACAGATGGTGCTCCACAGTGCTACATTTCACACAAACATTCAATTGAAATGCCTCAAAAGAACGAATATGTCTTATATATATTCAAAATAATATTAACATTCCCCCAGGTTCTTTATAACCGTTACAATTATTCTTGCCATAATATAAAATATTATCATTACAAAACCTATACTATTACATAGGTAAGTCTACGGGTTCGCTTTAGCCTTCCCTTTATCCTTGCCGGATCCGTTCGATCTTCGCTGCATTCATATGGTTCAAGCAAGAGTGAGCCTAACTAGCTCAGAAAGTACAACAATTCTAGTAAAATAGCATGCTTGAGACATAGGAATCATATATCTTCAATAACTGAACAATAGTTACGAAGTACTATCGATAATTCAAAATAGCACCTCTTTTCATTGAAAACGTTTTACAACAACAATATTCAGTAAAACATCAATTCCGGTCCAAGACCATGACCATTTCATAAGTACTTTGAAAAGGACATCCCGACACTAAGTCCGTAAGTTCGGCATAACTTACGAGCACGTCTAGGTGACCAGCCTATAATACTCTATGTTGATCAACACTACTTTCATTAAACGTGTATACGTTTAAGTTGTGGCAACCTCACGTGCCTGTCGTTTGACGACAAAATATTTTAGCATACTCAGTCTCTGTTTGAAAACCACAACAATATTAGTTTGGTAAATCATTGTCAATACTTGAAAGATTATAAACATATCATAAGTCTAGCCGAAAGAATTGACGTTGACTTCATTAGACATTAACTCATGCGTAAGAATACATGAATCACAAAGCTTATCCAGAATGAACCGAAACAAGGGTTAGAATACTTGCCTTTAACGTCTGCTACAATTTATAACACGTGCACTTTAGGTCTTTAGGGTCTCTACAGTAGTTGATAACATCACATAGCACATTAGGTCATGAATAACATACATGTTTCCTAAAGAATCTTACCCTTCTTCTCAATCTAATTACGTATTTAGATTTGTTATTATTGGTTCCGGCTTTCCATTATGTCATCCTTATGTTTACATGCACTTGACTTTCTTTAACCCTAAGTGATCATACTTAAGGCTTAACTATGACTTAACAATGTTACATTAAGATACTTAGCTAAATGTTCATCAATTACTATCCATGCTCCACATAAACACCTTCTTTATTATTTAGATCTTAAGGTCATTTGGTATTTGTATTTTGTTGTTCCTCGTTATCTTGCATTCTGCCATACGCCATGCACTTATACTTGAGAAATTAGGACTCGTATTGTGTATTTGATTCTCCTTTGTTACGATTGTCTTGTATTTACACACTCTGAGAGGGTTATAGCTTTGCTTTCAAGCTAAGCTATGTACTGTGTGCTGGTTATTTATTTTTAGGGTCAAGCCATGGCCGCCACTCTGTACACGTAAAATTTTGATGATTTTTCAACTTGTGAGATTCCCGGACTCGTAACTTCTTCGTTATAAGTTCGAATTGGCTCGTTCAAGAGTCTACGGTTCACAAATTACATAATCTACATGTTCATGCAAGAATTTTATCTGTTTAACTTCGTTAGCTAAAAATTCACCTATTAGTGCATTTTTAACGAAAACGATAAACGTTCGTGAACGTTCAACGCTCGTTTCTTCGTTCTAAGTCGGAATTTGGTCATTTTCGATTCCGCAACTCTTTAACGCCAAATAGGACTTGTCTCCATCAACAACTAACGTTTTCGAGTTCAAACACAAAATCTAACTTCCATTTTGAGAATTTCACGAATTCGACGATTATCGTCAAATCATGTGAATTTCGGCAAAACTTTATTACTAACGATTTGTTCATCATTCCAAATGGATTCATTTATTAACTAAACATGTCAACCTACATATTACAACAACTTCTCTTTAAATTAGGTTATGGCTTATTCTTTATAATTTCATAACTTAACAAATTCTCCAATATAAGGTTTTCATTTCCTTATGACTGATTCTTGAATTAAGTCCTTTATACAACATTCTTGCATCTTATGAATCCTACTAAATTCTTAAAGTAATCATATAACAAGTTCATTATTGTTCTTCATAAGTTCATAACTTATTTAGGTTTGAATTGCTTATTCCTTACTTATTCGGCTTAAGTCCATTAATCATCCATTTCTTAAGTTTTCTTAGCATATATGTTCATTAGGTTACACTTCTCTTATCACCCTACAATGATAGAGATAGAAGATATAAGATCATGAGATCAATTACCTTTGATGACTAGCTTCTCCTTCTTAAAAATCTAGTAATTGAAGGTTGGACTTATAAGTGCCTATTCTCTCTACCAATTAAGTTGCTTTGTAGTGGAAGTTGTTAGATTATTTGAACAAACAAAAATGAAATGTGAGCTTGCTATTTATAGAAGTCTCTAAGCTAGGGCATAATGGTCATTAAGACCTCCCACATCCTTAACAAACCTCCTTACTATTCCTTCCTTAATGCCCAAGTATACTTGCTCCCTACATCCAATACTTGGCCACCACATAAAGGTCTTGGTCACCAAGTTCACCCATGGGTTTCCCTATGGATCAAGCTAGCCCATTGGATAATTTCATTGGGTTTAGGTTTAATCAATTAGATTATTCTTTTGGGCTTTCATTAATTTAGTTTGGGCTTCATATTAACCAATTCTTGGGCTAAACATTCCTACACTTGGGCTTGCTCCTTAATGCTATTGGACTTTACACTTCATACAAGATTACACTAATTCATTTCATTAGACTTTAATTCTTAACGCTCTCGAATTAAGTCCGCATGTGAAATATTGTGTTTTCCATACTTATATTATTATTACATAATCCATCTCACCTCGATATTATAACGTTACGTATTTCTCGGAAGTTCAAAAATAATTCCCGAGCGGAAAATGATGAATAGTGTTTTTCAGAAAATTTCTCGGAAAGCTTTTATTTTCTTCTTAGAAATTCAAACACTTTAATTACTTCACATCGTTAAAATACTACGACGTTTCAACGTCTCTAGGTTATAGAACAACATTCATCTTACTAACATATAATTATAATAAATAATATTATTTTATTAATTATTAAATTGATTTACAAAAGGTTCGATTTTCCAGGGCGTTACACTCTCTCCCCCTTATAAGGATTTTGTCTCTAGAATCTCGCTAAAATAAAAAAAAAATTACTCAAACAATTGAGGGTAATTCTTCTTCATCTTTTCTTCCAATTCCCACGTTGCTTCTTCGAGATCGTGGTTCTTCCATAACACCTTTACAGACGGTATAACTTTGTTCCGTAGAACTTGCTCTTTTCGATCGATGATTTGAGTTGGCACTTCCTCATAGGTTAAGTCTTTCTCGACATGAATTGGCTCATACTCTATTACGTGTTTGTAATCAGGCTTATAGGGTTGTAATACAGATACGTGAAACACGTGTATTCGTTCTAGGTCAGGAGATAATGCTACCACCTAAGCTACCCCTCCCACTTTTTCTAATATCTCAAAAGGTCCTATAAACCTGGGACTGAACTTTCCCTTCTTTCCAAAGCGTATCTTTCCTTTCCAGGGAGATACTTTTAGAAATACATACGAGCCTACTTCGAACTCCCTATTTACTCGATGCAAATCTGTAAACTTCCTTTGTCTGTCTTGAGCTGCTACCAATCGCATTCGTATTAGCTTCACTATATCCATTTGTTTCTTTGCACCAATTTCGTCCTTCCATTCAGCGTTCTCCAACTTCATCCCAATACAATGGTGTTCTGCATTTCCTTCCAGTATAAGGCTTCAGAAGGCGACATACCTATGCTTGCATGATAACTATTGTTATCATGTGAAACTCTACTAACGGTAGATGATCATCCAGCTACCCTTGAAATCCATGACGCAAGATCTTAACATATCTTCTAACGTCTGAATTGTTCTCTCGCTCTGTCCATCGGTTTGTGGATGATATGACATACTCAACTTCAACTGTGTGCCCAACTGCTCTTGCAGACTTCTCCAAAAGTTCGACGTGAATTGTGGGTCACGATCTGACACAATCGAAACTGGTACTCCATGTCTGGAAATAATTTCTTTAACATAAAGTTTAGCTAATTGGTCTAAGTTATACTTAACCCGAATTGGCAAAAAGTGAGCCGACTTCGTCAACTGGTCCACTATTACCCAAATCGCATTATACCCCTTCTAAGTAGTCAGAAGTCCCACCACAAAATCCATCGTGATATGCTCCCACTTCCACTCTGGGATCTCCAATGACTGTAACAAGCCACTTGGTCATTGATGTTCGGCCTTAACTTTTTGACAAGTCAAGCACTTACTCACATACTCGGCTATTTCTCTCTTCATGTTTGGCCACCAAAAACTCTGTCGAAGGTCTTGATATATCTTAGTGCTACCAGGATGAATCGAGTACCTTGAACTGTGAGCCTCTTGTAAAACCTGCTCCTTTAACTCCATCTCATTTGGAACCCAAATTCTTCCTTTAAATCTTAATAATACCTCATTATCAAGACTGTATTTTAAATCTTTTTCAGTGGTTAACCGCTTCTTCATTTGGTCACACTCATCAGTTTTGAGCTGCACCTCCTTGTCTCTCTCTATGGTGGTAGATTGCATCTCCGTCGTAAACAGTCTCTGCCCCATTTCACTCGGCATCTTCACCTCTATCTCCATCTTAGCCATCTCTATTATAAACTCAGTTTGAGCCGTT
Source organism: Panax quinquefolius (assembly GCA_020205615.1). Classification (NCBI taxonomy): domain Eukaryota; kingdom Viridiplantae; phylum Streptophyta; class Magnoliopsida; order Apiales; family Araliaceae; genus Panax; species Panax quinquefolius. The sequence goes on from CM035164.1 coordinate 91,183,577, forward strand.
AACATAGACAACTTTTCCCGACCCTTCCTACTTAAGGCATCAGCAACTACATTGGCTTTTCCAGGGTGATACAGGATTTCACAGTCATAATCTTTTATCAACTCCAGCCATCTCCTCTGTCTCATATTCAACTCCTTCCGTGTGAAGATATATTTTAGACTCTTGTGGTCCGTGTATATCTCACATTTTTCCCCGTAAAGATAATGTCGCCATATCTTTTAGGCAAACACTATCGCGGCCAGTTCCAGATCATGAGTAGGGTAAACTTTCTCATAATCCTTTAACTTCCTAGATGCATATGCAATGACCTTGCCATGCTGCATGAGTACACAACCAAGTCCTCTATGCGAAGCATCGCTATAAACTACGAAATTTCCTATGTCATCGGGTAATGACAAAATAAGCGCTTCACTTAACCTTTTCTTCAGTTCTTGAAAACTGTCCTCGTATTTCTCCGTCCACGCGTATTTCACCATCTTTCTTGTCAAATTAGTCAACGGAGTAGCTATCTTTGAAAAATCCTGAATGTATCTCCGATAGTAACCCACTAACCCTAGGAAACTCCGCACCTCAGTCGGCGTTTTCGGTTGTTCCCAATTCATCACGGCTTCCACCTTCGCTGGATCTACTAAAATCCCTTCATAGTCAATGACATGACCTTAAAACTGTACTCTTTCTAACCAAAATTCACACTTAGTGAACTTCACATATAATTTCTCCTTCCTCAGTGTCCCCAACACTATTCTTAGTTGTTGAGCATGATCTTCTGGCGTCTTAGAGTAGACTAGAATATCATCGATAAACACCACGACGAACTTGTCCAAATATTATTTGAACACTCTGTTCATCATATCCATAAATACAGCTAGTGCATTAGTCAATCCAAATGACATCACCAGAAACTCGTAATGACCATAACGAGTCCTGAATGCCATCTTTGGTATGTCTTCATTCCTAACCTTCAGCTGATGATACCCCGTCCTTAAATCTATTTTGGAAAAATACTTTGCCCCTTTCAACTGGTCAAAAAGATCATCTATCCTGGGCAATGGGTACTTATTCTTTATCGTTAACTTGTTCAACTCTCAGTAGTCGATACAAAGTCTTAATGATCCGTCCTTCTTTTTGACAAATAGTATCGGTGCTCCCCACGATGATACACTCAGTTGAATGTACTTCCTGTCCAACAGTTCTTGCAACTGCACCATCAACTCCTTCATCTCCACTGGCGCCATACGATACGGTGCCTTGGAAACTGGTGCCGCTCCTGGCACAATGTCTATCACGAACTCGGTCTCCCTATCCGGCGGAAGACCTGACAATTCGCTTAGAAATACATCTATGAATTCACTCACTATAGGTATTTGTTCCATGGTTGCTCACACTCTCTGGGTATTAACAACATGGCACAAATAACCTACACACCCCTCTCTTAATAGTTTCCTAGTTTGTGTCATGGTAAGACAACACAAACGACCCGATAATTTATTACCGTAAAATACTATCTGAGGTTGTCTTAACGTTCTAATATTTACGCTTTTCTTTTGACAATCTATAATTGCTCCATGGTTAACCAACCAATCCATTCCGAGAATTACGTCGAATTCTCCCAAATTTATCGGAATCAGATCTACCAATAATTTACAACCCCGTATGTCTACACAACAACTCCTACGAATATCTTCAACAAGAATTACCTCTGTTGGGAGAATGCATATTATGATTTGATGTTTTAATGCATGTGTTCATGATTATTTGTAAGGTCCTTTAATGAATATGTGTACAAGGACTTAGTGATAGATCAAAACTGTTAGGTTGATTTAAGCTCTCAACGTGTATCATTCTGTTAAAGAATGTATAGATAGAAAGATCAAAACTATTAGGTTGATCTTAAGATGTAATAGATTAGTCTTGAAGAAATCATAGTGCATCAACTTGATCAACATTGCAGAAGTCAAGGCAGAAAACGTAGAGCCTGAAGATCGTTGTAACACCCCCTTCCCGAAAAGGAAAGGGAAGTCACGTGCAAAGCACAACAAACCTCAAAATAAGTAAAAAGAGCACTAATAACTTCAAAATATTAATAGTGATGTCCATTAATGAAGTACTAAATACAATTCTCCAACTAGAGTCAAAATAACTAAAACCAAAAATTGAAACAACCTAGATGGTCAAAGACAACTCTCTCATCACACTAGCTACTGGATCAACCCCCAAAACCTCTTTGGAAAAAAATACAGCATGAGCCAATTGCCCAGTACGGATACAGATATACAAAAGATATACAATTGATATACGAAAATAACCGAGACAAAATACTGAACAAAGCCTCAAGTGTAAATACGGACGAAAATATAATCTCCAAAGATCTGAATGGAATATATCTGAATTAACAGAATTTATGAAACCAATAGAAGAATAAAGAAATAACGAACTGAAGTAACTAACTCAATGAATTGAACTGAACAGAAATAAATAAAACTAATACAATGAAATAATAGGCTGAATCAAATGGTTGGGTGTTATTTCATACCGAGTGAGCTTAAAAATATATCTTGCCACACATGCAAGTCAAAATAATGTCACACATGCAAATCAAATGAGGCCACACAGGCAAGTCAAAACAATGCCACACAGGCAAGTCAAAATGATGCCACACAGGCAACCAAAATAATGTCACACAGGCAAATCACACATTGGACCGCGAATCCAAATGTATGCAAATCGGATAGGTGTGTTTGGTACAACATCACCAATCCGCAGAACAGAAAACTAGGGTTAACCCATACGCCTCCCACAACAAAACACCAAATGGCCCACTTCCTCAGGAGCCCAAAGCGGAGACGTCGTGGATTAATCACACCATCTCTGTAACACCCCTTTCCCGAAAAGGAAAAGGAGGTCACAATCGTAGTGTGTCTGCCTTGAATGAAACTCTTCGGACTTCGTAGAGTGGTCCCAACGAGTGCTGAGTTAACTCCACGATCGTAGTGTGCTGAAGGAAACATGAAGTTTACAAGTCAACGATCGTAGTAAGCTCTCGGGAATGTAGAGTCAACAACACGAGCAAGAGAAGATCGTAGGGTGCGAAGGATAAAGGGAAATCATAGTGCTCTCGACTAATAGCATCGTAGTGTGCAAGTCAAAGACACTACGATCTAAATCGTAGAACATCACGATCCAAATCGTAGAGCATCATCTATCTAATGTCAAAAAACGTCGAGCCTCATAATCTGTGTTTTCAACAAGTGAGAAATGGATCTCAGATGCTGCAGTACTCATCAGTCCCAGATTGTATGAAATATCCTTAGTATACAACAAAGAAGCGTATTGAAGAAGCTAAGGATAGAACTATGGATAAGAGGGATAAAACACCTTTTCGAGAAAAGACTGCGATTGTCGCAGGGTCAAAGAATAATGAAATTTAGAAGATGTGCAGAAATGTCTCCATCACAGTACAGAAAGTTCAGATGCATTTAATGCCACAACGGATGGATCCGACGGATAGTTTTCAACATCACATATATACAGATCAGACAGATGAGAGAGAAGGTAAGCAAGCAATCAAACATTCAACGTGAAGAATTCTCTAAGGCTCAACTCTACGATCTAAGAAATATCAAAGCTTGTTCAGTACTCAATTCTTAACAAACCAAAGTGCTTACACAACAACCGAGTAGCAAGAATCTTCAAGAACGTAACAACAACCATCAATCAATGAAGAAGAGTACCAAGTCCTTTGGACTTGAAGAGTTCGTAATGAACTGTAAGAAAGCCAAGTCTGCTGGACTTGAAGAGTTCAAGAGTGAACTAGAAGAAGTTCCTAGACTGCTGGTCTAGAAGGAATCTGTGTGATTCAGAAGATTGTAAAAGACATTCTTAGTGGATATCCTACTCGTTGAGTAGAAGAGTGGACTAGGAGCTTTGAGTGCTCTGAACCACTTAAAAACAACTATCATTTACATTCATGCTATAACTACTATATCTGTTATAACTGCCTTACTCGCTCATAACTCCATTGCTTGGTAAAGAAGATTAAAACAAATACTAATTCCGCAAAGTTTAAATCATTATCTAAGAACTAGTTAAAACGAAAAGATTTTCATATATCTATTCAACCCCCCCCCTTCTAGATAACTTGTGCCTACTAGGAACTAACAATTGGTATCAGAGCAGGTTCTATTTTACAGCTTACACGCTTTAGTTGATCCAAATGGCACTTGTACCAAGCAAATCCAGGACCGGGGGAGGCAGCAAGCCACTAATGTGCGACAGAGATAAATTTGCTAACTGGAAAGTCAGGATGCAAGCTTACATGGACTCAAAAGATGAAGATCTATTTGAGACTGTTCTTAATGGGCCCTATATACCAACAAAGCTTGCACCAACCATTGACTATCCAAATAGAGTACAAATAAAAGTGAAAGAAGAATGGAAAGACACAGAGAAAAGAGTTGTCCAACTTGATAAAAAGGCAAAGAACATCCTGTTCCAATCCTTAGAGGACGATCTGTTTGAAAATGTTGTAAACAGCAAAACAGCTAAGGATGTTTGGGAAGCACTGCTGATTATGCACGAAGGAACTGAAGAAGTCAGAGAGAACAAGCAGTCTCTCCTAACACAGCAGTATGAAATGTTCGCTCATGTGCAGGGAGAAAACGTGTCTGCAACTTATGAAAGATTCAACGTTCTGCTCAACTCTCTACGAGCATATGGGAAGATCTATCCTAACAAGGATCTAACCATAAAGTTCATGAGAGCCCTACCAAGCAGGTGGGATGCAAAGACCACATCAATAAGAGAATCAAAGAATCTTAATGAGACGCGATTCAACAATCGTATGGAAATCTCTCGACATACTGAACTGGAGTTGAATTCCAACGCCTTTGAAACCTTATCAGAAGGAAGAAGAAAGAATAAGGGTGTTTCCCTAAAGGCAAATGAAAGTGCATCAAAAGTTATCACCAAGATTGACTCTGATGATGATGAAGACGATGACAATGACTTAGCTATGCTGGTAAAGAGACTAAAAAGGTTCATGCGACAAGGCGTAGCCGCAAGTTAAAGAAAGTCAAGAACTTCTACGCCACCAGAACAAATGAATGATTTATGCTACAACTGCAAGAAACCTAGTCATTTCATTGCCAACTGCAACAAGCCTATCAAAGAAGAGCTAAAGAAGAAATCTCATGCAAAGAAAGAATACAAAGAAACCAAGAGGCCTCAGAAAAGAGACAAAGGTCTGGTTGCCGGAGGATTGTGGAGTGATTAAGATAATGACTCAAATGAAGACTCCGGAGATGAGGAAGAACCACATATGGCCAATCTGTGCTTAATGGCTAAACATGCAAAGGTCAAACAAAGCCTAAACATACATGATGTGAGTATTGATGAGGTATTTGATTTTAATTTTCCTGATGTAGATATAAGTTACTTAAGAACTGCTTTGCATGGCATAACCACTGACCTACATCAATACATGAAGTGGTTCAGAGTCTTGTCTAAAGATCATTCACTTCATCAAGAGGAGAAGAAGAAAGTTCAAGAAGAGCTTGAAAAAGCCCTTCTAAGTACTAATCTTCTCTCCCGACTTGAAGTCGAGAATGAAACTTTAAAAAATGCACAAACACACATCACGCATTAAAGAGAGTCTAAGCTAACCTCTAAAATTGAGGATCTAGAAGACTATCTCGCATGGAAAGCAGATCCTCATCATCCATGGACTACCGCTCTCTAGTCGAGCGGGCGGCACATTCGACGTAACATGCTTTAGGCTTTGGGGAATCCATCTCTCGAGTTAAGTGTGGAAAAGACAATGGAAACTAGCACTAGTAATGTCTCAAGTTTTGGTAGAGGCATTGCTTTTTTGTGAAATCCTCACAGTTGGAAGAACGAGTTCAACCTTATTCTACTCTCTCTAGTTATACTCGAGAGAAGTAAAGGATCTCATTTGATGCGGGTTTCATCAAGGAAAAGAGTAACCCAATCTCTACTTACCAACCTCGAAGAATTGTAGAGTCAAATAAAATCAACTCTACTAATCAACTAGGAAGGTACAGTAGAGGTAAGGCACACTCATCACTATTTATGAAACCTAAGGACACGTGGAAGAAAGAGAATCAGTTTAACAGAAGGTTAACTAAGGAACCACACAAGTCTAAATGGAAGATGAATCATCACACACACACATGCATGCATTATAATAGATGCTTCATATGCAATAAAAATGGTCATAGGGATACAAAGTGTTATTATAATTCCATGCATGTAAGACCCAAGATTAGACAAATTTGGGTCCCCAAAGGCACTAACAAAGAAGGACCCTTGCAAATATGGGTACCAAAATGAAGGTTCAAATGTTTTGGCAGGAAAAGAGCTCCACGACCTCAACATGGTATCTGGACAGTGGTTGCTCGAGGCATATGACAAGGAACAAAGCTCTATTATCCAACTATGTAGAAAAGGAAGGTCCCTCAGTCATATTTGGAGATAACGGCTCGGGCAAAACAAGAGGATATGGCTCTGCTGGCAATGGTGCAGTATCTTTCAACAAAGTAGCTTATGTGGAAGGAGTCCAACACAATCTTCTAAGCATTAGCCAACTCTGCGACAAGGGTCACCAAGTAACATTTCTCAACAATCAATGTCAAGTCAGAGATTTAAAGACATCTGCCATAAAGTTGACCGAAACAAGAGAAGGAAATGTCCACACTATAGATCTTAGTTAACTAAACTCTGATGAAACAATATGTTTTCTGGCAAAAACATCCAAGGAAATGAGCTGGCTATGGCATAGAAGGCTGTCTCACTTAAACTTCAAAATCATGTCCAAACTGGCATCAAAAGACCTCGTAGCTGGTCTACCCAAGTTCAACTTTGTGATGGAAAGACCATGCAATGCTTGCCAGCTTGGAAAGCAAACCAGAAGCTCATTCAAGAGCAAGACTGCAAATTCCATTGCAAGCCCATGCAGTTGCTCCACATAGATCTCTTTGGGCCAATCCCAACAACCAGTCTTGGAGGAAAAAGATACTCGCTAGTCATAGTCGACGACTACACCAGATTCACATGGGTATTCTTCCTAACTTCAAAGGATGAAATGAGCTCCGAATTAATCAAAATGTTCAGACTGGTGATGAACGAGAAAGGAGAAAAAATCAAGGCAATAAGGAGTGGTCATGGAAGAGAATTCTATTTCTCAGAAATAGACAAGTTCTGCTCAGACAATGGCATCGGTCATAACTTCTCAGCTCCACGAACTCCTCAACAAAATGGAGTTGCTGAAAGAAAGAACAGAACTCTGATAGAGGCTGGAAGGACCCTACTAGTAGCGGCTAAATTCGCTGAATATCAGGCGAGAAGCTATCAACACTGCATGCTACACTCAGAACAGATCATTAATTCACTCTACGATCAAGAGGACACCCTACGAACTGTGGAAAGGAAGGAAGCCAAGTGTCAGCTATTTCAATGTCTTTGGCTGTGCATGCTATATTCTCAACAATGGAAAGCAGTATCTGACAAAATTCCAGCCCAAGTCAGACGAAGGGATCTTTACAGAGTGTTCAACAAGAAGACACTGAGTGTCGAAGTCTCAATACACATCATCTTTGATGAAACTGACTTAGATAAAACAGTGCCCCAAGACACTACGATCGATAGTGTATACACTACGAATGAAGTCATCGAGCTCAACACTACGATCGTAGTACCAGATAGCAAAATCGTAGAGCATGATAATGAAGTCGTAGAGAGGTCCATCCAAGACAGCAAGCCTCCACTCCAAGAAGAAGAGATAGACCTTGAAGACTTAAGACAGGAAGGCATCAGGACAGATGTCCCAACCAGGAACAGATGGGCAAGAGATCACACTCAGGATCTAATCATTGGAGATCCAAGTGCAAGAGTCAAAACAAGAGCTGCTACTCAGAATGAATGCTTCTATCTAAGCTTCTTGTCACAGATAGAGCCAAAGAAGATAGAGGATGCTATGGAAGACTCCAGTTGGATAGAAGCCATGCAGGAAGAACTCAACCAATTTGAACAAAGCAAAGTGTGGAGATTGGTACCAAGACCAAAGAGTCATCCTGTCATAGGAACCAAGTGGGTCTTCAGGAACAAAATGGATGAAGATGGGGTCATTACCAGAAACAAGGCAAGACTAGTGGCAAAAGGCTATTCTCAAGAAGAAGGCATTGACTATGATGAGACATTTGCACCTGTTGCCAGATTAGAAGCCATCAAAATCTTTCTTGCCTTTGCTGCCCACATGAAGTTCAAAGTCTTTCAGATGGATGTCAAGAGTGCATTCCTAAATAGAGAGCTTCAAGAAGAAGTCTACGTAGAATAACCTCCAGGTTTCATCAATCCATCTCTTTCCAATTATGTCTATAGATTAGATAAAGCTTTATATGGTCTTAAACAAGCACCAAGAGCATGGTATGAAACACTGACTAACTTCTTAATAGAAAATGGGTTCACTAGAGGTAGAGTAGATACCACACTATTTCTTAGAAAGCATAAAGACAAAGTCTTACTAGTTCAAATATATGTTGATGATATCATTTTTGGTTCTACTGACGAAAAGTTATATAAGAGATTCTCTAAGCTAATGCAGAGCAAGTTTGAAATGAGCATGATGGGTGAGCTGAATTTCTTCCTTGGACTGCAAATGAAGTAGACTGATGAAGGAATATTCATTAACCAAGTCAAATACATCAAAGACTTACTAAAGAAGTATGGCATGGAATCAGCCTCTCCCATGAAAACACCAATTGCTCCCGCAACCAAGCTTGACAAGGATGAGAATGGTAAATGTATTGATATAACTCAATACAGAGGTATGATAGGTTCTCTTTTATACCTAACTGCCAGTAGACTAGATATAATGTTTGCAACATGCATATGTGCTAGATTTTAGGCTAACCCTAAAGAGTCACATCTGTCTGCTGTAAAGAGGATCTTCAGGTATCTAAAGGGTACACCCTACTTGGGGATGTGGTATCCCAAGGAATCCTCTTTTGAACTAATAGGATACACAGATGCTGACTTTGCAGGATGCAAAATAGATAGAAAAAGTACCAGTGGCACTTGTCAACTACTAGGGAACAGACTTGTGTCTTGGTTCAGCAAAAAGCAAAACTCAGTGTCAACTTCAACTGCGGAAGGTTGAATACATTCTTCACTTTGGCATTCTTTGTACTCGAGATCCTTTGGATGAGAAATCAGCTAGCTGACTATGGGTTTGATTTCAAGTCTATACCTATACACTGTGATAATACAAGTGCCATAGCAATAACTCATAATCCTATTATGCATTCTAGAACCAAGCATATAGAAATAAGGCATCACTTCATTAGGGATCATGTGCAAAATGGAACTATATCTTTACAATATATCCCTACCGAAAATCAACTTGCTGATGTTTTTACTAAACCACTAGATGAATCTAGATTTGATAAGTTAATAAGTGAGCTAGGCATGCTAAATCTATCACCATGAATGTATGCTCTAGACTGTGGTAACAATGACAGATATAAAGGCTGAACTCAAAAATCGTAAACATGATCAAGGAAGGACCACGATCGTAGAGCTGAACAGAAATCTACCTCAACGATCGTAGCAAAGACTCAACTATCATGGTGGACAAACTCAACGAATGCTGATCAGACTCAATGACTGCCGGACAGACTCGACGATCACATGACAGACTTAACGAACAGAAGACCAACTCTACGATCGTAATCATACTAAGGACACCTTAGCTCTGAAAACTCAAAGGGAAAATCAGTACATTCCTAAACAATCAAAATCGTAGAGCCAAGCAAGAGGCGACACCTGTCCCACTAAGTCAAAAAGAGAGAGGGAAGTTACAAGTACAAATTGAAACCATGTTTTTGAAATCTGAAGTTCAAAAGATTATCTCTCATTCTCTCTCTCTCTCTCAAAGCAAAACCCTAACTTAGACAAAAGCTCAGTAGTATCCCTCTTCTCAACTACAGAATCGATGGCTGCTTCTAATGTGATTTCGGGCTACAAACTCTGTTTTGACGAGTTCAAAACTGCTCCACCTAAGTTTTATAAGATCTTAGCCTTACTGAAGAAGGCAGGTCTAGAAGAGGCGCTCAGCACCGATACGCTCATCTATCCTAAACTGGTGAAGGAGTTCTACAAAAATGGAGTATACGAAAACAACACCATCACCACACGAGTTAGAGGAGTTGAAATAAAACTACGGGAAGAAGACGTCAATCTGGCCCTAGGTTTCAAGAATGTAGGGCACCCATTTCTAGACAAAGATAAGATTTCAAAAAAGGATCAAGAAGATGCATCACAAGAAGAACCCCTCTGTGAAAGGCTACAAAAAGAAGGAGTTCCCTCAGAGGTATGAATTTTTGGCTGACATTATTGGGAAATGCATCTGCTGCAAGAGCTCAGGTCATGACTCGGTAAAAGAGGCTTAGCTTAAGCTCATGACGGCTATGGTGTATGGTACTCAACTCAACTATGGGGCTGTATTGCTCGAGTGGATCGACAAGTGGATCGTAAGCTCGAAGAAAACAAAGAGCACCCAGAAGATGCTGTATGGGAGGTTCATTAGCATCATTCTGCAATCTGCATTGGGTGACAAAATCGGGGATGATGAAGGATAAGCCATCAACCCAAACCAAAAAATGACATAACAGTTGTTTAAAAACTGGGAAAGGAACCCTGCTGAGTATATGAGAATGATGACAGAGTCCAGTGGGAGAACTGGGGAACAAAAGGAAGCAGGCTTTCAAGGAGGAATGTCTGTTGTCAACGAAGTTGAAGAAGAAGGAGAATCAGATAAGGGAGAACCCTCTGCTCTTGCAAGAAAAAGCAAAGGCAAGAGAAAGCTAAGGGCAAAACAAGTCGAAGAGCCTCAAGGATCTACAACTAACATTCTTATAGAGTCCTCTGACATAGAGACTCTAAGAAGGCTAAAGAAGATGCAACAGCAAGAAGAAGCTGAAGAGGATCAAGCCACCATTTCACAAATCTTAAAGAAGAACAAGACTGGTCATAAGTCCAAAAGACCAATAGTGTCTTCGATCGAAGAGACTCTGCTGTTCTCTAAAACCAGACCAAGTGTGGCAGAAATGGAGGAAGCTGCTTCAAGGATAATGGCTGATCAACGTGGCAAAACAAAGACTCAAGAAAGTTCAGAAGTGGTGACTAAAACCAGCAAAGCAAAGAGAAAGCTGGTCAAGAAGTATATTCTTGAGAATGAAAAAGTACTGAAGAAGGAAGCCAAGAGCATGGCTGCAAAAGTAGAACTGCCCCAAGCAACCGAAGAGGAAAATGCTCCAGCTGAGGGGGAGAACCCTAAAATTCTCATGATTGAGTATACACCAGCTGAGGGGGAGAAGCCTACTGCTCAAGAAGAGGTTCCAGCTGAAAGGGACTTTCTGAACTTAGAAGAAGATTTACCAGCTGAGGGGGTGTTTTTAAACCTCCAAGAAGATGATCATATTGAGGGGGAGCCTCATAATATCCCAATGGCTGAAGAGGAGGTCCTTGCTCAAGATGAAGATGAACCAATGTCAAACCTCCCAAAGGCCATTGAGATAATGGATTCTTCAGAAGAAAACAAAGAAGAGAAAGAGGATGATGATGATGAGCTCGAAATAACGGGTGTTGGAAAAGATGGATACATAAGCTATTTGTACAACCAAATGTTTTCTTACCTACCCATGATGGCATACCATCAAGCTCAAATTCTGAAATCTTAGGATCACATGTTTTGGAGCTTCAAGGAATATCCAGCAATCACAGTTCTGGCTCATGGATTTCCAGGGGAAGTCATCTTGGCCAAAAAGCTGATTACCAACCATTCCTCATCAAAAGCCAAACCTGAGGTATTGACTATCCCTACAAGCTTTAGAGTTAATCACCTGTCATCATCTTCATTTAGCCATTTCTATGAATTTCCTAAATGGCTGGAAGTGATTCTCAACCCATTAAATCAGTTTCCAGTTGCAGAATCCCAAAATTCTGTAACTAAAGAACCAGAAGAAATCAACCTTACCCTACTCCCTCAAATAACCAACTCTATAATTCCAGACTCAAGCCACATCGTAGAGTCAAACATTAAAATCGTAGAGTCACATATCTCAGATGTCCAAACCCAAACCCCTCCAGCTGATATACCATCCTCCTCATCACATGACTATTTCAGTCTTGATCTAGCGTTATACAATTTGCAAGATCAATCTCCACCAAGAACCCCTCAAATGGACAATCCCCAATCAAATAATGCTCTCCTAAGCCTGCCTACCAAGGATGACTTAAAAGAAACCCTCGAAAGCGGATGATCAAGTCTATCGAAGCAAGTCTGGAATCCCACTCTGATCTCCTCAACATCCGCCTGAATCAAATGATAAAAGCTGCTAACAAATTCCCTAGTACAATGAATACTGAGCTCACTACGAACCTAAAGGAAATTATCAAAGAGATTCTGAAGAGCATATCAAACAGAGATGAGATCCATTTCCAGGTTGCTGCCAAACAACGTGAGGCTATGCTTGAAATTAAGAAAAACCAAGATCGTCAACATCAAATTATGCTGGACAATATTCTCAACTTGAAAGCTTCTATTTATGACTTCTAGAAATCTTATGCCAATCAGGAGAAGCATAATGATATGATTCTGACAGTCCTCCAAAATAAAGAAGCTAGAACTGAAAAACAGATCAAGGAGAATAGGGAAGACATTGCTCAAACTCAAAGCCAACTGAATGAGCTTGTCCAAGGGGTTAACAGGCTGTCTGCAGATATTCGAACCCTTGATGCTGACATAAAGGGGGAGAAAAATAAAGGGAAAGGAGATCAAGACAATCAAGGAAGCCAAGGAAGAGGCAGAGGAAGAGGAGGTCATGCAACTCAAGAAAAGGGGAGAAGTCAATTTCATGCTCAGACATCATGAAGCCCTCCTGCAAGACATCATCAGACTCAACGATCTGGTTAGCAGGAAATTGTCACAGCTATTCCTCTGAGTCATAAGGGGCCAACTCTTAGCTCACAAGACGTGTCTACGGTATGCATAAGAATGCCAATTGGAGATCCTGCATTCATGCGCAGACATGAAGAGAATCCAGTTCTAAGTCTAAGCGTGCTGGAAGAGTTAGCAAGGAATGAAGAAGCTCAAAGGAAAAGAAAGGCTGAGGAATATGCCAATCCTCCTCCACAAAAGAGACCAAGAAAACAGAGATAAGTTGAGAGTTTAATGTTTTATTGATGTAATGCTATATTGTAATATCTTCTGATCATCAATAAATTCATGCTTATTCTCTAGAAATTTCAGTTGCTCACTGAAATACTAAGTCATGTTTAAATTTCCTACAAATGCATCTAATCACTAATAATCATGACAACAAATCTCCTTGGTTATGTCAACATCAAATAGGGGAGATTGTTGGGAGAATGCATATTATGATTTGATGTTTTAATGCATGTGTTCATGATTATTTGTAAGGTCCTTTAATGAATATGTGTACAAGGACTTAGTGATAGATCAAAACTGTTAGGTTGATCTAAGCTCTCAAAGTGTATCATTCTGTTAAAGAATGTATAGATAGAAAGATCAAAACTGTTAGGTTGATCTTAAGATGTAATATGTGACACCCCCAAATCCGGTACTTCCATTTCCATAGGATTTGGTGTTCCTTCATCATCACAAACATCATCTATCTATCTACCCATAAATAAAAAATACAACCATACAATAGATAAAATAAATAATAACTCTCTCTCCCTTATGGGGTTACATCAATCAGTATAACTAAATAAATCCCGAGTTGATCTAACCTTAAAATATCTAAATGTGAAACATAACAATTAAGTCTTAAAGTAACATCAATTCTAAATGTCATTATTACAACCCCATAAACAAATAATCTTCATTACTTGCTAATCTTTCCTTGCCTTTACTTGTGGAAGGCACAAATGCATTCTCTCTTTCTTAAGCGCAATGTTATTATTACACAAGAGTGAGCACGATTGCCCACAAGTATAACAATATAATAAATGAATAATAATAACATGCGAATGAATTAATAACTTTGAATATAAAAGCTCAACTTTTGAATCAAGAATGAATAACAAGAATCAAAAGAAATTCTGAGGGTCACAAGACCTTGAACTATGTCCTAGGTTGTCAAGTGTTTATTCTTGAAACCTTTAACAGTCATAAGACTATGGACTCTTCTTCTCGTACTTAGGGGATCAGCCTTAGTACCCATCATGCACAATATCTTAACGCTAAAGCATAAATAATCCCCTATTAAAGGGTTGTTCATCTCAGTTTGACATCGGAGTCCGCACCAAAGGAAGTTTGGATTAGTAAGCTCAATAAAAGTTCTAGAATTTATAACGCTTATCAACTATGGACTAGTTGAATCAATAAGGGTTCACTAGTCTTACAAGGTTCAACAATAATTGATATTCAATTTGAATAATAAAATTCAAGATGTATACAATCGAATAAGTATTGTATAATAGGAATTATGTTTTTAAAGAATGGTAAGATCTAATATGAAATCTTGACTTGAACAATAATAAACAAGATAGAATAATGAATTTGCTTTATGTAAAGAATTAAGGTTTAGGAACTTGCCTCGTGTGTGTGTAGCTAAACGATTACTACTTAGTTCATCACAAGTCCTACACACATATATATATATTCACGAAATTCATTAGTTACATTTTCTCTTAATTATTTAATATAAACTCTACTTTATTTAACAAATCATTACCCTTATAATTTAATTACTTAATAAAATTAGAATATTTTCATTCTCTACTTATTATTACACTCGAATAAATTATTTCATAATAATTTCCATCGAATATTTATTTTATTCCATAAACATCTCAATTAAAATATTTACTTTAGTTTATAAATATTTTAATAATAATTTTCATCGAATATTTATTTTATTCCATGAATATCTCAATTAAAATATTTAATTTATTTTATAAATATTTTAAAAATAATTTTCAACAAATATTTATTTTATTCCATAATATCTCAATTAAAATATTTAATTTATTTTATAAATATTTTAATAATAATTTTCATCAAATATTTATTTTATTCCATAATATCTCAATTAAAATATTTAATTTATTTTATAAATATTTTAATAATAATTTTCATCGAATATTTTTTTATTTTTTTATTTTTTATTTTTATTTTTATTTTATTTTTTTTGATCGTAGGAAGTGGTAATGTAGTTTAGTAACGCTTGGCGGGAAGTAAAAGTTACCAGAGCTCATTTTCGATTTCTATTTAGTTTTGCGATTCATGAACATAACAATGCCAAATTAGGCCAAAAATCAATCACACGTAAAATTATACATGAATATGGCCATAACTTCCAATTTCCTTGTCCATATATTAGTTTAAGCATACCCAAATACTAGAATTTATACATAATCATTACCCAACATTTATAGAGTAATTTAAACCCATTAAAACACATAATTCTGTAATTAAAATATGTAAATTATATCATTCTTGATGTTCTTGAAGGTTTTTGAATAAAAACATAGAATTTACTACTATGGATTCGTTATAAGGTCAAATCCAACCACTCAAGTTTCATTTTGTTTGTTTTAGCATGTATAATCATATATAAGTGTAAAATTTAGGGATAATATATGATCAACGCATTAAATTTGTGCGTAAGGGCCATATGACCATATCATGTACTCTGTAAATTTTTGGAATAACAAGCCAAAATCATACGTTATAATCTTATGAAACCAATGATATGGAAGCAATATATATATATATATATATATATATATATATATATATATATATAAAACATGCCCTTACAACTCAATTATTACATATATTCACATAACACCATAATTTCCCAATTATAGAGAATCACAGAAAACTTAAGCCATATTCATGAAACTTAAAAGACGTAAATTATAAATTGGGTTGAAGAAAATTACCCAAGCGTATAGTGAAATAGTAGGAGATGAATTGAAACCCTTGTCAAACTCTTCAATCACTCAACTCACACTTTACTCAACAATTTCTCAACTCTCTTTCTCTTTTCCCTCTCTGCTTAATGTCAGACTTAGGAAATTAATGAAGAAGGAAGATGTATTCAATAAATAAAAGCGACCGACGCCTTCAGGATTACGGGCGATCATGGATAAGCGCCTCAACTCCCACTAAGGCCACGTTTGGCTTAACAAAAATGGGTTTTAAAACCATTTAATTTAATAAAGCCTTATAATATAGTTTTAAATAATGTCACACCCATTATAAAATAAATCTAATATCTTATTTAATATAGTAAATTCTCATTAATTCACATAGTCACATAATTAAATTTCTCATTTAATAATAATATTAAATTATTAAATCTCTAATTAATAATTTAATTAATTGAAATAACATAGGCTTATTAAATATATTTCTTTTAATTCAAATAAGCTCACATAATCACATACTTCGAATAATAAAAATTCTCCACATTAATTTAATAAATATAACACATATAATTAAATTAATCTATCACAACTTCATTAATTAATTAATTAATCTAATAATTAATTCATCAAAAAATATTTATTCAATCTAATAAATATTAAAATTAAATTAAAAAATTACGGTTGTTACATAATAGATTAGTCTTGAAGAAATCATAGTGCATCAACTTGATTAACATTGTAGAAGTCAAGGCAGAAAACGTAGAGCCTGAAGATCGTAGTGTGCCTGCCTTGAATGAAACTCTTCGGACTTAAGTGAGAGTGGTCCCAACGAGTCTTTGAGTTAACTCCACGATCGTAGTGTCTTTGAAGGAAATATGAAATTTACAAGTCAACGATCGTAGTGAGCTCTCGGGAACGTAGAGTCAACAACACGAGCAAGAGAAGATCGTAGGGTGCGAAGGATAAAGGGAAATCGTAGTGCTCTCGACTAATAGCATCGTAATGTGCAAGTCAAAGACACTACGATCTAAATCGTAGAATGTGACAACCGTAATTTTGTAATTTAATTTTAATATTTATTAGATTGAATAAATATTTTTCGATGGATTAATTATTAGATTAATTAATTAATTGATGAAGTTGTGATAGATTAATTTAATTATATGTGTTATATTTATTAAATTAATGTGGAGAATTTTTATTATTCAAGTATGTGATTATTTCGAGCTTATCAATTAAAAGAAATATATTTAATAATTTATGTTATTTCAATTAATTAAATTATTAATTATAGATTTAATAATTTAATATTATTATTAAATGAGAAATTAAATATATGACTATGTGAATTTATGAGAAGTTATTATATTTTATTTATATTAAATAAGATATTTGATTATCAGGCAAATGGGTGTGACATGAATTAACTATGTGATAAAGTTTTATTAAATTAAATTGTTTTTGAAACCTATTCTAGCTAGGCAAACATGGCACTAAAGGGAGTTGGGGCCGCTTAACCCATGATTGGGTAACCACCACCAACGCGGCCATTGTTCATTATTTAGTTTACGTATTCTTTTATTTCTTCTTCATTATTTGCCTAAGTGCAGAAAGCATATGTAGAGAGAAATACAGAGAAAGAGTTGAGAAGTCGAGAGTTGTTAAGAGGATTGTGAGAGTCATCTGAGAAGGAATTCATCTTCCATTAATTATACTCTGGGTAATTCTCCTTCCCAAATTCTATTTTACGTCATTAAGTTTTTATAAGAAAATGGCTTTCAAAGTTTCTGTAAAGCCTCTGTGATTGAGAAAGGAGTAATATTTATGAGTTATTTATGGGTTAAGATGTATCAAATCGTATTTTATATATATATTGCATGATTCCATATCATCAGTTTCATAATATTACATCGTATTTGATTTCTACAAAATTATAGAGTATGGGTTTTGGCCTTATGGCCTTATAGGTGATATTTTATGTTTTGAACATATATTATCCCTAAATTTTACACTCGTATATTATTATGCATGTTGATACGAAGAGACCAAAGTTTAAATAAACGGATTCGGTGTTATAACGAATCCGTAGTGACAATTTTCATGTTTTATTTTCAAAACCTTCAAGAACATCCAGAACAGTGAAAGTAAATGTGTTAATTTTGCAAATTATGTGTTGTAACTTGTTAAAAATCATGTTAGATGAGTTAAGTAATCATTATATATGTATTACAATGAATGGGTAAGTCTAAATTCGTGTAAAAATAACTAATTGGAAGCTATGACCATATTCATGTATAATTTTACCTGTGATTGATTTTTGGCCTAATTTGGCCTTGTTATGTTAATGAGCAATGAGAATCGCATAAACCGCGAGAAAATGAGCCTAAATAACTTTCGCCCCCCTACAGCGTTACTAAACTAAATTACCCCATACAACAGCTAAAAAAAATAATAAAAAAAATTAAAAAATAAATATTTGATGAGAATTATTATTAAAATATTTATAAAATAAATTAAATATTTTAATTGAGATATTTATGGAATAAAATAAATATTTGATGAAAATTATTATTAAAATATTTATAAAATAAATTAAATATTTTAATTGAGATATTTATGGAATAAAATAAATATTTGATGAAAATTATTATTAAAATATTTATAAAATAAATTAAATATTTTAATTGAGATATTTATGGAATAAAATAAATATTCGATGAAAATTATTATTAAAATATTTATAAAATAAATTAAATATTTTAATTGAGATATTTATGGAATAAAATAAATATTCGATGAAAATTATTATTAAAATATTTATAAAATAAAGTAAATATTTTAATTGAGATATTTATGGAATAAAATAAATATTCGATGAAAATTATTATGAAATAATTTATTCGAGTGTAATAATAGTAAGAGAATAAAAATATTCTAATTTAATTAAGTAATTAAATTAGAAAGGTAATTATTTATTAAATAAAGTGGAGTTTATATTAAATAATTAAGTGAAAATATAACTAATGAATGTCGTGAATACATATGGTATGTGTGTAGGATTTGTGGTGAACGGAAGTAGTAATCGTTTAGCCTACACTTTACGATAGGCAAGTTTCTAACCCTACTTGTTATTATTGTTCAAGTTATTAGTTACCTCGAGTAAATTATCGTTACTATTATTCAAGTTCAATTGTTATATTAAAGATTTATTATCTTTTCAAAGCATGATTCAGTTATACAATAATTGTTCTATTGTATACTTCTTGAGATTATTATTCAAATCGAATATCATTATTGTTGAACCTTATTAGACTAGTGAACTTTATTGATTCAACTAGTCCTTAGTTGATGAACGTTCTAAATTTCAGAACCTTATTGAATTATCCAAACCAAACTTCCTTTGGTGCGAACTCGAATGTCAAACTGAGATGAACAACCCTTCAAAGGGATTTACTTATGCGTTAGCGTTAAGATATTGTGCACAGTATGGTACTAAGGGCTGATCCCCCTAAGTACGAGAAGAAAGGTCCATAGTCTTATGACTGTTAAAGGTTTCAAGTATAACCCTTGATAACCTAGGACATAGTTCAAGGTCTTATGACCCTCAGAATTCTTTGGATTCTTGTTATTCATTCTTGATTCAAAAGTTGAGCTTTCATTCAGATGTTTTTGATTTACTCGCATGTTATTATACTGTTATTTCATTATTGTTATACTTGTGGGCAATCGTGCTCACTCTGGCGTAATAATAATATTTCAGTTAAGAACGAGAGAACAGACGAGCCTTCCACTAGTAAAGGCAAGGGCAAGATTAGCAAGTAATGAAGACTATTTGTTTATGGGGTTGTGTAATGACATTTAGAATTGATGTTACTTAAGACTTAATTGTTATGTTTCCGCACAGATATTTTAAGGTTAGATTAACCTGGGATTTATTTAGTTATGCAATTGATGTAACCCCATAATGGGAGAGAGTTATTATTTATTCTATCTATTGTATGGTTGTATTTTATTTATGGGTAGATAGATAGATAGATGATGTTTGTACAGTGAACACCAAATCTCGTGGAAATGGAAGTACCGGATTTGGGGGTGTCACAGGTTGGTATCAAAGTTGTAAGGTTATGAACCTTAGGTGGGGGGAACAACCTTAGGTAGTAGCCTTGTAGGAGATCGAGAACATAGTAGTGGTAAACTCTTATCGAGTTCTAAGAAATGAATTTCTAAATTCATTAAAGATAATAAAAGACTTTATGTGCTTATGTGTTAATCTATGTGTTCGCTAAGTACAGATTAGTAACTAAAACTTAAAATTTTGTTGTCGGGGATGTCGGATATTGGAGGAGCTAGTCGAGTTGGGGAGGAGGAACCCCGATTACCTATAGGAGGAGGAGCCCGAGACATTCATGTGTCGTCGGGAACAAGCTTGTCAGAGAGAGAGTCATCTCGATGATCACCTTGTCGTTGGTCGGAGGCGTGGCCGGGAGGCCGATCCGCAGGAGGAGGATCCGAGGAAGAAGAAGAAGAAGAGGAGTTCCCACTGAACTCCCTTGATGCAGAGATGTATGACGCACTCTATGATCGTAACGTAGAGTTGCAGGATACTGTTCGGGATTTGACTGAGCAGGCGGTTAGTCAGCAGATTACTATTGAGCAGAAGGATAGAGAGATTGTGACTCTTCACACACGTTTAGGAAACGTGGAGTGGGATCTGGTTCACGAGAAAGGTCAGACCAAGGATAAGTCCGCAGAGATAGAGAAGTTAAAGAAGGATCTGAAGGAGACCTCAGAGAGGCTTGCCATAGCAGAGGAGGGCTGGGTACAAGAGTCACGCGCCGTCGATCGTCGTGAGATGATGATCGCCATGCGAAGAAGGCTAAACTTGAGGAGACATACTCTACACTACAAAATGCAATGAATGTGGTCCAAGATCGAGTTAGGAAGTATCCAATCCAGTTTGAGGATCTATCATCATATATGCTAGATCGTAGAACGATGTGCCGCATCATGGAGGAGGAACGTAGCAAGGCTATCCAAATACTTGACGCATAAAGATGATAGAATTTGTTTAATTATGTGAAAGACTTAATTAGTTTTTATATGTAAATTTTGACGTGTTTATGAACGAAAGAATATTTGAATGTTTTAAATCCTGTGGATTCTTTTTTCCAGGATAGTTGATGTAAATAGCAGTTATGCTATCGTTTAATGTTAAAACTTTGATTTGAATGAAAATATATCAAGTTGTTTGAGATGATGTGTTAAGTGATATGTTAAATTGTTGAGTAATGCCTTAACTATTTAGAGAAATAAATAAAGTTCTAATAAAGCGTTTATTTAATAGAAAAATGCCGCCAAGAAGGCGACCAAATAAATCGACCTTCACCCGAGAGAAGGGTCAACGAATAACAACAACAACACCACCAACCCCAATTCTGTCGTTAGTTGGTGAATTTTCGGCCGAGCAATTAATAAGCAACCACAAGCCCCACCAAACACCACGTTCAAGGATTTCAAGGCGGTGGGACCGCCAGAGTTTAAAGGTTCTATGAACCCAATCGAAGCTCAAACATGGGTTATGGAGATGGAGAAGGTGTTTGACGTCGCGAGAGTAAGGGAAGACCGAGAAGACAAAGATATGCAACATTCATGTCAAGTAAAAGCCGCCTATTGGTAAGGTAAACAAAGTACGGGAGGAGAAGATGTAATAAGCGGGAGAGATTTAAGGAGATGTTTTTCGAGATGTATTTTTTGACTAGTTCGCAAAACCAAATGGAAGTTCAAGTTTTGGAGTTGAAACAGGGGAATATTTTCGTAGCAGATTATGTGGCAAGGTTCAACGAATTGGCTAAGTTCGCCACATATCAAGTGCATCCGACGAGAGAAAGGCAAGGCGTTTGACGGTGGACTGAAGCCACGGTTGTATAAGAAGGTGTCAATGTTCCAATTGAACACTTTTGCTGGAGTGTTAGAGAAGGCCATACTCGCTGAAGGTGGAAGCGATGCGGTATCTAAATATAATCAGGATCAGAAGAAGAAAAAGAGTGAAAATGAAGGAATTAACAAGATTGGTGGAAGTAGCACGGGAGGTAATAATAATCAGAAGAGAAAGTGGTCCGATAACTCGTCAGTTGGAAGTCAACAAGGAGGGCAAAAGAAGAAGATTGAAGTGTGCTCAACCTGCGGAAAAGCTCATCTGGGAGTTTGCATGAAGGGAAAACGAGTATGCTACAATTGTGGTCGGAAGGCCACATAGCACCTAAATCGTTCTAAACCAAAGAAGGGTGCTCGCTTCACTTGTGGCTCAAAGGATCATCTTGCAAGGATTGTCCTAAGAAGGGATCTGGAGGAGCAGGATCGAGGAGGAATAGAGAAACAACGGTGGAAGCACTTCGACTATAACAGACTAATCGCAACCAAACCGACCGAGCCGCCCCGCCGGAACATTCAACACGATGATTCAGGATGATCTCTGAGGTCTCGCGATGTGGTGTCGGTATCATTCCGATCAATAAAGTTAATGCTTATGTATTATTTGATTCGGTGCTACTTGTTCATTTATAGCCGATGACTTTGCCAAGAACTTAGAATTGCCTAAGGATGAGTTAGAATACCCCATGAACATAAAAATTGCGAATAGAGAAATTATTCTGTTGAAAGCACGTGCACAAGAAGCGTAGAGTGGATATTAAGGGTAACATTATGAACGTAGATCTTATCCCTATTCGACTTGGAGAATTCGATATTATCTTGGGTATGGACTAGTTATCCAATTATGGGGCGGTAATTGATTGCCAGAAGAAGCGTATTAACCTTATGACTCCGTCAAAGGTTGTGTTTTATGGTAGTAAGTCGCCTAGACAAGCAAGTTGTCTGACGATGATGCAGGCCAGGAAGTTGTTAAGACAAGGTTGTGTAGGATATCTAGCTTACATAGTCGATATTCGTAAAGAAAATCCTAAAATAGAGGAGATACCCGGTGAGAGAGGATTTCACAGACGTATTTTTGGATGATTTGCCGGGACTTCCACCAGATAGAAGCGGTTGAATTCGTGATCGATTTGGCTCGAGAGCGGTTCCAATATCGAAGGCACCATACCGAATGGCAGCCGGTAGAGATGAAAGAGCTGATGGTTCAACTACAAGAATTACTAGACAAGAAGTATATCCAACCAAGCGTATCACCGTGAGGAGCGCCGGTTTTATTCTTAAAGAAAAAAGATGGGACAATGCGGCTCTGCATCGACTATAGAGAATTGAATAAGGTCACAATCAAGAATAGATATCCATTACCGCGAATCGACGACTTGTTCGATCAGTTAAAGGGAGCGAGATACTTTTCAAAGATAGATTTGAGGAGTGGTTATCATCAACTGAAGGTGAGACCAGAAGATGTACCGAAGATAGCATTCAGAACCCGATACGGTCACTATGAATTTCTGGTAATGTCATTTGGTCTAACAAATGCTCCTGCAGCATTTATGGGCTTAATGAATGGAGTGTTCAAGCCGTTTTTGGACAAATTCGTAGTGGTATTTATAGATGACATTTTGGTATATTCGAAAACCAAGGAAGAACATGAAGAACATTTGAGGGTGACATTAGAGACGTTAAGAAGAGAGAAGTTGTACGCTAAATTTTCAAAATGTGAATTCTGGATTGAAAGGGTACAATTTCTTGGACATGTGATCGATAGGGACGGAATTTCGATGGATCCCTCCAAAGTTGAAGCTGTGATTAATCGGGATCACCAAGACGCCATTTAAGTAAGAAGTTTTCTTGGATTGGCAGGTTATTACAGAAGATTCATTCAGGATTTTTCCAAGATCGCAACCCCGTTGACGAATCTAACTAGAAAATCGATGAAATTTGTTTGGATGGAGAAGTGTGAGGAAAGCTTTCAAGAATTAAAGAAGAGGTTAAGTTCAGCCCCTGTGTTATCTCTTCCAGATGACACAGGAAATTTTGTTGTATATAGTGATGCGTCGCACAAAGGACTTGGCTATGTGCTCATGCAAAATGGCAGAGTCATTGCGTACGCGTCACGACAACTGAAAGATTATGAGAAGGGGTATCCGACCCATGACTTGGAGTTAGCTGTAGTAGTTTTTGCTTTGAAAATATGGAGGCACTATCTCTATGGGGAGAAGTGTGAAATATATACAGACCACAAGAGTCTGAAATATATTTTTACACAGAAAGACTTGAATATGCGCCAAAGAAGGTGGTTGGAGTTAATTAAGGACTACGATTGTGAGATTCTATACCATCCGGGTAAGGCAAATGTGGTGGCCGACGCCTTAAGTAGAAAGGGTCGGGAGAAACTGATGTTGTTAACCGTATAGGAGGAGTTAATTTCAGCAATGGAGAAGCTGGAATTGGAAGTGAAGTATCCTATGGAGATTGATGAGAAAATATTTCAGATGCAATCCGGTATAACCCTCTTGGATAAAGTTAAGGAGGCTCGACGGGACGAAGAATGTAAAATGTGACAAAGAAGATATCTGAAGGAACCAGAACCAAGATTTAAGATGGATAAGGAAGGAATACTGAGATTTGATAATAGAATTGGGTACCGCCAGTTCAAGAGATTAAGGAAGATATTTTAAGCGAGGCTCATAGTTCACGATATTCGATTCACCCTGGTAGTACCAAGATGTACCAAGATCTTAGACAACATTTCTGGTGGCCGAATTTGAAACGTGATGTCGCAGAATGTGTTGCCAAGTGTCTGACCTGTCAGAAAGTGAAAGCAGAACATTAGAGACCGAGTGGATTGCTTCAATCGTTGGAAATCCCAGAATGGAAATGGGAACATATTACAATGGACTTCGTGGTTGGCCTTCCGATGACTCAGAAAGGCTACGACGTAGTATGGGTTATCGTTGACCGACTGTCAAAATCCGCACACTTCCTTCCAAACAAAATCAGATTCAACTTAGATCAGTTGGCAAGATTATATGTGAAAGAGATTATTTCGAGGCACGGAGTGCCGGTGTCAATTGTTTCTGATAGAGATCTGCGCTTCACATCAAATTTATGGAAACGTTTTCAGGAATGCATCGGTACGCAATTGCGAATGAGTACAGCTTACCACCCTCAAACAGACGGACAGAGTGAGAGAACGATTTAGACATTAGAAGATATGCTAAGAGCTTGTGTGATGGACTTTAAAGGAAATTGGGATGATCACCTACCATTAGTAGAGTTCTACACAACAACAAGCATTACCACGCTAGTATTGGAATGCCACCCTATGAAGCGTTATACGGCAGAAAGTGCAGAACTCCACTATATTGGGATGAAGTTGGCGAAAGACAACTACTAGGCCCGGAATTGGTACAACAAACAGCAGACATAGTCAAGGTGATTCGAGCAAGATTGACAATAGCTCAAGATAGACAGAAGAAATACGCCGATCCACACCGTAAGAATGTTGAGTTCGAACCAGGTAGTTATATGTTCTTAAAGGTCTCTCCTTGGAAAGGAAAGATCAGATTCAGAAAGAAGGGAAAATTGAGCCCAAGATTCATCGGACCCTTTGAAGTTCTGAGAAGGGTCGGAGAAGTTGATTATGAGGTAGACTTACCTCCATCTCTAGAGAATGTCCACAATGTTTTCCATGTCTCAGTCTTACAACCCTACAAATTCGATTACAAGCATGTGATTGAATATGAACCCCTACATTTCGACAAATACTTGTCTTACAAAGAAATTCCTGTTCAAATTATCGACCGAAAAGAACAAGTTCTGAGAAATAAAGTAATACCTTCTGTTAAGGTAATTTGGAGGAACCACAACGCTGAAGAAGCTACGTGGGAACTCGAAGAGAATATGATGAAGAATTATCCTCATTTATTTACTTAGATTGTTATATGTGATTTTGGGGATGTAATCTTTGTAAGGGGGAGAATGTGTGGGACAAATTTTTGAGTTGTGATTCGGGGATGTAATCCTTTTAAGAGGGAAAGATGTGACAACCGTAATTTTGTAATTTAATTTTAATATTTATTAGATTGAATAAATATATTTCGATGGATTAATTATTAGATTAATTAATTAATTGATGAAGTTGTGATAGATTAATTTAATTATATGTGTTATATTTATTAAATTAATGTGGAGAATTTTATTATTCGAAGTATGTGATTATTTGAGCTTATTGAATTAAAAGAAATATATTTAATAAGCCTATGTTATTTTAATTAATTAAATTATTAATTAGAGATTTAATAATTTAATATTATTATTAAATGAGAAATTAAATATATGACTATGTGAATTTATGAGAAGTTATTATATTTTATTTATATTAAATAAGATATTTGATTATTGTGCAAGTGGGTGTGACATGAATTAACTATGTCATAAAGTTTTATTAAATTAAATTGTTTTTGAAACCTATTCTAGCTAGGCAAACATGGCACTAAAGGGAGTTGGGGCCAGTTAACCCATGACTGGGTAACTGACCACCAACGCGTCAGTTGTTCATTATTTAGTTTACGTATTCTTTTATTTCTTCTTCATTATTTGCCTAAGTCTGAAAAAGCATATAGAGAGAAATACAGAGAAAGAGTTGAGAAGTCGAGTTGTTAAGAGGATTGTGAGAGTCATCCGAGAAGGAATTCATCTTCCATTAATTATACTCTGGGTAATTCTCCTTCCCAAATTCTATTTTACGTCATTAAGTTTTTATAAGAAAATGGCTTTCAATGTTTCTGTAAAGCCTCTGTGATTGAGAAAGGAGTAATATTTATGAGTTATTTATGGGTTAAGATGTATCAAATCGTATTTTATATATATATATATTGCATGATTCCATATCATCAGTTTCATAATATTACATCGTATATGATTTCTACAAAATTACAGAGTATGGGTTTTGGCCAAAAACGTGATATTTTATGTATTGAACGTATATTATCCCTAAATTTTACACTCGTATATTATTATGCATGTTGATACGAAGAGACCAAAGTTTAAATAAACGAATTCGGTGTTATAACGAATCCGTAGTGACAATTTTCATGTTTTATTTTCAAAACCTTCAAGAACATCCAGAACAGTGGAAGTAAATGTGTTGATTTTGCAAATTATGTGTTGTAACTTGTTAAAAATCATGCAAGATGGGTTAAGTAATCATTATATATGTATTACAATGATTGGATAAGTCTAAATTCGTGTAAAAATAACTAATTGGAAGCTATGGCCATATTCATGTATAATTTTACATGTGATTGATTTTTGGCCTAATTTGGCCTTCATATGTTAATGAATCGCAGAATGAGCTATGAAGCGCAAAAAATGAGTTCAGGTAACTTAGCCCTCGTGGCGTTACTAAACTAAATTACCCACTTCGCTTGAGCGGTTAAAAAAAAAATAAAAAATAAATATTTGATGAGAATTATTATTAAAATATTTATAAAATAAATTAAATATTTTAATTGAGATATTTATGGAATAAAATAAATATTCGATGAAAATTATTATGAAATAATTTATTCGAGTGTAATAATAGTAAGAGAATGAAAATATTCTAATTTAATTAAGTAATTAAATTAGAAGCGTAATTATTTGTTAAATAAAGTGGAGTTTATATTAAATAATTAAGTGAAAATGTAACTAATGAATTCGTGAATAAATATGGTATGTGTGTAGGATTTGTGGTGAACGGAAGTAGTAATCGTTTAACCTACGCACGAGGCAAGTTTCCTAACCCTACTTGTCATTATTGTTCAAGTTATTAGTTACCTCGAGTAAATTATCGTTACTATTATTCAAGTTCAATTGTTATATTAAAGATTTATTATCTTTTCAAAGCATGATTCAGTTATACAATAATTGTTCTATTGTATACTTCTTTAGATTATTATTCAAATCGAATATCATTATTGTTGAACCTTATTAGACTAGTGAACTTTATTGATTCAACTAGTCCTTAGTTGATGAACGTTCTAAATTTCAGAACCCTTATTGAATTATCCAAACCAAACTTCCTTTGGTGCGGACTCGAATGTCAAACTGAGATGAACAACCCTTCAAAGGGATTTACTTATGCGTTAGCGTTAAGATATTGTGCACAGTATGGTACTAAGGGCTGATCCCCCTAAGTACGAGAAGAAAGGTCCATAGTCTTATGACTGTTAAAGGTTTCAAGTATAACCCTTGATAACCTAGGACATAGTTCAAGGTCTTATGACCCTCAGAATTCTTTGGATTCTTGTTATTCATTCTTGATTCAAAAGTTGAGCTTTCATTCAGATGTTTTTGATTTACTCGCATGTTATTATACTGTTATTTCATTATTGTTATACTTGTGGGCAATCGTGCTCACTCTTGCGTAATAATAACATTGCAGTTAAGAACGAGAGAACAGACGAGCCTTCCACTAGTAAAGGCAAGGGCAAGATTAATAAGTAATGAAGACTATTTGTTTATGGGGTTGTGTAATGACATTTAGAATTGATGTTACTTAAGAATTAATTGTTATGTTTCCGCACAGATATTTTAAGGTTAGATTAACTTGGGATTTATTTAGTTCTGCAGTTGATGTAACCCCATAAGGGGAGAGAGTTATTAATTATTCTATCTATTGTATAGTTGTATTTTATTTATGGGTAGATAGATAGATGATGTTTGTACAGTGAACACCAAATCCCGTGGAAATGGAAGTACCGGATTTGGGGGTGTCACATAGAACATCACGATCCAAATCGTAGAGCATCATCTATCTAATGTCAGAAAACGTCGAGCCTCATAATCTGTGTTTTCAACAAGTGAGAAATGGATCTCAGATGCTGCAGTACTCATCAGTCCCAGATTGTATAAAATATCCTTAGTATACAACAAAGAAGCGTATTGAAGAAGCTAAGGATAGTACTATGGATAAGAGGGATAAAACACCTTTTTCGGAAACCACCACTGAAAGTGTCAAATAATGCGTAATTCGAGGAAGATGTGCGTAAATGTCTCCATAACATGAGACTGAGAAAGTTCAGATGCATTTAATGCCACAACGGATGGATCCGACGGATAGTTTTCAACATCACATATATACAGATCAGACAGATGAGAGAGAAGGTAAGCAAGCAATCAAACATTCAACGTGAAGAATTCTCTAAGGCTCTACTCTACGATCTAAGAAATATCAAAGCTTGTTCAGGTACTCAGTTCTTAACGAACCAGTGCTTACACAATAACTAAGTAGCAATGTTCAAGAACGTAACAACAACCATCAATCAAGTGAAGAAGAGTACCAAGTCTGCTGGACTTGAAGAGTTCATAGTGAACTATAAGAAAGCCAAGTCTGCTAGACTTGAAGAGTTTAAGAGTGAACTAGAAGAAGTTCCTAGACTGCTGGTCTAGAAGGACTCTGTGTGATTCAGAAGATTGTAAAAGCCATCCTTAGTGGATATCCTACTCGTTGAGTAGAAGAGTGGACTAGGAGCTTTGAGTGCTCTAAACCACTTAAAAACAATTGTGTCGTATACATTCATGCTATAACTGCTATATCTGCTATAACTGCCTTACTCGCTCATAACTCCATTGCTTGGTAAAGAAGATTAAAACAAATAATAATTCCGCTAAGTTTAAATCATTATCTAAGAACTAGTTAAAACGAAAAGATTTTCATATATCTATTCAACCCCCCCTTCTAGATAACTTGTGCTTACTAGGAACTAACAACCTCTTCATTTGCTACCTTAATATTTAAAGGTATAGGCAAATTTTTGGGAAGTAATCCTAATCGTCTAGCAAAATCACATGCGATACACGAACAAGTAGCACCCGAGTCAAACAGCACGTATGCATTTAGGTCGTTAATCGAAATAATACCTGCGACTACGTCCCCTGAGGCCATCACATCTTGGACGGTCATGTTAAAAGTACGGGCCATCGGCCTACCCGGCTGCGCTGGACCTCCAATAACTAACTTACCGCTATTGGCACCCCGGTTCCCGTCCGTCCCCTTCTTCGGGCAATTCTTTTCCATGTGGTCAGTGGACCCACACACAAAGCATCTGTGGTTCTTCTTCAAACTTGGGAAGTTAGGCGCAATGTGCCCCTCCTGTCCATAATTATAGCATACAACCTTACCCTTGAGACATACTCCTAAATGAGTCTTCCCACAGGTCTTGCAGGCCTCCATCCTCCTCTTCGGGTCTCCTTGTTTCACTCCGGTATTCCCAGAGCTATATTTCGCTTATACCCTTCACCACTCCCGCTGGCTCCTTCGACCTTTGCTCCCCCTCCACTTTCCCTTTATTTTTCTTGTCTTTGTGGTACTGGCTCAACGCCTCGCTACCACCTTCGGCGATTATCCCCTTCTCTAATATGGTTCCAAAGGAAGTACTTTGGAACACGGATATGCGGTTATAGAGCCAGAGTTTCAAGCCCTGCTCGAACCGTTGAGCTTTCTCGACCTCGGTGTCCACTTGGTGTGGAGCGAACCTCGCCAGTTCATTAAACTTGGCGGAATATTGGGGAACCGTCATGTCCCCTTGCTTCAAGTCCAGAAACCGCATCTCCATCCGTCCCTGCATACTCGTGGGAAAGTAGTTCTCAAAAAATATCTCTTTGAACCTCACCCACGTTAGAACCTCTATCTCAACCCTAGCTTGCTTATCCTCCCACCAAAAGTTGGCCTCTCCCTTCATCATGTAGGTTGCGAAGGCAGCCTTTTGGGCCTTGTCGACATTTTCTATGACAAATGGCTTCTCGATTTCCTTCACCCACGTTTGGGCTTCGATAAGGTCCGTAGTTCCTTTGAACTCCAGCGGACCCACACTTTTAAAATCCTTAAACGTAGTAGCTCGTGCTACACCAGGATTTACGGGGATGTTAGCGCAGTTCTATTAAACGCTGCTGTTAAAAGATTTACAAACTCCTGCATGGGTTAACCGAACCTCCCTCTGGTTGATTTATGTTCGCGCCTTGATTACGTGGTACTCTTCTTGGCGGCATTTTGCTGTTAAAATAAATAACACATTTCATTATCATTAATTTCCTGTTAGTTATTTATTATTCAATTTTAAACAATAACTGAAACATTCATTACTCAACATGTTCTGAAAAGGACTTATATTGATTCATTGTAGTATAACACTACATCGGTTACATTACCCAGCCTAAGCTGATTACATTACTTTCCCGCAATTGCTTTCCAAAAGTTGGGATTTACAAAAGACTACCCTTTGTTATACAAAAGAGGGTTTTACGTCACTACTAGATACAGAATATTTACATCTCTAAACTACTCTAGCTACTACTAGATTACATACGCTTTAAGGCATTCTCAAAATCCGCCTTGGCAAGAGCCATGATAATATCATCACGGTGATAGTATGTCAGCGTCGCGCCTATTTCTACGGGATAACAAGCTACCTGCTGCTGGAAATCCGTATGAGAACTCCTATGAACATTAGACATTCTCCCTATCTTTTGCTTCTTGGTCTTTAGCTCCCCCCTGAGCTCAAAGACCTCTTGTTTCAGCTCATGGACCTTATCCTTAGCCAAAACCCTCTCATCGTGCTCTTATTCCCACATGGACTCCACGTCCGTCTTATCCTCTATAACAGCCTGGAGCTCTGCTTTCAGCTCCTTAACCTCCTGACAGTAATGTATGTTTCTATCCAATACTGACATGAAAAATGACATCATGGACTCCCTTGGATCCATCTCTGCTGCTATAGCTACGGGGTTGAAGGACACCAGCTCCACCTCCATCTCTTCCTCCAGCATGCCGTCGAACACGAACATGAGGTCTAAGTTCTCTGAGTCTCCAGACTCGACCACTACTACCTCGGGATCTGCTGCTAGGGTGTTCGGTATGATCTCTATCTAATTAACCGACCCTTCGCTGACTACCTGTACGTCTCTATTTTCTCCTGACATCTACAACAACACTAAAAGTTTGATTAGTATACGTCAGTAGAATAATAAAAACACATAACACATAACATGTATGCTAAATTAAGATTTAGAAAGAGAACTTGGTTTTACGGTGAAAAATATATATACGAATATATGTTTTGTAGAAATATCAAAAGTTATGTATGCTAACTGAGGAATTGAACTATACATGTTAATTTGTTATATGTTGGTATACTTGTATTTCAAAGGAATCAAATTTGGTTGATAACAGTGAAAAGTTCGTTCACTGTACTTTAGATATCAACAATGGAGTTTTGAGTTTTAACCAAATATTATTTTAGTGATTTAAATCTTTTAAATTTGTTATTCAATTGTTGGAAATTGGTATATGGATAATTGTTAACAATTATGTGTAGTTTATATTAGTTATACATGTTGTTTGGGGCGAATTATTGTTACAAATTTAAGACAGTAGCTTTGGCTCTGTTCTTCGTTTTGGTTCTGTGTTTCGCTACCTCACGTCAAAATTGCGCCTAACGCTAAATTTTGCACAGGCGTCAAAGTTCGAGTCCCAAATGTCAAAATGGGCGAGAGCTCGCGCTCAAGGCTGGTACTCGCCCAAGACCGGTACTCGCGCCCCCGGTGCCACTGATCGCGCCACGCGCGCATCGCTGATCCGCTAAGGCCGGAAAAAGTTGTCTGAGTTGGGCAGTTTTGACCTCCTGTAGTAAAATGGCCATAACTTTCTTATACAAACTCTGATTGAGTTGATTCAAGATGATCCGGAACGAGGACGAATAGACCTACAACTTTCATGCTTTAAGTTTTTTAATTTGAGGTCTGTAACAGTAGTCAAAATAGCCATATTTAGGACTATTGTGTATTTGGAGCCAATCGGAGGGCATCAGGATGCACGAATGCAAGTGCAACCCTTTGGGTATTAGTATAACTTAATGATAACATGTTGGACATGTAATAGGATGTTGTATAAAGTTGTTAATGTGCATGTGGTGCAATGACATGATCACTTAAGTAGTTGTAATAAAGCTAAAAAGTAATGTTCATGAAAAGATGTGATGTTGTTTAAACTTAAACTTAGTTAGTAGCTATACTAAGAGTAATAAAGTAACTCATAAAGGTAATGTTAGTGTAACTAATTTGTATTGTCAAGACATATGGTATGTGTAGGACTTGGGGTGAACGTGAATAGTAATTGTTTAACCTACGCACGAGGCAAGTTCTCTAACTCTACTTTTATAATTGTGCAAGTTTCTAAACCTATCTTTTTACATTAAGCAAGTTCTCTAACTCCATCCTCTCGTTGAGTTAGTTTGTTGTGTTTAAGTAAGTTTTCTAATTCTAAAGCTTCGTTATGCAAATTTCATATGCTATACTTTATTGAGTAAAGTATTTCCATTAAGCAACTTCATTGTATCCAGTTATTCATGATGATACAAGTTTCCCATCTCCACACTTTCGTTGAGATAGTTATTATGATTATGCAAGTTTTCTTAACTCTAAACTTGTTATATTAGCATGCAAGTACCTTTAGTTTATCGTTCAAGTTATTATTTGTTGTGCATGCTTGATATTAAATTCTAAGATGTAACCTTAACTTAATGTTATTCAAAGCAAGGTATGATGTGTTATTCAATAGTTATGCTATTAGATTATCCCTAAAGCATGAACTTAGAAAGCTAAATATTTATTAGGTTATGATTATTCAATAACATAGTGTTATTATCTTTTATTCAACTAATCCTTAGTTGATGTCCGTTGAATTCAA
Organism: Panax quinquefolius; assembly: GCA_020205615.1. NCBI lineage: Eukaryota > Viridiplantae > Streptophyta > Magnoliopsida > Apiales > Araliaceae > Panax > Panax quinquefolius. The sequence continues at coordinate 91,217,211 of CM035164.1, forward strand.
ATTACCTTGAAGTGTATCCAAACCAAACTATCTTTGGGGCGGACTTGTACTCAAAATATCGAGATGAACAACCTATTTATAGGGGTTACGCTTAGTTTTGTACTTTCATATTTGAAATATTTGTATACAATACATGTACGAAGGGTTGATCCCCCTAAGTACCTTAAAGTCATTATGGTCGTATGACTATAAAAGTTTAAGTTGAAAGATTACTTATAACTGTTGACAAGGTTCGTGGTCATTAGACCCTCAGTGAATGTTAAGATGTTAATAGGACTTATTATTTAGTTCTATTGAGCCCCTGAATGGGCAAGGAATGTTTAAGATGTTAATAGAACCTATTGTTCAGTCCTATTGAGCCCCTGAATGGGCAGAGAATGTAAAAGTTATTCATTGTTATTTCAAGTGAGCCTTGTTTGCTCACCCTTGCCTGTAAAATCCTTACAGCTAAAGATAGAAAGGGTGACGTACCTAGCACCACTAAAGGAAAGGGAAAGATGAACAAGTACTGAAGACTTGTAATAGTTTTGATAGTTTTATTATCAGACTTTGATTTAAAGAATGTAATGAAATTTATTTAAATTTTCCGCATACATGCTTTTAATTCACATAGCAAATATAAAGATTGAGTTCCTTACTCAATCATCATTATTAGCCAAAACAATGCAGTCATATATTGACTTTAACATTTCATGATTTCAACATGCATACAATATCATGCAATTTAAAATAGTTCATCAAGTCCACATAGAAAATAGGAACCGAAAGACTTGCCTTGATCGTTGTTTACCAATAATAGTTTAACAGCTTACAGTTATCTGCACTTCATGTGCCCTACACAATTATATAATCATACACATCAACTATTAGTCACATAACAACACATAGTAATTGTAATGTAAACTCCACTCCACATCTCATAATCATTCCTATTAATTAGCACACAATGTTCAATTAGATTGTGTTAACTTTTTGACTTATGACTCACTATATTTCATAATCGAAGTTCATTCAAGTGCTTAAGTCTTGCTAGGACTACTTATTGGTTTTATATTAAACCCATTTCATATCCTATAATATTCATTTCAATTGAATTGAAACACTTTTTAAGTTCGTTAACACTTGGCACGACGTTTCGACGTTCATTCGTCACACGCCCGATTTGTCTCTCTTGTGTATGCTTACTATGCTTCTATAACTTATCTAATACATTATTTATTAATGTTAAGCATCATTGTATTTACTAACATACATGTTTTATAACTTAGGACATCATCTTTTATGGTCAGGAGCACTACACATGCATATGTGCATGCCCGAATAGACCTATTAGTCCATTTTTAACGAAAATGATAAACGTTCGTGAACGTTCAACGCTCGTTTCTTCGTTCTAAGTCGGAATTTGGTCATTTTCGAGTCCGCAACTCTTTAACACCAAATAGGACTTGTCTCCATCAACAACTAACGTTTTCAAGTTCAAACACAAAATCCAACTTCCATTTTGAGAATTTCACGAATTCGACGATTATCGTCCAATCATGTGAATTTCGGCAAAACTTTATTACTAACGATTTGTTCATCATTCCAAATGGATTCATTTATTAACTAAACATGTCAACCTACATATTATAACAACTTCTCTTTAAATTAGGTTATGGCTTATTCTTTATATGTTCATAACTTAACAAATTCTCCAATATAAGGTTTTCATTTCCTTATGACTGATTCTTGAATTAAGTCCTTTATACAACATTCTTGAATCTTATGAATCCTACTAAATTCTTAAAGTAATCATATAACAAGTTCATTATTGTTCTTCATAAGTTCATAACTTATTTAGGTTTGAATTGCTTATTCCTTACTTATTCGGCTTAAGTCCATTAATCATCCATTTCTTAAGTTTTCTTAGCATATATGTTCATTAGGTTACACTTCTCTTATCACCCTACAATGATAGAGATAGAATATATAAGATCATGAGATCAATTACCTTTGATGACTAGCTTCTCCTTCTTGAAAATCTAGTAATTGAAGGTTGGACTTATAAGTGCTTATTCTCTCTACCAATTAAGTTGCTTTGTAGTGGAAGTTGTTAGATTATTTGAACAAGCAAAAATGAAATGTGAGCTTGCTATTTATAGAAGTCTCTAAGCTAGGGCATAATGGTCATTAAGACCTCCCACATCCTTAACAAACCTCCTTACTATTCCTTCCTTAATGCCCAAGTATACTTGCTCCCTACATCCAATACTTGGCCACCACATAAAGGTCTTGGTCACCAAGTTCACCCATGGGTTTCCCTATGGATCAAGCTAGCCCATTGGATAATTTCATTGGGCTTAGGTTTAATCAATTAGATTATTCTTTTGGGTTTTCATTAATTTAGTTTGGGCTTCATATTAACCAATTCTTGGGCTAAACATTCCTACACTTGGGCTTGCTCCTTAATGCTATTGGACTTTACACTTCACACAAGATTACACTAATTCATTTCATTAGACTTTAATTCTTAACGCTCTCGAATTAAGTCCGCATGCGAAATATTGCGTTTTCCATACTTAGATTATTATTACATAATCCATCTCACCTCGATATTATAACGTTACGTATTTCTCGGAAGTTCAAAAATAATTCCCGAGCGGAAAATGATGAATAGTGTTTTTCAGAAAATTTCTCGGAAAGCTTTTATTTTCTTCTTAGAAATTCAAACACTTTAATTACTTCACATCGTTAAAATACTACGACGTTTCAACGTCTCTAGGTTATAGAACAACATTCATCTTACTAACACATAATAATAATAAATAATATTATTTTATTAATTATTAAATTGATTTACAAAAGGTTCGATTTTCCGGGGCGTTACACTCTCTCCTCCTTATAAGGATTTTGTCTCCAGAATCTCGCTAAAATAAAAAAAAAATTACTCAAACAATTGAGGGTAATTCTTCTTCATCTTTTCTTCCAATTCCCACGTTGCTTCTTCGAGATTGTGGTTCTTCCATAACACCTTTACAGACGGTATAACTTTGTTCCGTAGAACTTGCTCTTTTCGATCGATGATTTGAGTTGGCACTTCCTCATAGGTTAAGTCTTTCTCGACATGAATTGGCTCATACTCTATTACGTGTTTGTAATCAGGCTTATAGGGTTGTAATACAGATACGTGAAACACGTTGTGTATTCGTTCTAGGTCAGGAGATAATGCTACCACCTAAGCTACCCCTCCCACTTTTTCTAATATCTCAAAAGGTCCTATAAACCTGGGACTGAACTTTCCCTTCTTTCCAAAGCGTATCTTTCCTTTCCAGGGAGATACTTTTAGAAATACATCTGAGCCTACTTCAACTCCCTATTTACTCGATGCAAATCAGTAAACTTCCTTTGTCCATCTTGAAGTCGCTACCAATCGCATTCAGATAGCTTCATTTATATCCATTGCTTCTTGCACCAATTCTGGTCCTTGCATTCAGCGTTCTCCAACTTCATCCCAATACAATGGTGTTCTGCATTTCCTTCCGTACAAGGCTTTGTAAGGCGACATACCTATGCTTGCATGATAACTATTGTTATACGCAAACTCTACTAACGGTAGATGATCATCCCAGCTACCCTTGAAATCCATGACGCAAGATCATAACATATCTTCTAACGTCTGAATTGTTCTCTCGCTCAGTCCATCGGTTTGTGGATGATATGACATACTCAACTTCAACTGTGTGCCCAACTGCTCTTGCAGACTTCTCCAAAAGTTCGACGTGAATTGTGGGTCACGATCTGACACAATCGAAACTGGTACTCCATGTCTGGAAATAATTTCTTTAACATAAAGTTTAGCTAATTGGTCTAAGTTATACTTAACCCGAATTGGCAAAAAGTGAGCCGACTTCGTCAACTGGTCCACTATTACCCAAATCGCATTATACCCCTTCTGAGTAGTCGGAAGTCCCACCACAAAATCCATCGTGATATGCTCCCACTTCCACTCTGGGATCTCCAATGACTGTAACAAGCCACTTGGCCGTTGATGTTCGGCCTTAACTTTTTGACAAGTCAAGCACCTACTCACATACTCGGCTATTTCTCTCTTCATGTTTGGCCACCAAAAACTCTGTCGAAGGTCTTGATATATCTTAGTGCTACCAGGATGAATCGAGTACCTTGAACTGTGAGCCTCTTGTAAAACCTGCTCCTTTAACTCCATCTCATTTGGAACCCAAATTCTTCCTTTAAATCTTAATAATACCTCATTATCAAGACTGTATTTTAAATCTTTTTCAGTGGTTAACCGCTTCTTCATTTGGTCACACTCATCAGTTTTGAGCTGCACCTCCTTGACTCTCTCTATGGTGGTAGATTGCATCTAAAATGCATAAGCAGATCTCGCCCCATTTCACTCGGCATCTTCACCTCTATCTCCATCTTAGCCATCTCTATTATAAACTCGGTTTGGTAGTTAACATAGACAACTTTTTCGACCCTTCCTACTTAAGGCATCAAGAACTACATTGGCTTTTCCAGGGTGATACATGATTTCACAGTCATAATCTTTTATCAACTCCAGCCATCTCCTCTGTCTCATATTCAACTCCTTCCGTGTGAAGATATATTTTAGACTCTTGTGGTCTGTGTATATCTCACATTTTTTTCCCGTAAAGATAATGTCGCCATATCTTTTAGGCAAACACTATCGCGGCTAGTTCCAGATCATGAGTAGGGTAAACTTTCTCATAATCCTTTAACTGCCTAGATGCATATGCAATGACCTTGCCATGTTGCATGAGCACACAACCAAGTCCTCTATGCGAAGCATCGCTATAAACTACGAAATTTCCTATGTCATCGGGTAATGACAAAACAAGCGCTTCACTTAACCTTTTCTTCAGTTCTTGAAAACTGTCCTCGTATTTCTCCGTCCATGCGTATTTCACCATCTTTCTTGTCAAATTAGTCAACGAAGTAGCTATCTTTGAAAAATCCTGAATGTATCTCCGATAGTAACCCACTAACCCTAGGAAACTCCGCACCTCAGTCGGCGTTTTCGGTTGTTCCCAATTCATCACGGCTTCCACCTTCGTTGGATCTACTAAAATCCCTTCATAGTCAATGACATGACCTTAAAACTGTACTCTTTCTAACCAAAATTCACACTTAGTGAACTTCACATATAATTTCTCCTTCCTCAGCGTCCCCAACACTATTCTTAGGTGTTGAGCATGATCTTCTGGCGTCTTAGAGTAGACTAGAACATCATCGATAAACACCACGACGAACTTGTCCAATATTATTTGAACACTCTGTTCATCATATCCATAAATACAGCTGGTGCATTAGTCAATCCAAATGACATCACCAGAAACTCGTAATGACCATAACGAGTCCTGAATGCCATCTTTGGTACGTCTTCATTCCTAACCTTCAGCTGATGATACCCCGTCCTTAAATCTATTTTGGAAAAATACTTTGCCCCTTTCAAATGGTCAAAAAGATCATCTATCCTGGGCAATGGGTACTTATTCTTTATCGTTAACTTGTTCAACTCTCAGTAGTCGATACAAAGTCTCAATGATCCGTCCTTCTTTTTGACAAATAGTATCGGTGCTCCCCACGTTGAAACACTCAGTTGAATGTACTTCCTGTCTAACAGTTCTTGCAACTGCACCATCAACTCCTTCATCTCCACTGGCGCCATACGATACGGTGTCCTGGAAACTGGTGCCGCTCCTGGCACAATGTCTATCACAAACTCGATCTCCCTATCCGGCGGAAGACCCGACAATTCGCTTGGAAATAAATCCATGAACTCACTCACTATAGGTATTTGTTCCATGGTTGCTCACACTCTCTGGGTATTAACAACATGGCACAAATAACCTACACACCCCTTTCTTAATAGTTTCCTAGTTTGTGTCATGGTAAGACAACACAAACGACCCGATAATTTATTACCGTAAAATACTATCTGAGGTTGTCTTAACGTTCTAATATTTACGCTTTTCTTTTGACAATCTATAATTGCTCCATGGTTAACCAACCAATCCATTCCGAGAATTACGTCGAATTCTCCCAAATTTATCGGAATCAGATCTACCGATAATTTACAACCCCGTATGTCTACACAACAACTCCTATGAATATCTTCAACAAGAATTACCTCTGTTGGGAGAATGCATATTATGATTTGATGTTTTAATGCATGTGTTCATGATTATTTGTAAGGTCCTTTAATGAATATGTGTACAAGGACTTAGTGATAGATCAAAACTGTTAGGTTGATTTAAGCTCTCAACGTGTATCATTCTGTTAATGAATGTATAGATAGAAAGATCAAAACTATTAGGTTGATCTTAAGATGTAATAGATTAGTCTTGAAGAAATCATAGTGCATCAACTTGATCAACATTGCAGAAGTCAAGGCAGAAAACGTAGAGCCTGAAGATCGTTGTAACACCCCCTTCCCGAAAAGGAAAGGGAAGTCACGTGCAAAGCACAATAAACCTCAAAATAAGTAAAAAGAGCACTAATAACTTCAAAATATTAATAGTGATGTCCATTAATGAAGTACTAAATACAATTCTCCAACTAGAGTCAAAATAACTAAAACCAAAAATTGAAACAACCTAGATGGTCAAAGACAACTCTCTCATCACACTAGCCCTGGATCAACCCTGCAAACCTACTGGAAGAAAAACACAGCATGAGCCAATTGCCCAGTACGGATACAGATATACAAAAGATATACAATTGATATACGAAAATAACCGAGACAAAATACTGAACAAAGCCTCAAGTGTAAATATGTGCATTTAAAATATAATCTCCAAAGATCCGAATGGAATATATCAGAATTAATGTAATTTATGAAACCAATAGAAGAATAAAGAAATAACGAACTGAAGTAACTAACTCAATGAATTGAACTGAACAGAAATAAATAAAACTAATACAATGAAATAATAGGCTGAATCAAATGGTTGGGTGTTATTTCATACCGAGTGAGCTTAAAAATATATCTTGCCACACAGGCAAGTCAAAATAATGTCACACATGCAAATCAAATGAGGCCACACAGGCAAGTCAAAACAATGCCACACAGGCAAGTCAAAATGATGCCACACAGGCAACCAAAATAATGTCACACAGGCAAATCACACATTGGACCGCGAATCCAAATGTATACAAATCGGATAGGTGTGTCTGGCACAACATCACCAATCTGTAGAACAGAAAACTAGGGTTAACCCATACGCCTCCCACAAAAAAACACCAAATGGCCCACTTCCTCAGGAGCCCAAAGCGGAGACGTCGTGGATTAATCACACCATCTCTGTAACACCCCTTTCCCGAAAAGGAAAAGGAGGTCACAATCGTAGTGTGTCTGCCTTGAATGAAACTCTTCGGACTTCGTAGAGTGGTCCCAACGAGTGCTGAGTTAACTCCACGATCGTAGTGTGCTGAAGGAAACATGAAGTTTACAAGTCAACGATCGTAGTGAGCTCTCGGGAAAGTAGAATCAACAACACGAGCAAGAGAAGATCGTAGGGTGCGAAGGATAAAGGGAAATCATAGTGCTCTCGACTAATAGCATCGTAGTGTGCAAGTCAAAGACACTACGATCTAAATCGTAGAACATCACGATCCAAATCGTAGAGCATCATCTGTCTAATGTCAGAAAACGTCAAGCCTCATAATCTGTGTTTTCAACAAGTGAGAAATGGATCTCAGATGCTGCAATAATCATCAGTCCCAGATTGTATGAAATATCCTTAGTATACAACAAAGAAGCGTATTGAAGAAGCTAAGGATAGTACTATGGATAAGAGGGACAAAACACCTTTTTCAGGTGGTAGGTTAGAAAGCACACAGTAGTAGTGTCGCCGGGGGCGAATGCGTAATTCGGAAGATGTGCGTAAATGTCTCCATCACGATGTGAAAGTTCAGATGCATTTAATGCCACAACGGATGGATCTGACGGATAGTTTTCAACATCACATATATACAGATCAGACAGATGAGAGAGAAGGTAAGCAAGCAATCAAACATTCAACGTGAAGAATTCTCTAAGGCTCAACTCTACGATCTGAGAAATATCAAAGCTTGTTCAGCTACTCAGTTCTTAACGAACCAGTGATTATACAGCAACTGAGTAGCAATCTTCAAGAACGTAACAACAACCATCAATCAACTGAAGAAGAGTACCAAGTCTGCTGGACTTGAAGAGTTGGTAATGAACTGTAAGAAAGCCAAGTCTGCTGGACTTGAAGAGTTCAAGAGTGAACTAGAAGAAGTTCCTAGACTGCTGGTCTAGAAGGAATCTGTGTGATTCAGAAGATTGTAAAAGACATTCTTAGTGGATATCCTACTCGTTGAGTAGAAGAGTGGACTAGGAGCTTTGAGTGCTCTGAACCACTTAAAAACAACTATCATTTACATTCATGCTATAACTACTATATCTGTTATAACTGCCTTACTCGCTCATAACTCCATTGCTTGGTAAAGAAGATTAAAACAAATACTAATTCCAAGAAAGTTTAAATCATTATCTAAGAACTAGTTAAAACGAAAAGATTTTCATATATCTATTCAACCCCCTTTTACAGATAACTTGTGCCTACTAGAACTAACAATTGGTATCGAGCGGGGTTCTATTTTACAGCTTACATGCTTTAGTTGATCCAAATGGCACTTGTACCAAGCAAATCCAGGACCGGGGGAGGCAGCAAGCCACCAATGTGCGAGAGAGATAAATTTGCTAACTGGAAAGTCAGTATGCAAGCTTACATGGACTCAATAGATGAAGATCTATTTGAGACTGTTCTTAATGGGCCCTATATACCAATAAAGCTTGCACCAACCATTGACGATCCAAATAGAGTACAAATAAAAGTGAAAGAAGAATGGAAAGACATAGAGAAAAGAGTTGTCCAACTTAGAGGACGATCTGTTTGAAAATGTTGTAAACAGCAAAACAGCTAAGGATGTTTGGGAAGCACTGCTGATTATGCACGAAGGAACTGAAGAAGTCAGAGAGAACAAGCGATCTCTCCTTACACTAAAGATATGAAATGTTCGTTTCGTATGCGGGGAGAAAACGTGACTGCAACTTATGAAAGATTCAACGTTCTGCTCAACTCTCTACGAGCATATGGGAAGATCTATCCTAACAAGGATCTAACCATAAAGTTCATGAGAGCCCTACCAAGCAAGTGGGATGCAAAGACCACATCAATAAGAGAATCAAAGAATCTTAATGAGATGACAGTTCAACAACTATATGGAAATCTCCTGACTTACGAACTGGAGTTGACCCAACGTGCTGAAACCTTATCAGAAGGAAGAAGAAAGAATAAGGGTGTTGCCCTAAAGGCAAATGAAAGTGCATCAAAAGTCATCACCAAGATTGACTCTGATGATGATGAAGACGATGACGATGACTTTGCTATGCTGGTAAAGAGACTAAGAAGGTTCATGCGACAAGGCAGAACCGGCAAGCCAAAGAAAGTCAGCAACTACGTCAGCCAGGAACAAATGAATGATTTATGCTACAACTGCAAGAAACCTGATCATTTCATTGCCAACTGCAACAAGCCTATCAAAGAAGAGCTAAAGAAGAAATCTCATGCAAAGAAAGAATATAAAGGAACCAAGAGGCCTCAGAAAAGAGACAAAGGTCTGGTTGCCGGAGGATCGTGGAGTGATTAAGATAATGACTCAAATGCAGACTCCGGAGATGAGGAAGAACCACATATGGCCAATCTGTGCTTAATGGCTAAACATGCAAAGGTCAAACAAAGCCTAAACATACATGATGTGAGTATTGATGAGGTATTTGATTTTAATTCTCCGATGTAGATATAAGTGACTTAAGAAGCGCTTTGCATGGCATAACCATCGACCTACATCAATACATGAAGTGGTTAGTCTTGTCTAAAGATCATTCACTTCATCAAGAGGAGAAGAAGAAAGTTCAAGAAGAGCTTGAAACAATGCCCTTCTAAGTACTAATCTTTCTCTCCAAACTTGAAGTCGAGAATGAAACTTTAAAAAATGCATAAACACACATCATGCACAAAGAGAGTCTAAGCTAACCTCTAAAATTGAGGATCTAGAGAAGACTATCTCTGCATGGAACAAATCCTCATCATCCATGGACTGTATGCTCTCTAGTTAGAGCAACACATTCGACAGAACATGCTTAGGCTTTGGGGAATCCATCTCAGAGTTAAGTGTGGAAAAGACAATGGAAACTAGCACTAGTAATGTCTCAAGTTTTGGTAGAGGCATTGCTTTTGTGAAATCCTCACAGTTGGAAGAACGAGTTCAACCTTATTCTACTGTCTCTAGTTATACTCAGAGAAGTAAAGGATCTCACGCTGGTCTGGGTTTCATCAAGGAAAAGAGTAACCCAATCTCTACTTACCAACCTCGAAGAATTGTAGAGTCAAATAAAATCAACTCTACTAATCAACTGGGAAGGTACAGTAGAGGTAAGGCACACTCATCACTATTTATGAAACCTAAGGACACGTGGAAGAAAGAGAATCAGTTTAACAGAAGGTTAACTAAGGAACCACACAAGTCTAAATGGAAGATGAATCATCATACACACATAGGCATGCATTATAATAGATGCTTCATATGCAATAAAAATGGTCATAGGGATACAAAGTGTTATTATAATTCCATGCATGTAAGACCCAAGATTAGACAAATTTGGGTCCCCAAAGGTACTAACAAAGAAGGACCCTTGCAAATATGGGTACCAAAATGAAGGTTCAAATGTTTTGGCAGGAAAAGAGCTCAACGACCTCAACATGGTATCGGACGTTGGTTGCTCGAGGCATATGACAAGGAACAAAGCTCTACTATCCAACTATGTAGAAAAGGAAGGTCCCTCAGTCATATTTGGAGATAACGGCTCGGGCAAAACAAGAGGATATGGCTCTGCTGACAATGGTGCAGTATCTTTCAACAAAGTAGCTTATGTGGAAGGACTCCAACACAATCTTCTAAGCATTAGCCAACTCTGCGACAAGGGTCACCAAGTAACATTTCTCAACAATCAATGTCAAGTCAGAGATTTAAAGACATCTGCCATAAAGTTGACCGAAACAAGAGAAGGAAATGTCCACACTATAGATCTTAGTTAACTAAACTCTGATGAAACAATATGTTTTCTGGCAAAAGCATCCAAGGAAATGAGCTGGCTATGGCATAGAAGGTTGTCTCACTTAAACTTCAAAAGCATGTCCAAACATATAGAAATAAGGTATCACTTCATTAGGGATCATGTGCAAAATGGAACTATATCTTTACAATATATCCCTACCGAAAATCAACTTGCTGATGTTTTTACTAAACCACTAGATGAATCCAGATTTGATAAGTTAATAAGTGAGCTAGGCATGCTAAATCTATCACCATGAATGTATGCTCTAGACTGTGCTAACAATGACAGATATAAAGGCTGAACTCAAAAATCGTAAACATGATCAAGGAAGGACCACGATCGTAGAGCTGAACAGAAATCTACCTCAACGATCGTAGCAAAGACTCAACTATCATGGTGGACAAACTCAACGAATGCTGATCAGACTCAATGACTGCCGGACAGACTCGACGATCGCAGGACAGACTCAACGAACAGAAGACCAACTCTACGATCGTAATCATACTAAGGACACCTTAGCTCTGAAAACTCAAAGGGCAAATCAGTACATTCCTAAACAATCAAAATCGTAGAGCCAAGCAAGAGGCGACACCTGTCCCACTAAGTCAAAAAGAGAGAGGGAAGTTACAAGTACAAATTGAAACCATGTTTTTGAAATCTGAAGTTCAAAAGATTATCTCTCATTCTCTCTCTCTCTCTCTCAAAGCAAAACCCTAACTCAGACAAAAGCTCAGTAGTATCCATCTTCTCAACTACAGAATCGATGGCTGCTTCTAATGTGATTTCGGGCTACAAACTCTGTTTTGACGAGTTCAAAACTGCTCCACCTAAGTTTCATAAGATCTTAGCCTTACTGAAGAAGGTAGGTCTAGAAGAGGCGCTCATCACCGATACGCTCATCTATCCTGAACTGGTGAAGGAGTTCTACAAAAATGGAGTATACGAAAACAACACCATCACCACACGAGTTAGAGGAGTTGAAATATAACTAGGGGAAGAAGACATCAATCTGGCCTTAGGTTTCAAGAATGTAGGGCACCCATTTCTAGACAGCATAAGATTTCAAAAGGGACTGAAGAAGATGCATCACAAGAAGAACCCCTCTCGTGAAAGGCTACAAAAGAAGGAGTTCCCTCAGAGGTATGAATTTTGGTCGACATTATTGGGAAATGCATCTGCACGTAAGAGTTCAGGTCATGACTCGGTAAAAGAGGCTCAACTTAAGCTCATGACGGCTATGGTGTATGGTACTCAACTCAACTATGGGGCTGTATTGCTCGAGTGGATCGACAAGTGGATCGTAAGCTCGAAGAAATCAAAGAGCACCCAAGAAGATGTTGTATGGGAGGTTCATTAGCATCATTCTCGCAATCAGATTGGGTGACAAAATCGGGGATGATGAAGGAGAAGCCATCAACCCAAACCGAAAAAAATGACACTGTGAGTTGTTTAAAAAGCAGGAAAGGAACCCCTTGAGTATATGAGAATCTTGACAGGTCCGAGTGGGAGAACTGGGGAACAAAAGGAAGCGAGGCTTTCAAGGAGGAATGTGCATTGTCAACGAAGTTGAAGAAGAAGGAGAATCGGATAAGGAGAACCCTCTGCTCTTGCAAGAAAAAGCAAAGGCAAGAGAAAGCTAAGAAGCAAAACAAGTCGAAGAGCCTCAAGGATCTACAACTAACATTCCTGTAGAGTCCTCTGACATAGAGACTCTAAGAAGGCTAAGGAAGATGCAACAGCAAGAAGAAGCTGAAGAGGATCAAGCCACCATTTCACAAATCTTAAAGAAGAACAAGACTGGTCATAAGTCCAAAAGACCAACAGTGTCTTCGATCGAAGAGACTCTGCTGTTCTCTGAAACCAGACCAAGTGTGGCAGAAATGGAGGAAGCTGCTTCAAGGATAGTGGCTGATCAACGTGGCAAAACAAAGACTCAAGAAAGTCCAGAAGTGGTGACTAAAACCAACAAAGCAAAGAGAAAGCTGGTCAAGAAGTATATTCTTGAGAATGAAAAAGTACTGAAGAAGGAAGCCAAGAGCATGGCTGCAAAAGTAGAACTGCCCCAAGCAACCGAAGAGGAAAATGCTCCAGCTGAGGGGGAGAACCCTAAAATTCTCATGATTGAGTATACACCAGCTGAGGGGGAGAAGCCTACTGCTCAAGAAGAGGTTCCAGCTGAAAGGGACTTTCTGAACTTAGAAGAAGATTTACCAGCTGAGGGGGTGTTTCTAAACCTCCAAGAAGATGATCATATTGGGGGGGAGCCTCATAATATCCCAATGGCTGAAGAGGAGGTCCTTGCTCAAGATGAAGATGAACCAATGTCAAACCTCCCAAAGGCCATTGAGATAATGGATTCTTCAGAAGAAAACAAAGAAGAGAAAGAGGATGATGATGATGAGCTTGAAATAACGGGAGTTGGAAAAGATGGATACAGAAGCTATTTGTACAACCAAATGTTTTCTTAACTACCCATGATGGCATACCATCAAGCTCAAATTCTGAAATCATAGGATCACATGTTCTGGAGCTTCAAGGAATATCCAGCAATCACAGTTCTGGCTCATGGATTTCCAGGGGAAGTCATCTTGGCCAAAAAGCTGATTACCAACCATTCCTCATCACAAGCCAAACCTGAGGTATTGACTATCCCTACAAGCTTTAGAGTTAATCACCTGTCATCATCTTCATTTAGCCATTTCTATGAATTTCCTAAATGGCTGGAAGTGATTCTCAACCCATTAAATCAGTTTCCAGTTGCAGAATCCCAAAATTCTGTAACTGAAGAACCAGAAGAAATCAACCTTACCCTACTCCCTCAAATAACCAACTCTACAATTCCAGACTCAAGCCACATCGTAGAGTCAAACATTGAAATCGTAGAGTCACATATCTCAGATGTCCAAACCCAAACCCCTCCAGCTGATATACCATCCTCCTCATCACATGACTATTTCAGTCTTGATCTAGCGTTGTACAATTTGCAAGATCAATCTCCACCAAGAACCCCTCAAATGGACAATCCCCAATCAAATAATGCTCTCCTAAGCCTGCCTACCAAGGATGACTTAAAAGAAACCTCTGAGCAGATGATCAAGTCTATCGAAGCAAGTCTGGAATCCCACTCTGATCTCCTCAACATCCGCCTGAATCAAATGATAAAAGCTGCTAACAAATTCCCTAGTACAATGAATACTGAGCTCACTACGAACCTAAGGGAAATTATCAAAGAGATTCTGAAGAGCATATCAAACAGAGATGAGATCCATTTCCAGGTTGCTGCCAAACAACGTGAGGCTATGCTTGAAATTAAGAAAAACCAAGATCGTCAACATCAAATTATGCTGGACAATATTCTCAACTTGAAAGCTTCTATTTATGACTTCTAGAAATCTTATGCCAATCAGGAGAAGCATAATGATATGATTCTGACAGTCCTCCAAAATAAAGAAGCTAGAAGCGAAAAAACAGATCAAGGAGAATAGGGAAGACATTGCTTTCAAACTCAAAGCCAAATGAATGAGCTTGTCCAAGGGGTTACTGGCAGTCGTGCGAGATATTCGAACCCTTGATCTTTGACATAAAGGGGAGAAAATAAAGGAAAGGAGATTAAGACAATCAAGGAAGCAAGGAAAAGCGTAGGAAGAGGAGGTCATGCAACTCAAGAAAAGGGAGAAGTCAATTTCATGCTCGAGACATCATGAAGCCCTCCTGCAAGACATCATCGGACTCAACGATCGGTTAGCGAGAAATTGTCGCGCCTATTCCTCCGAGTCATAAGGGGCCAACTCTTAGCTCACAAGACGTGTCTACCAGTGACGATAAGAATGCCAATTGGAGATCCCGCATTCATGCGCAGATACATGAAGAGAATCCGATTCTAAGTCTAAGCGCTTTGGAAGAGTTAGCAAGGAATGAAGAAGCTCGAAAAGGAAAAGAAATTTGAGGAATATGCCAATCCTCCTCCACAAAAGAGACCAAGAAAACAGAGATAAGTTGAGAGTTTAATGTTTTATTGATGTAATGCTATATTGTAATATCTTCTGATCATCATTAAATTCATGCTTATTCTCTAGAAATTTCAGTTGCTCACTGAAATACTAAGTCATGTTTAAATTTCCTACAAATGCATCTAATCACTAATAATCATGACAACAAATCTCCTTGGTTATGTCAACATCAAATAGGGGAGATTGTTGGGAGAATGCATATTATGATTTGATGTTTTAATGCATGTGTTCATGATTATTTGTAAGGTCCTTTAATGAATATGTGTACAAGGACTTAGTGATAGATCAAAACTGTTAGGTTGATCTAAGCTCTCAACGTGTATCATTTTGTTAAAAGAATGTATAGATAGAAAGATCAAAACTGTTAGGTTGATCTTAAGATGTAATATGTGACACCCCCAAATTTGGTACTTCCATTTCCACAGGATTTGGTGTTCACTGTACAATCATCATCTATCTATATACCCATAAATAAAATACAACCATACAATAGATAAAATAAATAATAACTTTCTCCCCTTATGGGGTTACATCAACTGCATAACTAAATAAATCCCAGGTTGATCTAACCTTAAAATATCTCATCTTGAAAACATAACAATTAAGTCTTAAGTAACATCAATTCTAAATGTCATTTACCAACCCCATAAACAAATAGTCTTCATTACTTGCTAATCTTGCCCTTGCCTTTATTAGTGGAAGGCTAAATGCATTCTCTTGTTCATAAGCGCAATGTTATTATTACCAAGAGTGAGCACGATTGCCTTACAAGTATAACAATATAATAAATGAATAATAATAACATGCGAATGAATTAATAACTTTGAATATAAAAGCTCAACTTTTGAATCAAGAATGAATAACAAGAATCAAAAGAAATTACGAGGGTCACAAGACCTTGAACTATGTCCTAGGTTGTCAAGTGTTTATTCTTGAAACCTTTAACGATCATAAGACTATGGACTCTTCTTCCATTTTGGGGATCAATACTAGTACCATCTTACATGCACAATATCTTAACGCTAAAGCGTAAATAATCCCCTATTAAAGGGTTGTTCATCTCGGTTTGACATGAGTCCGCACCAAAGGAAGTTTGGATTGGTAAGCTCAATAAAGTTCTAGAATTTATAACGCTTATCAACTATGGACTAGTTGAATCAATAAGGGTTCACTAGTCTTACAAGGTTCAACAATAATTGATATTCAATTTGAATAATAAAATTCAAGATGTATACAATCGAATAAGTATTGTATAATAGGAATTATGTTTTTAAAGAATGGTAAGATCTAATATGAAATCTTGACTTGAACAATAATAAACAAGATAGAATAATGAATTTGCTTTATGTAAAGAATTAAGGTTTAGGAACTTGCCTCGTGTGTAGGCTAAACGATTACTACTTCCGTTCATCACAAGTCCTACACACATACCATATATATTCACAAAATTCATTAGTTACATTTTCTCTTAATTATTTAATATAAACTCTACTTTATTTAACAAATCATTACCCTTCTAATTTAATTACTTAATTAAATTAGAATATTTTTATTCTCTTACTATTATTACACTCGAATAAATTATTTCATAATAATTTTCATCGAATATTTATTTTATTCCATAAACATCTCAATTAAAATATTTACTTTATTTTATAAATATTTTAATAATAATTTTCATTGAATATTTATTTTATTCCATGAATATCTCAATTAAAATATTTAATTTATTTTATAAATATTTTAATAATAATTTTCATCAAATATTTATTTTATTCCATAATATCTCAATTAAAATATTTAATTTATTTTATAAATATTTTAATAATAATTTTCATCGAATATTTTTTTTTTTTTTTTTTTTATTTTATTTTTATTTTATTTTTTTTTTTTTTTTGGTAGGTGGTAATATAGTTTAGTAGCATGCGCTAAGAAGAGGGTTACCTGAGCTCATTTCTGCGATTTCTAGTGATTCTGCGATTCATGAACATAACAAGGCCAAATTAGGCCAAAAAAAATCAATCACGTAAAATATATACATGAATATGGCCATAACTTCCAATTTCCTTGTCCATATATTAGTTTAAGCATACCCAAATACTAGAATTTATACATAATCATTACCCAACATTTATAGAGTAATTTAAACCCATTAAAACACATAGTTACGTAATTAAAATATGTAAATTATAATTGTTCTTGATGTTCTTGAAAGGTTTTGAATAAAACATAGAATTTACTACTATGGATTCGTTATAAGGTCAAATCCAACCACTCAAGTTTCATTTTGTTTGTTTTAGCATGTATAATCATATATAAGTGTAAAATTTAGGGATAATATATGATCAACGCATTAAATTTGTGCGTAAGGGCCATATGGCCATATCATGTACTCTGTAAATTTTTGGAATAACAAGCCAAAATCATACGTTATAATCTTATGAAACCAATGATATGGAAGCACAATATATATATATATATATATATATATATATATATATATATATATATATATAAAACATGCCTTACAACTCAATTATTACATATATTCACATAACACCATAATTTTCCAATTACAGAGAATCAAAGAAAACTTAAGGTTATATTCATGAAACTTAAAAGGCGTAAATTATAAATTGGGTTGAAGAAAATTACCCAAGCGTATAGTGAAATAGTAGGAGATGAATTGAAACCCTTCTCAAACCCTTCAATCACTCAACTCACACTTTACTCAACAATTTCTCAACTCTCTTTCTCTTTTCCTCTCTAAGCAATGTCGAGACTTAGGAAATTAATGAAGAAGGAAGGCGTATTCAATAAATAAAAGCGATCGA
Source organism: Panax quinquefolius (assembly GCA_020205615.1). Taxonomy (NCBI): domain Eukaryota; kingdom Viridiplantae; phylum Streptophyta; class Magnoliopsida; order Apiales; family Araliaceae; genus Panax; species Panax quinquefolius. Next base: position 91,235,225 of record CM035164.1, read on the forward strand.
CGCTTTGTGGTCGTGATTACCGATCATGGATAGCGCCTCAACTCCCACTAAGGCCACGTTTGGCTTAACAAAAATGGGTTTTAAAACCATTTAATTTAATAAAGCCTTATAATATAGTTTTAAATAATGTCACACCCATTATAAAATAAATCTAATATCTTATTTAATATAGTAAATTCTCATTAATTCACATAGTCACATAATTAAATTTCTCATTTAATAATAATATTAAATTATTAAATCTCTAATTAATAATTTAATTAATTGAAATAACATAGGCTTATTAAATATATTTCTTTTAATTGATAAGCTCACATAATCACATACTTGAATAATAAAATTCTCACATTAATTTAATAAATATAACACATATAATTAAATTAATCTATCACAACTTCATCAATTAATTAATTAATCTAATAATTAATTCATCGAAAATATTTATTCAATCTAATAAATATTAAAATTAAATTACAAAATTACGGTTGTTACATAATAGATTAGTCTTGAAGAAATCATAGTGCATCAACTTGATCAACATTGTAGAAGTCGAAGAGAAAACGTAGAAACTGAAGATCGTAGTGTATCGCCTTGAATGAAACCTTCGGACTTCGTAGAGTGGTCCCAACGAGTCTTTGAGTTAACTCCATGATCAGTAGTGTCTTTGAAGGAAACATGAAGTTTACAAGTCAACGATCGTAGTGAGCTCTCGGGGAACGTAGAGTCAACAACACGAGCAAGAGAAGATCGTGAGGTGCGAAGGATAAAAGCGAAAATCGTCTTTGCTCTCGAGCATCTAATAGCATCAAAGACACTACGATCAAATCGAAAGAACTGTAATTTTGTAATCTAAATTTTAATATTTATTAGATGAATAAATATTTTCATGGATTAATTATTAGATTAATTAATAATTTAATTTAATGAATTATTAATTTAATTATATGTGTTATATTTATTAAATTAATGTGGAGAATTTTTTATTATTCAAGTATGTGATTATTCGAGCTTATCAATTAAAAGAAATATATTTAATAAGCCTATGTTATTTCAATTAATTAAATTATTAATTAGAGATTTAATAATTTAATATTATTATTAAATGAGAAATTAAATATATGACTATGTGAATTTATGAGAAGTTATTATATTTTATTTATATTAAATTAGATATTTGACTATGTGCAAGTGGGTGTGACATGAATTAACTATGTGATAAAGTTTTATTAAATTAAATTATTTTTAAACCTATTCTAGCTAGGCAAACATGGCACTAAAGGGAGTTGGGGCCGATTAACCCATGATTGGGTAACCCGACCACCAACAACGTCATTGTTCATTATTTAGTTTACGTATTCTTTTATTTCTTCTTCATTATTTGCCTAAGTGCAGAAAGCACATGAGAGAGAAATACTGAGAGAAAGAGTTGAGAAGTCGAGTTGTTAAGAGGATTGTGAGAGTCATCTCGAGAAGGAATTCATCTTCCATTAATTATACTACAGGTAATTCTCCTTCTCAAATTCTATTTTACGTCATTAAGTTTTTATAAGAAAATGGCTTTCAAAGTTTCGTAAAGCCTACGTGATTGAGAAAGGAGTAATATTTATGAGTTATTTATGGGTTAAGATGTATCAAATCGTATTTTATATATATATTGCATGATTCCATATCATCAGTTTCATAATATTACATCGTATATGATTTCTACAAAATTACAGAGTATGGGTTTTGGCCTTAAGGCCTTATAGGTGATATTTTATGTATTGAACATATATTATCCCTAAATTTTACACTCGTATATTATTATGCATGTTGATACGAAGAGACCAAAGTTTAAATAAACGGATTCGGTGTTATAACGAATCCGTAGTGACAATTTTCATGTTTTATTTTCAAAACCTTCAAGAACATCTAGAACAGTGAAAGTAAATGTGTTGATTTTGCAAATTATGTGTTGTAACTTGTTAAAAATCATGCTAAATGGGTTAAGTAATCATTATATATGTATTACAATGATTGGTTAAGTCTAAATTCGTGTAAAAATAACTAATTGGAAGCTATGGCCATATTCATGTATAATTTTACCTGTGATTGATTTTTGGCCTAATTTGGCCTTGTTATGTTAATGAATCGCAGAATCTATGAAGCGCAGAAAATGAGCACAGGTAACTTGCCTTCACGCATGCGTACTAAACTAAATTACCCATACAAACGGTTAAAAAAAAAAAATAAATAAATAAAAAATAAATATTTGATGAGAATTATTATTAAAATATTTATAAAATAAATTAAATATTTTAATTGAGATATTTATGGAATAAAATAAATATTTGATGAAAATTATTATTAAAATATTTATAAAATAAATTAAATATTTTAATTGAGATATTTATGGAATAAAATAAATATTCGATGAAAATTATTATTAAAATATTTATAAAATAAATTAAATATTTTAATTGAGATATTTATGGAATAAAATAAATATTCGATGAAAATTATTATTAAAATATTTATAAAATAAATTAAATATTTTAATTGAGATATTTATGGAATAAAATAAATATTCGATGAAAATTATTATGAAATAATTTATTCGAGTGTAATAATAGTAAGAGAATGAAAATATTCTAATTTAATAAGTAATTAAATTAGAAGGGTAATTATTTGTTAAATAAAGTGGAGTTTATATTAAATAATTAAGTGAAAATGTAACTAATGAATGTCGTGAATACATATGGTATGTGTGTAGGATTTATGGTGAACTAAGTAGTAATCGTTAGCCTACACACTTAACGAGGCAAGTTTCCTAACCCTACTTGTCATTATTGTTCAAGTTATTAGTTACCTCGAGTAAATTATCGTTACTATTATTCAAGTTCAATTGTTATATTAAAGATTTATTATCTTTTCAAAGCATGATTCAGTTATACAATAATTGTTCTATTGTATACTTCTTGAGATTATTATTCAAATCGAATATCATTATTGTTGAACCCTATTAGACTAGTGAACTTTATTGATTCAACTAGTCCTTAGTTGATGAACGTTCTAAATTTCAGAACCTTATTGAATTATCCAAACCGAACTTCCTTTGGTGCGGACTCGAATGTCAAACTGAGATGAACAACCCTTCAAAGGGATTTACTTGTGCGTTAGTGTTAAGATATTGTGCATGCGATGGTACTAAGGTGATCCCCTAAGTCACGAGAAGAAATGTCCATAGTCTTTACGATTGTTAAAGGTTTCAAGTATAACCCTTGATAACCTAGGACATAGTTCAAGGTCTTATGACCCTCTGAATTCTTTTGATTCTTGTTATTCATTCTTGATTCAAAAGTTGAGCTTTCATTCAGATGTTTTTGATTTACTCGCATGTTATTGTACTGTTATTTCATTATTGTTATATACTTGTGGGCAATCGTGCTCACTCTTGCGTAATAATAACATTGCAGTTAAGAACGAGAGAACAGACGAGCCTTCCACTAGTAAAGGCAAGGGCAAGATTAGCAAGTAATGAAGACTATTTGTTTATGGGGTTGTGTAATGACATTTAGAATTGATGTTACTTAAGACTTAATTGTTATGTTTCCGCACAGATCTTTTAAGGTTAGATTAACCTGGGATTTATTTATTTATGCAGTTGATGTAACCCCATAAGGGGAGAGAGTTATTATTTATTCTATCTATTGTATGGTTGTATTTTATTTATGGGTAGATAGATAGATGATGTTTGTACAGTGAACACCAAATCCGTGGAAATGGAAGTACCGGATTTGGGGGTGTCACAGGTTGGTATCAAAGCTGTAAGGTTATGAACCTTAGGTGGGGGGAACAACCTTAGGTAGTAGCCTTGTAGGAGATTGAGAACATAGTAGTGGTAAACTCTTATCGAGTTCTAAGAAATGAATTTCTAAATTCATTAAAGATAATAAAAGACTTTATGTGCTTATGTGTTAATCTATGTGTTCGCTAGCACGGATTAGTAACTAAAACTTAAAATTTTGTTGTCAGGATGTCGGATATTGGAGGAGCTAGTCGAAATTTGGGAGGAGGAACCCCGATTACCTATAGAGGAGGAGCTAGAGACATTCATGTCGTCAGGAACAACTTGTATAAAGAGAGTCATCTCCGATGATCACTTGTCGTTGGTCGGGAGCATGGTAGGAGGCCCGATCCAGAGGAGGATCCTGAGGAAGAGGAAGAAGAAGAGGAGTTCCCACCGAACTCCATTGATGCAGAGATGTATGACGCACTCTATGATCGTAACGTAGAGTTGCAGGATACTGTTCGGGATTTGGTAAAAGCGCGGTTAGTCGCGTGATTACTATTGAGCGAAGGATAGAGATTGTGACTCTTCACACACGTTTAGGAAGCGTGGAGTGGGATCTGGTTCATGAGAAGGGTCAGACCGAGGATAAGTCCGCAGAAATAGAGAAGTTAAAGAAGGATATGAAGGAGACCTCAGAGAGGCTTGCCATAGCAGAGAGGAGGGTGAGTACGAGAGTCACGCGCCGTCTTGATCGTCGAGAAGATGATCGCCATGCGAAGAAGGCTAAACTTGAGGAGACATACTCTACACTACAAAATGCAATGAATGTGGTCCAAGATCGAGTTAGAAAGTATCCAATCCAGTTTGAGGATCTACCATCATATATGATAGATCGTAGAACGATGTGCCGCATCATGGAGGAGGAACGTAGCAAGGCTATCCAGCGCCTTGACAGACAGTGATAGAATTTGTTTAATTATGTGAAAGACTTAATTAGTTTTTATATGTAAATTCTGGCGTGTTTATGAACGAAAGAATATTTGAATGTTTTAAATACTGTGGATTCTTTATTCCAGGATAGTTGATGTAAATAGCAGTTATGCTATCGTTTATTGTTAAAACTTTGATTTGAATGCAAATATATCAAGTTGTTTGAGATGATGTGTTAAGTGATATGTTAAATTGTTGAGTAATGCCTTAACTATTTAGAGAAATAAATAAAGTTCTAATAAAGCGTTTATTTAATAGAAAAATGCCGCCAAGAAGATGACCAAATCGTCGACCAGCCTAGGAAGGGTCAACGAATAACAACAACACCACCAATGCTGACCCCGTTCAGCAGTTGGTGAATTTACTGGCTGGAGCAATTAACAATCAACCATAAGCCCCACCAAACACCACGTTCAAGGATTTCAAGGCGGTGGGACCGCCAGAGTTTAAAGGTTCTATGAACCCAATCGAAGCTCAAACATGGGTTATGGAGATGGAGAAGGTGTTTGACGTCGCCAGAGTAAGGGAAGACCAGAAGACCGCATATGCAACATTCATGCTTTGAAGTCGAAGCCGACTATTGGTGGTGAAAACAAAATACGGGGAGGAGAAGATGTCATAACTGGGAGAGATTTAAGGAGATGTTTTTCGAGATGTATTTTCTGGCTAGTTCACAAAACCAAATGGAAGTTCAGTTTTTGGAGTTGAAACAGGGGAATATTTCCGTAGCAGATTATGCGGCAAGGTTCAACGAATTGGCTAAGTTCACCACATATCAAGTGCATACTAACGAGAGAAAGGCAAGAGGCGTTTGGTAGGGATTTGAAAGCCTGGTTGTATAACAATAACAAGGTGTCAATGTTCCAATTGAACACTTTTCTTTGGAGTGTTAGAGAAGGCCATACTTCTTTGAAGGTGGAGCGATGCGGTATCTAAATATAATCAGGATCAGAAGAAGAAAAAGAGTGAAAATGAAGAAATTAACAAGACTGGTGGAAGTAGTACGGGAGGTAATAATAATCAGAAGAGAAAGTGGTCCGATAACTCGTCAGCTGGAAGTCAACAAGGAGGGCAAAAGAAGAAGATTGAAGCATGCTCAACCTGCGGAAAAGCTCATCTGGGAGTTTGCATGAAGGGAAAATGAGTATGCTATAATTGTGGTCGAAGGCCACATAGCACCTAACTTGTTCTAAACCAAAGAAGGTGCTCGCTTCACTTGTGACTCAAAGGATCATCTTGCAAGGGATTGTCCTAAGAAGGGATCGGAGGAGCGATGATCGAGGAGGAATAGAGGAAACAACGGTGGAAGCACTCGACTATAACAGGACTAATCGCAACCAACCAACCGACCGCCGAACATTCAACATGACGATTCAGGATGCGAAGCGATCTCGCGATGTGGTGTCGGTATCATTCCGATCAATAAAGTTAATGCTTATGTATTATTTGATTCGGGTGCTACTTGTTCATTTATATTCGATGACTTTGCCAAGAACTTAGAATTGCCTAAGGATGAGTTAGAATACCCCATGAACATAGAAATTGCGAATAGAGAAATTATTCTCAAGAAATACGTGCACAAGAAGCGTAGAGTGGATATTAAGGGTAATATTATGAGCGTAGATCTTATCCCTATTCGACTTGGAGAATTCGATATTATCTTGGGTATGGATTTGGTTATCCAATTATGGGGCGGTAATTGATTGCGGAAGAAAGCGTATTAACATTATGACTCCGTCAAAGGTTGTGTTTTATGGTAGTAAGTCGCCTAGACAAGCGAGTTGTCTGACGATGATGTAGGCCAGGAAGTTGTTAAGACAAGGCTGTGTAGGATATCTAGCATACATAGTCGATATTCGTAAAGAAAATTCGAAAATAGAGGAGATACCAGTAGTGAGGGATTTCGCAGATGTATTTCCGGATGATTTGCCAGGACTTCCACCAGATAGAGCGGTTGAATTCGTGATCGATTTGGCTCGAGGAATTGTTCCAATATCGAAGGCACCATACCGAATGGCACCGGTAGCGATGAAAGAGCTGATGGTTCAACTACAAGAATTACTAGACAAGAAGTATATCCAACCAAGCGTATCACCGTGGGGAGCGCCGGTTTTATTCGTAAAGAAGAAAGATGGGACAATGCGGCTTTGCATCGACTATAGAGAATTGAATAAGGTCACAATCAAGAATAGATATCCATTACCGCGAATCGACGACTTGTTCGATCAGTTAAAGGAGCGAGATACTTTTCAAAGATAGATTTGAGGAGTGGTTATCATCATTGAAGGTGAGACCGGAAGATGTCAAGAAACTGACATTGAGAACCCGAAATCACGGTCACTCTGAATTTCGGTAATGTCATTTGGTCTAACAAATGCTCTGTAGCATTTATGGGCTTAATGAATGGAGTGTTCAAGCCGTTTTGGACAAATTAAGTAGTGGTATTTATAGATGACATTTTGGTATATTCGAAAACCAAGGAAGAACATGAAGAACATTTGAGGGTGACATTAGAGGCGTTGAGAAGAGAGAAGTTATACGCTAAATTTTCAAAATGTGAATTACGGATTGAAAAGGGTACAATTTCTTGGACATGTGATCGATAGGGACGGAATTTGGTGGATCCCTCCAAAGTCGAAGTGTGATTAATCGGGATCACCAAGACGCCATCGGAAGTAAGAAGTTTTCTTGGATTAAGGGTTATTACGAGAAGATTCATTCAGATTTTTCCAAGATCGCAACCAGATTGTGAATCGACTAGAAAATCGATGAAATTTGTTTGGACGGAGAAGTGTGAGGAAAGCTTTCAAGAATTAAAGAAGAGGTTAAGTTCATTTTGTGTTATCTCTTCCGGATGACACGAGGAAATTTTGTTGTATATAGTGATGCGTCGCACAAAGGACTTGGTACGTGTGCTCATGCAAAATGGCAGAGTCATTGCGCATCGCATCACGACAACCGAAAAGATTATGAGAAGGGTATCAGACCCATGACTTGGAGTTAGGCGCAATAGTTTTTGCTTTGAAAATCTAGAGGCACTATCTCTGGGGGGAGAAGTGAAATATATATGCACTACAAGAGTCCAAAATATATTTTTACACGGAAAGACTTGAATATGCGCCAAAGAAGGTGGTTGGAGTTAATTAAGGATTACGATTGTGAGATTCTATATAATCCGGGTAAGGCAAATGTGGTGGCCGACGCCTTAAGTAGAAAGGGTCGGGAGAAACTGATGTTGTTAACAAAGACGGGAGGAGTTAATTTCAAAGAATGGAGAAAATTTGGAATTGGAAGTGAAGTATCCTATGGAGATTGATGAGAAAATATTTGGAGATGCAAACGGTATAACCCTCTTGGATAAAGTTAAGGAGGCTCAGCTTCATGACGAAGAATGTAAAAATGTGACAAAGAAGATATCTGAAGGAACCGAACCAAGATTTAAGATGGCTAAGGAAGGAATACTGAGATTTGATAATAGAATTGGGTACCGCCAATTCAAGAGATTAAGGAAGATATTTTAAGCGAGGCTCATAGTTCACGATATTCGATTCACCCTGGTAGTACCAAGATGTACCAAGATCTTAGACAACATTTCTGGTGGCCAAATTTGAAAGCGTGATGTAGCGAGAATGTGTTGTGAGTGTCGACTTCGTCGAGAAAGTGAAAGCAGAACATCAGAGACCGAGTGGATTGCTTCAACCGTTGGAAATCCTAGAATGGAAATGGGAACATATTACAATGGACTTCGTGGTTGGCCTTCCGATGACTCAGAAAGGCTACGACGTAGTATGGGTTATCGTTGACCGACTGACAAAATTCGCACACTTCCTTCCAAACAAAATCAGATTCAACTTAGATCAGTTGGCAAGGTTATATGTGAAAGAGATTATTTCGAGGCACGGAGTGCCGGTGTCAATTATTTCTGATAGAGATCCGCGCTTCACATCAAATTTATGGAAACGTCTTCAGGAATGCATGGGTACGCAATTGCGAATGAGTACAGCTTACCACCCTCAAACAGACGGACAGAGTGTGAGAACAAGTTAGACATTAGAAGATATGCTAAGAGCTTGTGTGATGGACTTTAAAGGAAATTGGGATGATCACCTACCATTAGTAGAGTTCGGTTACAACAACAGTTACCACGCTAGTATTGGAATGCCACCCTATGAAGCGTTATATGGCAGAAAGTGCAGAACTCCACTATATTGGGATGAAGTTGGCGAAAGACAACTACTAGGCCCGGAATTGGTACAACAAACAGCAGACATAGTCAAGGTGATTCGAGCAAGATTGTGATAGCTCAAGATGAAGGCGGAAGAAATCTGGCCGATCCACATAGTAAGAATATTGAGTTCGAACCGGTAGTTATGTGTTCTTAAAGGTCTCTCCTTGGAAAGGAAAGATCAGATTCGTAAAGAAGGAAAATTGAGCCCAAGATTCGCCGGACCCTTTGAAGTTACGAGAAGGGCCTGGAGAAGTTGCTTATGAGGTAGACTTACCTCCATCTCTAGAGAATGTCCACAATGTTTTCCATGTCTCGATCTTACAACCCTACAAATCCGATTACAAGCATGTGATTGAATATGAACCCCTACATTTCGACAAAGACTTGTCTTTACGAAGAAATTCTGTTCAAATTATCGTGAAAAAGAACAAGTTCGAGAAATAAAGTAATACCTTACATTAAGGTAATTTGGAGGAACCATGTTGAAGAAGCTACGTGGGAACTCGAAGAGAATATGATGAAGAATTATCCTCATTTATTTACTTAGATTGTTATATGCGATTCTGGGGACAGAATCTTTGTAAGGGGGGAAGAATGTAACGCGAAAATTTTTTGAGTTGTGATTCTGGGGATAGAATCCTTTTAATAGGGGAAAGAGACAACCCTAATTTTGTAATTTAATTTTAATATTTATTAGATTGAATAAATATTTTTCGATGGATTAATTATTAGATTAATTAATTAATTGATGAAGTTGTGATAGATTAATTTAATTATATGTGTTATATTTATTAAATTAATGTGGAGAACTTTTATTATTCAAGTATGTGATTATTTGAGCTTATTGAATTAAAAGAAATATATTTAATAAGCCTATGTTATTTCAATTAATTAAATTATTAATTAGAGATTTAATAATTTAATATTATTATTAAATGAGAAATTAAATATATGACTATGTGAATTTATGAGAAGTTATTATATTTTATTTATATTAAATAAGATATTTGATTATTCAATAAAGTGGGTGTGACATGAATTAACTATGTGATAAAGTTTTATTAAATTAAATTGTTTTTGAAACCTATTCTAGCTAGGCAAACATGGCACTAAAGGGAGTTAGCCATTTAACCCATGATCGGAGTAGCTGACCACCAACGCGTCCAGTTGTTCATTATTTAGTTTACGTATTCTTTTATTTCTTTTTCATTATTTGCCTAAGTCTAGAAAGCATATGAGAGAGAAATCTGAGAGAAAGAGTTGAGAAGTCGAGTTGTTAAGAGGATTGTGAGAGTCATCTGAGAAGGAATTCATCTTCCATTAATTATACTCTGGGTAATTCTCCTTCCCAAATTCTATTTTACGTCATTAAGTTTTTATAAGAAAATGGCTTTCAATGTTTCTGTAAAGCCTCTGTGATTGAGAAAGGAGTAATATTTATGAGTTATTTATGGGTTAAGATGTATCAAATCGTATTTTATATATATATTGCATGATTCCATATCATCAGTTTCATAATATTACATCGTATATGATTTCTACAAAATTACAGAGTATGGGTTTTGGCAAAAAACGTGATATTTTATGTATTGAACGTATATTATCCCTAAATTTTACACTCGTATATTATTATGCATGTTGATACGAAGAGACCAAAGTTTAAATAAACGGATTCGGTGTTATAACGAATCCGTAGTGACAATTTTCATGTTTTATTTTCAAAACCTTCAAGAACATCCAGAACAGTGGAAGTAAATGTGTTAATTTTGCAAATTATGTGTTGTAACTTGTTAAAAATCATGCAAGATGGGTTAAGTAATCATTATATATGTATTACAATGATTGAGTAAGTCTAAATTCGTGTAAAAATAACTAATTGGAAGCTATGGCCATATTAATGTATAATTTTTTACGTGATTGATTTTTTGGCCTAATTTGGCCTTGTTATGTTAGTTAGCTGAAGCTGCGCTAAATCGAGAAAATGAGCACAGGTAACCCTTCTTTGCATGCGTTATAAACTAAATTACCCCGCCCCGACAATTAAAAAAAATAATAAAAAAAATTAAAAAATAAATATTTGATGAGAATTATTATTAAAATATTTATAAAATAAATTAAATATTTTAATTGAGATATTTATGGAATAAAATAAATATTCGATGAAAATTATTATGAAATAATTTATTCGAGTGTAATAATAGTAAGAGAATGAAAATATTATAATTTAATTAAGTAATTAAATTAGAAGGGTAATTATTTGTTAAATAAAGTGGAGTTTATATTAAATAATTAAGTGAAAATGTAACTAATGAATGTCGTGAATAAATATGGTATGTGTGTAGGATTTGTGGTGAACGGAAGTAGTAATCGTTTAGCCTACGCACGAGGCAAGTTTCCTAACCCTACTTGTCATTATTGTTCAAGTTATTAGTTACCTCGAGTAAATTATCGTTACTATTATTCAAGTTCAATTGTTATATTAAAGATTTATTATCTTTTCAAAGCATGATTCAGTTATACAATAATTGTTCTATTGTATACTTCTTGAGATTATTATTCAAATCGAATATCATTATTGTTGAACCTTATTAGACTAGTGAACTTTATTGATTCAACTAGTCCTTAGTTGATGAACGTTCTAAATTTCGAGAATCCTTATTGAATTATCCAAACCAAACTTCCTTTTAGTGCGGACTCGAATGTCAACCGAGATGAACAACCCTTCAAAGGGATTTACTTATGCGTTAGCGTTAAGATATGTGCATGTAAGTATGGTACTAAGGGCTGATCCCCAAATGCACGAGAAGAAAGGTCCATAGTCTTACGATGTTAAAGGTTTCAAGTATAACCCTTGATAACCTAGGACATAGTTCAAGTCTTATGACCCTACGAATTCTTTTGATTCTTGTTATTCATTCTTGATTCAAAAGTTGAGCTTTCATTCGAGATGTTTTTGATTTACTCGCATGTTATTATCTTGTTATTTCATTATTGTAATACTTGTGGGCAATCGTGCTCACTCTTGCGTAATAATAACATTGCGATTAAGAAACGAGAGAATGGCGAGCCTTCCACTAGTAAAGGCAAGGGCAAGATTAGCAAGTAATGAAGACTATTTGTTTATGGGGTTGTGTAATGACATTTAGAATTGATGTTACTTAAGACTTAATTGTTATGTTTTCATGCAGATATTTTAAGGTTAGATTAACACAGGATTTATTCAGATTATCGATTGATGTAACCCCATAAGGGGAGAGAGTTATTATTTATTCTATTTATTGTATGGTTGTATTTTATTTATGGGTAGATAGATAGATGATGTTTGTACAGTGAACACCAAATCCCGTGGAAATGGAAGTACCGGATTTGGGGGTGTCACATAGAACATCACGATCCAAATCGTAGAGCATCATCTATCTAATGTCAGAAAACATCGAGCCTCATAATCTGTGTTTTCAACAAGTGAGAAATGGATCTCGGATGCTGCAGTACTCATCAGTCCCAGATTGTATGAAATATCCTTAGTATACAACAAAGAAGCGTATTAAAGAAGCTAAGGATAGTACTATGGATAAGAGGGATAAAACACCTTTTTCAGAAAAGCAGCCTGCAGTGTCAGGGGGCCAGAATGCAGAATTTAGAAGATGTGCAGAAATGTCTCCATCAAAGTACAGAAAGTTCAGATGCATTTAATACCACAACGGATGGATCCGATGGATAGTTTTCAACATCACATATATACAGATCAGACAGATGAGAGAGAAGGTAAGCAAGCAATCAAACATTCAACGTGAAGAATTCTCTAAGGCTCAACTCTACGATCTAAGAAATATCAAAGCTTGTTCAGGTACTCAGTTCTTAACGAACCAGTGCTTACACAACAACTGAGTAGCAATCTTCAAGAACGTAACAACAACCATCAATCAACTGAAGAAGAGTACCAAGTCTGCTGGACTTGAAGAGTTCATAGTGAACTATAAGAAAGCCAAGTCTGCTGGACTTGAAAAGTTCAAGAGTGAACTAGAAGAAGTTCCTAGACTGTTGGTCTAGAAGGACTCTGTGTGATTCAGAAGATTGTAAAAGACATCCTTAGTGGATATCCTACTCGTTGAGTAGAAGAGTGGACTAGGAGCTTTGAGTGCTCTGAACCACTTAAAAACAATTGTGTCATTTACGTTCATGCTATAACTGCTATATCTGCTATAACTGCCTTACTCGCTCATAACTCCATTGCTTGGTAAAGAAGATTAAAACAAATACTAATTCCACAAAGTTTAAATCATTATCTAAGAACTAGTTAAAACGAAAAGATTTTCATATATCTATTCAACCCCCCCCCCCTTCTAGATAACTTGTGCCTACTAGGAACTAACAACATCTTCGTTTGCTACCTTAATATTTAAAGGTATAGGCAACTTTTCGGGAAGTAATCCTAATCGTCTAGCAAAATCACATGCGATACACGAACAAGTAGCACCCGAGTCAAACAGCACGTATGCATTTAGGTCGTTGATCGAAATAATACCTGCGACTACGTCCCCTGAGGCCATCACATCTTGGACGGTCATGTTAAAAATACAGCCATCTACCACCCATTGCTATTTGGACCTCCAATAACTAACTTACTTATTATTGGCACCGGTTCCGTCAGTCCCTTCTTCGGGCAATTCTTTTCCATGTGGTCAGTGGACCCACACACAAAGCATCTGTGGTTCTTCTTCAAACTTGGGCAGTTAGGCGCAATGTGCCCCTCCTGTCCATAATTATAGCATACAACCTTACCCTTGAGACATACTCCTAAATGAGTCTTCCCACAGGTCTTGCAGGCCTCCATCCTCCTCTTCGGGTCTCCTTGTTTCACTCCGGTATTCCCAGAGCTATATTTCGCTTATACCCTTCACCACTCCCGCTGGCTCCTTCGACCTTTGCTCCCCCTCCACTTTCCCTTTATTTTTCTTGTCTTTGTGGTACTGGCTCAACGCCTCGCTACCACCTTCGGCGATTATCCCCTTCTCTAATATGGTTCCAAAGGAAGTACTTTGGAACACAGATATGCGGTTATAGAGCCAGAGTTTCAAGCCCTGCTCGAACCATTGAGCTTTCCCGACCTCGGTGTCCACTTGGTGTGGAGCGAACCACGCCAGTTCATTAAACTTGGCGGCATATTGGGGAACCGTCATGTCCCTTTGCTTCAAGTCCAGAAACCGCATCTCCATCCGTCCCTGCATACTCGTGGGAAAGTTGTTCTAAAAAAATATCTCTTTGAACCTCTCCCACGTTAGAACCTCTATCTCAACCCTAGCTTGCTTATCCTCCCACCAAAAGTTGGCCTCTCCCTTCATCATGTAGGTTGCAAAGGCAGCCTTCTGGGCCTTGTTGACATTTTCTATGACAAATGCCTTCTCGATTTCCTTCACCCACGTTTGGGCTTCGATAAGGTCCGTAGTTCCTTTGAACTCCAGCGGACCCACGCTTTTAAAATCCTTAAACGTAGTAGCTCTCGTACTACCGAGATTTCTGAGGGATGTTAGCGCAGTTCTATTAAACGCTGCTGTTAAAAGATTTATAAACTCCTGCATGGGTTAACCGAACCTCCCTCTGGTTGATTTACATTCGCGCCTTGATTACGTGGTACTCTTCTTGGCGGAATTTTGCTGTTAAAATAAACAACACATTTCATTATCATTAATTTCCTGTTAGTTATTTATTATTCAATTTTAAACAATAACTGAAACATTCATTACTCAACATGTTCCGAAAAGAACTTATATTGATTCATTGTAGTATAACACTACATCGGTTACATTACCCAGCCTAAGCTGATTACATTACTTTCCCGCAATTGCTTTCCAAAAGTTGGGATTTACAAAAGACTACCCTTTGTTATACAAAAGAGGGTTTTACGTCACTACTAGATACACAATATTTACATCTCTAAACTACTCTAGCTACTACTAGATTACATCTGCCTTAAGGCATTCTCAAAATCCGCCTTGGCAAGACCGGCGATAATATCACGGCTGATAGTATGCCGCGTCTGCCCTATTTCTACGGGATAACAAGCTACCTGCTGCTGGAAGTCCGTATGAGAACTCCTATGAACATAAGACATTCTCCCTATCTTTTGCTTCTTGGTCTTTAGCTCCCCCCTGAGCTCAAAGACCTCTTGTTTTAGCTCATGGACCTTATCCTTAGCCAAAACCCTCTCATCGTGCTCTTATTCCCACATGGACTCTACGTCCGTCTTATCCTCTATAACTTGACTGAGCTACTGCTTTCGGCTCCTTAACCTCCCGGCGAAGAATGTATGTTTCTATCCAATACCGACATGAAAAATGACATCATGGACTCCCCCGGATCCATCTCTGCTGCTATAGCTACGGGGTTGAAGGACACCAGCTCCACCTCCACCTCTTCCTCCAGCATGCCGTCGAACACGGACATGAGGTCTAAGTTCTCTGAGTCTCCAGACTCGACCACTACTACATCGGGATCTGCTGCTAGGGTGTTCGGTATGATCTCTATCTAATTAACCTAGGCCCTTCACGACGACTACTCAGACGTCTCTATTTTCTCCTGACATCTACAACAACACAAAAAGTTTGATTAGTATACGTCAGTAGAATAATAAAAACACATAACATATAACATGTATGCTAAATTAAGATTTAGAAAGAGAACTTGGTTTTACGGTGAAAAATATATATACGAATATATGTTTTGTAGAAATATCAAAAGTTATGTATGCTAACTGAGGAATTGAACTATACATGTTAATTTGTTATATGTTGGTATACTTGTATTTCAAAGGAATCAAATTTGGTTGATAACAGTGAAAAGTTCGTTCACTGTACTTTAGATATCAACAATGGAGTTTTTGAGTTTTAACCAAATATTATTTTAGTGATTTAAATCTTTTAAATTTGTTATTCAATTGTTGAAAATTGGTATATGGATAATTGTTAACAATTATGTGTAGTTTATATTAGTTATACATAATGTTTGGGGGGTAATTATTGTTACAAATTTAAGGCATGAGCTTTGGCTCTCATTCTTCGTTTTAGTTCTGTGAGTTTCATACCAACGTCAAAATTGCGCCCAAATACTAAATTTCGCGCCCCGGCGTCAAAGTTCGCGCCCCAGCGTCAAAAATGGGCCAGTAGCTCGCGCCCTGGCGCTGGTACTCGCGCCCCGGCGCCACTGATCCGCGCCCCGGCGCCGGAAAAGTTGTCTGAGTTGGGCAGTTTTGACCTCCTGTAGTAAATTGGCCATAACTTTCTCATACAAACTCTGATTGAGTTAATTCAAGATGATCCGGAACGAGGACGAATAGACCTACAATGTTCATGCTTTAAGTTTTTTAATTTGAGGTCTGTAACAGTAGTCAAAATGGCCATATTTAGGACTGTTATGTATTTAGAGCCAATCGAAGGGCATCAGGATGCACGAATGCAAGTGCAACCCTTTGGGTATTAGTATAACTTAATGATAACATGTTGGACATGTAATAGGATGTTGTATCAAGTTGTTAATGTGCATGTGGTGCAATGACATGATCACTTAAGTAGTTGTAATAAAGCTAAAAAGTAATGTTCATGAAAAGATGTGATGTTATTTGTAAGACCCCAGTTTTTATAAATAAAGATGAATTTTTCTATAAATATTATTTTTGAATATTATGGAATAAATTTGATATAATGTTATAGTTGTGGGTAATATTTATAAATTTTGCAAAGTATGCAAGTTGTTATAAAATATTTGTTTGGTCGGGGAATATTCTTTTTGTTAGGAATATTCGCATACAATGGCTCAATCATTGGTGGACCCTATTAATGTAAATTATTGTCGGATTGAAACGACAAAAATATTTTATAAAAATAACTACGGAGGTGTTACCGTTAAAAGCTGTTGAACTACCCGTTGGTAAAGAAACAAGATGTCTGGCGTGGTTGCGTAGTAGTAACACGGTATTGATTATTGATGCTTACGTGAGAAGTCACTTTCATTATGCTCAATTATTGCTACGATAATTCTTTGCATCATATCTCTTATATTATTGATTCAATTATTGTCACAGTATCATCTGTATAATATGTTATAGTATTAAATCTATAATTGAGACGACAAGTTATAAATGATTAATAATTGTTGAAAGATTAAATATGTGTTGATGAAAATAAATGATTTGTGGTAAGTTTGATTATTTTATGGGGGGCTCATATGTCATCATCTAAGAGTCTCTTCGTCAATAGTATTTACCTTCGTCAATAGTAATTACCTTCGTCAATAGTAATTACCCTTGTGAATAGTATTTACCTTCGTTAATAGTAATTACTTTCGTCAATAGTAATTACCCTTGTGAATAGTATTTACCTTCGTCAATAGTATTTACCTTCGTTAATAGTAAATACCTTTACCAGACGTCGAACCACTTGTCGTTTCACATTACAGGCGTCGAACCACTTGTCGTTTCACATTACAAGCGTCAAACCACTTTTCTTTTCACATCATTAGTCGTCAAGCCACTTGCCTTTTCACACGGCAGGTGCTAAGCTAGAAATCTTCTATAAATAGAGGCCTAGGGCTTCATTATTTTTCACGAATTCATTCAAGCTATAGAGAGAAAGTATAGAGAATAAGAGAGAAAGAAGAAGAGTATTTTGTTACTACAATCGCCATAAAGATTCAATCTCCTACCAAATGTAAGGGTGTTATTCTTTCTTATTCATGAAGAGAACTGTTGTTATTCCATTACTTATTATTACATTGGAATAACTTTGTATACTGCTGATGTACCCTATACTTGGTGACATTCTTCTATTATTACATTGGAACATCCATGCTCGTGTGTTTTACACCGGACACGGTTAAAATCTTTATTATTATTCATTGGAACATCACATGCTCGTGTGTTTTACAGGACTGGTTAAAATCTTTATTATTATTCTGTTGGAACATCACATGCATGTGTTTTACGCCGGACTGGTTCCATTCTTTATTATACATTGGAACATCACATGCATGCGTTTTACGCCGAACACGGGTTCCGTTATTTATTATTCGTTGGAATAACTTTTGCTGCATGCGGTCTATCGCATGCATGGTGATTTCTTTTGTTATTCTATTCTTTATTATACCCGGTTGGTTAAAACTTTGACTTCTATACTCCATGAAATTAGTGGAATATCCTTGATATTTCGTTTCATCGAAAGATCTTTTCATGGAAATATTCTTCTGATCATTCTTGAATTTTACTCTACAAAACAGTATCATGTTGATAATTTGGACGTTAATAATTCCTGGATAAAATAATTCTTGAACTTGTTTTATTGAATTCTTATATCATTGTCATCATCCTCATGTTTATATTTTTAAAGTCATCTGTGGCCTGTAGTGCATAGATGGACTTGGTATGATTATGACCAGAGACTATTCGGTGTAATCATGACCGTAATGTTACAAATGATGTGGTAAAAATCCTCAGTGGCCGTAGTGCATTGATGGACAGTTGTTGGCATGATCATGACCATTAATGAATACACAAATATTCTTGGCCCGTAGTGCATGAATAATTGTGGTCGTGATACTAAAGAATATCCTTGGCGTCAGAAAAGGGTGATTCGATGGTGTGGAATATTTATTAAAGTCGAGTCTCTATATATAATGATGATGAAAAACCTTTTAAAACCTAAAAGATAGTAGACTTTATTTTCTACTTGACTCTTTTAATGGATTGCATATTCCGCTGCAGTTAAACTGGTTGTCTATTGTATTTTATCAGTTTAACATTGTTGAAGACTATTGATAATTTATTCTGCATTATCTTAGTCATAATATTTCTTACTGGGCTAGTTGAGCTCAACCTTTCTTTTCGGTGTTCTCTTGTGAAATGAGAATATATTTGGGACGAGTCTGGGAAGCAGTGATGGTCTCAAGATAGCATTAGTAGTCCTCACTATTACGTGAAATAGTGTGATAATAATTGTAATGAGGACTCCTTTTTGAGTTTGTATAATATCTAGTAGAGCGATATTTATATTTAAACT
Organism: Panax quinquefolius; assembly: GCA_020205615.1. Lineage (NCBI taxonomy): Eukaryota > Viridiplantae > Streptophyta > Magnoliopsida > Apiales > Araliaceae > Panax > Panax quinquefolius. The sequence goes on from CM035164.1 coordinate 91,254,261, forward strand.
CACGGTTTATGTCGTATTTATACCTACGAGTTATGTTTTGTAAGTTGTATTTAAATTCTGTACCATGTAAGTGGCGACCCAAGATGGGTTATGTATACCTAATTTTGGGGGCGTCACATTGTTTAAACTTAAACTTAGTTAGTAGCTATACTAAGAGTAATAAAGTAACTCATAAAGGTAATGTTAGTGTAACTAATGTGTATTGTCAATACATATGGTATGTGTAGGACTTGGGGTGAATGTGAATAGTAATTGTTTAACCTACGCACGAGGCAAGTTCTCTAACTCTACTTTTATAATTGTGCAAGTTTCTAAACCTATCTTTTTACATTAAGCAAGTTCTCTAACTCCATACTCTCGTTGAGTTAGTTTGTTGTGTTTAAGTAAGTTTTCTAATTCTAAAGCTTCGTTATGCAAATTTTATATGCTATACTTTATTGAGTAAAGTATTTCCATTAAGCAACTTCATTGTATCCAGTTAATCATGATGATACAAGTTTCCCATCTCCACACTTTCGTTGAGATAGTTATTATGATTATGCAAGTTTTCTTAACTCTAAACTTGTTATATTAGCATCTGAAGTACCTTTAGTTTATCGTTCGAGTTATTATTTGTTGTGCATGCTTGATATTAAATTCTAAGATGTAACCTTAACTTAATGTTATTCAAAGCAAGGTATGATGTGTTATTCAATAGTTATGCTATTAGATTATCCCTAAAGCATGAACTTAGAACGAAATATTTATTCAGGTTATGATTATTCAATAACATAGTGTTATTATCTTTTATTCAACTAATCCTTAGTTGATGTACATTGAATTCAAATTACCTTGAAGTGTATCCAAACCAAACTATCTTTGGGGGCGGACTTGTACTCAAAATCTTGAGATGAACAACCCTATTTATAGGGGTTACGCTTAGTTTTGTACTTTCTTATTTGAAATGTTTTGTATACAATACATGTATGAAGGTTGATCCCCTAAGTACCTTAAAGTCATTATGGTCGTATTATCGTAAAAGTTTAAGTTGAAAGATTACTTATAAGCGTGGACAAGTTTCGTGGTCATTAGACCCTCAGTGAATGTTAAGATGTTAATAGGACTTATTATTTAGTTCTATTGAGCACCTGAATGGGCAAGGAATGTTTAAGATGTTAATAGAACCTATTTTTCAGTCCTATTGAGCCCCTGAATGGGCAGAGAATGTAAAAGTTATTCATTGTTATTTCAAGTGAGCCTTGTTTGCTCACCCTTACCTGTAAAATCCTTACAGCTAAAGATGGAAAGGGTGACGTACCTAGCACCACTAAAGGAAAGGGAAAGATGAACAAGTACTGAAGACTTGTAATAGTTTTGATAGTTTTATTATCAGACTTTGGTTTAAAGAATGTAATGAAATTTATTTAAATTTTCCGCATACATGCTTTTAATTCACATAGCAAATATAAAGATTGAGTTCCTTACTCAATCATCATTATTAGCCAAAACAATGCAGTCATATATTGACTTTAACATTTCATGATTTCAACATGCATAACATATCATGCAATTTAAAACAGTTCATTAAGTCCATGTAGAAAATAGGAACCGAAAGACTTGCCTTGATCGTTGTTTACCAATAATAGTTTAACAACTTACAGTTATCTGCACTTCATGTGCCCTACACAATTATATAATCATACACATCAACTATTAGTCACATAACAACACATTGTAATTGTAATGTAAACTCCACTCCACATCTCATAATCATTCCTATTAATTAGCACACAATGTTCAATTAGATTGTGTTAACTTTTTGACTTATGACTCACTATATTTCATAATCGAAGTTCATTCAAGTGCTTAAGTCTTGCTAGGACTACTTATTGGTTTTATATTAAACCAATTTCATATCCTATAATATTCATTTCAATTGAATTGAAACACTTTTTAAGTTCGTTAACACTTGGCACGGCGTTTCGACGTTCATTCGTCACACGCCCGATTTGTCTCTCTTGTGTATGCTTACTATGCTTCTATAACTTATCTAATACATTATTTATTAATGTTAAGCATCATTATATTTACTAACATACATGTTTTATAACTTAGGACATCATCTTTTATGGTCAGGAGCACTACACATGCATATGTACATGCCCGACGCCCTCCGATTGCTCCCGAAAACATAACAGTTCTTAAGATGACCATTTTGACTACTGTTACAGACCTCAGATAAACAAACTTAAAGCATGAAAGTTGTAGGTCTATTCGTCCTCGTTCCTGATCATCTTGAATAAACTCAATCGGAGTTCGTATGAGAAAGTTATGGCCGTTTTACTACAGGAGGTCAAAACTGCCCAACTCAGACAACTTTTCTGGCGCCGGGGCGCGGATCAGTGGCGCCGGGGCGCGAGTTCCAGCCCCGGGGCGCGAGCTACTGGCCCATTTTTGACGGTGGGGCGCAAATTTTGACGCTGGGGCGCCGAAACTCACAGAACCAAAACGAAGAACAGAGCCAAAGCTACTGTCTTAAATTTGTAACAACAATTCGCCCCAAACAACATGTATAACTAATATAAACTACACATAATTGTTAACAATTATCCATATACCAATTTCCAACAATTGAACAACAAATTTAAAAGACTTAAATCACTAAAATAATATTTGGTTAAAACTCAAAACTCCATTGTTAATATCTAAAGTACAGTGAACGAAATTTTCACTGTTATCAACCAAATTTGATTCCTTTGAAATACAAGTATACCAATATATAAGAAATTAACATGTATAGTTCAATTCCTCACTTAGCATACATAACTTTTGATATTTCTACAAAACATATATTCGTATATATATTTTCATAGTAAAACCAAGTTCTCTTTCTAAATCTTAATTTAGCATACACACACACACACACACACATATATATATATATATATATATATATATATATATATATATATGCTAACTATAACAATTATAACAATAAAAACACATAACATCATAACCAATTCTAGAACATGTTTTACATATAATTTTTGGTAAAAACCTTAACAGAGTGAATGACTTTCAAGAACACAGAGACTTTAAACCTAATGACGTAAAACATATATGTCTTCATAAACATAAATTTAGGTTATAAACACCTACCTATTGTTGTTAAGAAACACTTGTTAAACCCTTAGAAAAGCTTGAAGAACTCTGTATTTTCCTAGAATCCCAGCCCTTTCTCTCTCAACTATCTCTGTATTCTTTTCTTTCTTTTAGCAGACAACTCTAAGGTAAAAGCGATAGCTAAGCCACATAACAATATCATTATACTAAAAATAAAACTAACATGACGCTCTATTTTTTTAACGTTTGAAGCCGATTTAATCGTATTAAATATACCAATAAGTTTATCAGTTACCAAAAATATATTCATATATATATATATATATTATTTATATTTTATTTATTTAATTAATAATTAAATTCAAAAGAAATCCAAAAGCCATTAGGCTTTGTTTGGCAAACCATTTAAAATTAAAGGATTAATACTTAAACCTTGTTTGGCAAAACTAAATTAAGAATTACTTTAATTATTTTAATAACTCTTTATCACATAGTTATTTGTCACACTTTATGTAATAACAATTTATTAAATAAATCACTTAATAACATAACTCAATCCACATAACACATTAATTATTTAACAATTAAATAATTAACTAAAACATCTCAATCAAATTGAACAATTACTTATTCAATAATGAACACATCCAATAAATATTTATATAAATCAATAAATATTTATAACTTACATTTAAAAAATCTGGAATGTTACAATAAGTCTAGCCGAAAGAATTGGTGTTGACTTCATTAGACATTAACTCATGCGTAAGAATACATGAATCACAAAGCTTGTCCAGAATGAACCGGAACAAGGGTTAGAATACTTGCCTTTAGCGTCTGCTACAGTTTATAACACGTGCACTTTAGGTCTTTAAGGTCTCTACAGTAGTTGATAACATCACATAGCACATTAGGTCATGAATAACATACATGTTTCGTAAAGAATCTTACCCTTCTTCTAAATCTAATTACGTATTTAGATTTGTTATTATTGGTTCCGGCTTTCCATTATGTCATCCTTATGTTTACATGCACTTGACTTTCTTTAACCCTAAGTGATCATACTTAAGGCTTAACTATGACTTAACAATGTTACATTAAGATACTTAGTTAAATGTTCATCAATTACTATCCATGCTCCACATAAAAACCTTCTTTATTATTTAGATCTTAAAATTTTGCCTTCTGGCGCCAAGATGTTCCTTCATTATGCCACGTTCGTTGCGGCGCCATTGCACTTATCTTAGAGAAATCCGGACTTCTGTATGCGGCCATGAGTCTCCTTTGTTTATGGCCGTATTCATGCGACGCATACTCTCCAAAGATGGGTTATAGCTTTGCTTTCGGCTAAGTTTCGGTCTTCATGTGGCAGCTATTTGGCCTTGAAGTTGCACATGACGCCGACTCATGCACCGAAAAAGTTTGATGATTTTTCAACTTGTGAGATTCCCGGACTCGTAACCTCTTCGTTATAAGTCCGAATTGGCTCGTTCAAGAGCCTACGGTTCACAAATTACATAATCTAAATGTTCATGCAAGAATTTTATCTATTTGACTTCGTTAGCTAAAAATTCACCTATTAGTCCATTTTTAACGAAAACAATAAACGTTCATGAACGTTCAACGCTTGTTTCTTCATTCTAAGTCGGAATCTGGTCATTTTCGAGTCCGCAACTCTATAATGCCAAATAGGACTTGTCTCCATTAACAACTAATGTTTCCGAGTTCAAACACAAAATTCGACTTCCATTCTGAAAATTTCACGAATTCGACGATTATCGTCCAATCGTGTGAATTCCGGCAAAACTTTATTACTAACGATTTGTTCATCAATCCAAATGGATTCATTTCATTAAATACACATGTCAACCTACATATTACAACAACTTCTCTTTAAATTAGGTTATGGCTTATTCTTCATAAGTTCATAACTTAACAAATTCTACAATACAAGGTTTTTATTTCCTTATGACTTATTCTTGAATTAAGTCCTTTATACAACATTCTTGCATCTTATGAATCCTACTAAATTCTTAAAGTAATCATATAACAAGTTCATTACTGTTTTTCATAAGTTCATAACTTATTTAAGTTTGAATTGCTTATTCCATACTTATTCGGCTTTAGTCCATTAATCATCCATTTCTTAAGTGTTCTTAGCATATATGTTCATTAGGTTACACTTCCCTTATCACCCTAAAATGATAGAGATAGAAGATATAAGATCATGAGATCAATTACCTTCGATGACTAGCTTCTCCTTCTTGAAATCTAGTAATGGAAGGTTGGACTTATAAGTGCTTATTTTCTCTACCAATTAAGTTGCTTTGTAGTGGAAGTTGTTAGATTATTTGAACAAACAAAAATGAAATGTGAGCTTGCTATTTATAGAAGTCTCTAAGCTAGGGCATAATGGTCATTAAGACCTCCCACCTCCTTAACAAACCTCCTTACTATTCCTTCCTTAATGCCCAAGTATACTTGCTCCCTACATCCAATACTTGGCCACCACATAAAGGTCTTGGTCACCAAGTTCACCCATGGGTTGCCCCATGGATCAAGCTAGCCCATTGGATCATTTCATTGGGCTTAGGTTTAATCAATTAGATTATTCTTATGGGCTTTCATTAATTTAGTTTGGGCTTCATATTAACTAACTCTTGGGCTAAACATTCCCACAATTGGCCTTGCTCCTTAATGCTATTGGTCTTTACACTTCATACAAGATTACACTAATTCATTTCATTAGACTTTAATTCTTAACCCTCTCGAATTAAGTTCGCATGCGAAATATTGTGTTTTCCATACTTAGATTATTATTACATAATCCATCTCACCTCGATATTATAACGTTACGTATGTGACGCCCCCAAATCCGGGTATCTTCCAACCCGACATATGGTGCTCCATGATACTACAATTCATACAGGCATTCCATTGAGATAAAAACAAAATGAGTGTACTTACTATATCCTTATTACATTAGTAATAAATCCTTTCCCAGGTTCATAAATCGAATACATTATGTTAGTTCCCAGTAGGCACAATAGTTATCTAGAAGGGGGGGGGGGGGGTTGAATAGATATTTCAAAAATCTTTTCGTTTTAAACTTGTTAGTTGATGATGATTAAAACTTAGCGGAATTGATGTTTGTTTTAATCTCATTTACGAAGTAGTAGAGTTATGAGAGTGAGGCAGTTATGGCAGATATAGCAGTTATAGTGAGAAAGTAAAAGACACAGTCGTTTTAAGTGGTTCAGAACACTTAAAGCTCCTAGTCCACTCTTCTACTCCTCGAGTAGAAAATCCACTAAGGATGTCTTTTACAACTTCTGTATCACACGGATTCCTTCTAGACTAGCAATCTAGGAACTTCTTAGTTCACTTTTGAACTCTTCAAGTCCAGCAGACTTGGCTCTCATATAGTTCACTTAGAACTCTTCAAGTCCAGCAGACTTGGTACTTTTTCTTCAGTTGATTGGTAGATGTTGAGTTCTTGATGGTTGCTACTCAGTTGCTGTTTAAGCACTTGTTTGAAAGAATTGAGTAGCTGAGCAAGCTTTTCTTTTTCTCAGATCGTAGAGTTGAGCTTTGAGAGTTCTTGTTCGTTTTTGTTCAATGCTTGCTTACTTCTCTCATCTGCTTGATTTGCATATATGTGATCTTGAAAACTATCTGTTGGATCCATCCGTTGAAGCATTAAATGCGTTTTACCTTTCTATTCTTTGATGGAGACGTTTCTGCACATCTTCTGAATTACATTCTGGTCCACTGACACAGCAAACTGCTTTCTCACCTAACACCTGAAAAGGTGTTTTCCCCCTTACCAATGGTACTTTCTTTATCTTCTTCAATACGCTTCTTTGTTGCATACTAATGATATTTCTTAAGACTTTGGGACTGGTGAGTACTGTAACGTTTAGAATCCATTCCTCATATGTTGGAGTCTGTCTCCACATAAATCGTGAGGCTTGATACTTCTGACACAAGATAGATGATATCCTACGATTCAGATCGTGGTACTCTACGATTCAGATCGTGGTGACTTGTCGCCTTAGTGCTTGGTCTGATGCTATCAGCCGAGAGCACTACAATTTCTCTTAACTATTTGCACACCACGATCTTCACTTGCTTGAGTTGTAAACTCTACGTTTCCGAGAGCACATTACGATCTCTGAGTTGACTCGGCAAACGTTGGGACCACTCTACGATTTCCGAAGAGACCCTTCAAGGCAGGCACACTACGATCTTTGAAGCTCTACATTTCTTCATTGACTTCTGTAATGTTGATCAAATTGATACACTACGAATTCTTTGAAGCCTATCTATTATATCTCAAGATCAACCTAACAGCTTTGATCTTTCTATCTATACATTCATTTCCAGAATGATACACATTAAGAGCTTAGATCAACCTAACAGATTTGATCTATCACTAAGTCCTTGTACATGTATTCCTTGAAGGACTTTACAAATAATCATGAGCATTTACATTTAAAACATCAAATCATAATATACATTCTCCCAATAATCTCCCCCTATTTGATGTTGACATAACCAGGAGATTTGTTGTCATGATTATTAGATTCTAGATGCATTTGTAGGTTAGTAAACATGACTTAGTATTTCAGTGAGCAACTGAAATTTCTAGAGAATAAGCATGAATTTATTGATGGTTAAAGAGTATTACATTTTAGCTTTACATCAATAAGAATTTAAACTTTCACTTATCTCTATTTTTTTGGTTTTTTGCGTGGAGGATTGACATACTCCTCAACTCTTCGTTTCCTGCTCGCTTCATCCCTTCTGGCTATTTCTTCCAGCTCACTTGGGCTTACCCTCGGGTTGTGATCATGCCTATTCATGAATGTTGGATCTCCAATTGGCATTCTTAGGCCTGTAGTGGTCACATTTTGTGAGCTGGTAGCTGGCCCTTGACTCCTTAATGGCTGAGCCATTAAGACTTCCTGTTGATCAGATCGTTGAGTCTGTTGGTGGAATTGTCTTGCAGGAAGGCTTCTTAAAACTTGAGTGTGAAATTGTCCTCTACACCTTCCTTGGCTTCCTTGACTTGCTCTGCCTCTGCCCTGGCCTCCCTGTCCTCCTTGAACTCATTTCCCTTTATTCTCCACCTTTATGTCAGCATCAAGGGTTCGAATGTCTTCAGAAAGTCGATTTACTCCTTCGACAAGCTCGTTGAGTTAGCTTTGTGTTTGAGCAATGTCCTCTCGACTTTCCTTGATCAGGGCTTCGGATCTAGCTTCTTTGTTTTGGAGGGCAGTTAGAATAGTGTCATTTTGTTGTTCCTGGTTTACATAGGCTTTCTGAAAGTCTTTGACTGAAGCTTTCAGGTTGATGATGTTCTCCATCATAAGGTTATTTTGGGCTTCTTGAGATTTCTATAATTCAAGAACAGCCTCTCTTTGTTTGGTGGCTATCCGAAAGTGAATTTCATTTCTGTCCTTCATGCTTTTAAGCATTTCCTTGATAATTTCCCTCAGCTTCTTTGTAAGCTCAGCGTTTAGAGTGCCGGGGAGATTATTTACAGCAGTGATCATTTGATTCAACCGGAGATGAATGTATTCTGAGTGAGTGTCGAGGCTTTCATCGATGTCCTTGACCATGTTCTTGGACACTTCATTCAAGTCATTTTTCGTGGGCAGATTTGTGAGAGGATCACTGTGTTGAGGATTGTTTAACGGAGGGGATGTTTTCTGGGTTTGATCTTGCAGGGAGTAGAGGGAAAGATTGAGAATGAAGTATTCTTTGTTGGATGAGGAGGGAATATCCGATGGAGGGACCTAGGTTTGGATGTTTGAGTTTGGTGACTCTACGATTTGAGGTGAAAACTTTGCAATGAGGCTAGAGTCCGTGATCGTAGAGATGATGGGTTGTGGGAGCATTATGAAGTTGACTGCATTTGGTTCCTCAGTTACAAAATTTTGGGATTCTGCAACTGGAAATTGATTTAGTGGATGAAGAATCACTTCCAACCATTGTGGGAATTAATAAAATTGGCTAAATGAGGATGATGGCAAGTGATTAACTTTGAAGAGGGTTGGGATAGACAGTACCTCAGGTTTATACTTTGAGGAAGAGTTATTTGTGAGTAACTTCTTGGCAAAGTTGAATCTTTCTGGGAATCCATTGGCTAGTACTGAGATGGCCGGATACTCTTTGAAGCTCCAAAACATGTGATTCCTGGAATTCAGAATCTGAGCTTGATGGAAAGGCATCATGGGTAGGTAAGAAAATAGTTGCTCATAGTTAGCTCTTTTGTACCCATTTATGCCCACAGCTGTGATCTCGACCTCATCATCTTCTTCCTCTTCTCTGTCTTTGTTGGAGGATTCCATTATCTCAATGGCCTCTTGATGTTCTTGCACTAGTTCTTCTTCATTTCTGGCAAGGACTTCTTCATCAAATATGGGGATGTCAAGAGCCTCCCCCTCACCTTGATTATCTTCTTGAAAACTTAAAAGCTCCCCCTCAACTGGAGCATTTTCTAGAGCTTCAGGCATCTCCCCCTCAGCTGATGCATTCTCTATCATGAGAGCTTCAGGGATCTCCCCCTCAGCTGGTGTATTCTCTATCATGAGAACTTCAGGGATCTCCCCCTCAGCTGGAGCATTGTCCTCTTGGCTTGCTTTGGACAGTTCCCTTTTGGCAGCCATACTCTTGTCTTCCTTCTTGAGCACTTTTTCATTTTCAAGGATATATTTCTTGACCAGCTTTCTTCTTGATTTTCTAGGCTGAGCCACAGCCTCAGGACTTTCTTAAACTTCTGTTTTGTCATGTTGAACAGCCAATATGCTTGATGCAGCTACTTCCTTGCCTGATATGTTTGGTCTAGTCTCTACGATTAGTAGAGACTCTATAATTGAGGAGATGGATGACCTTTTAGATTTGTGGCTACCTTATTCTTCTTCAGCAGCTGAGATATGGTGGCTCTATCTTCTTCTGCCTCAGCCTGCTGTTGCTTCTTTCTCAGGATCCTTAGAGTCTCAATGTCAGAGGACTCTACCGGTTTATCAGTTGTGGATCCCTAGGGTTCTTCTTCCATTCTAGCCTTAAGCTTCCTCTTGCCCTTGCTTTTTTTTTATAAGGACAGAGGGTTCTCCTTTGTTTGTTTCTTCTTCTTCTTCTTCGATCTCCTTGACAACAGACATATTTCCTGGAAGGCCTGAATTCTTCAGATCACCAGTTCTTCCACTGGACTCGGTCATCATGCGTACATACTCAGCTGGGTTCCTTTTCCAATTCTCAAATAATTACTAGGTCATTCGTCTGTTTGGGTTGATAGTTTCTCCTTCTTCGTCCCCAATTTTGTCACCCAGAGCAGACTGTAGAATAATACTTATGAATCGCCCGTAGAGCATCTTTTGAGGGCTTTTTGACTTCTTTGAGTTGGTGATCCACTTTCCAATCCATTCAAGCAATAGGGATCCATAGTTGAGTTGTATTCCATAACATATAGCAGTCATGAGCTTGAGTTGTACTTCATTCACAGAGTCATGACCTAAGCTCTTGCAAAATATACATTTTCCAACAATATCAGCTAGAAATTGATACCTCTATGGAAACTCCTTCTTCTTGTATCCTTTCACAGAGGGGAGTTTCTTGTGATGCATTCTTTTAAGTCCCTCTTGGAAGTCTACACTATCTATGACTGGATACCCTTCATTTTTGAGACCTAGGGCGAGGTTGATGTCATCGGCCTTCAGTCTGATTTCCACTTCCCTTACTGTCGTAGTGATGGTGTTGTTTTCAAACACACCATTCTTGTAGAATTCTTTCACTAGCTTGGGATAGATAAATGTGTATGTGCCCAAGGCTTCTTCGAGACCCGCCTTCTTTAGTAGCGCCAGAGTCTTGTGAAATTTGGGTTCAGCTGTTTTGAACTCGTCAAAACAGAGTCTGCAGCAGGAGATAATACTGGAAGCCGCCATTGATTTTCTTGCTAGAAGTGTGATTTGACTGAGCTTTCTTTTGATTTAGGGTTTCTTCTTTGAGAGAGGATGAGAGAGATAATCTTTTGAACTTCTGATTTCAAAAAGACGCTTTCAAATAGTACATGTAACTTCCCTCTCTCCTTTTTGTTTAGTGGGATAGGTGTCGACTTTTGCTTGGCTCTACAAGTTTGATTGATAAGGATTGTACTAATTTACCCTTGGCTCCTGCAGAGCTGATGTGTCCTTAGGGAGGACTACGATCGTTGAGGTAGTTTTGTGATCGTCGAGTCTGCTTTACATTTGTCGAGTCTGAACTACGATCGTTGAGTCTGTCCAACAATCGTCGTGTCTGAGCTACGATCGTCGAGTCTGTCCAGCAATCGTCGTGTCTGAGCTACGATCGTCAAGTCTGACCGGATCCTTGTGATAAGTTTTTGACATAGCATTCTTTTAAGGTAGCTCAGAAAGGGCCAACCTCTTGGAGTGAGGCAAGGGTTAAGTTTGTTCCTGAGGCGCTTATCAAAGAGATTGCTTTGTTTTGAGACTTATCATCACAAGATGCTCCTCTTGATGGTTGGAGTTTTGCTATCGTTGAGTCTGCACTACGATGGTTGAGTCTATGCTATGATCGTGGACTTACCTTGATCATGTCTACGATTTTGAGCTTAGCCTTTTGTGTCTGTTATAGTTAGCACAAACTAGAGCATATATTTTATGGTTGTAAATTTAGCATGCCTAGTTCACTTATTAACTTATTAAATCTGGATTCATCTAGAGGTTTTGTAAAAACATCACCAAGTTGATTTTCAGTAGGGATATATTGTAAAGATATAATTCCATTTTGCACATGATCCCTAATAAAGTGATACCTTATTTCTATATGCTTAGTCCTAGAATGCATAATAGGATTATGAGTTATTGCTATGGCACTTGTGTTATCACAGTGAATGGGAATGGATTTGAAATCAAACCCATAATCAGCTAGCTGATTATTCATCCATAGGATCTCGAACACAAAGAATGCCAATGTATGTATTCAAATTTCTGCGGCATTGAAGTAGACACTGAGTTTTTCTTTTTGCTAAACCAGGACACAAGTCTGTTTCCTAGCAATTGATAGGTGCCAACTGTACTTTTTCTATCTATTTTGCAGCCTGCAAAATCAGCATCTGTGTATCCTGTTAGTTCAAATGAGGATTCCTTGGGGTACCAAAGCCCCAAGTAAGGTGTACTCTTGAGATACCTGAAAATCCTCTTTACAGCAGATAAATGTGATTCTTTAGGGTTAACTTGAAATCTAGCACATATGCATGTTGCAAACATTATGTCTGGTCTATTGGCAGTTAGATATAAAAGAGAGCCTATCATACCTCTGTATTGAGTTATATCAATACTTTTACCCTTTTCATCTTTGTCAAGTTTGGTTGCAGGAGCAATTGGGGTTTTCATGGGAGAGGCTGATTCCATGCCATACTTCTTAAGTAAATCTTTGATGTACTTGGCTTGGTTTATGAATATTCCTTCATCAGTCTGCTTCACTTGTAGTCCAAGGAAGAAATTCAGCTCACCCATCATGCTCATTTCAAACTTGCTCTGCATTAACTTGGAGAATCTCTTGCATAACTTTTCATCAAAAGAACCAAAAATAATATCATCAACATATATTTGAACCAATAAGACTTTGTCCTTATGCTTTCTAAGATATAATGTGGTATCTACTCTACCTCTAGTGAACCCATTTTCAATCAAGAAGTTAGTTAGTGTTTCATACCATGCTCTAGGTGCTTGTTTAAGACCATATAAGGCTTTGTCTAATCTATAAACATAATTGGAAAGAGATGGATTGATGAAACCTGGTGGTTGCTCTACATAGACTTCTTCTTGAAGTTCTCCATTCAGGAATGCGCCTTTTGACATCCATTTGGAAGACTTTGAACTTCATGTGAGTAGCAAAGGCAAGGAAGATTCTGATGGCTTCTAGTCTGGCAACATGTGCAAATGTCTCATCGTAGTCAATTCCTTCTTCTTGAGAGTAGCCCTTTGCCACTAATCTTGCCTTATTCATGGTTATAACTCCATCTTCATCCATTTTGTTTCTGAAGACCCACTTGGTTCCAATGACAGGATGACTCTTTGGTCTTGGTACCAATCTCCATACTTTGCTTCGTTCAAATTGGTTGAGTTCTTCTTGCATGGCTTCTATCCAACTGGAGTCTTCCATAGCATCCTCTATCTTCTTTGGTTCCATTTGTGACAGGAAGCTTAGATAAAAGCATTCATTCTGAGTGGCAGCTCTTGTTTTGACTCTAGCACTCGGATCTCCAATGATTAGATCTTGAGTGTGATCTCTAGCCCATCTGTTTCTGGTTGGGACATCTGTCATGATGCCTTCTTGTCTTAAGTCTTTAAGATCTATTTCTTCTTCTTGGTGTGGAGGTTCGTTGTCTTGCATATGCCTCTCTACGATCTCATTTTCTTGCTCAACGATTTCACTATCTGGCACTACGATCGTGGTGTTGAGCTCGATGACTTCATTCGTAGTGTATTCATTATCGATCGCAGTCTATTTCATCAAAGATGATGTGAATTGAGACTTCAACATTCAGTGTTTTCTTGTTGAACACCCTGTAGGCCTTACTGTCTGTGGCATATCCAAGAAAGATTCCTTTGTCTGACTTGGGTTGGAATTTTGTCATGTACTGCTTTCCATTGTTAAGAATGTAACATGCACAGCCGAATACATGAAAGTAGCTGACACTTGACTTTCTTCCTTTCCACGGTTAAGTAGGGTGTCTTCTTTGATCGTAGAGTGTATCGTTGATCTATTCTGCGCGGTAATGGCGTGCGGTGTTGACGACTTACGCTTGAAGTATTTAGGTAGATGAGTTGCTGCTAGAAGAGTTCTTCCAACCTCTATCTGTGACGAACGAGATTTTTATAATTTAATTTTAATATTTATTGAGTTAAATAAATATTTTTTCGATGATTTAATTATTGGATTAAATAATTAAATGATGCAATTGTGGTAGATTAATTTAATTATGTGTTACATTTATTAAATTAATGTGGAGAATATTTATTATTCAAGTATGTAATTATGTCAGCTTATTGAATTAAATGAATTATTTAATTAAGCATGATGTTATTCTAATTAATTTATTTCTTAATTAGAGATTTAATAATTTAATATAATTAATTAATGAGAAAATTAAATATATATCGTGAATTTATGAGAAGTTATTATATTTAATTTATATTAAATAAGATATATGAATTATTGTGCAAGTGGGTGTGACATGAATTAAACTATATGATAAAGCTTTATTAAATTAAAGGAGCTTTGAAATCTATTATGCTAGCCAAACATGGCCTTAGTGGGGGTTACTAGCAGTTACCCATGATCAAGTTAATCGACCATTATTAGCAGCGTCAGTCGAGTTCTTATAATACGATGTTCTCTTTTCTTTTCTTTTATTATTCTAAGTCTGGAAGAGCAGAGAGGGAGAGAGATTGAGAATTTATCAGAGAAAAATTGTGAGAATTAGAGATATTGTGAGTGGATAATCATCAGGTAATTGTGAAAGGATCATCTTGGATCACCTCTTCTTAATCTATACTCTGGGTAATTTCTCCAAACCAAATTCTATTTTTACGTTATTTGAGTTTTATGAAAATGGTTTTTATTCATACTGTAAAGCCTCTGTAATTGAGATATGAGTAATGATTATGGGTTTTGTATGTGTTATGGCACATCACATCGTATTTAATTATATATATTTTGTAAACCATATCATAAGTTTCATAATATCGATGACTTCTTTATTTCAAAATTTATAGAGTTTGGGTTTTGGCCATATGGCCTTATACGTGGTATTTTATGTATTGATCGTATATTATCCCTAAATTTTACACTTGTATGTTGTTATGCATGTTGATGAAGAGACCAAAATTTAAATAAGCGGATTCGAGGTGTTATAACGAATCCGTAGTGACAATTTTCATGTTTTATTTTCAAAACCTTCAAGAACATCAAGAACAATGAAAGTAAATGTGTTGATTTTGCAAATTATGTGTTGTAACTTGTTAAAAATCATGCTAGATGGGTTAAGTAATGATTATATATGTATTACAATGATTGGGTAAGTCTAAATTCGTGTAAAAAAAATAACTAATTAGAAGTTATGGCCATATTCATGTATAATTTTACGTGTGATTGATTTTGGCCTAATTTGGCCTTGTTGTGTTCGCAAACTGCAGAAAATGAGCCTGGGTAACCCCGCCCTCGGCGGGCGTTACCAAACTAAATTACCCCACCCCGGCGGTCAAAATAAATAAATAAATAAATAAATAAAATAAAAATAAAATAATAAATAAATATTTGATGAAAACTATTATTAAAATATTTATAAAATAAATTAAATATTTTAATTGAGATATTTATGAAATAAAATAAATATTCGATGAAAATTTTTATTAAAATATTTATAAAATAAATTAAATATTTTAATTGAGATATTATGGAATAAAATAAATATTCGATGAAAATTATTATTAAAATATTTATAAAATAAATTAAATATTTTAGTTGAGATATTATGGAATAAATTAAATATTCGATGGAAATTATTATGAAATAATTTATTCGAGTGTAATAAGAGTAAGAGAATGAAAATATTCTAATTTAATTAAGTAATTAAATTAGAAGGGTAATGATTTGTTAAATAAAGTGGAGTTTATATTAAATAATTAAGTAAAAATGTAACTAATGAATGTCGTGAATACATATGGTATGTGTGTAGGATTTGTGGTGAAGCAAGTAGTAATCGTTTAGCTTCTACTTGCGAGGCAAGTTTCTAACCCAACTTGTCATTATTGTTCAAGTTTATTAATTACCTCGAGTAAATTATCATTATTATTATTCATGTTCAAATGTTATATTAAAGATTGATTATCTTTTCAAAGCATGATTTAGTTATACAATAATTGTCCTATTGTATACTTCCTGAGATTATTATTCAATTTGAATATCATTATTATTGAACCTTATTAGACTAGCGAACCCTTATTGATTCGACTAGTCCATAGTTGATGAGCGTTCTAAATTTCCAAACCCTTGATGAATTGTCCAAACCAAACTTCCTTTCAAGTGCGGACTCGAATGTCAACCGAGATGAACAACCCCCGCAAAGGATTTACTTATCGTTAGTGTTAAGATATTGTGTACGTATTATTGTACTAAGGGTGATCCCCCAAGTACGAGTAGTAAAGGTCCATAGTCTTACGATCATTAAAGGTTTCAAGTATAACCCTTGATAACCTAGGACATAGTTCAAGGTCTTATGACCCTCAGAATTCTTTTATTTCTTGTTATTCATTCTTGATTCAAAAGTTGAGCTTTTATTCAGATGTCTTTGATTTACTCGCATGTTATTATACTGTTATTTCATTATTATACTTGTGGGCATTAGTGCTCACTCTTGCTTAATAATAACATTGCAGTTAAGAACGAAAGAACTGATGAACCTTCCACTAATAAAGGCAAGGGCAAAGTTAGCAAGTGTTGAAGACTTGTTATTTTATTTGATGATGTATTTAGGTTAGACTTAAGTTAATGATGTTGTTTAAGACTTAATTGTTTATGATCATAGATGAGATGTTTAAGGTTAGAGTAACTGGGATTGTATTTATTATGTAGTTGATGTAACCCCATAAGGGAGATTTATTATTATTTCTATCTATTGCATGGTTTGCATTTATTATGGGTAGATAGATAGATGATATTATATCTGATGAACACCAAATCTCGTGGAATCAAGTACCCGGATTTGGGGTGTCACAAGTTGGTATCGAGCTATAGGGTATGAACCTTAGGGGGGAACAACCTTAGGTAGTAGCCTTATAGAAAGAAGATAGTGATGGAAAACTCTTATCGAGTTATAAGAAATGAATTTATGTAATTCATTGAAGATAATAAAAGACATTATGTGTTTATGTGTTAAAGTATGCGTTAGATGATACGACTTAGTAACTAAAACTTAAAATTTTGTGTCAGGATGTCGAATGTTGGAGAAGCTAGTCAAGCTGGGGAGGAAGAACCCCGTGTACCTATAGTACCGACAGAGGAGGAGCCCCGAGACATTCATGTCGTTAGGGAGCAGCTGTTACAGAGGGAGTCATCTCCATTGATCACCGTTGTTGGTCAGGAGCATGAGCCTGAGACTGATCCTGAGGAGGAATTTGTTGAGGAAGAGGAAGAAGAAGAAGAGGAGTTACCACGGTACACCGTTGATGCTGAGATGTATGACACGTTATATGACCGTAACGTGGAGTTACGAGACGAGGTCCAGGATTTGACTGAGCAAGCTGCTATTCAGCATATTACTCTAGAGCAGAAGGAGAGAGAGATTTCGACTCTTCACTCTTGACTGGCAAATGTAGAATGGGATTTGGTCCATGAGAAGGGTCAAACTGAAGATAAGCCAGGGAGGAGATAAAAGTGAAGAAGGAATCAAGGAAATCTCTCAGAAAGACCGAACATAGCAGAAGAGGGATGTGTAAGAGAATCGCGTCGAGCTGATCGTGCAGAAGATGATAGTCGTGCAAAGAAGGCAAAGCTTGAAGAGACATATTCTACACTTAATCATGCAATGGATGAGGCCCAAGATCGAGTTTTGAGGTACCCCATTCGGTTTGAAGGACTTCCATCGTATATCTTTGGATCGCAGGACGATGTCTCGTATCATGGATGAGGAGCGTGGCAAGGCTATTCAGCACCTTGATAGACAGTGATAAAATTTGTTTAATTATGTGAAAGACTTAATTAGTTTTTAGATGTAAATTCTGACGTGTTTATGAATGAAAGAATATTTGAATGTTTTAATCCTGTGGATTCTTT
Source organism: Panax quinquefolius (assembly GCA_020205615.1). Lineage (NCBI taxonomy): Eukaryota > Viridiplantae > Streptophyta > Magnoliopsida > Apiales > Araliaceae > Panax > Panax quinquefolius. The sequence goes on from CM035164.1 coordinate 91,272,210, forward strand.
ATTCCAGGATAGTTGATGTAAATAGCAGTTATGCTATCGTTTAATGTTAAAACTTTTGATTTGAATGAAAATATATCAAGTTGTTTGAGATGATGTGTTAAATGAATATGTTAAATTGTTAAGTAATGTCTTAACTATTTAGAGAAATAAATAAAGTTCTAATAAGCGTTTATTTAACGTAAAAATGCCGCCTTGAGAGAGAGAAGACAACAACGTCACCGGCTCGGGAAGAGTCAACCAATAATAACAATAATGCTAACGCTAATCCTGCTTCGAAGTTGGTGAACTTTTATTTGGAGCCATGAATAATCAACCGCAAGCTCCACCAAACACAACGTTTAAAGACTTCAAGGCGGTGGGACCGCCAGAGTTCAAAGGTTCCATGAACCCAATCGAGGCTCAAACGTGGGTTATGGAAATGGAGAAGGTTTTCGACGTTGCTAGGGTTTAGAAGACGTAAGACCGCTTTTGCAACGTTTTTGTTGAAGTCTGAGGCTAGCTATTGGTGGCAAGCAAACAAAGTGCGAGGAGGTGAAGGTATAATTACGTGGGAGAGATTTAAAGAGATGTTTTTCGAAATGTATTTCCCAACTAGTTTCACGAGAACCGGATGGAGGTTCAATTTCTAGAGTTGAAGCGGGGAAATATGAGTGTGCCTGACTATGCGGCTAAATTCAACGAATTGGCAAGGTTTGCCCCGTATCAAGTTCACACGGATGAGAGGAAGGCGAGGCGGTTTGAGCAAGGACTAAAGCCTTGGGTGTACAACAAGGTATCAATGTTTCAAATTAAACACGTTCTTTGGAGATCGAAAAAGGCCATCCTCATTTGAAGGAGGAAGCGATCGCGGTGACCAAGTACAATCAAGATCAAAAGAAGAAGAAGAGTGAAGGTGAAGGAAATAACAAGGTCGGTGGAAGTGGCATGGGAGGTGGAAATTTCAATCGGAAGAAAATGTGGAACGATGACTCATCATCGGGGAATCAAGCAAGGTAGTCAAGAGAAAGAATCGAAGCATGCCCGACTTGGGAAAACCCATCCGGGAGTTTGTATGAAAGGAAAAAAGAGTGCTACAATTGTGGACATGGGAAGGCCACATAGCACCAAACTATCGCAGACCAAAGAAGGGTGCTTGTTTTACTTGTGGTTCAAGGACCTTCGGCAAGAGATTGTCCCAAGAAGGGATCGGGAGGGTCGGGATCGGGGAGGAAACCGGAAAATAATAAATTGGAAATGTTTTAACCATCACCGGACCAACCCGCAACAAACCGACCAAATCGTGGGACTTTCAACATGACGGTGCGAAGATGCGATTCAATCCGTGATGTGGTGTCGTATCATTCCGATCAATAAAGTTAATGCTTACGTATTATTTAATAGGGTGCTACTTGTTCCTTTATATCCGATGATTTTGCCAAGAATTTAGATTTGCCTAAGAATGAATTGGATTACCCCATAAACATAGAAATTGCGAATAGAGAAATAATCCTGTCAAGTAAATACGCATATAAGAAGCGTAGAGTGGATATTAAGGGTAATATCATGAACGTAGATCTTATCCTATTCGACTTGGGGAATTTGACGTTATTTTGGGAATGGATCGTTATTCAATTACGGGTCGTAATTGATTGCCAAAAAGCGTATTAACCTTATGACTCCATCAAAGGTTGTGTTTTATGGTAGCAAGTCGCCTAGACAAGTGAGTTGTCTGACGATGATGCAGGCTAGGAAGTTGTTAAGACAAGGCTGTGTAGGATACTTAGCTTACATAGTCGATAGTCGAAAAGAGAATCCGAAGGTAGAAGAAATATCGATTGTGAGGGACTTTGTCGACGTATTTCCAGACGATTTACCAGGACTTCCACCAGATAGAGAGGTAGATTTTGTAATCGATTTGGCGCCAAGAACTGCTCCAATATCGAAGGCACCATACCAAATGGCACCAGTAGAGATAAAGGAATTAATGGTACAACTACAAGAATTGTTGGACAAGAAGTACATTCAACCGAGCGTATCGCCGTGGGGAGCGTCGGTGTTGTTTGTGAAAAAGAAGGATGGATCGATGCGACTCTGCATTGACTACAGAGAACTGAATAAGGTCACGATTAAGAACAGATATCCATTACCGAGGATCGACAACCTGTTTGATCAATTGAAGGGAGCGAGGTACTTTTCCAAGATAGACTTGAGAAGCGGTTATCATCAATTGAAGGTGAGGCCGGAGGATGTACCAAAGACTGCGTTTAGAACACGATACGGTCACTACGAATTTTTAGTAATGTCATTTGGTCTTACGAATGCTCCTGCAGCATTTATGGGACTAATGAATGGTGTGTTCAAGCCGTTTTTGGACAAGTTCGTAGTGGTATTTATAGATGACATTTTGATCTATTCGAAAACCAAAGAAGAACACGAAGAGCATTTGAGATTAACGTTGGAAGTATTGAGAATGGAAAAAGTTGTATGCCAAGTTTTCGAAATGCGAATTTTGGATTGAACGAGTGCAATTTCTTGGGCACGTGATCGATAAAAAAGAAATTTCGGTAGATCCATCCAAAGTCAAAGCTGTAATTAACTGGGATCAGCCAAGGACGCCATCGGAAGTACGAAGTTTTCTTGGATTGGCAGGATATTATAGAAGGTTCATACAAGACTTTTCCAAGATCGCAACTCCGTTAACGAATTTAACTCAAAAAGCTGTGAAATTTGTTTGGACGGATAAGTGTGAGGAAAGTTTTCAAGAATTGAAGAAGTGGTTGAGTCGGCCCCCGTGTTATCTCTTAGGAGGATACGTGAAATTTTGTTGTTTATAGTGATGCATCGCATAAAGGACTTAGGCGCAGGTTGATGCAAAACGGCAAAGTCATGCGTATGCATCACGACGATTGAAGGATTACGAGAAGGTTACGGACCCATGATTTGGAGTTAAGCTGCGATTGTTTTTGCTCTAAAAATTTGGAGGCACTATCTATACGGGGAGAAGTGTGAAATATATACGGACCACAAGAGTGCGAAATATATTTTTACACGGAAGGATTTGAACACGCGTCAAAAAGAAGATGGTTGGAATTAATTAAGGATTACGATTGTGAGATTTTATACCATCCGGGAAAGCAAATGTGGTTGCTTAACGCCTTAAGTAGAAAGGGTATTGAGAAATTGATGATGTTAAGCGCTCGGGAGGAGCTAATTACGAAATGGAGAAACTGGAGTTGGAAGTGAAGTATCCTATGGAGATTGATGAGAAGCTATTTCAGATGCAATGCAGTACAACTCTAATAGATAAAGTAAAGGAGGCTCGACTTGTGAATGAAGAATGTAAAAAGGTGACAAAGAAGATATCCGAAGGAAAGAACCAAGATTTAAGATGGATAAGGAAGGAATACCGAGATTTGAAAATAGAATCTGGATTCCACCAGTACAAGAAATTAAGGAAGAAATTCTGAGTGAGGCTCATAGTTCGAGATATTTGATTCACCCAGGTAGTACAAAGATGTATCAAGATCTTCGACAACATTTCTGGTGGCCGAATTTGAAACAAGATTTTGCAGAATGTGTTGCCAAGTGTCTCGAATTCACGTAAAGTAAAGTAAGCGAACATCGAGACCCGAGTGGATTGCTACAACCGTTAGAAATCACAGAATGGAAATGGAAACATATTACAATGGACTTCATGGTTGGCCTTCCGACGACTCAGAAAGGCTACGACGCAGTATGGGTTATCGTTGACCGACTGACGAAATTCGCACACTTCCTTCCAATTAAAATCAAATTCAACTTAGATCAGTTGGCAAGGTTATAAGTGAAAGAGATTGTTTCGAGACACGGAGTGCCGGTGTTAATTGTTTCTGATAGAGATCTGCGCTTCACATCAAATTTCTAGAAACGTCTTCAGGAATGCATGGGTACGCAATTGCGAATGAGTACTGCTTACCACCCTCAAACAGACGGGCAGAGCGAGAGAACGATTCAAACATTAGAGGATATGCTAAGAGCCTGTGTGATGGACTTTAAAGGAAATTGGGATGATCACCTACCGTTAGTAGAGTTCAGCTACAACAACAGTTACCGCGCTAGTATTGGTATGCCGCCTTACGAAGCGTTATACGGTAGAAAGTGCAGAACTCCGCTTTACTGGGATGAAGTTGGTAAGAGACAATTGCTAGGGCTAGAATTGGTACAGCAGACATCAGAAATAGTCAAAGTGATCCGAGCACGACTGGTAGCGGCTCAAGATCGATGAAGAAAAATCTGTTGATCCACATCGTAAAAATATCGAGTTTGAATTAGGTAGTTATGTTTTCTTGAAGGTCTCTCCACGGAAGGGAAGATCAGTTCAAAAGAAAGGGAAATTGAGCCCAAGATTCATTGGACCCTTCAAGAAATCGAGAAGAATCGGAGAAGTTGCGTACGAGGTAGCCTTACCTCCAGCACTCGAGAATGTCCACAACGTCTTTCATGTTTCTGTATTCCGACCATACAAAGCCGATTACAAGCATGTAATTGAATATGAACCCCTGCATTTTGAGAAAGACATATCTTACGAAGAAATTCCTGTCCAAATTGTCGACCGAAAAGAACAAGTTCTCAGAAATAAAGTTATACCTTCTGTTAAGGTAATTTGGAGGAACCACAACACTGAAGAAGCTACGTGGGAACTAAAAGAGAATATGATGAAGAATTACCCTAATTTATTTACTTAATTATTTATAAGCGATTCTGGGGACAGAATCTTTGTAAGGAGGGGAGAATGTAACAGGTCGAATTTATTGAGTCGTGATTCTGGGGACAGAATCCTTTTAAGGGGGGAAAGATGTGACGAACGAGATTTTTATAATTTAATTTTAATATTTATTCAGTTAAATAAATTTTTTTTCGATGATTTAATTATTGGATTAAATAATTAATTGATGCAATTGTGGTAGATTAATTTAATTATATGTGTTACATTTATTAAATTAATGTGGAGAATATTTATTATTCAAGTATGTAATTATGTCAGCTTATTCAATTAAATGAATTATTTAATTAAGCATGATGTTATTCTAATTAATTTATTTCTTAATTAGAGATTTAATAATTTAATATAATTAATTAATGAGAAAATTAAATATATGACTGTGAATTTATGAGAAGTTATTATATTTTATTTATATTAAATAAGATATATGAATTATTGTGCAAGTGGGTGTGACATGAATTAAACTATATGATAAAGCTTTACTAAATTAAAGGAGTTTTGAAATCTATTATGCTAGCCAAACATGGCCTTAGTGGGGGTTACTAGCAGTTACCCATGACTGGGTTAACTGACCATTATTGCGCGTCAGTCGAGTTCTTATAATACGACGTTCTCTTTTCTTTTCTTTTATTATTCTAAGTCTGGAAGAGCAGAGAGGGAGAGAGATTGAGAATTTATCAGAGAAAATTTGTGAGAATTAGAGATATTGTGAGTGGATAATCATCAGGTAATTGTGAAAGGATCATCTTGGATCACCTCTTCTTAATCTATACTCTTTTTACGTTATTTGAGTTTTATGAAAATGGTTTTCATTCATACTGTAAAGCCTTTGTAATTGAGATATGAGTAATGATTATGGGTTTTGTATGTGTTATGGCACATCACATCGTATTTAATTATATATATATTTGTAAACCATATCATAAGTTTCATAATAATACGATGACTTCTTGCTATTTCAAAATTTCTGAGTTTGGGTTTTTGGCCATATGGCCTTATACGTGGTATTTTATGTATTGATCGTATATTATCCCTAAATTTTACACTTGTATGTTGTTATGCATGTTGATACTGAAGAGACCAAAATTTAAATAAGCGGATTGATTGTTATAACGAATCCAGTAGTGACAATTTTCATGTTTTATTTTCAAAACCTTCAAGAACATCAAGAACGGTGAAAGTAAATGTGTTGATTTTGCAAATTATGTGTTGTAACTTGTTAAAAATCATGCTAGATGGGTTAAATAATGATTATATATGTATTACAATGATTGGGTAAGTCTAAATTGTAAAAAATAACTAATTGGAAGTTATGGCCATATTCATGTATAATTTTACGTGTGATTGATTTTGGCCTAATTTGGCCTTGTTATATTATAATGACTATGAGCTATAAACTATGTAAACCGCAGAAAATGAGAGCTGGTAACCCAGCTTTCTTGACGTTACTATACTAAATTATACCACGTGTCAAAATAAATAAATAAAATAAAAATAAATAAAAATAAAATAAAAATAAAATAATAAATAAATATTTGATGAAAATTATTATTAAAATATTTATAAAATAAATTAAATATTTTAATTGAGATATTTATGAAATAAAATAAATATTCGATGAAAATTATTATTAAAATATTTATAAAATAAATTAAATATTTTAATTGAGATATTATGGAATAAAATAAATATTTGATAAAATTATTATTAAAATATTTATAAAATAAATTAAATATTTTAATTGAGATATTATGGAATAAAATAAATATTCGATGGAAATTATTATGAAATAATTTATTCGAGTGTAATAATAGTAAGAGAATGAAAATATTCTAATTTAATTAAGTAATTAAATTAGAAGGGTAATGATTTGTTAAATAAAGCAGAGTTTATATTAAATAATTAAGTGTAAATGTAACTAATGAATGTCGTGAATACATATGGTATGTGTGTAGGATTTGTGGTGAACGGAAGTAGTAATCGGTTAGCCTACGCACGAGGCAAGTTTCTTAACCCTACTTGTCATTATTGTTCAAGTTTATTAATTACCTCGAGTAAATTATCATTATTATTATTCATGTTCAAATGTTATATTAAAGATTGATTATCTTTTCAAAGCATGATTTAGTTATACAATAATTGTCCTATTGTATACTTCCTGAGATTATTATTCAATTTGAATATCATTATTATTGAACCTTATTAGACTAGCGAACCCTTATTGATTCGACTAGTCCATAGTTGATGAGCGTTCTAAATTTCCAAACCCTTGATGAATTGTCCAAACCAAACTTCCTTTGGTGCGGACTCGAATGTCAAACTGAGATGAACAACCCTGCAAAGGGATTTACTTATGCGTTAGTGTTAAGATATTGTGCACAGTATTGTACTAAGGGCTGATCCCCCTAAGTACGAGTAGAAAGGTCCATAGTCTTACGATTTATTAAAGGTTTCAAGTATAACCTTTGATAACTAGGACATAATTCAAGGTCTTATGACCCTCGTAATTCTTTTTATTTCTTGTTATTCATTCTTGATTCAAAAGTTGAGCTTTTATTCAGATGTCTTTGATTTACTCACATGTTATTATACTGTTATTTCATTATTATACTTGTGGGCATTAGTGCTCACTCTTGCTTAATAATAACATTGCAGTTAAGAACGAAAGAACTGACGAACCTTCCACTAGTAAAGGCAAGGGCAAAGTTAGCAAGTGTTGAAGACTTGTTATTTTATTTGATGATGTATTTAGGTTAGACTTAAGTTAATGATGTTGTTTAAGACTTAATTGTTTATGATTCCGCACAGATGTTTAAGGTTAGAGTAACCTGGGATTGTATTTATTATGTAGTTGATGTAACCCCATAAGGGGAGATTTATTATTATTTCTATCTATTGCATGGTTTGCATTTATTATGGGTAGATAGATAGATGATATTTATACAGTGAACATCAAATCCCGTGGAATTGAAGTACCTTGATTTGGGGGTGTCACACTATCAAAGTCTTGTTCTTTCTTTTAGCTACTCCATTTTGTTGAGGAGTTCGTGGAGCTGAGAAGTTATGACTGATGCCATTGTCTGTGCAGAACTGGTCCATTTCTGAGAAGTCGAATTCTCTTCCATGATCACTCCTTATGGCCTTGATTTTCTCTCCTTTTTCGTTCATCACCAGTCTGAACATCTTGATTAATTGGGAGCTCGTTTCATCCTTTGAACTTAGGAAGAATACCCATGTGAATCTGGTGTAGTCGTCGACTATAACTAGAGAGTATCTTTTTCCTCCAAGATTAGTTGTTGGAATTGGCCCAAATAGATCCACGTGGAGCAACTTTAGGGGCTTGTCGATAGAGTTGGCAGTTTTGCTCTTGAATGAGCTTCTGGTTTGATTTCCAAGCTGACAGGCATTGTATGGCCTTTCTTTTACGAAGTTGAACTTAGGTAGGCCAACAACGAGATCTTTTGATGCCAGTTTGGACAATATTTTGAAGTTTAAGTGAGACAACCGTCTATGCCATAGCCAGCTCATTTCTTTAGATGCTTTTGCCAGAAAGCATATTGTCTCGTCTGAGCTCAGTTGACCAAGATCCACTGTGTAGACATTTTCTTCTCTTGTCCCGGTTAGCTTTACAGCAGATGTCTTCAAATCTCTGACTTGACATTGGTTGTTGAGCAATGTTACTTGATGACCCTTATTGCAGAGTTGGCTGATGCTTAGAAGGCTGTGTTGGAGACCTTCCACATATGCTACTTTGCTGAAAGTTACTGCACCATTACCAGCAGAGCCGTATCCTCTTGTCTTGCCCGAGCCGTTGTCTCCAAAGATGATTGAGGGACCCTCCTTTTCTATGTAGTTAGATAGAAGGGCTTTGTTCCCTGTCATGTGTCTTGAGCATCCAATGTCCAGATACCAGGTTGTGATCGTGGAGCTCTTGTTCTATCATAAAGTTTAACCTTTATTTTGGTACCCATATTTGCATGGGTCCTATCTTGTTAGTGCCCTTGAGGACCCAAATCTGTTTGATCTTGGGTCTCACATGCATGGAATTATAATAACACTTGGCAGCCTTGTGACCAAATTTATTGCATATAAAACATCTAGTATGATGCATGCCTGTGTGTGTATGATAATTCATCGTCCATTTGGAATTGTGTGGTTCTTTAGTTATCCTTCCATTAAACTGATTCTCCTTTTTCCATGTGTCCTTGGGTTTCATAAATAGTGATGAGTGTGCCTTACTTCTACTGTACCTTCCTAGTTGATTCGTAGAGTTGGTCTTACTTGACTCTACGATTCTTCGAGGTTGGTGAGTAGAGGTTGGGTTACTTTTCTTTTGAAGAAGCCAGCCAAGATGAGATCCTTTACTCCTTTGAGTATGAATGGAAACAGTAGAACAAGATTGAACGGGTTCTTCCTTCTGTGAGGATTTCACAAAGATAATGCTTCTACTAAAACTTGAGGCATTACTAGTGCTAGTTTCCTTTGTCTTTTCCACACATGGCTCTGAGATGGATTCCCCAAAGCCTAGGCCTGTTCTGTCGAAAGTTCTCTGACTAGAGAGCAGGGAGTTCATGGATGATGAGGATTTGTTCCATGTAGAGATAGTCTTTTCTAGTTCCTCAATTTTAGAGGTTAGATTAAACTCTCTTTGTGCACTGAGTTTATTTGTCTGTTTTAGGATCTCATTCTCAGCCTCAAGTTTGGAGAGAAGATTAGTACTTAGAAGGCCTATTTCAAGCTCTTCTTGAACTTTCTTTTTCTCCTCTTGAAGAAATGAATGATCCTTGGACAAAACTCTGAACCACTTTATATATTGATGTAGATCAGTGGTTATGCCATGCAATGCAGTTCTTAAATCATTTATGTCTACATCAGGAGAGTTGAAGTCAAATACCTCACCGAGACTTACATCATGTATGTTGGAATTTTGTTTGTCCTTTGCATGTTTGGCCATTAGGCATAGATTAGCCATTTGTGGTTCTTCATCATCTCCAGAATTAGGATTGGAGTCATTGTCTGAATCACTCCACGATCCTCCAGCTACTAGGCCTTTGTCTCTCTTCTGAAGTCTTTTGTTGCCTTTGTATTCCTTCTTTGCATGTGATTTCTTCATTAGTTCTTCTCTGAGAGGTTTGTTGCAGCTGGCAATGAAGTGGCCAGGCTTCTTGCAGTTGTAGCATAGATCATTCATTTGCTCTCGTCATTGTAATTCTTTGAACTTCTTTGGCTTGCTGATTTTGCCTTGACGCATGAACCTTCTTAGTCTTTTTACCAGCATAGCAAAGTCTTCATCATCGTCTTCATCATAGTCAAAGTCAATCTCAGTGTTGACCTTAGATGCACCTTCAGTTGCTTTGAGAGCAACACCTTTATCCTTCTTTCTTCCTTTTGATAGGGTTTCAGCTCGTTGAGTTAGCTCTAGTTCGTATGTCAGGAGATTGCCATATAGCTGTTGAACTGTCATCTCATGAAGATTCTTTGACTCTCTTATAGCGGTGGTTTTGGCATCCCACCTGCTCGGTAGGGCTCTCGTGAAATTTATGATCAGATCTTTGTTTGGATAGATCTTTCCATATGCTCGTAGAGAGTTGAGTAGAACGTTGAATCTCTCATAGGTGGCAGTTACATTTTCTCCTTGAACATGAGCAAACATTTCATACTACTGTGTCAGGAGTGATTGTTTGTTTTCTCTTACTTCTTCAGTTCCTTCGTGCATGATGAGCAGTGCTTCCTAAACCTCCTTAGCTGTTTTGCTATTGACAACGTTTTCGAACAGATCGTCTTCTAAGGATTGAAACAAGATGTTCTTGGCCTTTTTGTCAAGTTAGACAGCTCTCTTTTCGTTGTTTGTCCACTCCTCTTTGACTTTGATTTGTATTATGTTTGGATCGTCTGTGGTTGGTGCAAACTTTGTTGGAACATAGGACCCATTCTGAACAGTCTCAAATAGATCTTCATCTATTGAGTCTATGTATGCTTGCATCCTGACTTTCCAGTTTGCAAATTTATTCTTGTTGCACATTTGTGGCTTGCAGCCTCCTCCAGTCCTTGATTCGCTTGGTACGTGTGCCATTGGATCTACTAAAACTTGTAAGCTGTAAAATAGAACCTGCTCTAATACCAATTGTTAGTTCCCAGTAGGCACAATAGTTATCTAGAAGGGGGGGGGGGGGGTTGAATAGATATTTCAAAAATCTTTTCGTTTTAAACTTGTTAGTTGGTGATGATTAAAACTTAGCGAAATTAATGTTTGTTTTAATCTCCTTTACGAAGTAGTGGAGTTGTGAGAGTGAGGAAGTTATAGCAGTTATGGCCGATATAGCAATTATAGTGAGAAAGTAAAAGACACAGTCGTTTTAAGTGGTTCAGAGCACTTAAAGCTCCTAGTCCACTCTTCTACTCCTTGAGTAGGAAATCCACTAAGGATGTCTTTTACAACCACGAATCACACTGATCCTTCTAGACCGTAGATCTAGGAACTTCTTAGTTCACTCTTGAACTCTTCAAGTCCAGCAGACTTGGCTCTCTTATAGTTCACTTAGAACTCTTCAAGTCCAGCAGACTTGGTACTTTTTCTTCAGTTGATTGGTAGATGTTGAGTTCTTGATGGTTGCTACTCAATTGCTGTTTAAGCACTTGTTCGAAAGAATTTAGTAGCTGAGCAAGCTTTTCTTTTTCTCAAATCGTAGAGTTGAGTTTTGAGAGTTCTTGTTCGTTTTTGTTCAATGCTTGCTTACTTCTCTCATCTGCTTGATTTGCCTATATGTGATCTTGAAAACTATTTGTTGAATCCATCCGTTGAAGCATTAAATGCATTTAACCTTTCTGTTCTTTGATGGAGACGTTTCTGCACATCTTCTGAATTGCATTTCATTTTGACACAAAGAGATCGCTTTCTCACCTAACACCTGAAAAGGTGTTTTCCCCCTTACCAATGGTACTTTTCTTATCTTCATCAATACGCTTCTTTGTTGCATACTAAGGATATTTCTTAGGACTTTGGGGCTGGTGAGTACTGCAACGTTTAGAATCCATTCCTCATATGTTGGAGTGTCTCCACATAAATCGTGAGGCTTGATACTTCTGACACAAGACAGATGATACTCTACGATTCAGATCGTGGTACTCTACGATTCAGATCGTGGTGACTTGTCGCCTTGGTGCTTGGTCTGATGCTATCAGCCGAGAGCACTACGATTTCTCTTAACTATTTGCACACTACGATCTTCACTTGGTTGAGTTGTAAATTCTACGTTTCTGAGAGCACATTATGATCTCTGAGTTGGCTCAGCAAACTACGATCTTTGAAGCTCTACGTTTCTGCCTTGACTTCTGTAATGTTGATCAAATTGATACACTACGAATTCTTCGAAGCCTATCTATTACATCTCAAGATCAACCTAACAGCTTTGATCTTTATATCTATACATTCATTTCCAGAATGATACACATTAAGAGCTTAAATCAACCTAACAGATTTGATCTATCACTAAGTCATTGTACATGTATTCCTTGAAGGACTTTACAAATAATCATGAGCATTTACATTTAAAACATCAAATCATAATATGTATTCTCCCAACACATTCTTTGTTATTCATAAGTAAATTACATACAAATACTCTAGTCTATTACAGTATAATCAACTATCCATCTTAGCCTTTCCCTTATCTCTCTTAGAACTCTCAGTTTGTTCGGCTTTAGCTGCAATCATTTAATTCAGAAGTGAGCATAAACAGCTCAACAAGTCTATTAAAGGATAACATAAATACCACATCGAGAATTATATGATTATCTTCCATAACTGAACAAGTAGCTATGAATTACCATGAAGCATTGACTCATACTTCTTGTAACATTCCAGATTTTTTAAATGTAAATTATAAATATTTATTAATTTATATAAATATTTATTGGATGTGGTTATTATTGGATAAATAATTGTTCAATTAGATTAATTTGATTTAGTTAATTATTTAGTTGTTAAATAATTAATATGTGGATTGAATTATGTGATTAAGTGGATTAAAACATTGGATCAAATGATGGAACCAATGAGTTTTAACAACAATACTGTTATTCGTATGTCTATGCTAATTGCTTCGGCTAGACAAAAATGATTTACAATATATCAAAATATATTTTATATCATTAATGCATCATGTAACCTGGTGTAAAGATGATAAAAATGATGGAGTCATCAATGCAGTATTACCTAGTGTTGGATGTGATCTAAGGATCGTCAGCCCACAATGGTATGATGTAGTATGATAAAATCACCAAATGACGGAATCCTCAACGGACTGTAAATACAGTGCGGTATCATGATGTCATAAAAAGATTATTGAGATTTCTTTGAGTTATGAGAATACATATGTATGTATGTATATATATATTTCGGTTGATATGTGAATTATTGTAGAGGTCTATGCTATTTGATTCAGCTAGACAAATATTGAAAGATGTTCATGAAATTCAAGAGTTCTTGAGAAGTATGCCAAACCAAATTGTTTTGGTGCGGATTCAGATGTTGAAAAGCTGAGATGAACAACCCTATTATTTAGGGGTTGCGCTTAGTTTATACTTTGCGCTGAAATGTTTGTGCACAATACATGTACAAAGGATTGATCCCCTAAGTACCTTGAAGTCATTATAGTCGTATGACTGTAAAAGTTAAAGTTGAAAGATTACTTATAACTGTGGACAAGGTTCGTGGTCATTAGACCCTCAGTTGAATGCTTGCACTCTAAATTCTGAGATGAACAACTCTTTTATTAGAGGTTACGCTTAGTTATACTTTTCACTGAAATGTTTGTGCACAATACATGTATAATAGGTTGATAACCTAGAGTACTTGCGGAGGGTGTTTTCAGTCTTTGTGATTGATAAACATTCTGCCAAAGAGGGTTTAAAGTGTGAAGAACCGGGGGTGAAGCACTATTAAACCTAGAGAATAGAGTTCATGGTCTTGTGACCCTCAGCATGATTTGGAATCTTTTAAATTCCTGAGTTATTCATACTACTTCCCAATTATTGAACAATTGTGGAAGGTTCTTGTTATTCTGCAAGATGGAAGGAGGGAGTTTCCAATCTTTGTGATTGATAAACATTCTGCCAAAGAGGGTTTAAAGTGTGAAGAACCGGGGGTGAAGCACTATTAAACCTAGAGAAGAGTTCACGGTCTTATGACCCCTCAGCGTGATTTGGAATCTTTTAAATTCCTAAGTTATTCATACTACTTCTCAATTACTGAACAATTGTGGAAGGTTCTTGTTATTCTGCAAGATGGAAGTGAAAAAAGAAAGTATTCCTTAGAAAGAAGTGAGTCGTAGAATACGACACTGAATGATGAGTATGTTGAATAAGTGAGAAAACAGATTTTGAGGTGAGAAGGATATGAGTTATCAAAGAATAATGTGAAACTTTTAATAGAAAAGTTTAATAATTGTAGAATGATGTTTGTGGAAAGAAAGTGGTTATAGAAACCAATGAATGAATGAAGTAGTGACGTAAAAATCTACTTTGATAGATTTAATGAATAAAGATTAATGAATAAAATTTTGAGGACGAAATTCTTAGAAGAAAGGGTGAATGTAATATCCCGAGTGTTTATGATAACGATCCTTAGAAAAGGAAATGAATGGGTTAAAAGATATATAATACTCAGAATATAATTGAGTTCAAGTGAAAGTTATGAAATGAAACCTAGAATTTGTTAAAGTAATAAATGTAGTAGGAAATATAAAACCTATATTTAGATAAAATGATGAAAGATTACTTTGAGTTAATTGTTTAATTTCTGTCTTCGATTCTGGGGACAGAATCATTGTAAGTAGGGAAGATTGTAACGAATGAGTGGTTTGAGTTGTGATTCTGAGGACAGAATCCTTATAAGAGGGGAATGATGTAACATTCCAGATTTTTTAAATGTAAATTATAAATATTTATTGATTTATATAAAGATTTATTGTATGTGGTTATTATTGGATAAATAATTATTCAATTAGATTGATTTGATTTAGTTAATTATTTAGTTGTTAAATAATTAATATGTGGATTGAGTTATGTGATTAAGTGAATTATTTAATAAATTGTTATTAAATAAAGTATGACAAATAACTATGTTATAAAGAGTTATTAAAATAAATTAAAGTAATTTTAATTTAGTTTTTGCCAAACAAGGTTTAAGTATATTAATCATGTAAATTTTAATGGTTTGCCAAAGAAAGCCTTATGGCTTTTGGATTTCTTTTAATTTAAATTATTAACTAAATAAATAATTTATATATTTATAAGTATCGTTATATCTTCGATAACCGATAATACTTATTAAGTCTATTATGTGTGAGACACAGATTTTATCAATAAAGATTTAAATTTTGTCGAAATAATTTTTAATATTATGGTGTGAATTTAAGATAATATTATAGTTGTGGGTAGTATTTATAAATTTTGCAAAGTATGCAAGTGGTTATATTATATTCGATTAATTGGGGAATATTCGGTTTAGCGAGGAATATTAAATGCAACAACTCGATCATTAGTGGACCCCAAAATGTAATTATCATCGGATCGAGAAAGCGACAAAAATATTTTATTGAAATAACGGTGGAAGTTTTTACCGGTTGATCTTGTTGAACTACTCGATAGTAAAAAGTACGAAGAATACGTGTGGTTGTATAGTAGTAACATTACGGTATTGATTATTGATGCTTATGTGAGAAGTCACTCGGTTTGATTCCATTATTGTCGATTAATAATATGAATTATTATAGCGATAGTGACGTTTTGTTTTATTCGTATTATTAACGTAATAAAAGCGAAACATCTTTTTATATAAAATGTAATACTTTATTAAAGTTATTCTATAAATAAAATATATTATATTTTATTATGCATAGTGTTGCATAGTGTTTTTGCATAGTGTTGCATAGTGTTTGCATAGTAAAATGTTTTTATATAAATAAAATATATTATATTTTATTTAAAAGATTTTGCTTTAAATATGGACCGTCGAGTTAAAGTAAATCAATCAGTATCGTTTCATGGATTAATTACTATGCATTCTATTTTCCTATAAATAGAAGCTCATTCCTTCATTATTTTCTTACGAATTCTTTGAAACTAGAGAGAGAAATTATAGAGAGAAGCTATAGAGAGAAAATCTATAGAGAGAAAGAAGAAAAGTTCTCGCTACTTCACTTTTCCAATATTCAGGTTCTTCTAAGGTAAGGGATATTATTTGTTGTACCCGTCGTAAAGGGGTGTTATTCTTTCTTATTCATGAAGAGAACTTACATTATTCCATTCATTATTATTACATTGGAATAACTGTAAAAGTGGCATACCCTATACATAACTTGTATCACGGAATCCCTATACTTGGTGATCTTCTTACATTATTCCATTCTTTATTATTCTGTTGGAATATCCATGTGTGTTTTACAATACGGACTGGTTCCATTGTTTATTATTCGCAATTATTATTTTGTTGGAATATCCATGCGTGTTTTTTACTGGGACTGGTTCCATTGTTTATTATTATTGACATTTATTATTCATTTGGATCATCTGTCGATTGTGAATTTCACATTTGGTTCCGTTATTATTATTCTATTGGAATAACTTTGTCATGTGAAATACCGCATGCATGGTGATTTCTTTTGTATTTCCATTCTTTATTATACCCGGTTGGTTAAAACTTTGACTTCTATACTCCATGAAATTAGTAGAATATCCTTGATATTTGCGTTTCATCCAAATATCTTTTCATGGAAATATTCTTACGATCATTCTTGAATTTTACTCTACAAAACAGTATCTTGTTGACAATTTGGACGTTAATAAATCCTGGATAAAATAATACTTGAACTTGTTTTATTGAATTATTATGTCATTGTCATCATCCTCATGTTATATTATGTTATCTTTGGCTTACGTGCATAGATGAACTTAGTATGATTATGACCAGGGATCATTCGGTATAATCATGGCTTGATATAAATGATGTGACAAAAGTCCTCGGTGGTTCTGTAATGCGGTGATGGATAGTTTTTGGTATGATTATGACCGGGGTGATTCGGTATAGTCATGACCAT
Source organism: Panax quinquefolius (assembly GCA_020205615.1). NCBI lineage: Eukaryota > Viridiplantae > Streptophyta > Magnoliopsida > Apiales > Araliaceae > Panax > Panax quinquefolius. The sequence continues at coordinate 91,289,049 of CM035164.1, forward strand.
TAATAATTTGATGAAAATCCTTGGCCGAGTGATACGAGGATGATTAGATATTGTGGTTTATTCATTAAACCGAGTCTTAGTGATAAAATTGATGAAAACCTTTTAAAACCTAAAAGATAGTAGACTTTATTTTCTACTTGACTCTTTTAATGGATTGCATATTCAGCTGCAGTTAAAGCGATTGTCTATTGTATTTTATCGGTTTAACATTGTTGAAGACTATTGATAATTTATTACGCATTATCTTAGTCATAATATTTCTTTACTGAGGGCTAGTTGAGCTCACCCTTTCTTTCCTTTGTTCTCTTAGGAAATGAGAACATAGGCCGGGATTTAGTCGGGGAACGTAAGTAATGGTCCAGAGGATAGCATTAGTAGTCCTCACTATTCGTGAAATAGTGTGATAATAGTTGTAATGAGGACTCCTTTTGAGTTTGTATAATATCTAGTAGACAATATTTGTATTCAAACTCACGGTTTATGTCGTATTGTACCTGACGATTATGTTTTGTAAGTTGTATTTGAATTTATGTACCATGTAAGTGGCGACCCAAGATGGGTGACGTATACCTAATTTTGGGGCGTCACGGTTGGTATCGAGCTTAGGATAAGATCCTGGCTAAGATTCGAGATAAGAACTAGGAGGAGAGGCGGGAATTTCTTTCGCTAGTATGACCTACCAAAGTTTATTTGTTATTTAATTGGTCGGTCGAGTATAGGGATAATATTTGATATATTAATTAACCCTTTTCTTCACAATTCCTTTCGGGTAATAAGAGTGTAGCTAGGTCGTAGCGGGGTAGTATGATGGAATAGAAGCGGTGGTCATCATTTAGTAGTTATATTTGGTGAATCAACTAGGGTGGCGAACCCAACGTTGGAAGCGTGTTTTGCCACTATCATACAAGATGTCTAATGACATACAACCCTCGTGTCATCATAAGAGCGAGGTTGTGCTCATCCACTTCTCGAGTATATTTTCTGAGCACTACCTATATGATCTTGGTGTTTGTTTGAAGTATAATTCTCAATTTGAGGCAGTGGAGATAATGATAAATCAAGAGAAGACTCACCATTGGGAAGAATATGATAGTAATCTTCTCATTTTTCTTTGGGGTCTATTGGGTAAACCAAGGTAATTCATGGCCATATGATATCTATCATAACCTAGAAGCATGGCCTCCCATGTACGAAGATTTCCTTGAGCACTTCCCAAAGATTTTAATTTCTAAAAGCAGTTTTTGACTATACATTTATGTAAGGTGTCATTGTGACGTCTTATCAAAGTTGGGATGAAAGTCAAAGTTGGTATCAATGTAACGTACTATCCAAGTCTTGGATAAGAGTCACGATTTTGAATGATATTTCTATTATTAATAAATTTCTGGCATATTCTTGAAGACTTCTTAGCTTTACTTAGGCGTGAAATCGAATTTTGTATTGACCCCAAAGACAAAACCCATTTCTTAAACCCTCAAATATTTCTTCAACTAAAAGGATCATTTACGAGGATTATGATGAAAGTCATAATAAAAGCATTGGACTAATGAAAATCATGGGTATATGAAGTATTAGTAAGTGTTATGATGAGTTATGTTGGTTATTATGTAAGTTTCTTAGAAATCACAAAGAGTTGAAAATCAGATTTTGGTGAAAAACGTAACATGAAATTCAATTGACCATATCTCCTATTATAGTTTGAATTTTTGAATGTGGTTAAGTCCTAGAGTTAGATCTATGAGTTACCTAACTAATCCAAGTGGAATTACTGCAAAAGGTGTTGTAGATTTTTGTGTGGACTGATTTTAGCAAAGGAGTGCAAAGCTGCAAAAACCGAAAAAGTTGCTACCATGATTTTAGAGGGGCTGTTTCGGCCACTTAAATTATGAGAAAAATTCTGGCCTTTTGGGACATGAAGGTATATGGTATAAAGTACCTCCTGTCCAAAAATGAGCTCATTCGACTTAAAATGAGCAAGTTATGACTATTTCAATATTTAGGGTTTTCAAATTAAAACGCTTATACTTAGGAGTTCTATAACTCCGATGACCATGAAATTTAAACTAGAAGCTCACGTTAACATGTGTAAGGTCCTGCCAAGATTTGGGAATTTTGGAGTTAAACTTGAGGTAGCTAATTTCTTAAGGAATTAATTAGAAATTGATTTTTGAAAAATAGTAAATGAATTTTAAAAATTTAGAGAAAATATATTTTCATTATGGGACTATATTATGCTAAATCCGGAAAAGAAATATTTTTGGGACTAATTTGGTATTTTTTATGAAAATAGTTTAATTACGAACATATGAGTTAAATATGTTATGTGAAGTAACAAAGTTGAAAATAGGATTTTATGGCTAGAGAATCCTATATAGAGTATATGCATATTTTTTGACGAGGATTTGATAATTGGTGATGATATCTTATGAGTATGGCATTTTTGAATGATTAAATGCATTATATGGTAAAGCGTAAAAAATTGAGATAAATTGTTTATAAATTTAAGAAGTGATTAAAATATTGTTATAATATTAATGATATTAGATTATGAGATTATTAAGTGATTGATAACATGGGGATATTCTTGAATCTGGATAAATTATATTATAAATGTTTAATATTTATCCTTTATCTCATTTGATTGATTCTTTATATCATTATCCTCGTGTTTATATTATGTTGAAAGTCATACGTGGCTCAGAAGGTGCATAGATGGACTTGGTATGATTATGACCGAGGATTGTTCGGTATAATCATAACTTAGTAATTGAAAACACGATTATCTTTGGTAGTAGTGCATGGATAATTTGTGGTCGTGATACTAATGAATACACGATTATCTTTGGTAGTAGTGCATGGATAATTTGTGGTCGTGATACTAATGAATACACGATTATCTTTGGCCGTAGTGCATGGATAATTTGTGGTCGTGATACTAATGAATACACGATTATCTTTGGCCGTAGTGCATGAATAATTCGTGGTCGTGATACTAATGAATATCCTTGGCCTGTAGTGCAGGGATGATTCGATGATATGGATTAATTATTGAGCTCAGTCTCAGCAATGAAATATTAATTCATGGTTGTGGTAAAAGTCATCTTTGGCCGTAGTGCATTGTTAGACTTGGTATGATTATGACCACGGATTATTCGGTATAATCATGACCGTAATTAAAAACACGAATATCCTTGGCCAGTAGTGCATGGATAATTCGTGGTTGTGATACTATTAAGCTGCGTCTCAGCATTATTGGTTTTCTAGGTTGTATATCTTTGCTTTGTAGTGCAAAGATGAATTGTTAATGAATATCTTTGGCGGATTGCGAAGATGAATTTAATATTTTTAACGATAAAGGTATTCAAGGTATCCTCATCTCTTATCATACAGTACGTACCCCAATTTCGAGGGCGAAATTCCATAAGGAGGGAGATTTCGAGGACTGATTTTATCAATAAAGATTTAAATTTTGTCGAAATAATTTTTAATATTATGGTGTGAATTTAAGATAATATTATAGTTGTGGGTAGTATTTATAAATTTTGCAAAGTATGCAAGTGGTTATATTATATTCGATTGGTGGGGAATATTCGGTTTAGCGAGGGAATATTCGTACAACTGGCTCAATCATTGGTGGACCCACAATGAAATTATTGTCGGATTGAAAAGCGACAAAAATATTTTATTGAAATAACGGCGGAAGTTTTACCGTTGATACTGTTGAACTACTCGATAGTAAAAGTAAAATGCGATGTCGTGTGGTTGTATAGTAGCACACGGTATTAATTATTGATGCTTATGTGAGAAGTCACCGGTTTGATTCCATTATTGTCGATTAATAATATGAATTATTATAGCGATAGTGACGTTTTGTTTTATTCGTATTATTAACGTAATAAAAGAGAAACATCTTTTTATATAAAACAGAATACTTTATTAAAGTTATTCTATAAATAAAATATATTATATTTTATTATGCATTGTGTTGCATAGTGTTTTGCATAGTGTTGCATAGTGTTTGCATAGTAAAATGCTTTTATATAAATAGAATATATTATATTTTATTTAAAAGATTTTGCTTTAAATATGGGACCGTCAGATTAAAGTAAATCAATACATCACTGTTCATGGATTAATTACTATGCATTCTATTTTCCTATAAATAGAAGCTCATTCCTTCATTATTTTCATTTAATTTCTTTGAAACTCTAGAGAGAGAAGTTATAGAGAGAAGCTATAGAGAGAAAATCTATAGAGAGAAAGAAGAAAAATATTACGCTACTTCACTTTTCCAATATTCAGGTTCTTCTAAGGTAAGGGATATTATTTGTTGTGCGTAGTAAGGGTGTTATTCTTTCTTATTCATGAAGAGAACTTCATTATTCCATTCATTATTACTCTGTTGGAATAACTTTTGTAAAAGTGGCATACCCTATACATAACTTTGTATCGCTGAATCCCCTATACTTGGCGATCTTCTTACGTTATTCCATTCTTTATTATTACGTTGGAATATCCACATGCATGTATTTTACACGGACACTGGTTCCATTGTTTATTATTCGCATTTATTATTACATTGGAATATCACATGCGTGTGTTTTACAGGACTGGTTCCATTGTTTATTATTATTCAAAGCATTTATTATTACGTTGGATCATCACGCATCGGTGTGAATTTCACGACACGGTTCCGTTATTATTATTCTATTGGAATAACTTTGTCTCATGAAATACCGCATACATGGTGATTTCTTTTTGTATTTCCATTCTTTATTATACCCGGTTGGTTAAAACTTTGACTTCTATACTCCATGAAATTAGTAGAATATCCTTGATATTTGCGTTTCATCCGAAGATCTTTTCATGGAAATATTCTTACGATCATTCTTGAATTTTACTCTACAAAAGCAAGTATCTTGTTGACAATTTGGGCGTTAATAATTCTGGATAAAATAATACTTGAACTTATTTTATTGAATTATTATGTCATTGTCATCATCCTCATGTTATATTATGTTATCTTTGGCTTACGTGCATAGATGAACTTAGTATGATTATGACCAGGGATCATTCGGTATAATCATGGCTTGATATAAATGATGTGACAAATGTCCTCAGTGGCCTGTAATGCAGTGATGGATAGTTTTTGGTATGATTATGACCAGGGGTGATTCGGTATAGTCATGACCATTGATAATTTGATGAAAATCCTTGACCGTGGTAATGCGAGGGATGATTAGATATTGTGGTTTATTCATTAAAGCGAGTCTTAGTGATAAAAATTGATGAAAACCTTTTAAAATATAAAAGATAGTAGACTTTATTTTCTACTTGACTCTTTTAATGGATTGCGATATTCATTGCTGTGATTAAAGCGGGTTGTCTATTGTATTTTATCGGTTTAACATTGTTGAAGACTATTGATAATTTATTACGCATTATCTTAGTCATAATATTTCTTCTTGGGCTAATTGAGCTCACCCTTTCTTTCCTTTTTCTCTCTTGAAATGAGAACATAAATGGGACGAAGTCGGGAACGGAGTAATGGTCGAGAGGATAGCATTAGTTGTCCTCACTATTACGTGAAATAGTGTGATAATAGTTGTAATGAGGACTCCTTTTGAGTTTGTATAATATCTAGTAGACAATATTTGTATTCAAACTCGGTTTTATGTCGTATTGTACACGACAGTTATGTTTGTAAGTTGTATTTGAATTTATGTACCATGTAAGTGGCGACCCAAGATGGGTGACGTATACCTAATTTTGGGGGCGTCACATTATGACTATATGCGTTTCTTTTATGTACGCTTTGTTATCAGTTTAGTTTTTACTTTTACGTATATTGTATATGGCCTAAGCCTAAGCCTAAGAAGAAGTTCGGAGAAAAAAAAGGGTTTTCAAAGAGAAGGTTTCAGAGAATTTGAGAGAAAACCTGAGAGAGAGAAGTAGCAAAAGAAAGTTATCAGTGATTAACAAAGATTGTCTAATCAAACAAGAGGTATGTTCATCTAAACTTAAAAAGATGCACGTATATATGTTTTACAGTATAATTCTTAAAGTATGTGCTTGAAATTCACTACGTATAAGGTATTTACAAAAATTGTATGTAAATCATGTTTTAGAATTGGTTATGATGTTACATGTATTTGTAAAGATAATTGTTATAACTAGCATGTATATATATTTATATATATGATTGTATGCTAATTACGATCAAAAAGAAAGAAAAGAGTTTTTACAGTAAAAACATATGAGTATGAACATGTTTTGTAGGATAACAAAATTAGTATGTGATTGTATGCTAATTGTGAAATTGAAGCTTATGTATGTTAATTGGGTATGAATTACAGAGAATCGTACTTTAAAGTAATCAAGTTTGGGTTATTATTGATATTACAGTGTTAAACAACATTAACAATGGAGTTTTTCTTAAAAACAGTGTTTTCAAAGAATTAAGTTTTCTAAAGTAGTTGTTTAATTGTTGGTAATGGTTATATGGATGATTGTTAACGTTTGTAGTTTATGATGAAGTTATGCATGTTAATTAGTGTTAGAATTGAAATAATAGACATAAATTAGTTGTTCTGTTCTCCGATGGTTGGGTTCTGCAAGTTTCGGCGCCCCAGCGCCAAAATTCGCTCCTCGATGCCAGAAGTTCGCACCCAAGCACTGAAATTCGCGCTCAGCACCAATCTCACATCTTGGCGCTTAATTGTATGACTTGGTTCTCATGCTTGTGGCCTTGAGATGTAAGTCTGAGTCGGACAGTTTTGGCCTCCTGTAGTAAAAGGGTCATAACTTTCTCATACGAACTCCGATTGAGTTGATTCAAGATGATCCGGAATGAGGACGAATAAACCTACAACTTTCATGCTTTAAGTTTTTTTATTTGAGGTCTGTAACAGTAGTCAAAATGGTCATCTTAAGAACCGTTGTGTTTTCGGGAGCAATCGGAGGGCGTCGGGCATGCACATATGCATGTGTAGTGCTCCTGACGATAAAAGATGATGTCCTAAGTTATAAAACATGTATGTTAGTAAATATAATGATGCTTAAAATTTATAAATGATGGATTAGATAAGTTATAGAAGCATAGTAAGCATACACAAGAGATGCAAATCGGGCGTGTGACGATTGAACGTCGAAACGTCGTGCCAAGTGTTAATGAACTTAAAAAGTGTTTCAATTCAATTGAAATGATTATTATAGGATATGAAATGGGTTTAATATAAAACCAATAAGTAGTCCTAGAAAGACTTAAGTACTTGAATGAACTTCGATTATGAAATATAGTGAGATATAAGTTGAAAGTTAACACAATCTAATTGAACATTGTATGCTAATTAATAGGAAAGATTATGAGATGTGGAGTAGAGTTTACATTACAATTACTATGTGTTGTTATGTGACTAATAGTTGATGTGTATGATTATATAATTGTGTAGGACACGTGAAGTACAGATAACTATAAGCTGTTAATCTATTATTGGTAAACAACGATCAAGGCAAGTCTTTCGGTTCCTATTTTCTACGTGGACTTGATGAACTGTTTTAAATTGTATGATAAGTTATACATGTTGAAATCATGAGATGTTAAAGTCAATTTATGACTGCATTGTTTTGGTTAAATAAGGAGTATTGAGTAAGGAACTCAATCTTTATATTTGCTATGTGAATTAAAAGCATGTATGCCATGTTACTTTAATGAGATGTATATCGAGCATGTTATTATGTGCTATGTGATGCATGAAAACTGTTAGACTTTGCTGGGCTGTCGAGCTCACTCTTGCAAATAACCACTTTTGCAGGTCAAGGAATTAAGGTAAGGATATGTGCTAAGTGAGTTATAGAGATCTATATTCACGAAGGTTACTTATGTTTTGTGAGAAATGTATGTAAGATTTTGAATGTAACATGTTGTTGAATTGTAAGTTGAGTTATCCAGTGTATATAGATATCTATTTATGATGTAAGACTTTGAATAGTCATTTTGTTGTAACGATTCATGATATAAGATTGAATCAAAGAGATGTAATGTAAAGGTTGCGATTCAGGGCAAGAAAGAAGGAAATGTAAAAAAAGTTTTAAATATTCCATAATTTTATTAAGTTTAACATCAAATAATGATGTAAAGATAGAGATTTAATGTATGGTTAACGACCGAAGTTGAGATTTAAATTGTATGGATTTTGGGGTCGTTACAAGTTGGTATCAAAGCTGTAGGTTATAAACCTTAGGTAGGAGTACCTTAGGCTATAACCTTAGAGAAGAGAGGTGAAGGTAATGAACGAATAAGCTCAAATAGAGTTTGAATTATAAGAAGTAATTTAAGAAGTTTATAAAGAAGGGATTTAAAACATGCGAAAGAGGATTCAAAGAAGAATCTCGCAGAGTTATAGGGAATATGAATGTGGGGTTACCCAACTCAATAATAAGGATGTAAGGTGATAATAAATAGACAATGTCTATAAAAAGAGAGTGATAAAGAAGTTAAGAATAGAGAGTATGGTGCAATTGTACTCTTTACTAGTTGATGTATGGTATCTGGGCTAAACGATTCCTTCATAGAGCAGAGGTATATACGAACTAGTAACTCGGAACCTAGTTTGTTGGTTGTTTGTAACGATTCATGATATAAGATTGAATCAAAGAGATGTAATGTAAAGGTTGCGATTCAGGGCAAGAAAGAAGGAAATGTAAAAAAAGATTTAAATATTCCACAATTTTATTAAGTTTAACATCGAATAATGATGTAAAGATAGAGATTTAATGTATGGTAACGACCGAAGTTGAGATTTAAATTGTATGAATTTTGGGGTCGTTACACTTCTCATTTCATAACAATGATTCCAAAGTATATATAATAGCTTAGGAATTCTAAACCGGTCAAAAGACCATGAACATACTCTTTGCATTTTCATACTTGAAAAGGACATCCGGCACTAAGGTCATCCATCCGGCATTACTTACGAGTACATCTAGGTGATCAGCCTATAGTACCCTATGTTGATCAACACTCTTCTGTTAAACGTATTTACGTTTAACATTTGGCAACCTCGCGTGCCCATCGAATAATCGATGAAAATACTTTTGTTTGTGCATAGACAAACTTACCTTTACATCCGTACCAAATACTTGACATAGGATAGCGTTAACAGTTCTATATTGAAAGACTTGTAAACAAATCAATCAATTCTTCAAGACTTGTCTAGCCGAGTTAAAACAGGCATCGACTCTTTCTTTAAAACCATTCATGCATTTCAGAACATGAATCATAGAAAACTTGGCTAACACGGTGGTTAGACAAGCGTTAAGAAAACTTTCCTTCAAGCGTCTTTGAATATAATATTCAATCAAGTCTCAGTCTTTACAAGATCTACATGATATATTCAAATAGCACACTGTAATTAGTTACCAAACAACTAACTTTATTGTTCTAACCAACTTTTTTCTCTTCTATGTCTTAATTGAATTTATTTCATTAATAAAGTCAATTAGACTTACTATTCTTCATTACGGCTTGTTACCGTTCTTACGTTATTAACCGACATTCGATCATTATTGGTAAAGTACCAACATTGAACATCATTCATGGTTTTACTTATTACATTCTTGCGTTCTTCGTTTAATTCTTATTAAACCATATCTAATCTTCTAATGTTATCACTTTATAAGTGATTTAAAGTCAGCCTTATCATGTACACTAAGTACATTCATGTCTTACTATTGTTTTACATTCAATTTAGAATCAAAACCTAACTTGGTCAACTTTTCTACACTTTCGGCGCTATCGTGCCAGTCTCTAGTATATCTTCAGCGCTACGACGCCAATTAATAGGGACAAGAAATTTGGATCCGTATTCATGATGCGGCCTATTATCTTTGGGTTTTATTGCATGGTGCGCATTTGTGCACCAGTTGGTCAAAATAGTTGGTTTTTCCAACGAAACTCCCGGCTTCATAGTTTATTCGTTTTACAATCGAATTGGCTCATTCAAAAGCCCACAACTCACAAATTACATACTCTAGGTGTTCATATAAGAATTTTGCATTTTCGAATCCGTTAACTCGGAATTCACCTTTTGGTTCATTTTGAACGTTCGTTTATCGTTTTCGAGCGTTTAATACTTGTTTTTTTCATTATAAGTCGGAATTCGACGATTCTTGCGTCCACGACTCTTAAATACCCTATTTCAAGTGTTGGCATTGAAAACCAATGTTTTCAAGTCTCAGGACAACTTTTGACCCTTAATCCGAGATTTTTACGTTTTCGACGTTTAACGTCTATTTTCGCAAAATTCGCCATAACTTCGTTACTCGTGTTCTATAAGCCAAATCAAATGGAACACTCTATTGATTCATGATCTACACCCTAACCAAATAATATGCACATACCCTAACCATGATGGTTTTCAAACCGTCCAATCACAACAAAGTTCACGTTCATAACTTTCTACGGTTTTAACTTACGTAACCCGTACTAATTCTATTCGATCATGACTTATCAATGTTTTTATTATTAATAGTCATCCTTATTCCTCCCCACTAAACATGCTCCACCAATCTACGATTCTTCTACGAGAAAGAAATAAAAAAAGATGAAGATTAATGTTCACGAGCTATTACCTTTGTCGTTCTTCGCATTCTTGGTAAACGTCTTATGTTTTGCTTGGAAGTAGCTTGATTATGTGTTTCTAGCTCTTTCTCTCTCTCAATATAGGTTGGACAATCTTTTCAAAACACCAAATGACCAACCCTAACTTTGTATTTATAGGAAATCAAAATGGGGGCAAAATGGTCAACATGCCACCTCCTTACTATTCCCACCTCCTCTTCAACTTAGCCACCAAGTAATCACTTTACTTGGTGGCCAAGTGGCCGACCCACATGCCCTTGGGTCTTCCCATGGGTTGCCCCATGGGTTTTACCCATCCCGTGACCCACCGATTCAACCCGTGGTTTAACTTCTTGGATTGGGCTTGTCTTAAATTAATATTGGGTCTTGACTTGGGCTTATTTTCCTAATTCATTGGGCTTGCAATTAATCCAAGTCCAATTGGATTATACCAAATCCCTAGCTCATTATTTAATTAGAACTAATCGTATTTCATGCGTATAACCTCCGTATTCTCTTCGCCTAGTACTCATACAATATTCGTATTATACAACGTACTATTCTTCATACCATACTCGTATTTTAACTAGTATAATACTCGTATCTCATATGTATAATAACCTAAATATTTATACGCATTATATTTCACTTTCGGAAATCTCTTTCACTAACCCTTAGGTTTTAAGTTTGCAAGCGAAAACTTCGTTTGCCATAACGAAAATATTATCGGATATTCCATTATATCTTCATATTCTATCATTACGCGTTTCTCGAAATTTGGAACCTAAGCTCCGAACGAAATTGGATGAATAGTGTTTTTACGGGAAAATTCTCAGAAAACATTCCTTTTCGTCTTGATAATTCAAAACAACTAATCCTAGCACATAGCCAGAATACTAACCACATCCATACATTCTAGGTCATAGAATGGCATTCACAGATCTTACTCACATAATTAATCAATTAAATTCATTTAATCCACATAATCAAATAAAAATTTAATTCATTAAAAATCCGAAATTCTTGGGCGTTACATTCTTCCCTCCTTATAAGGATTCTGTCCCCAGAATCTCGCTATTCTTACATAAACAAATGAGGAAACTTTTCCTTCATTTTACTTTCAAGCTCCCACGTTACTTCTTCAGCATCGTGGTTACTCCAAATTACCTTTACTGAAGGTATTACTTTATTTCTCAAGACTCGTTCCTTCCTATCAATAATCTGAATCGGAAGTTCTTCATACGTTAAGTCTTTTTCTACTTGAATAGATTCATATTCTATTATGTGCTTGTAGTCCGATTTATACGGATGCAACACTGACACGTGAAACATATTGTGTATTCTTTCCATCTCTGGAGGTAAAGATACTTCATAAGCTACCTCTCCTACCCTTCTTAAAATTTCAAAAAGTCCTACAAACATTGGACTTAACTTCTCTTTCTTCCCAAAATGTATCTTCCCTTTCCAAGGCAACACTTTTAGAAAGACATTCGATCCTACTTCAAACTCCCTCTTCTCTCAATGAGGATCTGCATACTTTCTTTTTCTATCTTGAGCCGCTACCAATCGAGTTCTTATCAGCTTAACCATGTCTGCCGTTTGTTGTACCATCTTAGGTCCCAATATTCGATGTTCACCTACTTCATCCCAGCAAAGTGGTGTTCTGCACTTCCTCCCATACAACGCTTCGTAAGGCGGCATGCCTATACTAGCGTGAAACTATTGTTGTAAGCGAATTCCACCAAAGGCAGATGCTCGTCCCAACTCCCCCTGAAATCCATAACGCAAGATCTTAATATATCTTCTAGCGTTTGAATTTTTCGTTCACTTTGTCCATCCGTCTGTGGATGATACGTCGTACTTAATCTCAAATTTGTTCCCATTTGCTCTCGCAAACTCCTCCAAAAGTTCGACGTGAATCGTGGATCACGATCGAACACAATCGAAACTGGTACTCCATGTCTAGAAATAATTTCCTTGACATAAAGTTTAGCTAGTTGATCTAGGTTATACCTAACTCCTATTGGTAGAAAGTGAGCCGATTTGGTTAACCGATCCACTATTACCCAAATAGCATCGTATCCTTTTCTCGTTGTTGGAAGTCTCACCACAAAGTCCATGGTGTTATGCTCCCACTTCCACTCCGAAATCTCTAGTGGATGCAACAACCCACTCGATCGTTGGTGTTCAGCCTTAAAATTCTGACAAGTTAAGCACTTACTAACATATTATGCGATATCCCTCTTCATGTTCGGCCACCAAAAGTTCTGACGTAGGTCTTGATACGTCTTTGTACTACCCGGATGTATCGAGTACCTCGAACTATGGCCCTCCCACATAATCTCTTCTTTCAACTCAGAATTATTTGGAACCCAAATTCTTCCTTCAAACCGAAGTAAACCTTCTTTATCAAGGTTATACTTAGTCTTCACATCATCCTTCATTATCTTTTTCATTCGCTCACATTCATCAGTACCTATTTGTACTTCCTTAACCCGTTCCACTATCGTTGGTCGAGTCTCTATTGTGAATAAAATCTCTGCCGTTTCACTTGGCAACTTAACTTCTAACTCCATCCTTGCCATCTCTGTTATTAACTCATTTTGAGTCGTTAACATTGACAACTTTTCCCTACCCTTCCGACTTAACGCGTCGGCTACTACATTCGCCTTTCCTGGATGATATAAGATATCACAGTCGTAATCTTTTATCAACTCTAACCACCTTCTCTGCCTCATATTCAACTCCTTCTATGTGAAGATATATTTCAGACTTTATGGTCTGTGTATATCTCACACTTCTCCTCATATAAATAATGTCTCCATATTTTTAAGGCAAAGACTACAGCTACCAATTCTAGGTCATGAGTAGGATAGACCTTCTCATAATCCTTTAGCTGGCGTGACGCATACACAATGACCTTGCCATGCTGCATGAGCAAGCAACCCAGTCCTCTATGAGAAAGCATTGCTATAAACTACAAAATTCCCCATATCATCTGGTAAGGATAATACAGTTGCCTCACTTAATCTTTTTTTTAGTTTTTAAAAACTATTTTCACACTTTTCTGTCCACTCATACTTCACCGACTTTCTCGTCAGATTCGTCAACGGAGTAGCTAATTTAGAAAAGTCTTGAATGAACCTCCTATAGTATCCAGCTAACCCCAGAAAACTCCGAACCTCAGTTGGCGTTTTCGGTTGGTCCCACTCATTTACTGCTTCCACCTTCGCTGGATCTACGGATATGCCATCTTTATCTATAACATGTCCTAGAAACTACACTCGTTCAAGCCAAAATTCACACTTAGTGAATTTCTCATATAACTTATCCCTCCGTAGTGTTTCCAACACTATTCTTAAATGTTCAGCATGATCTTCTGGCGTCTTTGAATAGACTAGAATATCATCAATGAACACTACAACGAACTTGTCCAAATACTGTTTGAACACTTTGTTCATCATATCCATAAATGCGGCTGGCGCATTTGTCAACCCAAACGACATAACCAGAAACTCGTAGTGCCCATAACGAGTTCTGAACGCCGTCTTAGGTACATCTTCCTTCCTTACTTTCAGTTGATGATACCCCGTACGCAAATCTATTTTAGAAAAATACTTTGCCCCTTTTAACTGATCAAATAGATCATCGATTCTGGGCAACGGGTATTTATTCTTAAATGTTAACTTGTTCAACTCTCGATAGTCGATACAAAGTCGTAACAACCCATCCTTCTTCTTTACAAACAATATCGGGGCTCCCCACGGAGACACACTTGGTTGAATGTACCTTCTATCTAATAGTTCCTGTAATTGAACCATTAACTCCTTCATTTCTACTAGCGCCATTCTATATGGTGCCTTTGAAACTGGTGCCGTACCCGGCAACAAATCAATCACAAATTCTACATCCCTATCTGGAGGAATACTGGGTAACTCCTCTAGAAACACATCTGCGAACTCTTGAACTATCTCTATCTGTTCCAATGATGCTCCCACCCTTTAGATATCCATAACATGGCACAGGTAACCCTTACACCCCTTCCTCAACATCTTCATAGCTTGTGTCATAGTTAGGCAACAAGAATGTCCCGGTGATTTATTTCCATAAAACACCACCTCAGGTTTCTTAGAAAGCCTTAGGTTTACACTCTTTTTATGACAATCTATTATCGCTCTATGGTTAATTAACCAATCCATACCTAGAATTACATCGAATTCTCTTAACCTTATCGGTAAAAGATCTACCGATAATCTGTTACCCCTAATATTTACGAAACAATTCCTATGAATGTATTTAATGGGAATTATCTCTTCGTTTTCTACCGCAAGATCTCAACATATCTTCTAATGTCTGAATTGTCCTCTCGCTCTGTCCATCGGTTTGTGGATGATATGCCATACTCAACTTCAACTGCGTCCCCAACTGTTCTTGAAGACTTCTCCAAAAGTTCGATGTGAATCGTGGATCATGATCTGAAACTATCGAAACAGGTGCTCCATGTCTGGAAATAATTTCCTTAACATAGAGTGTAGCTAACTGATCTAAGTTGTACTTAATTCGAATTGGCAAAAAGTGAGCCGACTTCGTCAAACGATCCACTATTACCCAAATCGCATCATATCCCTTCTGAGTCGTCGAAAGTCCCACCACAAAGTCCATCGTGATATGCTCCCACTTCCACTCCGGAATCTCCAATGACTGTAACAAGCCACTCGGTCGTTGATGTTTGGCTTTAACTCTTTGACAAGTCAAGCACCTACTCACATACTCAGCTATTTCTCTTTTAATGTTCGGCCACCAAAAACTCTGTCGAAGGTCTTGATACATCTTAGTGCTACCAGGATGAATCAAGTACCTCGAACTGTGAGCCTCTTGTAAAACTTGCTCCTTTAATTTCGTCTTATTCGGAACCCAAATTCTTCCTTCAAATCTTAATAATCCCTCCTTATCAAGACTAAACTTAATATCTTTTTCATTAGTCAACCGCTTCTTCATCTGGTCACACTCATCAGTTTTGAGCTGCACCTCCTTGACTCTCTCTACGATGGTAGACTGAATCTCCGTCGCAAATAGTCTCTGATCTGCCTCAATTGGCAACTTCACCTCTAACTCCATCCTAGCCATCTCTGTTATTAACTCAGTTTGAGCTGTTAACAAAGACAACTTCTCCCGACCCTTACTACTCAAGGTGTCGGCCACTACATTGGCTTTTCCAGGGTGATACATGATTTCATAGTCGTAATCCTTTATCAACTCCAACCATCTTCTCTGTCTCATATTCAACTCCTTCTGTGTGAAGATATATTTTAGACTCTTATGGTCCATGTATATCTCACACTTTTCCCCATAAAGATAATGTCGCCATATCTTTAAGGCAAACACCATCTATGACGATTCGGATCATGAGTAGGGTAAACTTTCTCATAATCCTTCAACTGCCTAGATGCATACGCAATGACCTTGCCATGCTGTATGAGCACGCAACCCAGTCCTTTATACGAAGCATCGCTATAAACTACGAAATTTCCTGTGTCATCGGGTAATGACAAAACAGGCGATGCACTCAATCTCTTCTTCAATTCTTGAAAACCGTCTTCGCATTTCTCAGTCCATACGTACTTCACCATCTTCCTCGTCAAGTTAGTCAGCGGAGTAGCTATCTTTGAAAAGTCCTGAATGAACCTCCGATAGTAACCCGCTAACCCTAAGAAACTCCGTACCTCAGTCGGCATTTTCGGTTGTTCCCAATTCATCACAGCTTCCACCTTCGCTGGATCTACTGAAATCCCCTCATGGCCAATAACATGACCTAAAAACTGTACCCTCTCTAACCAAAATTCACACTTAGTGAACTTCGCATATAACTTCTCCTTTCTTAGTGTCTCCAACACTATTCTCAGGTGTTCAACATGATCTTCTGGCGTCTTAGAGTAGAATATCATCAATAAACACCACAACGATCTTGTCCAAATATGGTTTGAACACTCGGTTCATCATGTCCATAAATGCAGCAGGTGCATTAGTCAACCCAAAAGACATCACCAGAAACTCGTAATGACCACAACGAGTCCTGAATGCTGTCTTTGGCACATCTTCATTCCTAACCTTCAGCTGATGATACCCCGTCCTTAAATCTATTTTGGAAAAATATTTTTCCACCTTCAACTGATCAAAAAGATCATCGATCCTGGGCAACAGATACTTATTCTTTATCGTTAACTTGCTGCAAAGGGATTTACTTATGCGTTAGCGTTAAGATATTGTGCACAGTATGGCACTAAGGGCTGATCCCCCTATGTACGAGTAGAAAGGTCCATAGTCTTTTGACTGTTAAAGGTTTCAAGTATAACCCTTGATAACCTAGGACATAGTTCAAGGTCTTATGACCCTCAGAAATCTTTTGATTCTTGTTATTCATTATTGATTCAAAAGTTGAGCTTTTATTTCAGAAGTTATTATTTCTCTCGCATGTTATTATTCATTGTTATATTGTTATACCTATGGGCAATCGTGCTCACTCTTGCGTAATAATAACATTGCAGTTAAGAACGAAAGAGCAGACGAACCTTCCACTAGTAAAGGCAAGGGCAAGCTTAGCAAGTAATGAAGACTGATTATTTATGTGATGTAATTAGAATTGATGTTACTTAAGACTTATTGTTTATATTTCCGCACGGATGTTTAAGGTTAGTTTAACCTGAGCTTTTATTATTATTCGGATGTTGTAACCCTTAAGGGGAAGATTTTATTTCTATCTATTGCATAGTTTGCATTTATTATGGGTAGATAGATAGATAATATTCGTACAGTGAACACCAAATTCCGTGGAATTAAAGTACCCAGATTTGGGGGTGTCACACGTTTGTATCAAAGCTGTAGGTTATGAACCTTAGGTGGGGGAACAACCTTAGGTAGTAGCCTTATAGAGAGAACATAGTGATGGAAAACTCTTATCGAGTTCTAGGAAATGAATTTTTGTAATTCATTAAAGATAATAAAAGACTTTATGTGCTTATGTGTTAAATTATGTGCTCACTAGTACGACTTAGTAACTAAAACTCAAAATTTTGTTGTCAGGATGTCTGACATTGGAGGAACTAGTCGAGCAGGGGAGGAGGAACCCCGAGTACCTACAGTTCCTAAATAGGAGGAGCCCGGGGACATTCATGTCGTTAGGGAATAGTTGGTACAGAGAGGAGTCATCTCCATTGATCACAGATTGTTGGTCGGGAGCATGAACACGAGAGAGGATCCCCGAGGAGGATCCCGAGGAGGAATTTGACGAGGAAGAGGAAGAAGACGAGTTTCACTGACATTCCATCGATCTTTGAGATGTACGACACATTATATGGACCGTAACATGGAGTTACGAGATGAGGTCGAGGATCTGATTGAGCGAGCTATTATTCGATGATTACTCTCGAAAGAGAAGGAGAGGGAGATTTTGACTCTTCACTCATGACTGGGAAATGTAGAATTGGATTTGGTCCATGAGAAAGGTCAAACTGAAGATAAGACCGCAAAGATAGAAAAGTTGAAGAAGGATCTGAAAGAGAGTTCTGAGAGGCTTGCCATAGCAGAGGAAGGTTGGGTAAGAGAGTCATGTCGTGCTGATCTCGCAGAAGAGGATGGTCGTGCAAAGAAGGCAAAGCTTGGAGAGACATACTCTACACTTAATCATGCAATGGATGAGGCCCAGGACCGAGTTTTGAGGTACCCCATCCAGTTCGAAGGACTTCGATCGTGCATACTGGATCGCAGGAAGATGTCTCGTATCATGGAAGAGGAGCGTGGCAAGGCTATTCAGCACCTTGATAGACAGTGATATAATCTGTTTAATTATGTGAAAGATTTAGTTAGTTTTTATATGTAAATTCCGATATGTTTACGAACGAAGGAATATTTTAATATTTAAATCCTGTGGATTCTTTATCTCATGATGGTGGATGTAAATAGCAGTTATGCTATCATTTGATGTAAAACTTTTAGTTTGAATTAAATATATTAAGTTGTTTAAGATGATGTGTTAAATGATTATATTAAATTGTTGAGTTAAGTCTTAACTATTTAGAGAATTTAATAGAGATTTAATAAGCATATATTATTCTTAACAGAAATATGTCGCCTCGAAGAAGACAACAACGTCAACCAGCTCAGGAAGAGTCAACAAATAACAACAATAATGCCAATGCTAACCCCGTGAAGCAGTTGGTTAACTTACTGACTGGAGCAATGAATAATCAACCTCAAGCTCCACCAAATACTACGTTTAAAGATTTCATGGCGGTGGGACCGCCAGAATTTAAAGGTTCCATGAACCCGATCGAGGCTCAAACGTGGGTTATGGAAATGGAGAAGGTTTTCAACATTGCTAGGGTTAGAGAAGACCAGAAGACCACTTTTGCAACGTTTATGCTCAAGTCTGAAGCTAGCTATTGGTGGCAAGCAAACAAAGTTCGTGGAGGTGAAGGTGTAATTACTTGGGAGAGATTTAAGGAAATGTTTTCGAGATGTACTTCTAACTAGCTCATGAGCAGAAGATGGAGGTTCAATTTACGGAATTGAAGCGAGGAAATATGAGCGTGTACTGATTATGCGGCAAAATTCAACGAGTTAGCGAAGTTCGCCCGTATCAAGTTCACGGATGAGAGGAAGGCGAGAGGCGGTTTGAGCAAGGACTAAAACCTTGGGTGTACAAAGAAAGTATCAATGTTTGAGATAAACACATTTCTTTGGAGTATTGGAAAAGGCCATCCTTGAAGGTGGAAGCGATGCGGTGACCAAGTACAATCAAGATCGGAAGAAGAAGAAGAGTGAAGGTGAAGTAAATAATAAGGCTAGTGGAAGTGGCACGGGAGGTGGAAATTTCAATCGAGAAGAAAATGTGGAGCAATGACTCATCATCGGGGAATCGGCAAGGTAGTCGGAAGAAAAGAATCGAAGCATGCCCGACTTGCATGGAAAACCCATCCGGGAGTTTGTATGAAAGGAAAAAGAGTGTGCTACAATTGTGGATGGGAAGGCCACATAGCACCAAACCTATCGAGACCAAAGAAGGGTGCTTGTTTTACTTGTGGTTGAAGGACCTTCCAGCAAGAGATTGTCCCAAGAAAGGATCGGGAGGGTCGGGATCGAGGAGGAAGCCGGAAAATAACGGTGGAAATGCCTTAACCATCACCGGACCAACCGCAACAAACCAAATAAACCGTCCGGACTTTCAACATAATGGCGGTGCAAGATGCGATTCAATCCGTGATGTGGTGTCGGTATCATTCCGATCAATAAAGTTAATGCTTACGTATTATTTAATTAAGGTGCTACTTGTTCCTTTATATCCAGATGATTTTGCCAAGAATTTAGATTTGCCTAAGAATGAATTGGATTACCCATAAACATAGAAATTGCGAATAGAGAAATAATCCACATTAAATGCGTACATAAGAAGCGTAGAGTGGATATTAAGGGTAATATCATGAGCGTAGATCTTATCCCTATTCGACTTGGGGAATTTGGCGTTATATTGGGAATGGGTGGTTATTCAATTACGAACGTAATTGATTGCCAAAAGAAGCGTATTAACCTTATGACTCCGTCAAAGGTTGTGTTTTATGGTAGCAAGTCGCCTAGACAAGCGACTTGTCTGACGATGATGCAGGCCAGGAAGTTATTAAGACAAGGCTATGTAGGATACTTAGCTTACATAGTCGACAACCGAAAAGAGAATCCGAAGGTAGAAGAAATACCGATTGTGAGGGACTTCGTCGACGTATTTCCAGATGATTTGCGGGACTTCCACCGGATAGAGGTAGATTTACGTGATTGATTTGGCGCCGAAGCCGCTCCAATATCGAAGGCACCATACCAAATGGCACCGATGAGAGATGAAAGAATTAATGGTACAACTACAAGAATTCTTGGACAAGAAGTACATTCAACCGAAGCGTATCGTAGTGGGGAGCGCCGGTGTTGTTTATGAAAAGAAGGAAGGATCGATGCGGCTCTTGCATTGACTCTGAGAGAACTAAATAAGGTCACGATTAAGAACAGATATCCATTCTGAGGATCGACGACTGTTTGATCAATTGAAGGGAGCGAGATATTTTCCAAGATAGACTTGAGAAGCGGTTATCATCGGCTGAAGGTGAGGCGGAGGATGTCTCAAGAGCGGCGTTTTTAACGCGATATGGTCACTACGAATTTTTAGTAATGTCGTTTGATCTTATAAATGCTCCTGCAGCATTTATGGGACTAATGAATGGTGTGTTCAAGCTGTTTTTGGACAAGTTCATAGTGGTATTTATAGATGACATTTTGGTTTATTCGAAAACTAAGGAAGAACATGAAGAGCATTTGAGATTAACATTGGAAGTATTGAGAAGGGAAAAGTTGTATGCCAAGTTTTCAAAATGCGAATTTTGGATCGAACGAGTACAATTTCTTGGTCACGTGATCGATAAAATGGAATTTTGGTAGATCCATCTAAAGTCGAAGCCATGATTAACTGGGATCAGCCGAGAACGCCGTCGAAAGTAAGAAGTTTTCTTAGATTGGCGAGATATTATAGAAGGTTCATACAAGAATTTTCCAAGATTGCAACTCCGTTAACGAATTCAACTCGAAAAGCTGTGAAATTTGTTTGGACGGATAAGTGTGAGGAAAGTTTTCAAGAATTGAAGAAGAAGTTGAGTCTGACCCTGTCTTGCTATCTCTTAGGATGATCTGAGAAATTTTGTTGTTTATAGTGATGCGTCGCATAAAAGACTTGGCTGTGTGCTGATGCCAAACGGCAAAGTCATTGCGTATGCATCACGACAATTGAAGGATTACGAGAAGGGATATCCGACCCATGATTTAGAGTTAGCTGCAGTTGTTTTTGCTTTGAAAATTTGGAGGCACTACCTCTACGGGGAGAAGTGTAAAATATATTCGGACCATAAGAGTCTGAAATATATTTTCACGCAGAAGGATTTGAATATGAGTTAAAGAAGATGGTTAGAATTAATTAAGGATTACGACTGTGAGATTTTATACCATCCGGGTAAAGAAAATGTGGTTGCCGACGCCTTAAGTAGAAAGGGTCGTGAGAAATTGATGATGTTAACTGCTCAGGAGGAGCTAATTTCAGAAATGGAGAAACTGGAGTTAGAAGTGAAGTATCCTATGGAGATTGATGAGAAGCTATTTCAGATGAAATCTGGTATAACTCTACTAGATAAAGTAAAGGAGGCTCAGCTTCAGGACGAAGAATATAAAAAGGTGACAAAGAAGATATCTGAAGGAACTGAACCGAGATTTAAGATGGATAAGGAAGGAATACTGAGATTTGAAAGTAGAATTTGGGTTCCGTTAGTACAAGAGATTAAGGAAGAAATTTTGAGCGAGGCTTATAGTTCACGATATTAGATTCACCCTGGTAGTACCAAAATGTACCAAGATCTTCGACAACATTTCTAGTGGCCAAATTTAAAACGAGATGTTGCAGAATGTGTTGCCAAGTGTCTTACCTGTCAGAAAGTGAAAGCAGAACATCAGAGACCAAGTGGATTGCTACAACCGTTAGAGATCCCAGAATGGAAATGGGAACATATTACAATGGACTTCGTGGTTGGCCTTCCGACGACTTAGAAAGGCTACGACGCAGTATGGGTTATCGTTGACCGACTGACGAAATCCGCACACTTCCTTCCGATCAATATCAGATTTAACTTAGATCAGTTGGCGAGGTTATACGTAAAAGAGATTGTTTCGAGGCACGGAGTGCCGGTGTCAATTGTTTCTGACAGAGATCCGCGCTTTACATCGAATTTCTGGAAACGTCTACAAGAATGCATGGGTACACAGTTGTGAATGAGTACGGCATATCACCCTCAAACAGACGGACAGAGCGAAAGAACGATTCAGACATTGGAAGATATGTTAAGAGCTTGTATAATGGACTTTAAAGGAAATTGGGATGATCACCTACCGTTAGTAGAGTTCGGCTACAACAACAGTTACCACGCTAGTATTGGCATGCCGCATTATGAAGCGTTATACGGCAGAAAGTACAGAACACCACTATATTGGGATGAAGTTGGCGAAAGACAATTGCTAGGCCAAGAATTGGTACAGCAGACAACAGAAATAGTCAAAGTGATCGAAAACACATTGGTAGCATTTCAAGACCAAGCGAAGAAGAAATACACTGATCGACATCGTAAAAATATCGAATTTGAATCAGGTAGTTATGTTTTCTTGAAGGTCTCTCCCTGGAAGGGGAAGATCAAGTTCGAAAAGAAAGGGAAATTAAGCCCAAGATTCATTGGACCATTTGAAGTATTGTGAAGAATCAGAGAAGTAGCGTACGAGGTAGCCTTACCTCCAGCACTCGAGAATGTCCATAACGTCTTCCATGTTTCTGTTTTACGACCCTACAAACCCGATTACAAGCATGTAATTAAATACGAACCCCTACATTTTGAAAAAGACTTATCTTACGAAGAAATTCCTATTCAAATTGTCGACAGAAAAGAACAAGTTCTCAGAAATAAAGTAATACCTTCTGTTAAGGTAATTTGGAGGAACCACAACGCTGAAGAAGCTACGTGGGAACTCGAAGAGAATATGATGAAGAATTACCCTCATTTATTTACTTAATTATGTGTAAGCGATTCTGGGGACAAAATCTTTGTAGGGGGGGGGGGAGAATGTAACGGGTTGAAATTATTGAGTCGTGATTCTGGGGACAAACGAGATTTTGTAATGTAATTCTTAATATTTATTGAAGTAAATAAATATTTTCGATGATTTAATTATTAGATTAAATAATTAATTGACGCAGTTGTGGTAGATTAATTTAATTATATGTGTTACATTTATTAAATTAAGGTAAAGAATATTTATTATTCAAGTATGTATTTATGTGAGCTTATTGAATTAAATGAAATATTTAATTAAGCATGATGTTATTTTAATTAATTTAATTATTAATTAGAGAGTTAATAATTTGACATTATTTATTAATGAGAAATTATTATATTGTTATTTAAAATAAATTAAATAAAATATTGATTTATTTTATGAAGCAGTGTGACATTAATTAAACTATATGATAAAGCTTTATTAAATTAAATGGTTTTTAAATCTATTTTGCTAGCCAAACAAGGACCTATGGGGAGTTGGAAGCAGTTACACATTATTGGGTTAACTGACCACTCAGTGCGTCAGTTCCTTTAATATATCATACGCCTTATTTTTCCTTAATTTTACTAAGTCTGATAAAACTAATCAAAGAGAAAGCCAGAGAGATTTTTGAGAGATTTTAGAGAATTTTGTGAGAAACTTAGTGATTGAAGAAAGAATCTAAGCCTACAAATATATACTTTATTCTCAGGGTAATCTCTCCTTCCTAAATTCTAAATTTCACGTTGTTTAAGTTTTTATAAATATGGCTTTCAAACCTTTTGTAAAGCCTCTGTATTTTAGACATGAGTAATGTTTATGGGTTATGTATGTATTAATAGGTATCAAATCATATTTAATTATATATATTATGTAAACCATGTCATCAGTTTCATGAAAATACTTAGTATATGATTGCTACAAAATTACAGAGTATGGGTTTTGGCCTTATGGCCCTTATACGTAATTTTAGTGTGTCAAATATAAATGATTTTGTAAAATTTATACTTGTATATTATTATGCATGTTATTACGAAGAGACCAAACCTTAAACGAACGGATTTGGTGTTATAACGAATCCGTGGTATTAATTTTTATGATTTATGTTCAAAACCTTAAAGAACATCAAGAACAGTGAAAATTATAGATTTTAATTCTGTAATTATGTGTTTTAATGGGTTAAAATCATTCTATAGATGTTGAGTAATGTTTATATACAAATTCTAACATGTGGGTATGATTAAATTCGTGTAGTAAAATTTAATTGGAGTTTTTTGGTACGTGTTACGTAATTTTCATGAATTGCGAGCAGTTTCTAGTTCGTCGTGCACATGGCTGAGTCTCATGCCTTATGTCCCCACTTAGCATGCCACCGCCACAGAAAGCGCTCAAAGTCTCAAGTTTGCGGCCTTGGTGGCATTGTGAAAGACGAAGACAATCTAAAAAGTGAAATAAAGTAAATACCACTCTGCAGAATGTCCAGAAATAAAATATTTTTAAATGCTCTAGTCTAGCAATGTGATAGCAACTTGATTTAATGAACATAAAATTATGTTATAAGTATAATGAGATGTTAAAATAGATACTTAACATGTAAATAACATAATTACATGTGGGTTGAATTATTGAATACATAATTAGCTTGTTATTCATGATGTGTAAATTATGTGACAAAGTGGTAATTTGACTAAGTATAGTCAATATTCGAATTAGGCAAAAGAATGAGTTTATGATGATTAGTTAAGTTATAATTAACTGGTATTGTGAATGTGAATGATATGTAGGATTAAATTCAAAGAACGTGCTTAGTTAAAGTGTAATCTCACGACGAGGGCAAGTTTCTAACCCTACTTGTCATTATTGTTCAAGTTTATTAGTTACCTCGAGTAAATTATCATTACTATTATTCAAGTTCAAATGTTATATTAAAGATTGATTATCTTTTCAAAGCATGATTCAGTTATACAATAATTGTCCTATTGTATACTTCTTGAGATTATTATTCAAATCGAATATCATTATTGTTGAACCTTATTAGACTAGTGAACTTTATTGATTCAACTAGTCCTTAGATGATGAACGTTCTAAATTTCAGAACCCTTATTGAATTATCCAAACCAAACTTCCTTTGGTGCGGACTCCAATGTCAAACTAAGATGAACAACCTGCAAAGGGATTAACTTTATCGTTAAGCGTTAAGATATTGTGCACATGATATGGTACTAAGGCTGATCCCCCTAAATACAGTAGAAAGGTCCATAGTCTTATGATCATTAAAGGTTTCAAGTATAACCCTTGATAACCTAGGACATAGTTCAAGTCTTATGACCCTCGAAATCTTTTGATTCTTGTTATTCATTCTTGATTCAAAAGTTGAGCTTTTATTTTGAAGTTATTATTTTCTCTCGCATGTTATTATTCATTGTTATATTGTTATACTTGTGGGCAATCGTGCTCACTCTTGCGTAATAATAACATAGCGATTAAAACGAAAAAAAGCGACGATTTAACCTTCCACTAGTAAAGGCAAGGGCAAGCTTAGCAAGTAATGAAGACTGTTTATTTATGTAATGTAATTAGAATTGATGTTACTTAAGACTTATTGTTTATATTTCCGCACAGATGTTTAAGGTTAGTTTAACCTGAGATTTTATTATTATTCGGATGTTGTAACCCTTAAGGGGAAGATTTTATTTATATCTATTGCATGGTTTGCATTTATTATGGGTAGATAGATAGATGATATTCGTACAGTGAACACCAAATTCAGTGGAATTAAAGTACCCGGATTTGGGGGTGTCACATTATGACCCTCAGAAGTTCTTTTGACTCTTGTTATTCATTTTTGATTCAAAAGTTGAGTTTCTTATTCCAGAAGTCGTTGATTCACTCGCATGTTATTATTGTTGTTACATTATTATACTTGTGGGCAATCATGCTCTCTCTTATGTAATAATAACATTGCAGTTAAGAACGAAAGGTCCGACAAGCCTTCTTCTAGCAAAGGCAAGGGCGAGATTAACAAGTGATGAAGACTTGTTGTTTATGTGATTATGTATTTATGTTTCAGACTTATGTCAATGTTGTGTAAGACTATTATTTGTTTATGTTTTCGCATTTGATTTTTAAGGTTAGTATGACCTGGGATGGATGTATCTTTCAGATAATTGTAACTCCTTAAGGAGACGATTTATTTCTATATATTTTATGTTTTCATTTATTATGGGTAGATAGATATATTATGTTTGTATAGTGAACATCAAATCATGTGAGAATTGAAGTACCCGGATTTGGGGGTATCACAAGTTGGTATCAAAGATGTAGGTTATGAATCTTAGGTGGGGGAGCAACCTTAGGTAGTAGCCTTATAGGAGATCAAGAACATAGTGGTGGTAAACTCTTATCGAGTTCTAAGAAATGAATTTCTTAATTCATTGAAGATAATAAAAGACTTTATGTGTTTATGTGATAAATTTATGTGCTCACTAATACAGATTAGTAACTAAAACTTAAAATTGCGTTGTCAGGATGTCGGATGTTGGAGGAGCTAGTTGAGCCGAGGAGGAGGAACCCCGAGTACCTACGGAGGAGGAGCCCGAAGACATTCATGTCGTCAGGGAGTGGTTGGTACAGAGAGAGCCATCTCCGTTGATCACCGTTGTTGGTCAGGAGCATGAGCCTGAGATTGATCCAGAGGAGGATGTGAGACCCCAAATTTTATGAAATAAAAGCATTCAATTTTTCTATTTTGGTAAATGGGTAAATTGATAAAAGTTTAAAGTTAAGGGTAATATGTGATTTTTTTTTTGCAAAGTAAGCAAGTTGATATAAAATATTCATTGTGTCGGGGAATATTCGATTAGTCGGGGAATATTCTTTTTGTCGGGGAATATCTGTACGACGGTACAATCATGTGTGGACCCTACAACGGAATTATTGTAGGATTGAGAAAACGACAAAAATATTTTTATGAAAATAACGGCGGAAGTTTTACTGTTAACTATTGAAACACCCGGTGTTAAAAGTATAGTAATACGCGTGGTTGCATAGTAGCACACGATATTGATTATTGATGCTTATTTGATAAGTCACTCAGTTTTGTTTTATTGGTATTATTAATGTAATAAAACAGAAAAGCTTTTTATATAAAACAAAATAATTTTATAAAGTTATTTGTTTTATTAGGCTAATAGTAAAATCTTTTTATATAAAACAGAATACTTTTATAAAGTTATTTGTTTTATTAGACAATAATTAGAACATATTATATTTTATTATATATAGTGTTTGCATAGTGCCTGCATAGTGTTTGTATAGTAAAATCTTTTATAAAGTTATTCGTTTTATTAGATTATAAATAGAATATATTATATTTTATTTAAAAGATTTTGCTTTAAATATGGACCGTCAGATTAAAGTAAATCAATCTGGACCGTTCATGAGTTAGTTACTATGCAGTCCATTTTTCTATAAATAGAAGCTCATTCCTTCATTATTTCTTACGAATTCATTGAAACTCTAGAGAGATAAACTATAGAGAAAGAAGAAAAAATATCGCTACTTCACTACTCATATATCCAGTACTCTTCTTCTTAAGGTAGGGGATATAATTGTCGTACTCGTAAAGGATATTATTATTATTATTATTATAGTAAGGGATATTATTTGTTGTACTCGTTAGGGGTATTCCTTCTTTCTTATTGGTGAAATTCTTTTGTTATTCCATTTTTTATTATTCTATTGGAATAACCTGTATACGCGGGCTACCCTATACTTGATGAAATTATTCTGTTATTCCATTATTTATTATTACATTTGGAATATCACATGCATGCGTTTTTTATGGGACACAGTTCGATCTTTATTATTACATTGGAATAACTTTTATGCATGTGTTTTACTATGGGACTGGTTCCATTCTTTATTAATCGTAGAGAATATCACATACAATGCGTTCACGCGTGACTGGTTCCATTATTTATTATTTTGTTGGAAATAGCACATGCATGCGATTACATCGCATGCTTGATGAATTCTTACATTATTCCATTATTTATTATTACATTGGAATATATCCATTTGTGCGCTTACGCATGACACAATTACATTCTTTATTATTCTGTTGAAATAACATGTCTATGTAGATTACTGCATGCATGATAAATGATCATTCGTATTCATACAAATAGTATTTTCATTAAAAGGGGGTTTCTGCCAGGGGCAGTTTCGTAATTTTTTTGACCCTCAAAAATTCTAAAAATATCTGAAATGTTAATTGGATGAGTTTTCTAGATTGTGTCCAAAAATGGCAATTTTTGGATGTATAGATTAAGAGTTATGGATTTTATGGGAAAATACTATTTTAAAAGTAAACCCTTATAACTCCTTGTGGTTAACTCCAAAATTGGTGAAATTTTTATTAGGAGTACATGTATATAACAGGAGTATACCCTGTAAATTTCCGAATTTTTGGACAAAAGTACAATTTATGATAAATGTCTAAATATTCGGCAGTTTTAGCCATATGAAAAATAGTAAATAAATTTTAAAAATTCTGAGAAAAAAATATGTTCAAGATGGGACTATATTCTGCTAAATATCAGAAAAGAAATATTTTTGAGACTGATTTGGTATTTTTCATGAAAATGAACTAGTTATGAGTATATGAATTAAAAATGTTATGTGAAGTAATAAAATTGGAAAATAGGATTTTATGGCTTGGAATCCTATATAGGGTATATGCAGATTTTGATGAGGGATTTGATCATTGATTATGAAATCTTATGAGTATGGCATTTTGAATGATTAAATACATTATTTGATAAAGTGTAAACAATTGAAATAAATTGTTTATAAGTTTAAGAAATGATTAAAATATTGTTATAATATTAATGATATTAGATTATGAGATTATTAAGTGATTGATAACATTTGGTTATTATTCAATTTGGATAAATTGTATTATAAATGTTTAATATTTATCATTTATCTCATTTGATTGATTCTTATATCATTGTCATCATCCTCATGCTTATATTATGTTGAAAGTCATCTTTGGTAGTAGGGCATAGATGGACTTAGTATGATTATGACACAGGATTATTCGGTATAATCATGGTAGTAATGTTACAAATGATGTGAAAAATGTCCTCATTGGCCCGTAGTGCATTGATGGACGGTTTTGGTATGATTATGGCTATGGATTCTCTTGACCAAGTGTGCAAAGACGAATTGTTTTGTGGCATGATCATGACTAGTTGATGAAAACACGATTATCTTTGCCCGTAGTGCATGGATAATTCATGGTCGTGATGATAACGAATATCCTTAGTGGCAGATTTGTGCATGGATAATTGGTGATATGGATTGATTATCGGTGAGTCTCGTGATGAAATATAAATTCATTGATGTGATATTAACGAATATCCTTGGCCGTAGTGCAGGGGTGATTCGATGATGTGGATTATTTATTAAGCTGAGTCTCAGCGATAAAATATTTATTATACACTTTTAATTCGTAGAAGATAGTAGATATCATGCTCTACTTGACTCTTCTAAAAAATAGTTGTATGTCTTTGACATGTAGTGCAAAGATGAATTTATTGGTATGATTATGAGCAGGAATTCTTATTTGGTATAACCATGATTTTTAATGTTTCAGGTGAAGATAGGTAATGAAAATTATCTTTGTCCTGGTTGCGAAGAGGAATTTAGAACCACAATTATTATTATGAGTTATTCATATGATTATGGATGAGGCTGTTGATTTATTTTACATGGATAAAACATTATTGGTGGACTTTTAACATAGAGAAGATAATAGACCTTATTATGGTCTATTTGACTCTTCTAATGGATTGCTTCGTTACTATGCAACTATGGTTGAAATATTTTATCATCTACCATATGTTCTAAATCTCTGATTTATTATTGATGAAAGCTATTGATAATTTAATTATCTTTAGTCATGATATTCTTTACTGGGCTAGTTGTGCTCACCCTTTACGCTTCACAATTCGTTTGAGGTAATAAGAGTGTTCTTAGTAAGAGTGTTATCGAATTCGGCGGGTATAACAGGGGAATAGAACAATGGTCTTTAGCTGTGGAGGTTCTCCCTAAACAGTATAGAAAAATGTGTTGTATTCTATACAACATTTAGTAGTTATATTTGGTGAATCAAATAGGGTGAGGCGAACCCAACTTTGGAAGGGTGTTTTGCCATTATCATAGAAGATGTCTAATGACATACAACCTCGTGTTATCATAAGACATGGTTGTGTACATCCACTAGCTGAGTATATCTACGAGCATTACCTATATGATCTTGGAGTATATGTGAAATATAATTTTCACTTGGAGACAACGGAGATAATTATATGTCAAGAGAAGACTCACCATTGGAAAGAAGATGATAGTAATCTTCTTGTTTTTCTTTGGGGACTTTTGGGTCAACCAAGGATAATTTTGTGGACATATGATATCTATCATAACCTGGACGCATGGCCTCCCATGTACGAAGGTTTCCTTGAGCACTTCCTAAAGATTTTAGTTTCTAAAAATGTTTTTCATTATACTTTTATGTAATGTACCATTGTAAGGTTGTGGTCAAGGCACCATGAGAGTTACATATATTTGTATTAAAACTCACAATTAACAGTGGTCGTATTCTATACGACAGTTCAAAAGTTGTATAAATGAAGTTGTATTTGAATTTTGTACCATGTATCTGGCGACTCAGAATGGGTGATGTATACTTAATTTTGGGGGCGTCACATTTGGTATCAGAGCTTAGGGATATGGTCGCTGGCGGAGAAAAGAGTCTAGAACTAGGAGGGGAGAGACGAGTTATATACTTCGCTAGTGTGTGACTTACCTAAGCTGAAATTGTTTACTTGATAAGTTGACAAATTGTGATATGTCAATTAACCTTTATTTTGAAGATATATTCTAGAATGATATTTGAAATACAGGAGATGAGCAATGGAAAAATTATGATACAGAGGATATTACCGGGAAGGTTCAATCTGAAAAGAAAGGAAGGTATTCTCATCTCTTCGAATATCAGGTACGTACGTAAATTTCGAGGGCGAAATTTCATAAGGAGGGGTGATTGTGAGACCCCGAATTTTATGAAATAAAAGTATTCAATTTTTCTATTTTGGTAAATGGTTAAATTGATAAAAGTTTAAAGTTAAGGGTAATATGTGATTTATTTTTTTTTGCAAAGTAAGCAAGTTGATATAAAATATTCGTTGTGTCAGGGAATATTAGATTACTCGGGGAATATTCTTTTTATCGGGGAATATCCGTACGACTGTACAATCATTGGTGGACCCCACAACAGAATTATTGTCGGATTGAGAAAACGACAAAAATATTTTTATGAAAATAACGGCGAAAGTTTTACCGTTAACTATTGAAACACCCGGTGTTAAAAATGCGATGTCTGGCGTGGTTGCATAAGTAGCACGACATTGATTATTGATGCTTATGTGACAAGTCACTCAGTTTTGTTTTATTGGTATTATTAATGTAATAAAACAGAAAAGCTTTTTATATAAAACAAAATAATTTTATAAAGTTATTCGTTTTATTAGGTTAATAGTAAAATCTTTTTATATAAAACAGAATACTTTTATAAAGTTATTTATTTTATTAGACAATAATTAGAATATATTATATTTTATTATGCATAGTGTTTGCATAGTGCCTGTATAGTGTTTGCATAGTAAAATCTTTTATAAAGTTATTCGTTTTATTAGATTATAAATAGAATATATTATATTTTATTTAAAAGATTTTGCTTTAAATATGAACCGTCAGATTAAAGTAAATCAATCTGGATCGTTCATGAGTTAGTTACTAGGCAGTCCATTTTTCTATAAATAGAAGCTCATTCCTTTATTATTTCTTACGAATTCAGTGAAACTCTAGAGAGATAAACAATAGAGAGAAAGAAGAAAAGTATTCTGCTACTTCACTACTCATATTTCCAGTACTCTTCTTCTTAAGGTAGGGGATATAATTGTCGTACTCGTAAAGGATATTATTATTATTATAGTAAGGGATATTATTTATTGTACTCGTTAGGGGTATTCCTTCTTTCTTATTGGTGAAATTCTTTTGTTATTCCATTCTTTAATATTATGTTGGAATAACCTGTATACGCGGGCTACCCTATACTTGGTGAAATTTTTCTGTTATTTCATTATTTATTATTACATTGGAATATCTCATGCATGCATTTTCTGGGACTGGTTCCGATCTCTATTATTCTATTGGAATAAAATTTGTTTGTGCGCGCTACGCATGACACTGGTTCCATTATTTATTATTACATTGGAATAACTTTTATCATGCGTGTGTGGGCTATCGCATACTGGTGAATTCTTCTTTTATTCTATTATTTATTATTACATTTGGAATATCACATGCTGCATGCGTTTACGCATGACACATTCCATTCTTTATTATTACTGTTGAAATAACATGTCTATGTAGATTTCTGCATGCATGGTAAATGATCATTCGTATTCATACGAATAGTATTTTCATTAAAAGGGGGTTTCGCCAAAAGGCGCGATTTTCGTAATTTTTCTGACCCTCAAAAATTCTGAAAAAAATTGAAATGATAATTGGATGAGTTTGCTAGATTGTGTCCAAAAATGACAATTTTTGGATTTATGGATTAAGAGTTATGGATTTTATGAGAAAATACTATTTTAAAAGTAAACCTTTATAACTCCTTGTGGTTAACTCCAAAATTGGTGAAATTTTTATTGGGAGTACATGTATATATGAGAGTATACCACAGTAAATTTTGAATTTTTGGACAAAAGTATAATTTATGATAAATGTCTAAATATTCGCGATTTTAGCAATATGAAAAATAGTAAATGAATTTTAAAAATTTTGAGAAAAATATATGTTCAAGATGGGACTATATTCTGCTAAATATCATAAAAGAAATATTTTTGGGACTGATTTGGTATTTTTCATGAAAATGAACTAGTTATGAGTAAATGAATTAAAAATGTTATGTGAAATAATAAAATCGGAAAATAGGATTTTATGGCTTGGAATCCTATATAGGGTATATGCAGATTTTGATGAGGGATTTGATCATTGATTATGAAATCTTATGAGTATGGCATTTTTGAATGATTAAATGCATTATTTGATAAAGTGTAAACAATTGAAATAAATTGTTTATAAGTTTAAGAAATGATTAAAACATTGTTATAATATTAATGATATTAGATTATGAGATTATTAAGTGATTGATAACATTTGGTTATTATTGAACGCTGGATAAATTGTATTATAAATGTTTAATATTTATCATTTATCTTATTTGATTAATTCTTATATCATTGTCATCATCCTCATGCCTATATTGTGTTGAAAGTCATCTTTGGCCGTAGTGCATAGATGGACTTGGTATGATTATGACCAGGGATTATTCGGTATAATCATGACCGTAATGTTACAAATGATGTGGAAAAAGTCCTTATTAGCCGTAGTGCATTGATGGACAATTTTGGTATGATTATGGCTATGGATTCTCTTGACCGAGGGTGCAAAGATGAATTGTTTTATGGCATGATCATGAATAGTTGATGAAAATACGATTATCTTTAGCCCATAGTGCATGGATAATTCGTGGTGGTCGTGATATTAACGAATATCCTTAGTAGTAGTGCATGGATAATTCAGGTGATATGGATTGATTATCGAAATTTGAGTCTCGGTGATGAAATATAAATTCATTGATGTGATATTAACGAATATCCTTGGTAGTAGTGCGGGGTGATTCGATGATGTGGATTATTTATTAAAATTTGAGTCTCGTGATAAAATATTTATTATACACTTTTAATTAAGTAGAAGATAGTAGATATCATGCTCTACTTGACTCTTCTAAAAAATAGTTGTATGTCTTTGACATGTAGTGCAAAGATGAATTTATTGGTATGATTATGAGCAGGAATTCTTATTTGGTATAACCATGATTTTTAATGTTTCAGGTGAAGATAGGTAATGAAAATTATCTTTGTCCTGGTTGCGAAGAGGAATTTAGAACCACAATTATTATTATGAGTTATTCATATGATTATGGACAGGAACTGTTGATTTATTTTACATGGATAAAACATTATTGGTGGACTTTTAACATAGAGAAGATAATAGACCTTATGGTCTATTTGACTCTTCTAATGGATTGCTCGTTCCGCTGCAACTATGGTTGAAATATTTTATCATCTACCATATGTTCTAAATCTCTGATTTATTATTGATGAAAGCTATTGATAATTTAATTATCTTTAGTCATGATATTCTTTACTGGGCTAGTTGTGCTCACCCTTTCTGCTTCACAATTCGTTTCAGGTAATAAGAGTGTTGCCGTAAGAGTGTTATCGGGTCGAGCGGGTATAACAGGGGAATAGAACAATGGTCTTTAGCTGTGGAGGTTCTCCCTAAACAGTATAGAAAAATGTGTTGTATTCTATACAACATTTAGTAGTTATATTTGGTGAATCAAATAGGGTGAGGCGAACCCAACTTTGGAAGGGTGTTTTGCCATTATCATAGAAGATGTCTAATGACATACAACCTCGTGTTATCATAAGACATGGTTGTGTACATCCACTAGCTGAGTATATCTACGAGCATTACCTATATGATCTTGGAGTATATGTGAAATATAATTTCACTTGGAGACAACAGAGATAATTATATGTCAAGAGAAAACTCACCATTGGAAAGAAGATGATAGTAATCTTCTTGTTTTTCTTTGGGGACTTTTGGGTCAACCAAGGATAATTTTGTGGACATATGATATCTATCATAATCTAGACGCATGGCCTCCCATGTACGAAAGTTTCCTTGAGCACTTCCCAAAGATTTTAGTTTCTAAAAAAGTTTTTCATTATACTTTTATGTAATGTACCATTGTAAGGTTGTGGTCGAGGCACCATGAGAGTTACATACATTTGTATTAAAACTCACAGTTAACTGTGGTCGTATTCTATACGACAGTTCAACAGTTGTATAAATGAAGTTGTATTTTAATTTTGTACCATGTATCTGGCGACTCAGAATGGGTGACGTATACCTAATTTTGGGGGCGTCACAGAGGATCCTGAGGAAGAAGAGGAAAAAGATGAGTTCCCACCGAACTCTATCGATGCTGAGATGTACGTCGAGCTACATGACCGCAACATAGATTTACGTGATACTATTCAGGAGTTGAATGAGCGGACAGTTATTCAACAAATTACCATCGAGCAGAGGGATAAGGAGGTTATGACTCTTCACACACGTCTAAGAAACGTAGAGTGGGTTTTGGTTCACGAGAAGGGTGTAACGATCGAGAAATTTGTAATTTAATTTAAATATTTATTAAATTAAATAAATATTTTTAAATAATTTATTTATTGAGAAAATAAATAATTGATGGATTGTGATGAATTAATTTAGTAACTAAATTAATTAATTGAGTTGAATATTGATAATGTTATTTAAACAATTTAATTTAAGAAAATAATTAAATTAAATCAATTGCTTAATATTTAAGAAAATAATTAAATTAAATCAATTGCTTAATATTTAAGAAAATAATTAAATTAAATGAATTGTTTAATTTAATTAAAATAAATAAATTAAATAAAGCGATGTGTCTAATTTATTAATTAAATTTGATATATAATTATTTATTAATTATAAGATATAATGATAATAAGAATTTTATTAGTATTATAAGTTATTTAAATTAGTTAAACTAAAGTTATTTAAATTAACTAAATTAAAAGTGTGACAATTGAAAACTATATAATATAAATAATATAAAAATAAATTAGTTTATAGGACTTATGTGGTAGCCAAACAAGGCCTTGTGGCCCTTGGCTTATTCTAACTGACGCGAGCCTTTTTGTGTTTTTACCTGACATTAGTGGGAGTCAGTTTATTATAATTCCTACACGTCTATTGTTCTAAGGCTAAGTTCAATGAGAAGGAGAAATAACAGAGAGTGTTGAGAGAAAGCTTGGAAGAGAGAATCACTGTGATATCAAGTGGAAGAGAAGGGTTTGCTAATTGGTTTGCTAATCAAGGTATAAACTATATCCATTCTAACTCTTAGTTTTGATATATATATATATATATATATATATATATATATATATATTATGTGATTGGAAATCACGTGAATTGTGATAGATATATGTTCATATAGGTTTGCAAAACTCTGTTAATCATCGTGTATGCTTGTTATTTGTTATCAAATTTGTGTAAATTAAGTGTAGGAAGAAAATGAAATAACAGTGTTTATGTTCTTATATATGGCTTAGAAAGTACAAAAATTGATGTTCTTTATGTGTAATAATCTGTAGTTTGTTATTGGATTATGTTAATATGTTAAGAAACGAAAACAACGAAGTTTAAACCATGTCAATTGATTAAGAAACGAGTTTGTTGCGATCAAATTCATTAAAAGTGTAATAATGAAGAAAAATTGGAAGAATTATGGTTTTGATTCCTCAAAATGGTGTATATGTGATATTTTGTATGTAGAATGGTGTTTAGCATGTGTAACTATAATATTACAAAGTTTTAGATGTTGAATTTGGGAGAAATTCTGTTGAATTGGGATTTTTGGCCTTTACTATGAGTAATAGTTAAGGCGTCTGTAAAAAGCTGAGTGCAATGTGCATCGTGGCGGTATGACATTTTATTAGCCTAGTATGTGGCGTCGTCTTGGTATACTTGATAATGATGTTTTACTACAGCAAATTGCCATATGATAGCTAGTCTCAGACAGTGAAGTTTGCTTAATTGCTGGTCATCTGTAATTGACTTATAATAGTCTAGCATGCATGTTAATAATGTTAAGGCACAATATAAACTACAATAACAGATTATCATGCGTTGTTATATATAGTGTAAAAGAATGTAAGTGATTACTTGAATAAGTTATGTAATGTACCAAAAGTGATGTTTTCAAAAGTTAAATATAAATGATAAAGTTTGTAGTGTGATTTCAGAATCGTTAAGGTGCTAACCAACATGGTTAGGTGCTAGGATAGGGTTATGACCTAAATGATTGTTTAAACCCCTAAAGCTAATGTTCATACAACTAATTGTTGTTGCAATTTTTAATGATGTATGTAGGGTAATTGAAGATTATATTACATTTGTGTAGCTTACAAACAAGGCAAGTTCTTTAACCCTACTCTTATAATAATTGTGTAAGTTTCTAAACCTTATCTCCTTACATTTGAGCAAGTTTTCTAACTTCATTCTTTTATTAATGAATGCAAGTTCTCTAACTCTACTTTCATAATTGTGCAAGTTTCTAAAATATATTGAGCAATATTATTGATTCTATTCTTATATACGTTTGATTAAGCTCTTGTAACCTAATTCGTTACATCAAGCAAGTTTCACTTTTCTAATTATTATACAAAGCATAGATTGTTCTAATTCTTTTGAACATAGTACTTTTTATGTGTATTATGTTTATTCAGTTATATATTGTTAATATCCTATCTTTGACTTTGATAGCCTTGTTTAGTTATACATTCTTGTATTAAACTTTTATTGACGAAAATTGAATAAGTGTTCTAAAATTTTAGAACACTGATAAGCTAGTTCCAAACTAAACTTTTTTTAGTGCAGAAATTCTAAATTCAAACTGAGACGAACAACCCTAACATAGGGGATTTTGTACGTATAACGTTTAGATGTTTGTGCACAATACATGGTACAAAGGGCTGATCCCCCTGAGTACGTTAAGAAGAGTCTGTACAGTCTAATGACTGTTAAGGTTAATGTAATAATACCTAAACACCGTGGACATAGTTCGTGGTCTTAAGACCCTAAGAAAATAAAAGTTTGAACTTGTTTTCTATTTTGATTCGTAGAACAAGTTCTTTATTATTCAGTATTCATTGCTCACTCTCATATTGTTATTATACTATCTTTATGTCATTGAGCATTTGTTTGCTCACTCTTGCAATTAAACAATGCAGCTAAAGTCGAAAGAGGTGATGAGCCATCTACTAGTAAGGGAAAGGGCAAGATGTCTAAGTGATGAAGAATTAGTTAAAGTTTATTTAAATGCTTGAAGTTATAAGACTTGTTTTATTTTATAATGTATTCCGCAAACTGATGTAATAATTTTAAGGTTAGATTACCTGGGATTGTTTTTGAGATGATGATGTAAACCTTTAATGGAAAAGATTATTGTTTAAAGTTATTTAATGTTTTATCCTTTATTATGGGTAGTTAGATGTAATTATTTTAATAGTGAGCACCAAATTCGGTGGAAATGAAGTACCCGAATTTGGGGGTATATCAGGTTGGTATCAAAGCTTTAGGTTATGAACCTTAGGTGGGGAAAACGTTAGGAAGTAGCCTTTAAGGAAACAGAAAACATAGAGGTGTTTAACTCTTATCGGGTTTTAAGGAATGGATTGAGGAATCCATTGAAACTAAACAATAAAAGACATTATGTGCTATGTGTTAATAACTTATGTGCTCACGAGTATCTATAATGTTAAGTAAAACTTAAAATATTTTGTTGACAGGATGTCTAACGAAGGAGGGTCCAATCCAGCTAGGGAGGTGATACCTCAGGTACCTATAGATGACGAACCCCGGGATATTCACGTAGTGCAGGAAAAGTTAATCCAGGAGGATGAGCCTATGACCAATCCCGAGGAGGATAGTCCTGAGGAGATAGATGAGGATGGTGATGAGGAGGATCCTGAGGAGTTTCCACCAAACTCCGTATCGGCTAAGATGTATGCTGCTTTTTATGATCATAACATAGAGTTACAGGATAATGTTGAGGAGCTGAAGGAGATGGTTGAGATGCATCACGTTGCGTTGGAGCAGAAGGATGTAGAGATTCAGGAACTTAATTCAAAACTCGAAAACACAGAATGGGATCTAGTTCATACAAAGGGTCAGCATGAAGACTTGTTGGCAGTGAACGAGAAGATGAAGACTGACATGGAGAAGTTGAAAGATGATTTCAAAGAGGAATCAGCTAAGCGTACAAGAGCAGAGGATACTTGGATGAAGGCGACTCAATGTGCAGATCGTGCTGAGGCTAAGGTCCAAGTGAAGAAAGCCAAGATGAAGGAGATGGATTATGCTTTTAATTCTGCGATTGATAGGGCCCAGGATCGAGTCCATTATTACCTACCTCAGTTTGAAGACTCGCCGTGGTTCGTGATGGATCGTAGGACAGCGTACCGTATCATGGAGGAAGAGCGTCGAGAGGCCTTATGACGTCTTAATATGCCTAGATAGAATAAGAGTGATAATAATATGTGGTTAACTATGTGAATAAATAAGTAGTGAATCCCTTATTTTGAGATAAATAAAGGGATAGTATGAGTATGTAATCCTGAAACTGGTTTAGTTCAGGAAAGTGAATGTTAATAGTGGTTATGCTAGTTTGAGGATGTTCTAAAACTTTATGAATGAATAAAATATTAGAGTTTATTTGAAATGTTATGTGTTAAAGCTTCAATCTTGGAATGTTTAAGTTAAACTTCAAATACCCAAGAAGTTGAGTAATAAACTAATAAATGTATATTTTAACAGAAAATGCCTCCCAGAAGAAGACAACCACGTCAGCAAGCACCTCCTGAGGGGTCTACTAATAATATCAACGAGACCAATGCTAATCCGGTTCAGCAGTTGGTAGCTCTATTGACTGGTGCACTTGCAAATCAATCGCAAGCTCAAGTCACGACTTTCAAGGAATTCAAAGCGGTTGGACCGCCAGAATTTCAAGGGTCTATGAATCCAGTAAAAGTCCAAACTTGGATCATGGAAATGGAGAAGGTGTTTGACGATGATAGAGTTAATGAAGATCAAAAGACTGCATTCGCGACGTTCATGCTGAAGTCTGAAGCTAGCTACTGGTGGCAGACAAATAAGGTTCGTGGAGGACAAGGAGTGACAATGTGGGAGAGATTTAAGGAGATGTTCTTTAAAATGTACTTTCCAGCGAGTTCTCAGAATCAATTGGAAGTGCAATTTCTGGAGCTTAAGCAAGGAACTATGATGGTGCCAGAATATGCTTCGAAGTTTAACGAGTTGGCAAGGTTTGCCACTTATCAAGTCAATACGGATGAGCGTAAAGAGAAGGTTCAAACAAAGATTGAAACCCTGGCTATATAGCAAGGTTTCAATGTTCCAGTTAAATACATTTACGGCTGTACTGGAAAAGGAAATCATCGCAGAAGGTGGAAGCGATGCCTTGACCAAGTATAACCAAGAACAGAAGAAGAGGAAGAATGATAACGAGAATAAGGTTGGTGGAGGTAACATTGGAAGTAACAATCAGAAGAGGAAGTTGAATGAGAATTCGACTACGGGAGGACATCAAGGAAGTCAGCAGAAGAAAAAGTTTGAAGCCTGTGCTACATGTGGAAAGAACCATACTGGGGTATGTTTGAAGGGAAAGCGGGTGTGTTTCAAATGTGGTCAGGAGGGGCACATTGCACCAAACTGTTTTAGCCCAAAGAAATGAGCATGTTTTACCTACGGTTCGAACGATCACATGGCTCGTGATTGCCCTAAAAAGCCAGCGGGGAGTGCAAGTGGAGGAAAAACGAACAACAACGGTGGTGGTGCATTGACTATCACTGGACCAGCACAGTCAAGCTGACCTACTGGAAGAACTTTAAATATGACTATGCAGGATGCTGTTTAGTCTAAGGATGTGGTGTCATGTATCATTCTGATTAATGGTATTAATACTTATGTACTGTTTGATTCGGGTGCTACTTGTTCATTTATATCCGATGAATTTGCTCAAAACTTAGATTTGCCTCAGGAAGAATTAGATTATCCTTTGAGCATAGAGATTACAAATAAGGAAGTGATTCCTGTTAGATTCATATATAAGAATTGTAGAGTGGTTATAAAGGGTCAAGAGATGAGGGTAGACTTGATACCAATTATTAGACTTAGTGAATTTGATGTTATCCTAGGAATGGATTGGTTATTCAATCACAGAGCAGTAATTGATTGCCAAAGAAAGTGTGTTAACCTTATGACTCCGTCAAAGGTTGTGTTCTATGGCAGCAAATCACCTCGACAAGCAAGTTATCTGATGGTGATGCAAGCTAAGAAGTTGTTAAGATAAGTATGTGTAGGATATTTAGCCTACATAGTTGATACACAGAAGAAAAGTGCGAAGTTAGAAGAGATACCGATCATAAGAGATTTTGCAGACGTATTTCCAGACGATTTGTCGGGTCTTCCGCCAGATCGACAAACTGAGTTAGTGATTGATTTAGTACCAGGAACAGGTCCGATATATAAGACACCATACAGAATGGCCCCGGTGGAGATGAAAGAGTTGATGGTGCAACTGCAAGAATTGCTCGACAAGTAGTATATTCAGCTGAGCGTATCGCCGTGGGGAGCACCAGTGTTATTTGTTAAGAAAAAGGATGGATCGATGCGGCTCTGCATTGACTATCGAGAATTGAATAAGGTTACGATTAAAAATAAGTATCCATTACCAAGAATCGACGACCTGTTTGATCAACTGAAGGGTGCGAGATATTTTTCAAAGATAGACTTGAGGAGTGGTTATCATCAACTGAAGGTGAGGCAAGAAGATGTACCGAAGACGGCATTCAGAACTTGGTATGGTCATTACCAGTTTCTAGTTATGTCATTTGTTTTAACCAATGCACCTGCAACGTTCATGGATTTGATGAACAGGTTGTTTAAACCATTCTTAGATAAATTTGTGGTGGTGTTTATTGATGATATCCTGGTGTATTCTAAGACCAAGGAAGAACATGTTGAACACTTAAGAGTGACGTTGGAAACATTGAGAAAGGA
The DNA here is from genome assembly GCA_020205615.1 of Panax quinquefolius. Lineage (NCBI taxonomy): Eukaryota > Viridiplantae > Streptophyta > Magnoliopsida > Apiales > Araliaceae > Panax > Panax quinquefolius. Next base: position 91,331,209 of record CM035164.1, read on the forward strand.
GAAGTTGTACGCAAAATTTTCAAAATGTGAGTTTTGGTCTCGGGCACATTATTGATAAAGACGGAATTTCGGTAGATCCATCAAAAGTTGAAGATGTATTAAACTGGGATCAGCCGAAGACACCGTCAGAAATAAGGAGTTTCTTAGGGTTGGCAGGTTACTATAGGCATTTTATTCAAGATTTTTCCAAAATCGCGACCCCGTTGTCGAATTTAACCCGAAAGGCGGTTAAGTTTGTTTGGACGAAGAAGTGTGAGGAAAGTTTTCACGAATTGAAGAAGAGGTTAAGTACAACACCTGTGTTGTCATTGCCTGATGATACAGGGAATTTTGTAGTGTATAGTGTCTACACATCGCATAAAGGACTAGGCTGTGTGCTTATGCAAAACGGCAGAGTTATCGCGTATGCATCACGTCAATTAAAAGATTATGAGAAGGGGTATCCGACTCATGACTTAGAGTTAGTTGCGGTGGTGTTTGCCCTGAAGATTTGGAGACATTATCTTTACGGAGAGAGGTGTGAGATATATACTGACCATAAAAGTCTGAAGTATATCTTTACACAAAAAGATTTGAACTTGCGACAAAGAAGATGGTTGGAGCTGATCAAAGACTATGATTGCGAGATTTTCTACCATCCCGGAAAGGCGAATGTTGTTGCTGATGCTCTAAGCAGGAAGGGACGAGAGAAGTTAATGTTGTTGACTGCTCAAGAGAAGCTAGTGTCGGAAATGGCTAAGATGGAGTTGGAAATTAGATATCCGACAGAATCCGATGAAAAGTTATTCCAGATGGGAAATAGTTCAACGTTGGTAGATAAGGTGAAGAATGCACAAATTTAAGATGAAGACTGCGACAAGATAAAATAGAAAATAGCTGAAGGTGAGGAAAAAAAATTCAAAATCGATTCGGAAGGGTTACTTCGGTTTGAAGGGAGAATTTGGGTTTCGCAAGTACCAAAAATTAAAGAAGAAATTCTGAATGAAGCTCACAACTCACGATATTCAATTCACCCTGGGAGTACAAAGATGTACCAAGGTCTTAGATATCATTTTTGGTGGACGAATATGAAGAAGGATGTGACTGAATGCGTGGCAAAATGTTTAACGTGTCAGAAAGTCAAAGCTGAACATCAAAGGCCAAGCGGGTTGTTACAACCGTTGGAGATACCAGAATGGAAATGGGAGCATATTACAATGGATTTTGTGGTAGGTCTTCCAACGACCCAACAAGGTTATGACACAGTTTGGGTGATTGTTTATCGATTGACGAAGTCGGCACACTTCTTACCAATCAAGATTAGATTTACCCTAGATCGGTTAGCAAAACTGTACGTGAAGGAAATTATGTCAAGACATGGTGTACTTGTGTCCATTGTATCAGACAGAGATCCACGTTTCACATCTAATTTCTAGAAATAATTACAAGAATGTTTGGGAACACCACTGAGAATGAGCACAACGTACCATCCTCAAACTGACGGACAAAGCGAGAGAACTATCCAAACACTAGAAGATATGCTCAGAGCATGTATAATGGATTTCAAAGGAAATTGGGATGAACATCTGCCATTGGTGGAATTTGCTTATAATAATAGTTATCACGCAAGTATTGGCATGCCACCTTACGAAGCGTTATACGACAGAAAATGAAGAACTCCGTTATGCTTGGATGAGGTAGGAGAACGTCAGCTATTGGGTCCAGAATTAGTACAGCAGACTGTCGAGATCATCAAAGTGATTCGAACGAGATTAATAGCTGCACAAGATAGACAGAAGAAATATGTCGATCAACACCGACAAAATCAGGAATTTGATGTTGGTAATTATGTTTTCTTAAAAGTATCTCCCTGGAAGGGGAAAATTCGGTTTGGCAAGAAGGGGAAATTAAGTCGTAGATTTATAGGACCTTTTGAAGTGCTTCGACGAGTTGGCGAAGTGGCGTACAAGGTAGCTTTACCTCCGGAGTTGGAACATATTCATAATATTTTCCATGTCTCGGTATTGAGACCATATAAGCCTGATTATAATCAAGTTATAGAATATTAGCCCTTAGAGTTTGAGAAAGATTTGTCCTATGAAGAAGTCCCTGTTCAAATTGTTGTTGTGAGAAAAAGAGCAAAAATCTTGAGGAATAAAGTGATACATTCTGTTAAGGTAATCTGGAGGAACCACAATGCTGAGGAAGTTATGGGAACTTGAAAGCGTTATGATGAAGAATTATCCTCAGTTGTTTGCTTGATTTTTATATAGCGATTACGGGGATGAGAATCTTATTAAGGAGGAAGAATGGTAATGAATAAATTTTTTGAGTTATGATTCGAGGGACATAATCCTTTTAAGAGAGGAAGGATGTAACGATCAAGAAATTTGTAATTTAATTTAAATATTTATTGAATTAAATAAATATTTTAAATAATTTATTTATTGAGAAAATAAATAATTGATGGATTGTGATGAATTAATTTAGTAACAAAATTAATTAAGTTGAATAATGATAATTTTATTTGAGCGCTTTAATTTAAGAAAATAATTAAATTAAATCAATTGCTTAATATTTAAGAAAATAATTAAATTAAATAAATTGTTTAATTTAATGGAAATAAATAAATTAAATAAAGTGATGTGTCTAATTTATTAATTAAATTAGATATATAATTATTTATTAATTATAAAATATAATGATAATAAGAATTTTATTAGTATTATAAGTTATTTAAATTAGTTAAACTAAAGTTATTTAAATTAACTAAATTAAAAGTGTGACATCGAAAACTATATAATATAAATAATATAAAAATAAATTAGTTTATGGGACTTATGTGGCAGCCAAACAAAGACTTTTGACCCTTGGCTTATTCTAACTGACGCGAGCCTTTTTGTGTTTTTACCTGACGTTAGTGGGAGTCAGTTTATTATAATTCCTACGCATCTATTGTTCTAAGGCTAAGTTCAGTGAGAAGGAGAAATAATAGAGAGTGTTGATAGAAAGCTTGGAAGAGAGAATCATAGTGATATCAAGTGGAAGAGAAGGGTTTGCTAATTGGTTTGCTAATCAAGGTATAAACTATATCCATTCTAACTCTTAGTTTTATATATATATATATATATATATATATATATATATATATATATATATATATTATGTGATAGGAAATCACGTGAATTGTGATAGATATATGTTCATATAGGTTTGCAAAACTCTGTTAATCATCATGTATGCTTGTTATTTGTTATCAAATTCGTGTAAATTGAGTGTAGGAAGAAAATGAAATAACAGTGTTTATGTTCTTACGTTATGGCTTAGAAAGTACAAAAATTGATGTTCTATATGTGTAATAATCTGTAGTTTGTTATTGGATTATGTTAATATGTTAAGAAACGAAAACAACGAAGTTTAAATCATGTCAATTGATTAAGAAACGAGTAGCCAGTCTCAGACAGTGAAGTGTGCTTATTTGCAGGTCATGTGTAATGGACTTATAATAGTCTAGCATTCATGTTAATAATGTTAAGGCATAATATAAACTACAATAACAGATTGTCATGCGTTGTTATATATAGTGTAAAAGAATGTAAGTGATTACTTGAATAATTTATGTAATGAGCCAAAAGTGATGTTTTCAAAAGTTAAATATAAATGATAAGGTTTGTAGTGTGATTTCAGAATCGTTAAGGTGTTAACCAACATGGTTAGGTGCTAGGATAGGGTTATAACCTAAATGATGGTTTAAACCCCTAAAGCTAATGTTCATACAACTAATTGTTGTTGCGATTTTTAATGATGTATGTAGGGTAATTGAAGATTATATTACATTTGTGTAGCTTACAAACAAGGCAAGTTCTTTAACCTTACTCTTATAATAATTGTGCAAGTTTCTAAACCTTATCTCCTTATATTTGAGCAAGTTTTTTAACTTCATTCTTTTATTAATGAATGCAAGTTCTCTTACTCTACTTTCATAATTGTGCAAGTTTCTAAAATCTATTGAGCAATATTATTGATTCTATTCTTATATACGTTTGATTAAGCTCTTGTAACCTAATTCGTTACATCAAGCAAGTTTTACTTTTCTAATTATTATACAAAGCATAGATTGTTCTAATTCTTTTGAACATAGTACTTTGCATGTGTATTATGTTTATTCAGTTATATATTGTTAATATCCTATCTTTAACTTTGATAGCATTGTTTAGTTATACATTCTTGTATTAAATCTTTATTGACGGAAATTGAATAAGTGTTCTAAAATTCTAGAAACACTGATAAGCTAGTTCCAAACTAAACTTTCTTTAGTGCGGAAATTTTAAATTTAAACTGAGACGAACAACCCTAACATAGGGGATTTTGTACGTATAACGTTTAGATTTTTGTGCACAATACATGGTACAAAGGGCTGATCCCCCTGAGTACGTTAAGAAGAGTCTGTACAGTCTTATGACTATTAAGGTTAAGGTAATAATACCTAAACACTGTGGACATAGTTCGTGGTCTTAAGACCCTCAGATAATTAAAGTTCGAACTTGTTTTCTATTTTGATTCATAGAAGAAGTTCTTTATTATTCAGTATTTGTTGTTCACTCTCATGTTCTTATTATATTATCTTTATGTCAGTGAGCAATTGTTTGCTCACTCTTGCAATTAAACAATGCAGCTAAAGTCGAAAGAGGTGATGAGCCATCTACTAGCAAGGGAAAAGGGCAAGATGTCTAAGTGATAAAGAATTAGTTAAAGTTTATTTAAATGCTTGAAGTTATAAGACTTGTTTTATTTTATAATATATTCCGCAAACTGATGTAATAATTTTAAGGTTAGATTACGTGGCCGTATAGTAAAGTGTCGATGTTTCAGTTGAAGACGTTTGTGGAGTACCGGAGAAGGCCATACTCGCTGAAGGTGGGAGCAATGCGGTGACTAAGTATAATCAGGATCAGAAGAAGAAGAAGAAGAGTGAAAATGTGGGAATTAATAAAGCCAATGGAAGTAACACGGGAGGAAGTAACAATAAGAAGAGAAGGTGGTCTGACAACTCATCAACTGGAATTCAACAAGGAGGTCAGAAGAAGAGGATTGAAGTATGCCCGACCTGCAGAAAAGCTCATCTGGGAGTTTGCATGAAGGGAAAACGAGTGTGCTACAATTGTGGTCAGGAAGGCCACATAGCACCTAACTGTCATAACCCAAAGAAGAGCGCTTGTTTCACTTGCGGCTCAAAGGACCATCTGGAAAGGGAATATCCTAAAAAGGGATCTGGAGGGGCAGGATCAGGAGGTAATAGGGGAAACAACGGTTGAAGTGCTCTGACTATTACGGGACCAACCGCAACCAACAGACCAAGCTCCAGGACTTTGAACATGACAGCGCAGGATGCTGTGCAGTCTCGTGATGTGGTGTCAGGTATCATTTCGATCAATAAATTTAATGCTTATATATTATTTGATTCAAGTGCTACTTGTTCATTTATATCTGATTACGTTGCTAAGAACTTAGAATTGCCTAAGGATGAGTTAGAATACCCATGAACATAGAAATTACGAATAGAGAAATAATCCCTGTTAAGTACGTACATAAGAACTGTAGGGTGGATATTAAGGGTAATATTATGAACGTAGATCTTATCCCTATCAGACTTGGGGAATTTGACGTTATCTTGGGAATGGATTGGTTATTCAATTACAATGCTGTAATTGATTGTCAGAAGAAGCGTATTAACCTTATGACTCCGTCAAAGGTTGTGTTTTATGGTAGTAAGTCACCTAGACAAGCGAGTTGTCCAACGATGATGCAGTCCAGGAAGTTGTTAAGACTAGGCTGTGTAGGATATCTAGCTTACATAGTTGACAGTCGTAAAGAGAATCCAAAAATAGAGGAGATACCAATAGTGAGGGACTTCGCAGACGTATTTCCAGACGATTTGCTAGGACTTTCGCCAGATAGAGAAGTTGAGTTCGTGATCGATTTGGCGCCAGGAATGACTCCAATATCGAAGGTACCGTACCGAATGGCACTGATAGAGATGAAAGAATTGATGGTACAACTACAAGAATTACTGGATAAGAAGTACATTCAACCTAGCGTATCACCGTGGGGAGCGCCGATGTTATTTGTGAAGAGGAAGGACGGGACGATGCGACTCTGCATCGACTATAGAGAACTGAATAAGGTCACGATTAAGAATAGATATCTATTACCGAGGATTGACGTCCTGTTTGATCAATTGAAAGGAGCGATATACTTTTCAAAGATAGACTTGAGGAGTGGTTATCATCAGTTGAAGGTGAGGCAAGAGGATGTTCCCAAGATAGCGTTTAGGACTCGATATGGTCACTACAAATTTCTGGTGATGTCATTCGGTCTAACAAATGCTCCTGCAATATTTATGGACTTGATGAACAGGGTGTTTAAACCATCTTTCGATAAATTTGTGGTGGTGTTCATCGATGACATTTTGGTATACTCGAAAACCAAGGAAGAACATGTAGTACATATGAAGGTTACATTAGAGGCATTAAGAAAGGAGAAGTTGTATGCCAAGTTTTTGAAATGCGAATTTTGGATTGAGCGAGTACAATTTCTCTGACATTTGATTGATAAAGACGGAATTTCGGTAAATCCATCCAAAGTCGAAGCCGTGATAAACTGGGATCAGCCGAGAACACCGTCGGAAGTACGAAGTTTTCTTGGATTGGTAGGATATTACAAAAGATTCATTCAGGATTTTTCCAAGATAACAACTCCGCTAACGAATTTGACTCAAAAAGCTGTGAAATTCGTTTGGACAGAGAAGTGTGAGGAAAGCTTTCAAGAACTAAAGAAGAGGTTGAGTACAACACCTGTGTTATCTCTTCCGGATGATATAGTAAATTTCATTATTTTTAGTGATGCATCACATAAAGGACTAGGCTGTGTGCTTATACAAAATGGCAGAGCCATTGCGTATGCGTCATAACAATTGAAGGACTATGAGAAAGGGTATCCGACCCATTACTTGGAGTTAGCTGCGGTGGTTTTTTCTTTGAAGATCTGGAGACACTATGTCTATGGAGAGAAGTGTGAAATATATACAAACCACAAGAGTCTAAAATATATTTTTACACAGAAGGACTTGAATATGTGCCAAAGAAGGTGGTTGGAGTTAATTAAGGACTATGATTGTGAGATTCTATACCATCCAGGTAAGGTAAATGTGGTTGCCGACGCCTTATGTAGAAAGGGTCGGGAGAAATTGATGACATTGACCACTCAAAAGGAGCTAATTTCAGCAATGGAGAAACTTGAGATGGAAGTGAAGTATCATATGGAGATTGACGAGAAGTTGTTCCAGATGCAATCTGGTACAACCTTACTGGATAAAGTTAAGTAGGCTCAACTTCAGGAAAAAGAATGTAAAAAGGTGAAAAAGAATATATCTGAAGGAACTGAACCGAGATTCAAGATGGACAATGAAGGAATACTGAGATTTGAGAGCAGAATTTGGGTCTGCTTGATTACGGAGATTAAGGAAGACATTTGAGCGAGGCTCATAGCTCACGATATTCGATTCACCATGGTAGTACCAAGATGTACCAAGATCTTCGACAACATTTCTGGTGGCCAAATTTGAAACGAGATGTTGCAGAGTGTGTTGCCAAGTGTCTGACATGTCAGAAAGTTAAAGCAGAGCATCAGAGGCCAAGTGGGTTGCTACAACCGTTAGAAATCCCAGAATGGAAATGGGAACACATTACGATGGATTTCGTGGTTGGCCTTTCGATAACTCAGAAAGGCTATGACGCAGTATGGGTTATAGTTGATCGACTGACAAAATCTGCACATTTCCTTCCGATTAGGATCAAATTTAACTTAGATCAGTTGGAAAAATTATATATCAAAGAGATTGTTTCGAGGCACGGAGTTCCGATCTTAATTGTTTTCGATAGGGATCTGCGCTTTACATCAAACTTTTGGAAGCGACTACAGGAATGCATGGGTACACAGTTGAGAATGAGTACGTCATATCACCCTCAAACAGACGGGCATAGTGAAAGAATGATTCAGACATTAGAAGATATGCTAAAAGCTTGTATAATGGACTCTAAAGGAAATTGGGATGATCATCTACCGCTCGTAGAGTTCAGCTACAACAATAGTTACCACACTAGTATTGGCATGCCGCCTTCTGAAGCACTATACGGCAGAAAGTGCAGAACTCCGCTATATTGGGATAAAGTTGGCGAGAGACAATTACTAAGTCCAGAACTGGTACAACAGACAGCAGAGATAATCAAAGTGATCCGAACAAGACTGGTAGCAGCCCAAGATAGGCAAAAGAAATACGCTGATCCACACCGTAAAAATGTTAAGTTTGAATTGGGTAGTTACGTATTTTTGAAAGTCTCTCCCTGGGAAAGAAAGATCAGATTTAGAAAGAAGGGGAAATTAAGCCCAAGGTTCATTGGACCCTTTGAAGTACTGCGAAGGATTGGAGAAGTTGCGCATGAGGTAGCCTTACCTCCAGCGCTCGAGAATGTCCACAACGTTTTCCATGTTTCAGTTTTACGACCGTACAAACCTGATTACAAGCATGTGAATGAATATGAATCCCTACATTTTGAGAAAGATTTATCTTACGAAGAAATTCCTTTTCAAATTGTCGACGGGAAAGAACAAGTTCTTAGAAATAAAGTAATACCTTAGGTTAAGGTAATCTGAAGGAACCACAACGCTGAAGAAGCAACGTGGGAACTCGAAGAAAATATGATGAAGAATTATCCTTATTTATTTACTTAATTTTTGTGTAAACGATTCTGGGAACATAATCTTTGTAAGGGAGGGGGGAGAATGTAGCGGGACGAATTGATTGAGTCGTGATTCTGGGGACAAAATCCTTTTAAGGAGGGAAAGATGTGACGAACAAGATTTTGTAATCTAATTTGAATATTTATTTAATTAATAAATATTTTTTGATGATTTAATTATTGGATTAAATAATTAATTGTTGAATTTGTGGTAGATTAATTTAATTATATGTGTTATATTGATTAAATTAATGTGGAGAATGTTATTATTCAAGGCGTGTATTTAGTTGAGCTTATTTGATTAAATGAATTATTTAATAAGCATAATATTATTTTTAATTAATTTTATAATTAATTAGAGATTTATTGATTTGACAATGTAACTGGATGAATTGATTGAGTCGTGATTCTGGGGACATAATCCTTTTAAGGAGGGAAAGATGTGGCGAACAAGATTTTGTAATCTAATTTTTATATTTATTTAATTAATAAATATTTTTTCAATGATTTAATTATTGGATTAAATAATTAATTGTTGAATTTGTGGTAGATTAATTTAATTATATGTGTTATATTGATTACATTAATGTGATGAATGTTATTATTCAAGGCATGCATTTAATTGAGCTTATTTGATTAAATGAATTATTTAATAAGCATAATATTATTTTTAATTAATTTATAATTGATTAGAGATTGACATAATTAATAAATGAGAGATTTAATTATGTGACTATGTGAATTAATGAGAAATTATTATATTTTATTTAAATTAAATTAAATAAGATATTTGATTTATTGTTTAATTGGGTGTGACATTATTAAACTATATTATAAAGAATTAATTAAATTAAATGGGGATAGTCTTTTAATGGTTAGCCAAACTGAGCCCTATTGGGAGTTGGGCAGTTAACCCATGAATGGGATTAACTGACCACCACGCCAATTACCTATGCGCATCAGGCTTATTATCCTCTTACGCATGTTTTTTTTAAATAAAAACTTGAGAGCTCAGAGAGGAATTCAGAGAGAATTTAGAGAGAAATTGTGAGATTGAAGAAGATTCTGAAAAAGGACTTCATTCTTATTAATCTGCAATAGGGTAATCTCTTCAACCCAACCTCTAATTTACGTTGTTTATATTTTATGAAAAATTAGTGTAAGTCTCTGTAATTGAGATTTCAAGTCTCTGTAATTGAAAAGAGTAGTGATTATGTGTATATACATGATAATATATAATAAATACATGTTTTCTACCAGTTATGTATGTTTTCCAAACATTAAATCCATATAAATATGTAGTAATTGGAATTTTTATAGTTATTAAGTGTAAAAGTTATATATATGGCCCATATGACCCTTACGTACTAATTAAATGCTTTAATCATAAGTTGTATCAAAAATTTACACTTATATATGCTTATGTATGTTACAACGAACAAAATAGAATTTAAACGGATGGATTTGGTGAATTTACAAATCTGTAATGTTGAAATTCATATTTTCATCAAAATTTTACAAAAATATGAAGAACATTGAAATTAAATGTTGTAATTTGTGTAATTACGTGAATTAAAGAGTTAGAATCATGCTAAATACTTTGTGTGATGTTTTAGTGAAATCTATTCTTCATGGGTAGCATTAAAATTCATCGTGTTAGTTTAATTTTGGATTTATTGGGAACATTTCATGTGTTCTTCATGAACTTGAGAATGCTGGTCTCACGTCGCAGTTACCGCTATACTCCAAAGAACAAATGGAGCCCACCCGCGCCGCTTTAGAGAACAAATGTAGCGCGCCCGCACCCTACCTGCAGAACTTCTGAAATTTTCTAAGTGTTCAAGTTTTGAAAATGTGTTTTTAAAACCTAACGTAATGAACATGAAGACATGCCAAGCATATAATAATAAGTTAATTAACTTACGTTATGTGATCAATTAATAAGACTTAATAGTCCAATAACATATTCAAAGACTAATATTGGGATTCGATAGGTATATCACACTATTGATTAATGGGAATAGTGAATGTATTGATATGTAGGATTTAATAAAGAACATGAATTAATCGTAGCTTGTGCAAGAGGCAAGTTTCCTAACCCTACTTATTATCATTATGAAAATTTATAAACCTCTCTTCTTTACATTGAGCAAATTCTAGACTATATTCTATATCGAGCAAATTCTTGTTATTTATTGATCAAGTTCAATATGTTATATTAAAGGTTGTTAATCTTTTCAAAGTATGATTTCTATTATTGAATACTTATTCCATTGTATATCTCTTGAGTTTATTATTCAATTTCAATATCAATTATTGTTGACCCTTGTAAAACTAGCCAACCCTTATTGATTCGACTTGTCCATAGTTGATGAACGTTCTAAATTTCAGAACCCTTGTTGAATTTAGCCAAACCAAACTTCCTTTGGTGTGGACTCTAATGTCAAACTGAGATGAACAACTATGTGTAGGGGATTACTTATGCTTTAGCATTAAGATATTGTGTACAGTATGGTACTAAAGGCTGATCCCCCTAAGTACGAGTAGAAGAATCCATAGTCTTATGACTATTAAAGGTTTCAAGTTTAAACACTTGAAAACCTAGGACATAGTTCAAGGTCTTATGACCCTCAGAAGTTCTTTTGATTCTTGTTATTCATTCTTGATTCAAAAGTTGAGTTTCTTATTCCAGAAGTCGTTGATTCACTCACATGTTATTATTGTTGTTACATTATTATACTTGTGGGAAATCGTGCTCACTCTTGCGTAATAATAACATTGCAGTTAAGAACGAAATGTCCGACGAGTCTTTTTCAAGCAAAGTCAAGGGTACAATTAACAAGTGATAAAGACTTGTTGTTTATGTGATTATGTATTTATGTTTCAGACTTATGTCAATGTTGTGTAAGACTATTATTTGTTTATGTTTCCGCTTTTGAGATTTAAGGTTAGTATGACCTGGGATGGATGTATCTTTCAGATGATTGTAACTCCTTAAGGAGATGATTTATTTCTATCTATTTTATGTTTTCATTTATTATGGGTACATGGATATATGATGTTTGTATAGTGAACACCAAATCATGTGAGAATTAAAGTACCCGGATTTGGGAGTGTCACAATGATATAGCAAGAGGGAGAAACTACTTTGCCTAATAAGTTTAAATATAATAAGGATATATCATGATTGAAAAGGAATAAGCTTTCAAATTTTCAACAATGTAATATAATTGTGAAAGAGCATGAATTAATTTCAATGATTGGATGATTGAATTAATAATGTGGAATGGTCAACAATGACCATGAACAAATTTTAGTGAACCTTATGGTAATCAAGGTGATCAACCTTTCATATCTGATGAACATATGCAACATGCATTAAGTGCGAATCAATAATCATAGATGTGGAATAATCAACAATAATTATCCACTAACATGCTTTGAAATAATAACTGTAGTTTGAGTTAGGGAACTTGCTTGTACCGCTGATTACCGCTAAACAATCTAATTTAATCTATTATGAAAGACCTATCATTAATAAGATCGATCGTCCAGTTAGTATAATACATTTTATCTCACAATACTATTACTCAAATAATAAATTAGCTAATATTTAGCCACATAATCAAACATTAAATAATTCTTTAACTTATTAGTAATATTATCATCCCTTAATAATATTACTATCACATAACCATCATCTTAAACTCTTGTCTAACATTATTAATCCTTTAATAATATTTTAGTCTTTCTCTATTATTGTTAATTGTTTAATAATATTTTAATTATCTAATATTATTAATTATTTAATAATATTTTATTCATCTAATATTATTAATCATTTAATAATATTTTAATCATCTTCTAAATATAAATAATAAAGGTCTCACAAATTTTAAGAGGTAAATATTTTACATCTTGAAGCTTACACCATTTATATTCCATTTTAGAAATATCTTTTACCTTTACTCGTAAATTTGGAGTTTAAACAGCTAATACACAACCTTTTATAGTAAAACTCAATTTATTATATTATTTCTTTAATTTAATTAAATTTTTTTATATGACTTTGTCCGTTCATGAGTCAACACGGTCCGTTGCCTCATATACAAATATTTTATCCTAATAACACATTCACTTTATTTTTCGTTTTATGAATATTCGCATTTTCACTTCATATATTGATAGGTATAATTTTATTTTATATTTTTAATGATAACAATTATGTCTTAATTAATTATGTAATTATTTAATTATTTTTATTATTTTATTTTCTATTTTACTTGAATTAATTTTTATTGACCTTGATAATATAAATGTCAAGTGTTAAATAAATTAATTCATATAATATTAAAGACAAGGAGATCCTATTTTTTCAAAACCAAAGTGGGGCAAAATGTTTTATGCATACATCATAAACATTAAAAATTATATTACATACTAAAAATATATATAGAAAACACGATATATATCAGTATATATATATATATATATATATATATATATATATATATATATATATATATGCACAACAGTATATATCTTATAAACATTATATGTATATATAATATATATGTGTGTGTATATTAAAGTGCATCATAAATGTGTGTGTATTTTGAATGTGCTGAAACCGTGTGTTCTAGCAAGTATTTTTGTTTTAGCATGTGGTCAATCTAAGTATTAAATGACTAGGAACTTTGAAAAAACAATGGGCGGTTGTTGGACTTTGTGTTTGGCAATCTGCGTGTAAAAACTTCTCATCAGGTCCGTTAAAATAAAAAATGAACAATTCGGACCATGCATTCAAAAATCAGTTTACACAAATTACATTTTTGTCCCCGACTTCAAATATCTATAAATAGAGAGTATTTCATTAATTTGGTTTTTACCAATTCAGTGAAAAGCAAAGCATACTCTCCTTGCCTACATTCTCTCTAAAAAGCTTTATATCTCTTCTTACAAAAGTTTTGATTTTTGAAGAGAAAAATTGGTCCAAGTATTGAGATAAGTTTTAATTTTGTTGAATCATTTCTTACTTGTATTATATCTATAGATATACAAATACACATTATTCTACACAATTTTTTATATCTATATTTTATCTATTTGTCAAATAAAAGGATAATTGGGCGCCACAAGGCTACAAAGATACACCTCTATGGAGTGGAATTCGAACCGGACGATTCCTTATAGTCTTCAGTAACCTTTTATCGACATTATTTATATAAATATCGTAAAATAGATACGACACTTGATAGCTCAAGACGACGCTGAGATACTACTCCAAAAAGAGTAGTCATCCGAACTGAACTTGAGAATCGTAGTGATCTACTGAAAATATTTATATAAATGTCAATTGTGAAAATTATAAATTTTGTCGTACTTAGACGCCGCAAGGCTACGGAGATACACCTCTACCAAGAGAAATTCGAACCATACGATTCCTTATAGTACTAAGTGACATTACTTATAAAAGTTCACATAATAGATAAAATATTCTTATTTATTATTTGAGTTAAATAAATAATATTTGCTATATATCGGTTTATTACTATGATTTAAATTTTATATTCGATAAATATTGTTTAATTAATTTATTCTTTTTATACAAGTATTAATATATAAATATCTTTCATATAATACTTGTTAAAGAATATCTGAGAAACAATTTTATATAATCCATAGAAAAACACTCTTTATTTTCAAGAGTAAATAATACTATATAAAGTGCTTTAAACTTTATATATCGCTTAAACCGAAGTATTATTAAACTAAAGCTAAAATTAATCTATCTGCTTAATTAAGAAGCTTTTATCAAAAATATAAAAGTTACTTGAACTGTTATAACTGTGCATATTTTATATTTTCTTAAACAGAAGCATACTTTGATCTAAACATAAAATCTCTATCTGCTTTCAAAGAAGCATACTTTTATCTGTTCTGTAATTAATAACTGCTTATTTGAGAAGCATCCATTTGTACTAAATTCTTATCTCCTTATTTGAGAAGCATATTATTGTAAAATCATTTGTAAAAAGAGAAAAGGTTAGAGTTAGGTTATTTTATGTACCTGTGAGAAAGACGAGTAATTCTTCAACCATGACCAGAGTCTTAGAGAGGTCAGCGGGAAGTTGGGTCTCTAGTATACTTGTGAGGTGAGGAAGAGGATGTTATTTCAAGATCAGATCATAGAATAGAACTGAACTCAAAAGGTGGTTCAACTAGACTTGAGGAAGGAGCGGGGAACTTGCTGTCCAAGATAGAATAGTTGAATAGTTGGAAGTTTGTCTATAAAACTTTATAAAGGCTTCTCCGCTTGTTGAAGGAGTTTTTATTACTGATAGTAATAGGATCTCAAGTTTCAAGTAGGGACTTGAGACTTGACGTAGCAACATACTAAGGGGTGTATGTTGTGAACTAGATAAATCTCTGTGCATTGTGTGGTTGAATTTTTGTTATCTTGCATGCTAATTTCTAAAACTGCAAATTAACTATTAAAAATTCAAAAAGGCCTAAGATAATTTTTAACCTGTAATAATCTATTCAACCCCCCTTCTAGAATTTTATTGAACTTTCAATTGGTATCAAAGCGGTGCTCTTTAACTTGTTTGTTGAGTATATACAGGCATACCTAAGAGTAGATCCATGGCCTACAATGCTACAGGTTACGGAGAAGGACTTTCTATGTCCAGACCTCCACTATTTGATGGTACCAACTTTGCCACTTGGAAAAACAGATTCAAAATCTATGCCAAATCCCAAGGAATCAAAATTTGGTATGCCATCGAACGAGGAGCAAAAATTCCAACCAAAATCCAAGGAGAAAAGACTGTCGAGAAAGATATCTTTGAATTTACCACTAAAGAAGAAGAAATCATGAATATTGCATCCCGAGCGGAACAAGTGCTAGCTAGTGCCTTGATCGAAAAAGAATACAAAAGAGTTAGCAACTGCAAAAATGCAAAAGAAATTTGGAAAAAATTTATTGTTACCTATGAAGGTACCAATCATATCAAAGAAACTAGAAAAGATGCTCTAATTCAAGAGTATGAAAGTTTCAAGCTTAAAGAAGGAGAAAAGATCATTGATATGGAAACATGATTTTCCAGAATCATTGATGAGCTAGAACAATTGGGAAAGACTTACACTACAAATGAGAAAAACAGAAGAATTCTCAAAGCCCTTCCATCCATCTGGAAAATGAAGGTTACAACAATCAAAGAAATGCAAGATCCAACCACATATCCTATGTATAATCTCATTGGAAATCTCCGTGCCCATGAAGTCGACATGCTCGTCGAAAAAGCTGGATCAGACACAGATCTCAAAAAGAAAGGAATCACCTTCAAAGCCCTACTGGTGGACCAAGAAAGCGATGATGAAGAATTGAATGAAGAACTCCTAAGTCTAGACAACAATGAAGTTTCTTTATTATCCAGACAACTCAGGAGAGTAATTCAAAGTAAAGTAAGAAGATATGGGAAAGGCTTTATGAAGACAAACAACAACTTCAAAAGAAAACAAATGTTCAAGCCAAAGATGCAAGGAGGAAATTTCAAAGTTAATAACAACAACTTCAGAATTACAAATCCAAATGAAAAATCAAATACATGCTTTGAATGCAAACAACCTGGACACTTCAAAAAGGATTGTCCAAAACTAGCCAACAACAAAATTCTTGTGGCTGAGGAAGGATGGGATCTAAGTGACGAGGAAGAAACTGCTGAAGAAACTGAAGAAATTTTGATGGCAGACAATGACTCATCACCAAGATCTGAGGTCAATTTTGAGCACCAATTGCCTAACACCTCATTCTCTGCATACACACTGAAAAATATAAATGAAGAACCTTATGAATTACAAGAGGCTTATAGTCATTTATATAGAAATAATGAAGCATTAAAAGAAGAGTTAGAAAGATTAAGAAAAATAAATTAGGAGCTTGAAATTGAAAATGCTAATTTAATTATCACCAATGAAAGTTTAAATGAAATAAACTTAGAAAATAAAGAAGAATTAGATCAACTTAAGAAAAAAAATAAAAATCTTGAAATAGAAAATTCCTCACTTATTATCTCAATTGAAAATCTTGAAATTAAAAATTCAACACTTGCTGTAATTAATGAAGATAATCAAGTACAAGATAAAATAGTAATTGAAGAAATCAGAAATGAAAATTCCTTTTTAAAGTTAGAAATAGAAAAACAAAATTCCATAATTGAAAGTTTAACTAAAGAACGTGAAGACTTGAATGCTATAATGTATAAATTTACAAAAGGAAAGGAAAATCTTGATGTCATGTTAAATCAACAAAAATATAGCTTTAATAAAGAAGGTTTAGGATATACTGGAGAAATAAGTAAATCAAAAGATAAATGACTATATCATGTTAAAATTAAAGAAAAAGAAAGTCATATATCTCCCTTCATGAAATGCTCTTATTGTAACAGAAATGGTCATTCCTTATATATGTGCAATGCTAGAAATAGAAACTATAAAGGAAAAATGATTTGGGTTCCAAAAGGAACATATACTGCACCAACTATCACACGAAGAGAGTTTCATAAACAACATTATCATACTTCTCACAATCCAGTTACTCATAGAATACTTTTTTCTACAAAAAATGATTATCCTATGCCAAGTTTTGTAAAGGAAACTTCAAATGCTCCTTATACAAAATGGAAAACTCACCCTAAGGACCCTTCAATGTAAAGGGTACCAACTTGTAAAATTAGTACATACATTACAGATATGTCTTGCAAATGATATGAATAAAAGCAAATGGTATCTTGATAGTGGATGCTCAAGACATATGACTGACGACAAATCCAAATTAAGAAATCTACAAGCTACAGACTTTGGTGAAGTAACTTTTGGAGAAAATAATAAAGGTAAAATAATTAGAGTAGGATGTGTGGGTAATAACCACATAATCATTTCCAACGTTTAGCTAGTCACTGGACTCATGTATAATCTTCTATCTAACTATGTGATAGCGGTTTTAAAATATCCTTTAGTACACATAATTGCTCTATTTTGTCCTAGATATCAAAATGTGTATACTTGTGACCTAGATGCATACTCTCATTTAGATAACATATGTCTTATATCTGCAAATGAGGATCCTTGGCAATGAAATCGCAGATTAGGACACATCAATATGAAACTCATAAATAAAATTTCTTCTAAAGAACATGTCCGTGGTCTTCCTAAATTGAAATTCTTTAAAGATCACATCTGTGAAGCTTGCGAATTAGGAAAACAAATTCATGCATTACTTAAACCTAAATTTACTGTGTCAACATCTCGACCCTTAGAATTATTACACATGGACCTTGTTGGACCTATCCCGAAACATAGCATGGGTGGTGCTGTATACATTCTAGTTTTGTTTGATGATTATTCACGATATACATGGGTTGATTTTTTAAAATTTAAAAATGAGGCTATTAATTCTTTTTCTACCCTATTTAAAAAGATTCAAATTCAATAGGGGAGTTCTATTGTCTATATTCGATCTGATCATGGAAGAGAATTTGAAAATTCTGATTTCACTATGTTCTGTGATGAGAACGGTATAAGTTATAATTTATCTACTCCTTATACACCTCAATCAAATGGTGTAGTTGAAAGGAAAAATCGTTCTTTGCAAGAAATGGCTAATATCATGTTAAATGAATATCGTCTTCCAAAATATTTCTGGGCTGAAGCTGTGGCAACATCATGTTACATTTTAAACAGAGTTTTACTAAGACCTATTTTTCTCAAAACTCCCTATGAGCTTTATTACAAAAGAACTCCAAAAATAAACTACTTTCGTGTCTTCGGGAGTAAATGTTTTATTTTAAACACCAAAGGACATTTATTGAAATATGATCCTAAATCTGATGAAGGAATATTTCTTGGATACTCTCTTAATAGTAAAGCATACAGAGTTTTCAACAAAAGAAATCTAGTTGTAGAAGAATCAATGAATGTGATTTTTGATGAAACTCAGCCTCCTCCAAAATATAAAGAACTTGTTGATAATGATGTTGTCATTGAAGATATTCTCAGAAATATGGAAGAACCAAAACAAGATAATACATCTCCACCTATTAATGAGAATCCCCTTGAAAATCCAAACTCTCAGTTGAATGATTTTCCCAAAGAGTCTCATGTTATTAAAAATTATCATATAGCAAATGTTATTGGTAATATTGATAAAGGGGTTATCACTAGATCACAAACACATAATCTAGGTGGTCACTTATCTTTCTTGTCTCAAATTGAACCTAAAAATATAAAAGATGCCTTACTTGATGAAGACTGGATAATAGCTATGCAAGACGAACTTAAACAATTCACTAGGAACAAAGTTTGGGAGTTAGTCCCACAACCCGAAGATGTTTCAATCGATGGAACTCGATGGGTGTTTCGTAATAAACTTGATGAAAGTGGAATTATTGTACGTAATAAGGAAAGATTAGTTGCACAAGGGTATAATCAAATGGAAGGTATTGACTATGATGAAACATATGCTCATGTTGCTAGAATTGAATCTATTCGTATGTTATTAGTATTTGCATGCCATAAAAATTTCAAATTATTTCAAATGGATGTCAAATCTGCATTCTTAAATGGAGTTATAGAAGAGTAAGTCTATCAAACAACCTCTTGGCTTTGAAGATTTTTGTAAGACCCCGAAATTTTTTTTAAATAAAAAGGAATTTCCTTTATTTATTATTTTGAAATAGTAAGGGTTGATTTGATTAATGTGGATAGTTAAGGGTTAAATATGCAAATATTTCAAAATAAGCAAGTGGTTATAAAATATTCATTGTTGTTTGGGAATATTCGTTTGGTCGTGGAATATTAAATGCGGTCGGGAATATTCGTATTCACAATGCCAATGTGACCATGTGTGGGCCCCATAACGGAAAGTGATTGGATGAAGAAAACGACAAATATAAGTTGTTTTTAAATAACAGCGTAGTTATTTACAGATTATCTTGTTGGAATACCGGTGGTTAAAACACACTAATACGCGTTGTTGAACAAGTAGCACACGGTATTGCACCAATTATTGATTCTTACGTGAAGAAGGCACTACTCAATAATGGTTACGATAATTAATCGCTGATATTTTATTGAGTTAATAATTCTTTGCGTTGATATTTTATATTCTTTGTTGTTTGATAATTGTCATTACAAGTATTTTTCATTATCAAGCAATAATTCATATTATCTCGAATAATATTATTAGATAACATTATTGGCAATGTCTAGAAAGTTACATCTAAGGAGAGGTTTGGTCACCTAATTGCGCCAAGAAGAAGAAGAAATTCTTATTGGAAAGCCCCTCTTCTCGAGGCCCGCACGGTTGTCAATATTGTGATTCGTAATATTATTTGTGAATAATTAATTATTGATTTATATGATGAGGAAAATATTGATTTTATGTGGATATAGATGGAGAAAATTTTAAAATGACAATTGTTGAAAATTAATATTTTATCTTTTTACGATAAAATAATTTATTTAAATATATTATTTTAATAATATATTAATTGGTGATATTTTTACAACGAATGTGGGATATATGAGTATCTGAGGAGGAAGAGTATTTTGTTACAATAAATGTTTAAAACATGTTAAACATGTAAGACCCTGACTTTTATAAATAAAGATGAATTTTCTATAAATATTATTTTTGAATATTATGGAATAATTTGATATAATGTTATAGTTGTGGGTAATATTTATAAATTTTGCAAAGTATGCAAGTGGTTATATTATATTCGATTGGTGGAATATATTCGGTTTAGCGAGGGAATATTCGTACAACTACTCAATCATTAGTGGACCCTAATGAAATTATTATCGGATTGAGAAAGCGACAAAAATATTTTATTGAAATAACGGCGGAAGTTTTACTGGTTAATCTTGTTGAACTACTCTGTAGTAAAAGTAAAAGAATACATGTGGTGTGGTTGCAGTAGTACACGGTATTGATTATTGATGCTTATGTGAAGTCACTCGGTTTGATTCCATTATTACGTGAATTATTATAGCGATAATGACTTTTTGTTTTATTCGTATTATTAACGTAATAAAACAGAAACATCTTTTTATATAAAACAGAATACTTTATTAAAGTTATTTTATAAATAAAATATATTATATTTTATTATGCATAGTGTTGCATAGTGTTGCATAGTGTTTTGCATAGTGTTTTGCATAGTGTTTGCATAGTAAAATGTTTTTATATAAATAGAATATATTATATTTTATTTAAAAGATTTTGCTTTAAATATGGACCGTCGATTTAAAGTAAATCAATGCATGCCAGTTCATGGATTAATTCTTATGCATTCCATTTTCCTATAAATAGAAGCTCACTCCTTCATTATTTTCTTACGAATTCATTGAAACTCTAGAGAGAGAAATTATAGAGAGAAGCTATAGAGAGAAAGTTATAGAAAGAAGAAGAGTATTCTGCTACTTCACTACTTCTATATTAGGTTCTTTTTTACGGTAAGGGTGTTATTCTTTCTTCTTGAAGAGAACTTACATTATTCCATTCACTATTATACATTGGAATAACTTTTGTAAAAGTGGCATACCTATACATAACTTTGTATAATGGCATACCTATACTTGGTGAAATCCTTATGTTATTCCATTGCTTATTATTACATTGGAATAACTTTGTATCATGATTTACCCTATACTTGGTGACATTCTTCTATTATTACATTGGAACATCACATGCATGTGTTTTACAGGACTGGTTAAAATCTTTATTATTCTGTTGGAATATCCTATCGTGTGTTTTACACCGGATCCGGGTTCCATCTTTATTATTCATTGGAACATCCTGTCGCTTGTGAATTTCACGACACGGTTCCGTTATTATTATTACATTGGAATAACTTTTGTCTATCGCGGCATACCGCATGCATGGTGATTTCTTTTGTTATTCCATTCTTTATTATACCCGGTTGGTTAAAATTTTGACTTCTATACTCCATGAAATTAGTAGAATATCCTTGATATTTGCGTTTCATCCGAAGATCTTTTCATGGAAATATTCTTTTGATCATTCTTGAATTTTACTCTACAAAGCGATTATCGTGTTGACAATTTGGACGTTAATAATTCTGGATAAAATAATTCTTGAACTTGTTTTATTGAATTCTTATATCATTGTCATCATCCTCATGTTTATATTTTTTTAAAAGTCATAAATCGTGGCTTTTGTAGAGCATGGATGGACTTGGTATGATTATGACCGAGGATTATTGATTGTAATCATGACCGTAATGTTACAAATGATGTGGTAAAAATCCTCGATTGGTAGTAGTGCATTGATGGACGAGTTGTTGGCATGATCATGACCATTAATGAATACACAACTATTCTTGGCCCGTGAGTGCGAGGAATAATTGTGGTCGTGATACTAAAGAATATCCTTGGCAGTAGTAGTGCGGGGTGATTCGATGATGTGGATTATTTATTAAAGGCTGAGTCTCGGCCTATAATAAAGATGATGGAAAAACCTTTTAAATCATAAAAGATGGTAGATTTTATTTTCTACTTGACTCTTTTAATGGATTGCATATTCACTGCAGATTAAATGGTTGTCTATTGTATTTTATCGGTTTAACATTGTTGAAGACTATTGATAATTTATTACGCATTATCTTAGTCATAATATTTCTTCGGGCTAGTTGAGCTCACCCTTTCTTTCTTTATTCTCTTCGAGAAAATGAGAATATATTTGGGACGAGTGGGAAGCAGTGATGGTCCCGAAAATAGCATTAGTAGTCCTCACTATTCTGTGAAATAGTGTGATAATAATTGTAATGAGGACTTTTTATTTGAGTTTGTATAATATCTAGTAGACGATATTTGTATTTAAACTCACAGTTTATGTCGTATTGTACAAGACAGTTATGTTAATAAGTTGTATTTAAATTCTGTACCATGTAAGTGGCGACCCAAGATGGGTGATGTATACCTAATTTTGGGGGCGTCGTAGTTGGTATCAGAGCTAAGGGATATGATCCCTGGCTAAGATGTGAGCAAAGTACTAGGAGGGGAGAGACGGGGAATACCTTCGCTAGTATGACCTACCTAAGTTTATGTGCTATTTTATTGGTCGGTAAGAATATAAAGATAATTGTTACATGTCAATTAATCTTTTGTTTTGTGGCAGTATCTGAAAATGACATCTGAGAATGTTGAGAATAGCAATGGAGCACAGGCGATCGTTGATTCACCACATATCAATAATCAGGATAATGTGCATCAGGAAGGCGACAATCCTCATGCAAACAACAACACTGACCAAATGATGAATGATCAAATGTTCAGAGGCTTTATGCAATTTATTTACGGCAATGAAAGCGAGAAGCGACTCATCCAAAAGCGTAGGTGGAAACACGAAAAACTCTCGGGCGGTCACCGCTAAACAATTCAAATTTGGGACCACCGGAGTTTAAGGGAGAGCCAAAACCACTTCGGCGGAAGCATGGATAAAGCAGTTACCAAGATATTTGATGTCTTGGGATGCTCCGAGGAGCAAAAGGTTCCCCTTGCCGCCTTTTATGTTCTTGGCGGAGAAAGGCGATTCTTGGTGGGAATCGGTAAAAGCGTACTCAACTTTCTTTGTCATGAAGATATCTTGGGAGAAGTTCCAGAGTCATTCAACGACAAATACTTTCCGAAAGTATTCGCCACATGAAGGAGGTAGAGTTTATCAAGTTGGAACAAAACAATATGGACCGTGTCGCAATACGAGGCAAAATTTGCGGAGTTATCACGGTTTTCGTCCCACTTGGTGGATAATGAAGAGAGAATGGACGCGAATATTTTTAAGAGGTTTGAAGTCGGGAGATACGTCAACATCTTATTTCTCATAAAGCGTGTTTGTATTGAGATGTTGTAAATAGGGCTCGATTAGTAGAGCGCGATAATGAGTCAACGCAACTAAAAAGAGAGCGGTACGGCAACAAGCGTGGAGGAATCAACGGGGCGATATGGTAACCCGCCGGTGGTAATCGGGGCCAAAACAATAAGAATGGACATTTCAAGAAAGCGGAGATTCAACAATGATGGAAAGACGTCAAGACCAAAGACCGTTGTTAAGGAAGGAGAAAGACCACCTATCATATGCTTCAAATGCGGAGAAGAGGGACACATCAGTCCGAACTGTGCCATGCCGTCCAAAGCATGTTATAATTGTGGAAGAGAAGGTCACTTAGCTCGATTTTGTGCGTTTCTGAGAAGACAAATTCAACTAGGATGGAGGCACCAAAGGTAGTCGAGAAAAAGTCAAACCGGTGGTCAAGGAGAAGCGTTTGTTGTGACCTCCCAGAAAGCAAGGAACCCGAATGAGGTCATCACGGGTAAGCTTATCATAAACTCTAATGAAGTCTACACTTTATTTGATACCGGTTCTACCTATTCTTTTATTTCTCCTACTTGCGCTCATCGATTAAATTTGACTCCGGAGAAATTAGACTTTGACTTATCTGTGGAAACTCCGTTGGGAGAAACCTTCATTACATCCACTGTTTATAAGTCTTGTTTAGTTCAAATCGGTACCCTCACATTACCTGTCGATCTTATTTCATTAAAAATACTTGCATTTGACGTGATTCTAGGGATTGATTGGTTAACTACTTATCATGCAAAAATTGATTGTTTTCGTAAGGTTGTTAGCTTTCATATTCCTAATCAACCTATTATGCGAATTCAAACGACCAAACCATTAAAATTAATCACGGTCATCTCAAGCCATAAAGCTATTCGTTTATTGAAAATGGATGTCAAGCTTTCTTAGCTCATATCACGATTTAAAACAAAATATATCGGTTTTGAGCGATATTTCTATTGTTAATAAATTTCTGACGTATTCCGAAGAACTTACGGCCTACCCCGAGGCGTGAAATTGAATTTTGTATCGACCTTGAACACTGGTACAAAACCTATTTCCAAAGCCCCATATCGAATGGCTCTATTGAACCCGAGGAGTTAAAGACCCAACTGCGGGAATTGTTAGACATTGGCTTTATTCGGTCTAGTACTTCTCCTTGGTGGTGCTCATTCTATTCGTGAAGAAGAAAGATGGGAGTATGCGACTTTGTATTGATTATCGGGAGTTGAATCATGTCACCATCAAAATAGGTATCCATTGCCACGTATTGATGACTGTTTGACGGGTTGCAAGGAGCCAAATTCTTTTCAAAGATTGATCTTCGTTAGGATATCACCAATTGAAGATTAGAACCCGTGACATTCCAAAGGCGGCTTCCGAAACTCGATGACGGGCATTATGAATTCCTAGTCATGTCCTTTGGATTGACTAATGCTCCCACGCCTTCATGGATATGATGAACAAAAGTATTCAAGGAATATTTAGATCACTTTGTGGTCGTCTTTATTGATGACATCCTTATTTATTCCAAAAGCCGTGAAGATCATGAGCAACACTTGAGGTCGACACTCCAAAAGCTTCGTGAATATAAGCTTTATGCCAAGTTGAAGAAATGCGAGTTCGGCTTGAAGAAGTAGCATTCCTTGGGCACGTGGTATCAAGTCATGGAATATCTGTTGACCAAAGAAAGATTGAAGCTATTCAAAGTCGGGAACAACCTAAATCAATGATGAAGGCACGTAGCTTTCTCGGTTTAGTTGGTTATTATCGGAGATTCGTGGAAGGATTTTCTCGAATCACTACTCCATTGACTCGATTGACTCGAAAAGATACAAAGTTCGGTTGGAGCGAAGAATGTGAGAAGAGTTTTCAAGAACTCAAGAGGAGACTTATTTCAAAGACTGCTTTTGACAATACCATCGGCTCGGAGGATTTGTCATCTCTGATGATGCTTGAGCAAAGGGTTAGGATGTGTTCTTATGCAACATGGAAAAGTTATAGCCTATGCCTCGCGACAACTCAAAGAATATGAGAGGAATTATCCTACTCGTGATGCGGAGTTAGTGTTGTTGTCTTCTGCACTTAAAATTTGGAGGCATTACTTGTATGGGAGAAAGTGGAGATCTTTACGGATCATAAAAGCCTCAAATATTTCTTCACTCAAAAGGAACTCAACATGCGACAACGACGTTGGATTGAACTGTTGAAAGATTATGATCATACCATCCAATACCATCTGGAAAAGCGAGCGTGGTAGGTGATGCATTGAGTAGAAGATCGTATGCAAGAAATCGAGTGCGTTATTGTCAACACAAAGGCCCATTTTGTGTGACTTGCAAAGGATGGAGATAGAGTTAAAGACTCAGGGGACGCATGTGATGATAGCGAATATACTGAGTAGAACCGACTTTAATCGATAAAGTTAAAGTCGCTCAAGCTACGAGACACGGCGATGCGTGCGTATGAGCAAGAAAGTGCAAGAGGGTGCTCTGCAGGAAGCAAGAATCGATGAAGAAGGAATACTTGAGTCAACTCCAGACTTTGTGTTCCTAACGACCACGATTTAAAGTATAATATCATGATGGAGGCGCACAACACACCATTTGCAATCCATCACGGGAGTACCAAAATGTATCATGATATTAAATCATACATTTTGGTGGAGCAATATGAAGAGAGAGATAGTCTTGTTTATCTCAAGGTGTCTAACTTGTCAACGAGTTAAAGCGAACATCAAGTACAAAAGGTTCATTGCAACCACTTGAAATTCGAGAATGGAAGTAGGGGAGCACATTACCATGGATTTCGTTCACGGCCTTCCTAAGGTTTCTCAAGGCATTGATGCGATTTGGGTCATTGTTGATAGATTGACCAAGTCCGCTCATTTCTTCACGAATCTGAGAAACTTATACACTTGAACGTCTTGCTCGTATGTACATACATAAAGATTGTAAGAGCGCATGGTATGCTGCAGGTATCCATAGTTTCGATCGAGACCCAAGATTTACTTCACGATTTTGGGTTAGTTTGCAAAAAGCTATGGGGCACAGACTTACGATTTAGCTTCGGCATATCATCCTCAGACGGACGGACGATGGGAGGACTATTCAAACTCTTGAAGATCTATTAAGACTCTGTGTTCTTGATTTCAAGGGAGTTGGGACAAATTCTTACCATTGGTGGAGTTTTCCACAACAACAGATTATCAAGCAAGTATTGGCATGGCTCCATTCAAGAGCGTTGTATGGAAGAAAGTGTCGTTCTCGGTATCTTTGGGATGAGGTGGGTGAAAGCAACGTTGTTGGGACCGGAGTTGGTACGTATATGACTACGGAAAAGATTCAAACGATCCGACAACGTATAAAACCTCTCACAAAATCGACAAAAGAGTTATCTTGATCTTCATCGAAAGGACGTGGAATTTGATATAGGAGAGATCATGTGTTGTTAAGAGTTGCTCCATGGAAAGGAGTTACAAGATTTGGAAAAGAGAGAAAACTTAATCCTCGATTCATCGGTCCATTTTAATCCTCGATCGAGTAGGGCTGTGGCCTATAGACTCGCTTTCTGCCAAATATGTCTCGTGTTCATAACGTTTTTCACATATCCATGTTACGTAAATATGTGAAAGACCGAACCATATTGTTGAGTTAGAACCGGATGAAATAGCGGAAGATTTGGCGTATGAAGAGGTTCTATTCAAATTTTGGATAAGAAGGAACATATTCTACGCTCCAAGGTTATACCTCAAGTCAAAGTTTTGTGGAGGAACCACGATGTGAGGAAATGACTTGGGAGTTAGAATCTAAAATGAAATCAAGGTATCCTTACCTCTTCAACATACCAGTGCACGTACCCTAATTTCGAGGGTGAAATTTCATAAGAAGGGAGGTTGTAAGACCTGAACTTTTATAAATAAAGATGAATTTTCTATAAATATTATTTTTGAATATTATGGAATAATTTGATATAATGTTATAGTTGTGGGTAATATTTATAAATTTTGCAAAGTATGCAAGTGGTTATATTATATTCGATTGGCCTGGGGAATATTAGGTTTAGCGAGGGAATATTCGCATAACTACTCAATCATTGGTGGACCCTAGCGTAATTATTGTCGGATTGAGAAAAGCGACAAAAATATTTTATTGAAATAACGGCGGAAGTTTTCTGGTTGATCTTGTTGAACTACTCGGTAGTAAAAAAAGCGAGAATACATGTGGTTGCATAGTAGTACTGCGGTATTGATTATTGATGCTTATGTGAGAAGTCACCGGTTTGATTCCATTATTGTCATGAATTATTATAGCGATAATGACTTTTTGTTTTATTCGTATTATTAACGTAATAAAAGCGAAACATCTTTTATATAAAACAGAATACTTTATTAAAGTTATTTTATAAATAAAATATATTATATTTTATTATGCATAGTGTTGCGTAGTATTGCATAGTGTTTTGCATAGTATTTTGCATAGTGTTTGCATAGTAAAATGTTTTATATAAATAGAATATATTATATTTTATTTAAAAGATT
Source organism: Panax quinquefolius (assembly GCA_020205615.1). Classification (NCBI taxonomy): domain Eukaryota; kingdom Viridiplantae; phylum Streptophyta; class Magnoliopsida; order Apiales; family Araliaceae; genus Panax; species Panax quinquefolius. The sequence continues at coordinate 91,359,449 of CM035164.1, forward strand.
TTGCTTTAAATATGGACCGTCGATTAAAGTAAATCAATCTGCAGATTCATGGATTAGTTCTTATGCATTCCATTTTCCTATAAATAGAAGCTCACTCCTTCATTATTTTCTTACGAATTCATTGAAACTCTAGAGAGAAATTATAGAGAGAAACTATAGAGAAAGTTATAGAAAGAAGAAGAGTATTCGCTACTTCACTACTTCTATATTAGGTTCTTTTACGGTAAGGGTGTTATTCTTTCTTCTTGAAGAGAACTTACATTATTCCATTCACTATTATTACATTGGAATAACTTTTGTAAAAGTGGCATACCCTATACATAACTTCAGTATCGTGGCATACCCTATACTTGGTGAAATCCTTATGTTATTCCATTGCTTATTATTACATTGGAATAACTTTGATCACGTGATTTACCCTATACTTGGTGACATTCTTCTATTATTACATTGGAACATCACATGCGTGTGTTTTACCGGACTGGTTAAAATCTTTATTATTCTCATTGGAATATCCTATCATGTGTTTTACAGGATGCAGTTCCATCTTTATTATTCTGTTGGAACATCTGCCGATTGTGAATTTCACCGACTTTGGTTCCGATTATTATTATTCTCATTGGAATAACTTTGTACATCTGAAGTACCGCATGCATGGTGATTTCTTTTGTTATTCCATTCTTTATTATACCCAGTTGGTTAAAATTTTGACTTTATACTCCATGAAATTAGTAGAATATCCTTGATATTTGCGTTTCATCCGATATCTTTTCATGGAAATATTCTTACGATCATTCTTGAATTTTACTCTACAAAGCGAGATCATGTTGACAATTTGGACGTTAATAATTCACGGATAAAATAATTCTTGAACTTGTTTTATTGAATTCTTATATCATTGTCATCATCCTCATGTTTATATTTTTTTAAAGTCATCGTGGCTTTTGTAGAGCATGGATGGACTTGGTATGATTATGACGAGGATTATTCGATTGTAATCATGGCCAAGTAATGTTACAAATGATGTGGTAAAAATCCTCGATTGGTAGTAGTGCATTGATGGACGATTGTTGGCATGATCATGACCATTAATGAATACACAACTATTCTTGGCCCGTAGTGCGAGAATAATTGTGGTCGTGATACTAAAGAATATCCTTTGGAAGTAGTGCGGGGTGATTCGATGATGTGGATTATTTATTAAAGGCGAGTCTCGGCCTATATACTTGATGATGAAAAAACCTTTTAAATCATAAAAGATGGTAGATTTTATTTTCTACTTGACTCTTTTAATGGATTGCATATTCATTATGATTAAACCTGGTTGTCTATTGTATTTTATCGGTTTAACATTGTTGAAGACTATTGATAATTTATTACGCATTATCTTAGTCATAATATTTCTTCTTGGGCTAGTTGAGCTCACCCTTTCTTTCTTTGTTCTCTTGAAATGAGAATATATATTTGGGACGAGTCGGGGAAGCAGTGATGGTCACGAAGATAGCATTAGTAGTCCTCACTATTACGTGAAATAGTGTGATAATAATTATAATGAGGACTTTTTGTTTGAGTTTGTATAATATCTAGTAGAGCGATATTTGTATTTAAACTCACGCGATTTTATGTCGTATTGTACAAAATGCAGTTATGTTAATAAGTTGTATTTAAATTACGTACCATGTAAGTGGCGACCCAAGATGGGTGATGTATACCTAATTTTGGGGCGTCACAAAACATGTCAGTGGACCCCATTTATTGATTGAAATTTGATTATAGCACTTTGTAAAATCGCCCGTTTGTGAATTTGGTCAACTTTTGTTTGGAATTTGGAAAAACTTTCTTCCATAAAGTTGTAGAGAATTGAATTTCCTATAAAAACTCGCGAGATTCAATTTTTTCTGATGAAAGGGCTATTTATTATGAATTATTGAAGTTCAAGCTCAAAATAATTGATTTTTGGAAGTTTAAAATATTTAAAATTAGAAAAACGTTTTTCTTATTTTTTCTAGAAGGTGGCATGTGTTTGATGGCTGAAATCAGATTCTAGACATGTGTAGAAAATAATATAATTATATTATTAATTTATTAAATTTTACGCTTTGGTGTTCTAAGCAATTTCTATAAATAGGTGCTTAGGTTAGAATTGAAAATCACACCGTAAGCTGAAGTTTTCTCTCTATATTATCGGCGTATTCTTGTGAGTATTTTGAGTATACTTTGAGTATTGCTATCTGATTGCAAGTCCAAGTCATAGCCTATATCCGGTGTTTCAAATTTAGAAATGCGATCTTTCGAGGTAAGGGATATTATTTTTTCAGTAATGATATTATTTCTTCAATATCATTATCTTTGAAATGTTGATCTGAAGTTTTTATCAAATTTGGAACTTTTTCATGTCGGGGTTACTATTCACGAGTTACTATTCATGAGTTACTATTCACGAGTTACTATTCATGAGTTCTTATTCACGAGTTCTTATTCACGAGTACTATTCATGAAGCGTGAAGATGGTTTTGTGGAATTTCTATCTTTTGGTGTCTGGAGTTACTATTCACGTATCTAGACTATTCACTTATACTGACACTATTCACGTATACGGTACTATTCAATTTAAAAATAAAATTTCTTCTTTTTTTGTCAAAACATCTATTTTGGATACTAACTTTCGATTGTATCCATGTTTTGATCATTCTTGAATTTTACACCACTATGATTATTTTTGAGGTATTTTTGGGCGTGGATAAAACCAAGTACTGAATCCTTAATCCTTAATCCTTGTCATTTTGTTTCTTTGGATTCGTTTCTTTAAAATATTTTCATCATCCTCGTCTTAAATGATGATATTATTGAATATCTTTGGCACCAGTAGTGCAAAGATGAATGATTTTGAAGAATATCTTTGGCTTTCGTAGTGCAAAGATGAGCAGTGTTGAGATGAACATGACTAGATTGATTAATATCTTTGGCTCAGTAGTGCAAAGATGAGCAGTGTTTAAATGAACATGATTAAGTGATGAATATCTTTGGCTGTAGTGCAAAGATGAATATTTGATTCGGATGCATATTGATTGATGTTACTGAGGATAAAATATTGATGATGGATCTATTAAATTCATAGATTATAGTAGATTTCATTTCTACGTAACTCTACTATGAATTATTATTTTCATTGCGAATATTGATCCGAAACTTGTTGTCTATTGTATTCTATCGATTTTCCTGTTGAAGACTAACGATAATTTGTTGTATATTATCTTAGTCATAATATTCTTTTTTTCGGCTAGTTGAGCTCACCCTTTTCCTTGTTGTTCCATTTTTCTTCTCGGGGAGGCGAGAATGTAGCGAGTACTTAGTCGGGGTATGGAATGAAGGTTTTAGAAAGGATTGTTTAGTAGTCCTCACCATTTTGTAAAATAATGTATCAATAAATGTGATGAGGATTTATTTGAGTATAGATATTGTCTAGAAGATAATATTTGTATTCAAACTCACAGCTTTTCTTGTTGTAATAATAAAGTTGTAGTTGTTTCACGTATCATGTATATGGCGACTCGGAATGGGTGTTGTGTATACCTATTTTGGGGGCGTCACAGTTGTATCGAGCTTAGGGATATGATCTCTGGCGAGAGATCGGGGAATAGAACTAGGAGGGGAGGCGAATAAATCCTTATTTAGTGTGTCCTACCTAAGATTATTTGTTAGTTGGTAAGTATATAGGGATATTATGTGATATATTGATTTCCTTAATTAACCCTTGTTTTATGGCGGTATTTGAGAATGTCGTGAGAATATTATGATGGAGTAAATGAGACCGTGGAGATGCCTGTACTCACCAGCGAGGAGAGCGTGCAACAGTTGGTAATGTTCCTCCCTGTGAACAACACCACTGAAAGCGAGATGATGAGCGAGGGGATGTTTAGAAGCTTTTGCAGTTCATGCAAAATCGACGAGGAGACTCGTGTTCAAAATACTGAGGAGGAAATGATAGCAATTCACGGGTGGTCTGACCAAGCGAGTTCAAAGAGTTGGGACCACCGAGTGCGGGAAAACCGGATCCAATTAAAGGCGGAGGCGTGGGTCAAACAAATTACCAAGATATTCGATGTCTTGGGATGCACGGAGGAACAGAAAGTTCCATTCGCCACCTTTATGTTCCGTGGCGGCGCGATTCTTGGTGGGAATCATGAAGCGTACCCATCCAATTTGTACTTTCGGCATATCGTGGGACGCGTTGAAAGCAGTTCAATGACAAGTACTTCCCTGAAAGTATTCGTCATATGAAGGAAGTGGAGTTTATTAGACTAGAAGCGAGAATAACATGGCGGTGTCGATGAGGCGAAGTTCGCGGAGTTATCGAGTTTGCACCTCATTTGGTGGAGAATGAGGAGCGTATGTGAGATGTTTACGAGAGGTTTGAAACCCGACATAAGTCGGTATCTCATTTCTCATAAATTTTCTCTCTATTGAGGATGTTGTCAATAGGGCTCGGTTGTTAAGCGAGATAACGAGTACGTTCAACCGAGAGGACCATAACTTGAGGATCATCTGAAGAAGATAGCGATCATCGAATAACGATAACCAAATGGAGAAAGAAGAATACGATTAAAGGCGGTAACCACTACGGTGGTAATCGTGGCCATGAAAATAGAAGAAGCGAGTCGGGAGGAGATTTTAAAAGAGGAGATTCAACAACGACCATGTGAAGGCGTCGGCGCCGAGAGCAACTAACTAGTTTTAGGGAGGAGAACGACCACCGGTCGTATGTTACAAATGCGGAAAGAGGGACATATCGGTCCAAGCGCCACAACAGTTTAAGGTATGCTATAATTGTGGAAAAGAAGGACATATCGCCGAGATCAAAGTTATGCGATATCGAAACCCGATCCAATGAGAATGGTGACTCAAAAGGATGTCCCGAGAAAAGTCAAAGTCAGCGGTCTTGGAAGAAAGCGTTTGTCGTGACCGGTCAAAATGCAAGGAACCCGAACGAAGTTAGCACAGGTTAGTTAATTATAAATTCTTGCGAAGTATATACCTTACTAGATATCGGTTCTACCCATTCTTTTATCTCTCTTGCTTGCGCTCAGCGTTTGAACTTGACTACGGAGAAATTAAACTTTGACCTATCTGTGGAGACTCCATTAGGAGAAACTTTCATTACATCCGTTGTTTAAAAATCTTGCTTGATTCAAGTTGGCACTATCACATTACTGTTAACCTTATTTCTATAGAGATATTTTCTTTTGATGTGATTTTAAGGTTAACTACTCATCATGCCAAATTGATTGCTTTTGTAAGGTTGTTAGTTTTCATATTCCTAAGCAACTTTGTTATTCAATTCAAGCAATCAAACCATTGTAGTCAAACATTTTCATATCAAGCCATGAAGTCATTCGTTTATTACGGATGTCAAGTTTTCTTAGTCCATGTTATGGATTTGAATAAAGACACGTCGATTTGAATAATATTCTGTTGTTATTGATTTTTTCCGACGTATTTCTGAAGAATTTCTTGGCTTACTCCCAAAGCCCGATATTAAATTTTGTATCGACTTTGAACCCCGGTACAAAACTCATTTCTAAAATCTCATATCGAATGGCTCTATTGAACTTCGAGAGTTAAAAATTCAACTATAGAATTTGGTACTGAGCCTTTATCTTGTGACTTCCTTTGTGGAATTCACTAAGCGAGACTCTCTGTAGGGACGTCATATTAAATGCGATAGTAAAGCGATAGGTGTCATTGTGACGTGCTATCCAAGATTGGGATATGAGTCGCGAGTTGAGAGCAACCTAAGTCGAGAATCGAAATCGTAGCTTTTGAAGCTTAGTTGGTTATTATCGGAGATTCGTTGAAGGATATTCTCGAATCTCTATTCCGATTAACTTAGCCGACTCGAAAAGATACAAAATTCAGTATGGAGCGAGGAATGCGAGAAGATTTTCCAAGAGCTCAAGAGGTGACTCATTTTCGCACATATTCTAACCATACCATCTTGGAAAAGTTTAAGCGTGGTAGGTGACGCGCGTTGAGTAGAAGATCATATGAACGAAAGCGAGTGCGATGATGTCAAGTATACGATAGAGCCAACTTTAATAAGAAAAGTTAAGGTTGCTCAAGCCGCAGGCCGGAGGTGATGCGTATGAAGAAGAAAGTACAAGAAGGAGCTGTTAGGGCGAGAATTGATGAAGAAGGAATACTTGAGTCCACTCTAGACTTTGTGTTCCTAACGACTCGATTTGAAGAACAAGATTATGATGGAGGCACACAATACACCATTTGCAATCCATCCGGAAGTACTAAAATGTATCGTGATCTTGACATACATTTTGGTGGAACAATATGAAGAGAGAGATTGCAAAGTTTATCTCGATGTGTTTAACTTGCCTAACGTGTAAAGGCGAGCATCTAGTACCTAAGGGTCCGTTGCAACCACTTGAGATTAGGAATGGAAGTGGGAACACATTACTATGGATTTCGTTTACGGGTCTTCCTACGGTTTCTCAAGGCATCAATGCTATTTGGGTTATTATTGATAGATTAACCAAAGTCCGCTTTCATTTCTTGCCGATCACGGAGACTTATTCCTTGAACGTCTTCTTGCTAGTATGTACGTGAATGAGATTGTGAGGTTGCATGGCATGCCGGTATACATAGTTTTAGATCGTGACCCAAGATTCACATCATGATTTTGGGTTAGAAAGCTATGAGCACGCAATTTACGATTCGATTTGGCATACCATCCTCAAGCGGATGGGCAATCGAAAGGACTACTCAAACTCTTGAAGATATATTAAAACTCGTGTCCTAGATTTCAAAGGAAGTTGGGATAAGTACTTGCCATTGGTGGAATTCTCATACAACAATAGTTATTAAACAAATATAGGCATGGTTCCATTTGAAGCATTATATGGACGAAAATGTCGTTCTCCAATATGTTGGGATGAGGTGGGTGAAGCAACATTGTTTGGACCCGAGTTAGTACGTATGACTACCGAAAAGATCCAAATGATTTGACAAAGTATACAAACGGCACAAGATCGACAAAAGAGTTATGCGGATCTTCATCGAAAGGACGTGGAATTTAATATTGTTGCGAGTTGCTCCATGGAAGGGAGTTACAAGATTTGGGAAGAGAGGAAAGCTCAATCCACGATTTATCGGTCCATTTCAAATTCTTGACCGAGTAGGAAATGTAGCCTATAGACTTGCGTTACCTCCGAGTATGTCTCGTGTTCATAATGTGTTTCACATATCTGTACTTCGTAAATATGTGAAAGACCCGAACCACGTTATAGAGTTAGAACCGGACGAGATAGATAGAACACTTAACGTATGAGGAGGTACTGTCAAGATGTTGGATAGGAAGGAGCATGTCCTACGGCATGAAAGGTTATACCACAAGTTAAAGTTTTGTGGAGGAATCATGCTTATAGAGGAAATGACACAGGAATTGGAAGCGGAAATGAAAGCGAGGTATCCTCACCTTTTGAAAACACAGTGTACGTCACGTCAATTTCGAGGACGAAATTTCATAAGGAGGGAGGTTGTAAGACCGAAATTTTTTTTAAATAAAAGGAATTTCCTTTATTTATTATTTTGAAATAGTAAGGGTTGATTTGATTAATGTGGATAGTTAAGGGTTAAATATGCAAATATTTCAAAATAAGCAAGTGGTTATAAAATATTCATTGTTGTAAAGGGAATATTCGTTTGGTCGTGGAATATTAAATGCGGTCGGGGAATATTCGTACGATGGCAAGCTTGACCATGTGTGGGCCCCATAACGGAAAGTGATTGGATGAAGAAAGCGACAAATATAAGTTGTTTTTAAATAGCAGTAGTTATTCAAGATTATCTTGTTGGAATACCCGGTGGTTAAAACACACTAATCTGGCGTTGTTGAGCGAGTAGCACGGTATTGCACCAATTATTGATTCTTCTTACGAAGAAGGCACTTACTCAATAATGGTTACTGATAATTCTTTATTCGAGTATTTTATTGAGTTAATAATTCTTTGCGTTGATATTTTATATTCTTTGTTGTTTCAATAATTGTCATTTACGGTATTTTTCATTATCGAAGCAATAATTCATATTATCTGAATAATATTATTAGATAACATTATTGGCAATGTCTAGAAAGTTACATCTACAAGGAGAGGTTTGGTCACCTAATCATGCAAGCCATGAAGAAATTCTTATTGGAAGCCCCTCTCTCTCGGGAACCGCTTGGTTGTCAATATTGTGATTACGTAATATTATTTGTGAATAATTAATTATTGATTTATATGATGAGGAAAATATTGATTTTATGTGGATATAGATGGAGAAAATTTTAAAATGACAATTGTTGAAAATTAATATTTTATCTTTTACGATAAAATAATTCATTTAAATATATTATTTTAATAATATATTAACGGTGATATTTTTACAACGAATGTGGGATATATGAGTATACGAGGAGGAAGAGTATTTTTGTTGCAATAAATGTTTAAAACATGTTAAACATGTCGGTGGACCCCATTTATTGGTGAAATTTGATTATACACAGTAAAATCGCCTGTTTGTGGATTTTGGTCAACTTCACATTTGGAATTTGGAAAAACTTTCTTACGCAAAGTTGTAGAGAATTGAATTTTCTATAAAAACTTGCGAGATTCGAATTTTCTGATGAAAGGGCTATTTATTATGAATTATTGAAGTTCAGAAGCTCCGAAATAATTGATTTTTGGAAGTTTAAAATATTTAAAATTAGAAAAACGTTTTTTTCTTATTTTTTCTAGAAGGTGGCATGTGTTTGATGGCTGAAATCAGATTCTAGACATGTGTAGAAAATAATATAATTATATTATTAATTTATTAAATTTTACGCTTTGGTGTTCTAAACAATTTCTATAAATAGGGTGCTTGGGTTAGAATTGAAAATCACACCGAAACTAAAGTTTTTCTCTCTATATTATCGAGCGTATTCTTGTGAGTATTTTGAGTATACTTTGAGTATTGCTATACGGTGCAAGTCCAAGTCATAGCCTTTATATCAGGTGTTTAAATTTAGAAATCTCGATCTTTCGAGGTAAGGATATTATTTTTTCAGTAATGATATTATTTCTTCAATATCATTATCTTTGAAATGTTGATCTGAAGTTTTTACCAAATTTGGAACTTTTTCATGTCAGGGGTTACTATTCACGAGTTACTATTCATGAGTTACTATTCACGAGTTACTATTCATGAGAGTTCTTATTCACGATTTACTATTCACGTGTACTATTCATGAAGCGTGAAGATGTTTTTTGTGGAATTTCTATCTTTTGGTGTCGGAGTTACTATTCACGTATACTAAGACTATTCACGTATCTGGTACTATTCAAGAGAAAAATAAAATTTCTTCTTTTCGTCTAAAACATCTATTTTGGATACTAACTCGATTGTATCCATGTTTTGATCATTCTTGAATTTTACACCACTATGATTATTTTTGAGGTATTTATGGGCGTGGATAAAACCAAGTACGAATCCTTAATCCTTAATCCTTGTCATTTTGTTTTCCTTTGGATTCGTTTCTTTAAAAAATATTTTCATCATCCTCGGTCTTAAATGATGATATTATTGAATATCTTTGGCTTTTGTAGTCAAAAGATGAATGATTTTGAAGAATATCTTTGGCACAGTAGTGCAAAAGATGAGCGGTGTTGAGATGAACATGACCGATTGATTAATATCTTTGGCTGTAGTGCAAAGATGAGCAGTGTTTAAATGAACATGACCCGGTGATGAATATCTTTGGCACTGTAGTGCAAAGATGAATATTTGATTCAGATGCATATTGATTGATGTTCTGAGGATAAAATATTGATGATGGATTTATTAAATTCATAGATTATAGTAGATTTCATTCTCTACGTAACTCTTCTATGAATTATTATTTCCGCTGCGAATATTGATCGAAACTTGTTGTCTATTGTATTCTATCGATTTTTCCTGTTGAAGACTAACGATAATTTGTTGTATATTATCTTAGTCATAATATTCTTCTTTGGGCTAGTTGAGCTCACCCTTTTCCTTGTTGTTCCATTTTTCTTCTCGGGAGGCGAGAATGTAGCGAGTACTAGTCGGGGTATGGAATGAAGGTTTTAGAAAGGATTGTTTAGTAGTCCTCACCATTTTTGTAAAATAATGTATCAATAAATGTGATGAGGATTTATTTGAGTATAGATATTGTCTAGAAGATAATATTTGTATTCAAACTCACAGTTTTACTGTTGTAATAATAAAGTTGTAGTTGTTTCTGTATCATGTATTTGGCGACTCAGAATGGGTGTTGTGTATACCTATTTTGGGGGCGTCACAATTTTAGTCATCCTGAATATGTTTATAAATTACATAAAGCTTTATATTGGTTAAAACAGGCCCCCAGAGCTTGGTATGAAAGACTGAGTAAATTTTTGTCAAAATATGGTTTTAAACAGGGAACTGTTGATACTACTTTATTTGTTGAAAATAAAAATGATGATATTATGGTAATTCAAATATATGTTGATGATATTATTTTTGGCTCTACTAACATTACTATGTGTAATGATTTCTCTGAAAGTATGACTAAAGAATTTGAAATGAGTATAATGGGAGAATTAAACTTCTTCTTTGGATTGCAAATCAAACAAGGAGAAAAAGGTATTCATATATCTCAGTTTAAATAATGTAAATAAATGATCAAGAAATTTGGCCTCGAATCTACAAAACCTCTTAACACTCCTATGTCAACTACGGATAAATTAATTGATGATGAAAATGAAAAATCGGTTGACTCAAAGAAATATAGAGGAATGATCAGAAGTCTATTATACATAACTGCTAGTAGACCTGACATTATGTTTAGTGTTTGTAAATGTGCCAAGTTTCAAGCTAATCCTAAAGAATCTCACCTGACAGCAGTAAAAAGATTTTTCGATATCTTAAAGAAACTGCTGAATTAGGTCTATGGTATTCTAAGGATCAACCATTTAATCTCGTATGTTTTTCAGATTCTGACTATGCAGGTTATCATGTCGATCGAAAAAGTACCTGTGGTATCTGTCAGTTTCTAGGAGGATGTTTAGTTTCTTGGTTCTCTAAGAAACATAATTCAGTATCTATTTCAACCACCGAAGCTTAATATATTACTTCTGCACGGTGCTGTGCTCAAATACTGTGGATGAAACAGACCCTTGTTGATTATAACTTGAAATTTGACTGCATATCAATTCTATGTGATGACACAAGTACTATCAATCTCAGCAAAAATATAATTTTTGCATGCTAGGTCAAAGCATATAGACATTAGGAATCATTTTTTACGTGATCATGTTAATAACAGAATTATTAAACTTGAACATATTGACACTGAACTAAATATAGCTGATATATTCACTAAACCACTTAGTTCTGAAAGATTTTGCAAATTAAGAATTGAGTTAGGAATGTTAGATTTTTCTTCTTAATTTTTTTTCCTGTTATATCCATAAACAAAATCTTAGCGTAATTTTACAATGTTTAACATATTTTAGTTTATCAATATTTATCTTCATATCAATTATCTTTATTAATTCTTAAATATTTTATATATTGGATTATATATATATATAATATTTTTTATTTTTATTTTTGACATTTTATTTGTTAAGAATTAAATCAGCACCATTAAATTACAAATCCAATGGTCAAAATTGACCAAATCTGCGTCCTTCTCATCAAAACTAATCAGATTCCACCATTATTAAGCACACAGATCATCAGCATCACCATTCGATCAAAACACGGATCTAATCTCAGCCGTTGGATCTCAGTCAACTTAAGAAACACAATTGTTCCCTTTCAGATTAAATCCACGCCATCCATTTCATTTTACCTCAATTCTCCACCGTTGGATTAATCTCATGAGTCAAACTATATATATATAAATTTTTTATTTTTATTTTATTTTATACTCTTCTCTCTCTCTATTCTCTCTCTCTCTCTCTCTCTCTCTCTCTCTCTCTCTCAACTCACCAGTTCTCTCTTCTTTTATGCCTCCGACTTCTCTCATCTTCTCCGGCTTCTCTTTCGCCTTTTTCTGATCTCTATCTCTAGTGTCGGTCTACGTTTTTCAAACCTTGTTTCTAATATGATTAATCAATCCGATTAATTGTAAGTTTTAAAATTTTTAGTGTTTCGGCCAAAGAAAAATTTATCAAAATCGTTTCATTTAATCTACTAAATTTTTTTTCTGAACTTTTTGTTTTAGAATTTTCAGCCACTCAAATATGTTCTTCATCAAGATCGTCAGATCTATGGATTTTTTTTAATCGTTCTGATCTTAAAAAAAATCAGTTTTGACCGATAAAATTTTATTTTACAAAACATCTCTGTCCTTCTCTCGTCTAACCCCAAAAAAGATTAGGATTTTCAGATACTAAAAGTTTTTTTTGGATTCAAACTTTTAGGGTTTCCACTGTAACTCGCTTCTTACTCGATTTTTAAAGCCAAATTTTTGCTCGATCTATGAAATTCTTGATGTTCAACTACATAAAAAATTTATATGGTTAGGGTTTTTGATTTATGAAACTTCTTACTGTAAATTTTCTTCTGCTTCTCGATCGAAAAATCTCTGGTTAGGGTTACAAATTAAACTCAAATGCTAAATTTTTTGGACAATGCAGGTCATTTCGTCTTCCTCATCAAATCCCCTGTAATCTCTGGTAAGTTTTGTTTATAATTTCTTAAAAACCCTAAGTTCTCTCTATTTTTTTAGCAATTTTTTTTGTAAATCGCTTCTCTTATTCCTATTTTCTCAAACCCATTTACTTTCTGATAATTTTTTTTTTCAAAACCTCCACACTATTTTTCTAAGAGTTTTTTTAAATTCCACATTCTTTAATCAAACAACGCTGAAAAATCGATTTTCTTAACATATTTTTTTTTTCGGCTAATTTTTTTTACACGTATTACACCTTTGTCGGGGTAACTGTGACGCCCCCAAATCCGGGTATCTTCCAACCCGACAGATGGTGCTACACGGTACTCATAATCATACATTCATTCCATTGAAGCAACACAATGAATGTATTAACTACATTCTTATTACATTCATTATAAATTCTTTCCCAGGTTCAGAAACCGAATACATTCTTCGTTGTTCATAAGTATATTACATACAAACATACTAGTCTATTACAGGATAACTAACTATCCATCTTAGCCTTGCCTTTATCTTTCTTAGAACCCTCAGTTCGTTCGGCCTTAGCTGCAATCATATAATTCAAGCAAGAAGTGAGCATAACTAGATCAACAAGTCTAACAAAGGATAATATAAATACCACGTCAAGAATTATATGATTATTTTCCATAACTGAAAAATAGCTATGAAGTACTATGAAACATTGACTAGTACTTCTCATTTCATAACAACAATTCCAAAGTATATATAACAGCTTAGGAATTCTGAACCTGTAAAAAGACCATGAACATACTCTTTTCGTTTTCATACATGAAAAGGACATCCCGGCACTAAGGCCGTACATCCGATATTTCTTACGAGCACTTCTAGGTGATCAGCTTATAGTACTCTATGTTGATCAACACTCATCCGTTAAATGTATTTACGTTTAAGTTTTGGCAACCTCACGTGCCCATCGAAAATCAATGAAAATACATTTGTTTGTTCATATACAAACTTACCTTTGAATTCGTACCAAATACTTGGCAGAAGATAACGTTAATAGTTCTATATCGAAAGACTTGTAAACAAATCAGTCTAACCCTTAAGAATAGTCTAGCCGAGTTAAAACTGTCATCGACCCTTTCGTAAAATAATTCATGCATCTCAGAACACAAATCACAGAAAACTTGGCTAACACGAAGGTTATACAAGCGTTAAGAAAACTTGTCTTCAAGCTTCTTCGAATATAATATTCAACAGTTCTCAGTCTTTATAGAATCTACATGATATATTCACATATCACACTGTAATTAGCTACCAAATAATCTAATCACATTGTTATTACAAAATTTTTTCTCTTCTATGTCTTAAAGGAATATATTTCATTAATAAATGTCAATTCGACTTACTATCCTTCATTACGACTTGTTAACGTTCTTACATTATTAACCGAAACTCGACCATAATTGGTGATGCAACAATGTTGAATACAATTTACTTTCTTACTCTTTACGTTCTTTATTTAATTACTAGTTAAACAATAATAAATTTCTAAGGTCGTCACTATATATGTGATATAGGAATGGTCTTAACATGTACATGAAGTACATACATATTCTACTATTCGTTCCCAAACAATTAGGATTACAAAACATAACTTGCCCAACCTTGCTACACAACCGGCATTGCGGAGCCAGCCTTATACTCACTATTGGCACTGAGGCGCCAATTAGCAGTGTGTCCTACCCGGTCTCGGCACTGCGACGTGAATTTTAATACTGGGGTTGGCGCTGCGGCGCCTCCCCTGAGCCTTAGTTGGTTTTGACAGTTTGGTTTTTCTACGAACTTCCCGGGCTCATAACTTATTCATTTTACATCCGAATTGGCTCATTCAAAATCCATTAGCTCCTAAATCATGTGCACTATGATTTCATCAAAAAATATTTCATTTTTGAATCTTTTAACATGTAATTCACCGATTAATTCATTATTAAGCGTTCGTTTATCATTCGTGAGCATTCATAACTCGTTTTCTTCGTTCTAAATCGGAATTCAAAGATTCTTGAGTCCACGACTCTTGAATACCTTATCTCACATGATGCCACTGAAAACCAAAGTTTCCTTGTTACACGACAACTTTTGACCACTAATCCGAGATTTTTACGTTTTCAACGTTTAACGCAGAATCTTAGAAATTTTGCCATAACTTCGTTACTCGTGTTCTATACGCCAAATCAAATAGAACAACTCCATTGATTCATCGTCTATATCCTAACCAAGCAATATGCACATACCCTAACAATGATGGTTTTCAATTTGTCCATCAATAACCAAGTTAACGTTCAAAGGTTTCTTCAGTTTAAACTTACGTAACCACTTACGATTTCTACTTAAACATGACTTATCAATGTTTTAATCTTTAATAACTATCCTTATTCCTCCGGAATAGACATGCTCCACCAATCTACGTTTCTCTATGAAAAATAAATCGAAAAGATTGAAGGCTAATGTTTATGAAATATTACCTTTTTCGTTCTTCGCGTTCTTGCTAAAACTCTTATGATTTTCTTTGGATTGATCTTGATTACTTGTTTCTAGCTCTTTCTCTCTCAAATTATGTTGGCTAATGTTTGTAATTTAACAAATGAACTAGCCAAGTTTCTATATATAGGAAAGTCTAATGGAGGGCAAAATGGTCAATTGGTCACCTCAATACTATTCATCACTTCCTTAACAACTTAGCCACTAAGAAACCACTTTATTTGGTGGCCAAGTGGCCGGTCCACATGCCCCATGGGTCTTCCCTATGGGTTGTCCCATGGGTTTTACCCATCTGATGACCCATCGGTTCGATCCACAGTTCAGTTTCTTGGATCAGACTTGATTTAACATAACATTATGCCTTAACTTGGGCTTGCATACACAATTCATTGGGCTTGATATAATCCAAGTCCAATTGGATTCTACAAAGTCCTTAAACTCAAAGTCCATTAAGAACTAATCGTATTCTATGCGTATAACTCACATATTCTCCTCGTTTAGTATTTATACTATATTCATATTATACATCGTAATATTCTTCATACTATACTCGTATATCGCACGTATAATAACCCTAATCATTATACGCATTACATTTCCTTCTCGGAAATCACTTTCCTTAACCCATAGGTTTTAAGTTCGCAGGCGAAAACTTCGTTTGCCATAATTGAAATATTATTGGATATTCCATTTTGTCTTAGAATTTTATCATTACGCGTTTCTCAGAATTTCAAACTTAATTCCCGAGCAGAAACGAATGAATAGTGTTTTTTACGGAAATTTCTCGGAAGACTTTTATTTTCGTCTTGGAAATTCAAAACAAATAATTCTAGCACATAGCCAGAATCCTAACCACATCCTCACATTCTAGGTCATAGAACGACCTTCAAATAGCTTACTCACATAAATAATCAATTAAATTCATTTAATCCACATAATCAAATGAAAATTTAATTCATTTAACAATCCGATTTTCTCGGGCGTTACAGTAACTGATGTTCTCATTGAGAAAACTGTATAAGGAAAAGCTGGTCATACTACTCTGTTATATAAAATTGGTATATTTGTGATGCCGACTCAGGTATAAACTTTCTATTTTTCTTTCTACTACTAAGTACGTGGATACTGATGTCCACTGGGCTTGTTTATTGCATTAAATGCTATGTGATCCATCTATTTGAGATTTGCTATGAATGTTAAATCTTGCAACTTACCTGCCTCTTTGAAATTTTTGTCTGAAATGACACTCTCTCTCTATATGATAATTCAACTTGACTATGTTCTTCTCAGATTAATAGTTACTTGCCGTGTTTTATCCAAAGTGTTTTAAATGACATATCTTTCTATCCCTTGTAATCATTGTTGAGGTTAACTGAACTTACTCATTCTCTGTGTTCTCTAAGTGACATGTGGCTATCTTATATTACTATTCTCTCTCTCTTTTTCAATAACAACTTTTAAAATGTATTATCTATTCTACTATTTAACTTAAAATGATTTCTATTTCTTGCCACTATTTTCCGAACAGTCATAGTACTTGCTACAACATCAGTTTATTAACTACTACTTCTGCTTAACTACATTGAGTGTATATTACTTGCATCATATTATTACTCCTTTCTCTATCTATATATATAAGGTCTTTCAAAAATGGTAAATTCATATGTGCAGTCTCTACTTAGTTTGATATTTTCTCCTATCTTTCCTGCTTCCTTGCTCATAATGTCTAATCTGTTTTCATTAAAACAAAAAACATTCCCTTTACACTCTGAGTTATAATTCTCTCATGATGTCCCTTGTAACGGGTCGAATTTATTGAGTCGTGATTCTGGGGACAGAATCCTTTTAAGGGGGGAAAGATGTGACGAACGAGATTTTATAAATTAATTTTAATATTTATTGAATTAAATAAATATTTTTCGATGATTTAATTATTAGATTTAATAATTAGTTGATGCAATTGTGGTAGATTAATTTAATTATATGTGTTACATTTATTAAATTAATGTAGAGAATAATTATTATTCAAATATGTAATTATGTGAGCTTATTGAATTAAATGAAATATTTAATTAAGCATGATGTTATTTAATTAATTTAATTATTAATTAGAGAGTTAATAATTTGACATTATTTATTAATGAGAAAATTAAATATATGACTATGTGAATTTATGAGAAATTATCATATTTTATTTAAAGTAAATTAAATAAAATATTGGATTTATTTTATAAGGAGTGTGACAGTTTTAAACTATATGATAAAGCTTTATTAAATTAAATGGCTTTGTAATATATTAAACTAGCCAAAAATGGCCTTAAGGGAAGTTATGGGCAGTTAACCCATGATGGGTAACTGACCATAGTGCGCGTCAGTGCTTTATTATATTATACATATCCTTTTTCTTTCTTATTATTTCTAAGTCTGAAAACAGAGAAGGAGAGTATTTGAGAGTCAGAGAGAATTCAGAGAAAATGTGGGAGGAAAACTATGTGATTGAAGTAGTATCTGAAAAAGGAATTGTTATCTTTACTCACCCTTCTAAATTATACATTGGGTAATTTCTCCAAACCCAATTTCTATTTACGTCATTTAGTTTTCTATAAAAATGGCTTTCAAGTTTTCTGTAAATCTTTGTATTTGGGAAATGATATGATTATAAATTTATATATGTGTTAAATGTTATCAAATTGTATTTGATTATATATATTATGTAAATTATATCATCAAATTCATGAAAACATGTCGTATATGATTTCTGTAAAATTTCAGAGTTTGGGTTATGGCCATATGGCCTTATACGTGATATTTTATGTGTTGATCGTATATTATCCCTAAATTTTACACTTGTATGTTGTTATGCATGTTGATACGAAGAGACCAAAGTTTAAATAAACGGATTCGGTGTTATAACGAATCCGTAGTGACAATTTTCATGTTTTATTTTCAAAACCTTCAAGAACATCAAAGTTAGTGAAATTGCATGCTTAAATTTTGTAATTAAGTGTTTACATTGGTTAAAGTCGTTATATAAACGTTGGGTTATGTTTGTGCATGAATTATAACATGTGGGTATGATTAAATTCGTGTAGTAGTAATTTAAATTGAGTTTTTTGGTAGTGTTCGCAATTTTGCAAATTGCAAAATGCAGTTTCGTTCATGACGCCACGATGCGATCTCTTGCCTTATGTCCCATACATGAATACATATACCTGGCATAATAATAGTCAAATCAGCAATACTATCACACTTAACAAAGACCGAGTACTAAGATAAAAGTGAAGTGGCAAATACCACTCTCCGTAATGTCCGTAAATAAATTATTTTAAAGTGTTTAAGTCTAACAATGTGATAACAACTAATGTAATGAACATAAAATTATGTTATAAGTATAATGAGATGTTAAAATAGATACTTAGCATGTAAATAACATAATTACATGTGGATTGAATTATGGATTTCATAACTAACTTGTTATTCATGATGTGTAAATTATGTGACAAAGTGGTAATTTGACTAAGTATAGTCAATATTAGAATTAGAAAAAAGAATGAGTTTATGATGATTAGTTAAGTTATAATTAACTGGTATTGTGAATGTGAATGGTATGTAGGAGTAAATTCAAAGAACGTGCTTAGTTAAAGTGTAATTGTTGGTTGATTTCACAATCAAAGCAAACGTGCAAGTATACACGATCAACAAGTAATATAGTGATAAATTAGAGTGTCGATCCCTCAGAGAATTCCAATTAATAAACTCCAACTACTAGTACAGTATCAATTCAATTTTATTTAAACAACCAAAAATTGTGATTTTTAAAACTAAGAAAACTAATTTTAATAAAGCAAGAAATTATTCTAAAAGAAAACAAAGAACAAATTAAGAATTATTTGAATGCAAATAAATGACAATTAAGACTCCAATTTCCCCAATTATGATTATTAAATCAATTATCCAATTATCCCAATTATTATATCTACTGAATTGTTAACTGGAATTCTCAAATGCCAAAAGCCCTCTCTCGAGTGATCAATTGCCTTCTATTTAACCCAGATTAATTTTGCTATATCTCTATGCAAAATAATTAAATTAAACTCGTTATAAACCCAATTCCTTTTATGTTACATGCGGTAAATAGATATTCTCATTCCATTCATAAACCTAATTATTCACTGTGCAAATAACTAAGTCACATGTCACCACGCTTGATTCTAACTTTAGAATTCTCTCTCGATTCCTTCAGAGTAACACGGTAATTATTGGCCAGATAATTAATCAATAAATACAAGGCATGATGAATAATTCACTTCAACATAAATAATTGGAATAAATTAGATAATTAATTCATAACCATAAAAGGTTCCATTGGAATCTTAATAAAAGGAATTAGTTCATGACGGAAATAAAAACCACAAATAATTGATAAATCATCCTTAATGAGTTACACAATTTAAAAGAATAAAGAAGAAGAAGAACTCAAAGTTTGTAAGCCTTGGATCTCGCTCTTCCTCCTTGATCAATCTCCCAAACGTGTAGCATCCTCCCCCAATTCAATAAAAAGAATCAATTTATATTTACTTGCCCAATTCCACAAATCCTAATCCAAATAGACTTCCCATAAACTCCTAAAAAAAGTCAAACAACAAGTCGAATCAGACCCACACGCTTGGATCCACGCCGTGTGCATACTATAAAGTCAATCAAGACCGGCGCCCGATCTTATATTTTGCCTTTGGGCGCCCGGCGCTAAGGGTGTGAGAAACCACTTCTCTTGCCTTTTTCAATCCCACAGCTTCCAAACGTCCCAACAGCACACAATCCTGCCACAACACAACTTAAACAAGTAAAATGATTCTAAAACGCTTCGGACACACAACAAATTAAGGTCAAACATAATCAATTCATAGGTATATTACCCAATCATCAAATACCCCCAAACTTAAATCGTTGCATGTCCTTAAGCAACAAAACACAACCAACACAAATAACTAGACATCATACAAATGCAAACTAACTAAATGACCTTAATTCCAGCAATTCAATAGTTGACGAATATTAATAGGCTTCAGAAAAATCACAAAAACATGCTAATACCTCATGATAAAGCAGATCAATAATATCCCAACAATCAATCAATCAAAATCTGTTATTACTGATATTGTGAGTGTGTGTTCAACAACCATGCTAACCCATGAAAGGCAAAAATATGAAAGATAATAAATTTCTTAGTAAGCATCATACAGTGTAAACTTTAGAACTCATCAAATATACCTGTTTCAACTGAAATCAAACAATTACCCGAATTCAAGAGTCAAAATGGAATACTTATGCTTTTCTTTTCTTTTCTTTTCTTTTTTTATAACGGGGGCTCTTTGCACTTTTCCCGCTTTATTTGTATTTTTTTTAAAAAATATACATAAATGACTGTGCAATGCCTCATCCCATTAGGCTAACAATGTTACCCCTTATCGAGCTTTCAACCAACGACTCCCAGACCATGAAAGACCTTAGGGCGCTAGATGTAAAGACAATCCCCTTGGGCGTACTTTCTCAAGTAACAAAGGCCCCGAAACAAGACTAATCACCATGTATACTTTTTTTTTAGCTTATATATACCAAATATTTTTCCCCCAAACTCGAGTTTATGTATAAATTCAGTCTTCTCTAGCTATTCAAATTGTCCTTTCATTTCACTAGCAATCATCCTTTAGAACTCTATTATCTAACCATTTAAACTATCATAGCCAACATGGTCATTTTTTCAAAGTGCTTTCCTATAATATCAGTGTCAAACAGATAAAGATTCAATTCATGTCAAGAAAATCATATTACTGACTCAACAATCCTTACTAGACTTGTTCATGCAATTTTAAGTTCATCATTAGCCTTCAAATATACTCACTATCAAAAAAGCTGGAATTAACATGCAATCCTAAGCGCAACATTTATAAAAATTAAAACAACCACAACTATTAACAAAACACGGTTTACTCATGCAAATAAAAATTAAACTAAACAACTACCCCCAAACTTATCTAGAAGCAATGTCTCCTCATGCGAAAAATAAGGCAAAATAAAGCAGAGGACTTCCACGGCGAGCTTATTCCTCGGGTGGAGCATCCTCATCCTCGCTTCATCTCTTGATCGGAGGGGAAAATCTTGTGGCGAACTAGAGCGGTTGGGAAATGGCTAAGTTGAGCGCCTGAGGATGTGATTGGATGAGTCGGTGCATTACATGCGACAAATTGGTCGACTAAAAATTTGAAAATCACGTCTTGACGTTTTTGACAAACGCACATTACGGGATTCCATGTTGTAAAACCATACCATCAATCTCATTTGGGCGACCGGGGACCACACCACGATGAGCTGCTTTGTAGATGGGCCATAAGTAGGTGGAGCCTGAGGTGGTGGGGCTTGTGTAGGTGCAACTTGGGGAATTATGAAACCCAATCCCCTAGGGTGATTTGCCCCACCTGTCCACACTTTGTATCTACTTATCAACTTGTGGTCTAGCACTGGCATAGGCTTTTGAATCATCTCGTCTGACTTCCATTTGCCTGGAACTTAGCACATGTCGTGAGATGAGAGGCGGATGTGGTAACCCTCGATGGTACTTCCACGAGATGCTCGGAGGATGATTGCAAAATGAGATAGCCCACATCAATTTTAAATCCTTTGATGATTGAGTATAGAAGAATTTGCCGTTCCACAGCAACATGACTCACATGGGTGCATGGCATGAGTTTTCTTGCAAATGAGCGCATACCATGCCTTCCCATATAAAATTTGAGATTCGATAGTGGGAAAGTCGTGTTTTCGCGTTTATACTCTTATCCATGTGGTACCCGGATGACAAAGTTCACGAATTCCGCTCATAATCCGGCCCATCACTAACAAAGATGGCATACTCATCATGAAAACCCTCCTTTGGTAGTTGATAACACTCATTGAAGTCCTCTTCGCCAATTTCCTTGTTTTTGCCCTTACAAATCTGGTATAGTGATCATGTTTAAGACGCGTTGGCGTAAAATTCTTTCACTTGCTGCAATTATTCTTTGGATCGAAACGCTTTCGGTAAGTGTGAACCGATTCCTCTCGGCTATCATGAGCGCCGTATCGCCATCCTTTGATTGATCCGGTCTCAACCCCGCTCGGAATCAATGATTGAGTAGCCATTCGGTTATATCTTTCTGAGCCATAAGAGGCCCGATAAAAGCGACAATTTGTCGAATCTCGGAGGTGGAGTGTGGGCGGTTCTGAACCTTCACCTGCAATGACGTTTGGATGCCATGTTAGAAATTCTGCAATTACAAGCATATATATGTATTAGCATCGAACATAATTAGAATTTGGATAAACTTATGTATGAATTTACCCCCAAACTTTAAAATATATGTCGAAATTGAATACATTGGTGGGATGATACTCGACACAACAACGCAGACGTATGCACAATAGTACCAATTGGAGTCTTTGACTCTTCAGTTTCAAGAATGAACACAAGCCACACAAGAGATGCCCTCAAGAGTTGTCATGGGTCTGATAAGAGACATGCGTGTATCAATATAGTGTAATTCACCCCACTCTAAGTTACTATGTGCAATGATAGCCGTATGCTTTCTGATGAGATTGAAATCATTGTGGTGGCAAGAAGGTCCAGAATGATAGTGCTTGGACATGGTGATATGTGTGCATGTGGACAAGATCAATGACTCAGGCAAATTATCAAACACCTTGTGGGTGTGCAATGTATTCCTAGCATTCAAACATGTATAATAACATACGCTCCCAATTTAAGAATTAACACATATATGTAAGTATAAGATAGTTAAGATCGGAGATTGACATGCTTCGATGTTGGTGTAAAAAGATATGAATTTAGTAGAATATGTACATACCAACCACATCCTTAGATAGCTTTGTGCCCCAAAGTTCAAATATAATTCAAGACATACCTGGTTAGATCTTGTTGCAATTGAATGAGAAAGATGAAATTTATGGAACACAGGAGAACAATGGATTGTATAAATCTGATTTGAATTATGAAATTGTTATTAGCACTTTTCAACTACCCTGTGAAGGTAATGGATGCGTGTTGCATGGAATTAAAAGAGAAGAGAGGTTGAAATAGAAGAGAAATGTAATCGTCCGGTATTTGAGTTCAAACAGAATTGCTGGACCTTGACTTGATCAGGGCATCAATATCATAAAGCGGACGGTCTTGGGGCGCTAGAGGTCGAGGCTTGATGTCGAAGGGATAGCATAAATTTATGCACAAGCATTGTCTGCTTGTGGTAAAACTATTTTATAGATAAGATGTTGCGTAAAGCTGAGGGGTCCTTAGGTCTGCAGAACTCCAAGCCTCACTCACACTTCTTGCAAACACCGCAACATGAGACTTTATTAATAAACCTATGCCACCAGGATTCACTCAAGACTCGATCACCCACAATGTTGACTAACTCTACTACCTAATACTAAAATAGAGAAATGATATGCAGTAGATAAAAAGAATTAAATAAAATAATCTAAGAATAAAAATAAAATATAAAATGATTGGGTTGCCTCCCAATAAGCACTTAGGTTACTGTCGTCGGCCCGACTTTGCTGGTATGCTCAATTGTCGACTGGGTCGGAGAGGTTCATGACCGTAATTTGACATTTAATAGGTTCACTCCAATAATGTTTGAGTCTCTGACCGTTAACCTTGAATGTGCAATTTGAATTTGGTTTTTCGATATCAATGTTACCGTGTGGTGCAACAAACACGACTGTAAAAGGACCTGACCATCGTGATTTTAGTTTCCCAGGAAATAACTGCAATCTTGAGTTGAAAAGCAAGACTTGTTGGCCCGGTTCAAACGTTTTATCGAGAATTTTCTTATCATGCCATGCTTTGACTTTCTCTTTGTAGAGTTTTGCGTTTTCATAAGCGTTGAAACGGAATTCATCCATCTCATTCAACTGTAGTAACCTTTTCTCACCTGCTGCTTGTTCATCAAAATTGAGCTTCCGAATGGCCCAGTGTGCACTATGTTCTAACTCGACTGGGAGGTGGTACGCCTTTCTGTAAACCATTCGATAAGGTGACATACCGATCGGATTCTTGTATGCTGTACGATATGCCCATAGAGCATCTTCAAGACGTAAAGACCAATCCTTTCGTGATGGATTGACCACCTTTTCTAGAATTCTCTTAACCTCCCTATTCGAGACCTCAACTTAGCCATTAGTTTGGGGATGATACGCAGCTGCAATTTTATGACGAACCCCATACTTCACCAACAATTTTGTGAACTGCTTATTACAAAAATGCGTTCCCTTATCACTTATTATTGCCCGCAGAGTCCCAAATCGCGTGAAGATATTTTTCTTTAAGAATCGAAGGACGACGTTAGCATCATTTATGGGCAAAGCTACGGCTTCTACCCATTTGGACACATAATCCACCGCCAACAAAATATACTGATTATTAAAAGATGAGGGGAACGGTCCCATAAAATCGATTCCCCAGGGACGTCGAAACGACTCTACCTCCAATATAGAGTTGAGTGGAATTTCATTTTCGCTTGGAGATATTACCTACGCGTTGGCATCGATCACACTTTAGTATATAGAGATATGCATCCTTGAATAACGAAGGCGGTAGAATCGATTGTAACACCTTAGCAGCGATTCGATCAGGAATAATGACCTCCATAATCGAATGAGTGGCAATGACCTAAGATACTGTCCATCTCTTCATGTGGCACACAACGTCTAATCATTTGATCTGCATATGCTTTAAAAAAGAACGATTCATCCCAATAGTACTGCTTCACGTCATGGAGGAATTCCTTTCGTTGTTGCGAGTTTAAATCCAGTGGTAGTACTTTAGCAACCACATAGTTCACATAATCAGCATACCAAGGCAGTGTTGTGGTCACTCGTAGAAGTTGTTCATCCAGAAATTTTTTGTTAATCAATGCATTGTCCTTCCTCTGCACCTCATCATTTTCCAATCGCGAAAGATGATCCGCTACTTGATTTTTTGTACCCTTTCTATCCCGAATCTCCAAATCAAATTCTTGCAGCAATAACACCCACCGTATTAACCTCGGTTTGGCATCCTTTTACTCGATCAAATATTTGATTGCAAAATGATCCATGTAGACAATGACCTTGGTTCCGATGAGGTATGCTCTGAATTTGTCGAAGGCGAACACAACTGCAAGTAGTTCTTTTTCGGTGGTTGTGTAGTTCAACTGAGCATCTATCAACGTCTTGCTTAAGTAATAGATTATATGGAAAATTTTGTCGTGACGTTGACCCAAAACTGCTCCCCTTTGCATAAATTTGGCGTCGCACATCAATTTAAATGGTAAAGACCAATCAAGCGCCATACAATGATTGGGAGCGAATCTCGACTTCTTTTTAAAATCTCGAATGCCTCGATACATGGTGATCTATTTTGAAGGGCACATCTTTCTCTAACGGGGAACACAAGGGTTTTGAAATTTTGAAAAATCTTTGATGAAAGCGTCTGTAGAAACCCGCATGTCCCAAGAAGCTCCGTATTCCTTTCACCAGATGATGGAGGTGGTAATTTCTCAATAGTCTCGATCTTTGCTTTATCCACCTCTAATCCTTCTGCGAAACCCTATACCGAGAATAATCCCTTCCTTCACCATAAAGTGGCATTTTCCCGATTAAGAACAGTTAGTCTCTCACGCACTTGTTTCAACACTAAAATCAGATTTTTCGGGGCAAAGATCAAAGCTATCACCGAACACGGAAAAATCGTCCATAAATACCTCCAAATTTTTCTCGACCATATCGGAGAAGATTGCCATCATGCATCGTTGAAAGGTTGCCGGTGCATTGCATAAACCAAAAGACATATGCCGAAATGCAAAGCGTACCATATGGGCATGTGAATGTCGTTTTCTCTTGATCTCTCGGTGCTATAGCAATTTGATTATATCCGAATAACCATCAAGAGACAATAGGGCGATGTCCATTAGCTTTATCAACATCGATCAATGAATGGCAAGGGAAGTGATCCTTGCGTGTGGCTTTATTTAGCTTGCGTTAGTCCATACATACTCTCCATCCACATAAGCGCATTCGAGTAGGGATGAGCTGATTAACTTCATTCTTCACCCTTTGTCATACCCCCTTTCTTTAGTACGCATTATACGGGACTTACCCATGAAATATACGAGATCGGGTAAATAATGCCGACATCCAACCACTTTATAATTTCCTTTTCACCACCTCCTTCATGATGGGGTTTAGCCTCCTTTGCATCTCGATGGTTGGTTTTGCCCCCTCTTCCATTAATATTTTATGCATACAGAATGATGGGCTAATACCTCAAATGTCTGCTATAGTCCACCCAATTGCTGTTTTGAATTCTCGCAAGACCCGTAGAAGTTTCTCCTTTTGCGTGTTAGTCAAATCTGTCAAAACAATCACTGGTAGGGTATCGTCTTTTCCCAGGTAAGCATATTGCAGATGGGATGGTAATGGCTTTAATTCTAGCACCGGTGGCTCTTCTATTGATGGTTTGAACTTTTTACCTTCCGCTTTGGGCCTCTCTATGGTGTCGAAGGATTGAGTGCTTTTTCGAAAAAACTGATGGTGCATCTAGCCATTTGACGTATTCGATATCCTCTTGATACCATATTAAATGCACCGCCCGAGCAAAATAGATTCAAGTGGGTCCTCAGAAAAAGTTGTCTTTGAATTTATGATTCATGATTCCTCCGTGATTCCTCCATGATTCACCTTTTTCTCTTGGAGTACGACATTGACTTGAAAAGCGTTAAAGGTGACCTATTGATCTTCAACTCGCATTGTCAATTCACCTTTTTTTGAACATCAATCGATATTACTTACTGTCGCCAAAAATGGGCCCAAGAATGATCGGGATTTCTTTGTCCACTTCACAATCCGAAAAAAAAATCGCGAGGAAGATGAATTTATCCACTTTTACTTAACACATCTTCAACTATACCTCGTGGATATGTAACCGATCTATCCACTAGCGTATGGCCCGATATTTGTTGGGCGTGGAGCACGAAGTCCAATGGCCGTTTGTAGAGGCGGATAATGGCATTAGATTTATCATCGGCCCCAAATCACATAAAGCTCGTCCCAAAAGCGATTTCCAATCTCGCATACGGAATATTAAAGCTACACGGATCCTTGAGCTTGGTGGTAATTTATTACGAATGATAGTACTTTGCATTCCTCCGTCAATCTCTTGTTTCAAATTCACCCAATTTTCTCTTCTTGACAAAACCTCCTTCATAAACTTTAGCGTAACTTCGGCATTTATTCCAAGGCTTGGTGAAGGGATGTTGATATGCAATTTCTTGAAGATATCCAAAATCGTGGGATCTGCTTATCCAACTTGGATTTACGAAATCTCTGCGGATCACTGGTATGGGAGGCATTATCTTTGGTTGGTTCCGAATTTTTCTCTTTGTAAGGTCTCATCTTGGCGCTTTTGGTCTCCACCACTTCCTCTGTTTCAATTGATGCCTTTTCCTCCTTTTCCCTATCCGTGGCCCGACTCTTGTAGTTCTTTTCCACTTCGTGAGAGTTCCGCTTTTACAATGCTCATCTACGCCGGGTTTTTCTCGGTGTCACTCGGAAGTGTTCCAAGTGGTCAGTTATTAAATGCATATGCCATTTGTCCCATTTGATTTTCCAGATTTTTGATTGATGCATGTTGACTTTGTATACTTAGCTCCATTTGATTAAATCTCTTATCACTCTCCTCACTCCTTTTCTCAGTTGCTTTAACAAATCTTTCCAAGGCTTCTTCCCAACTTGCTTTCCGCACAGGTTGTTGTGTCTGGTTTTGAAACCCGGAATTGTTTTGTTATCTCGGCGTTTGTTCTGCAGCTTGGTTGTTACTCCATGAAAACCCCGGATGATTTCTCCACCCCGAATTATATGTATTTTGATTCAGATAAGGCTGAATAGACTGACTATACCTTCGCTGCTTCAGCATTTATGGCACATTGATCCGTAGTATGACCCCCAATACATATTTCACAAACCATCGCTACCTGCTGAGTGGATTGTGGACGCAATAATTCTATCTGCTTAGCCATTGCGGTCATTTGCACTTGTAATGATGTTATCGCATCCACATCATACTTTCTCGCTATTTTTGAAGGATTAGTCCTTGTCATGGGCCACTGATAGTTGTTAGTAGCCATCGTTTCTAACAACTGATATGCCTCATCTAAATTCTTAGACATAATCGCTCCTGCTGCTGCTGCATCAATACTTGCCCTCGTCGATGCTTGTAAACCATCACAAAATATCCCCAATTGCATCCACTGTGGAATTCCATGGTGTGGGCACTTGCGGAGCATATCCTTAAACCTTTCCCACGCCTCATACTAGCGATTACGATTCAAAGCTGTGCGAAGGTATGAATATCATTCAGTAGTTTTCTTGACTTTTCTTTGGTGGGAAAAACTTAGCTAGAAATTTTTGAGCTAAGTCGTCCCAAGTGAGGATTGAGTCAGAGAAATTTGAGAGTGTAACCAACTTCGTGCTTTATCTTTCAAGGTAAATGGGAACATTCTCAACCTTATAGCATCTTCTGACACGTTGAATTTGAAGGTGTCGCAAACTTCCAATAAACTTAAGATGTGCTCATTCGGATGATCTAATGAACTACCCCCAAACTGACATTGATTCTAAAGCATTTGAATGGTTGCTGGTTTGATCTCAAAGGTGTTTAGCATTGATTTCCGGCCTCCTAATACTCGACTGAATATCCGTGACATTCGGCATGGCATAGTCCCGAAGTGATTTCTAATCGTTCCCTGCCATGTTCACTGGAATTTCTTGTTCTGCTAGTTTTTCTTCCTCGGGTGGTGCCACACTAGTCCATTGCGCTTTCCGGAACTTCCTTTCAATCTCGTCTGTATAAGGAAAAAGTTCCCTTCTTGCCCTTGATCTAGTGTTCATACACTCGCAAAGAATTCCTGCGAAAACAAGAAGGAAATTAAGTAACGTTTAAATTAAGACCAAATTGATTATAACTAATATGGAATTAATATTAACAAAGAATTCCCCGGCAGCGGTGCCAAAAACTTGTTGGTTGATTTCACAATCAAAGCAAACGTCCAAGTATACACGATCAACAAGTAATATAGTGATATATTAGAGTGTCGATCCCTCAGAGAATTCCAATTAATAAACTCCAACTACTAGTACAGTATCAATTCAATTTTATTTAAACAACCAAAAATTGTGATTTTTAAAACTAAGAAAACTAATTTTAATAAAGCAAGAAATTATTCTAAAAGAAAACAAAGAACAAATTAAGAATTATTCGAATTCAAATAAATGACAATTAAGACTCCAATTTCCCCAATTATGATTATTAAATCAATTATCCAATTATCCCAATTATTATATCTACTGAATTGTTAACAGGAATTCTCAAATGCCAAAAGCCCTCTCTCGAGTGATCAATTGCCTTCTATTTAACCCATATTAATTTTGCTATATCTCTATGCAAAACAATTGAATTAAACTCAATTCTAAACCCAATTCCTTTTTTATGTTACATGCGGCAAATAGATATTCTCATTCCATTCACAAACCTAATTATTCCTTTGTGCAAATAACTAAGTCACATGTCACCTGCCCAGATTCTAACTTTAGAATTCTCTCTCGATTCCTTCAGAGTAATATACGGTAATTATTGGCCAGATAATTAATCAATAAATACAAGGCATGATGAACAATTCACTTCAACATAAATAATTGGAATAAATTAGATAATTAATTCATAACCATAAAAGGTTCCATTGGAATCTTAATAAAAGGAATTAGTTCATGACGGAAATAAAAACCACAAATAATTGATAAATCATCCTTAATGAGTTACACAATTTAAAAGAATAAAGAAGAAGAAGAACTCCAAGTTTCAAGCCTTCAGATCTGCTTTTCCTCCTTGACCAATCTCCCAAATGTGTAGTATCCTCCCCCAATTCAATAAAAAGAATCAATTTATATTTACTTGCCCAATTCCACAAATCCTAATCCAAATAGACTTCCCATAAACTCCTAAAACAAAGTCAAACAAAAAGTTGAGACCATTACCATGGGATCCATTTACGCGCCTCGTCCGGGTCAATGAAAGACCAGTACCGGTCTTTATATTTTGCCTTTGAGGCAACGCCCTGGCGCTAAGGTGCAGAAACCACTTCTCTTACCTTTTTCAATCCCACAGCTTCCAAACGTCCCAACAGCACACAATCCTGCCACAACACAACTTAAACAAGTAAAATGATTCTAAAATGCTTCGGACACACTAAATTAAGGTCAAACATAATCAATTCATAGGTATATTACCCAATCATCAGTAATCTACGCACGAGGCAAGTTTCCTAACCCTACTTGTCATTATTGTTCAAGTTTATTATTTACCTCGAGTAAATTATTATTGCTATTATTCAAGTTCAAAGGTTATATTAAAGATTGATTATCTTTTCAAAGCATGATTCAGTTATACAATAATTGTCCTATTGTATACTTCTTGAGATTATTATTCAATTTGAATATCATTATTATTGAACCTTATTAGACTAGCGAACCCTTATTGATTCGACTAGTCCATAGTTGATGAGCGTTCTAAATTTCAGAACCTTGGTTGAATTATCCAAACCAAACTTCCTTTGGTGCGGAATCAAATGTCAAACTGAGATGAACAACCCTACAAATGGATTTACTTATGCGTTAGCGTTAAGATATTGTGCACAGTATGGTACTAAGGGTTGATCCCCCTAAGTACGAGTAGAAAAGTCCATAGTCTTATGACTGTTAAAGGTTTCAAGTATAACCCTTGATAACCTAGGACATAGTTCAAGGTCTTATGACCCTCAGAAATCTTTTGATTCTTGTTATTCATTCTTGATTCAAAAGTTGAGCTTTTATTTCGGAAGTCTTTGATTCCCTCGCATGTTATTATACATTATTATTTCATTATTTTATTTGTGGGCAATCATGCTCACTCTTGCTTAATAATAACATTGCAGTTAAGAACGAAAGAACCGATGAGCCTTCTACTAGTAAAGGCAAGGGCAAGATTAGCAAATGTTGAAGACTTGTATTTATGAGATGTTGAATTTATGTGTTAAGACTTGATGTTGTTTAAGACTTATTGTTTATGATTCCGCACAGATGTTTAAGGTTAGTTTAACCTAGGATTGTATTATTAATTATTCAGATGTTGTAACCCTTAAGGGGAAGATTTTTATTCTATCTATTGCTTGGCTTGCATTTATTATGGGTAGATAGATAGATGATATTTGTACAGTGAACACCAAATCCCGCAGAATTGAAGTACCCGGATTTGGGGGTGTCACATCCCTTACCTTACTACTATCCCTGCCTAGTCAAAGTACAAAACTATGAGACACAATCTTTGTCCAGGAAATGTCGTTACTTTTCACAGTTTTCCAAACCTGTTTGACAAACTTAAAAATGTTGGGTGGGAATGCTTAGTCTCTTTTTATGACAAATCTATTTATCCTAATCTTATAGCCGAATTTTACTCCCATATGGAATTTTCCACTAACTCCTCTGGCTTATTAAAAACTATTACAACTTGTATTCAAGGTCAAACCTACATACTTGATGAACTCTTTCTTGTCCATGCTCTTCAACTCCATCCCTCCACTCGAGAACTACCTAGAATAAATTCCTATCTTCATCCCTCTGGCATATCTGTGGAAGAATGCATGTTGTTTAAGCATAATCTGTCTGTGGTAACTGATCAAATGGTACCATCACTCTTATTTGATTATCCTTGCAAGATTGGGTTAGAATTTCTCACTGCTGAGTGTCAGTTTTTGGGCAAAATTTTGAGAAACAATTTAATGTCTGTAAGAGATGATAGAAAACTGATGCCATCTGATTTGGAGATCATAAAAAGTAAAATACCATCAGGGTAGGCACCATCGTAAACTACCAGCGTATACATCGGGAAGGTCTGGTGATTTCAGAACATCATCCCCAGTAAAGATGTAGAAAACATCTCAATTTTTCTTCATCAAACAAGCATCGGCGACACTGACAAAAAAATAAACTGTTGGAGTCAACACCAGCATAGGCATTAGCAATGATCGGTAAAGGTAAAGAGATATGCGAAAACATTTTAACATTCATCATAACATTCATTACATTGTGATTTGCGATATACGAAATGCGATGTGTGAGTTGCGAAGTGCGATTGGCCAAATGCGAAAAGCAAAGGGCGAAGGGTGAAATGCGATGTGCGATTTGCGAACTGCGATTTGCGAAAACATTTTAACATTCATCATAACATTCATTACATTGCAATTTGCATCATTAAAAATACCTTGTCATATTTCAAGTGTCTACTAATTAATCTTTATCATGTCCATTCCATTGTATTACATGAACATGATAAAGAGGGGCATTTGTAGACACTCAAAATTTTCTTTTCCTGTTACTAACTATGCAGGAGGGCAAAAGTGTCTTTTTCACACAATAGCGGTAACCCTGGAGGACCACAACATCAATTCCAACCTCAGAGATAACCCTGAGGATATTCAGAGTCAACAACATGACAACCTCAGAGATAACCCTGAGAAAAGACTACTACAACTGCGCGAACACCGGAGATAACCCCAGGAGGGGAAAATGGTCATTTTTCCAACTCAACTTCACTTCAAATCAAATACACTCATTTCAACTCAAAATTCTTCAAAAGAAGTCCCATAAGAACCATATCTTAACTCTAGACACTCAAAATTTTCTGCACACCTATCACTGACATTGCAGGAGGGCAAATTCATCTTTCAGAGATAACCCTGGAAGACAGTTCACGTCAAGTCTGGACACTACCAGAAGTTCAGTATCAACCCCAGAACACACACCGGGAGTAGCAATTCCAACCTCAGAGATAACCCCGAGGCATGCAGTTCCAATACCAAAAATTCCACCAGAGAAGACCGATTAATCTCAGAGATAACCCCAAGGTATCCACTCTCAGTCCCAACCTTGGGATTAGCAGCTACCACCCTTGGTGATAACCCTAAGGAATGCAGTTCCGGCGATAACCTTAGAAATGCTTATTTCAAATGAATGCGATCAGCTTCAACCTCGACACTCACACCGAGGCACTCAGTACAAGGCCCGGAGATAACACCAGGAATACAGGCACACCTGAGAGATGACAATGAGGACCTTCAACATTTGCAGCAGTCCAATCTCAGCAATAACCCTGAGCAACGTCTGCTTTATTAGTCCAAACCAGTGATAACTCCGGTGAGGGGCAAGGTAATCATCTAGCCACTTTGAAGCCACATCACGCCGTCTCAACATTTCATACACACATTTCTACACAACAATGTCCCACAAGAATCAAGGAAAACCAATCCCGAGTGACTATTATGCAGGGTAACAGATAGAATTTAAAGATTGAACACCGGAGGGCACCGTCCCATCTTCCTGACTTCGTACAACCTCTAATCCCATGCCATTGTACAACTCTCGACAACGGCGGTCTGAAATAGGTCCCACATACCTCAGTCGGATGCCCAGATTGCAATCCTGAAAGTTCGAGCGGACATTGCAGTGCCTCCGTGTACGTACTACGAGACGACGCGACCCGTGAAACCCATGGCAACCCGGGGCAACCCGGGCAGCCTCAGGTACACCTGCGGCTCCCCCCTATAAATAGAGGGCTTGGGGTGGCCATTTTAAGAAGAAAAATGACGAGGAACCCCTGTCAAATTTGCTCCGTACTTGCAATATACTGAGTGCTTTCTCATTTTAAACACTTGTGAGCTCACATATAGCTACTCTTGTACCGGCGGGAGCCGAGTTTCATCCACTTTAAAGATATATAAGTCTTCATTGGCCGCCCACTGTAAGCCTTCTCACACACTTTAAAGTATTTCTCTTCATCTTTGCACACACCCTTCTTCACGTTGAGAGTTGTGTTGCGTGTGTTTGCCCAGACTTCGGTCTGTGGTTTTATTTCAGTTTGTATATACATATATATTTATATATATGGACTAACGTTATCGAGTTATGCCTCGATTGAGCCTAGACTTCGGTCTGGAGTGTTTATTTGCTTTTATATGTATATATATATACACTTATATATATGAACTGTGTGTCGAACTTTGTTCGATGAGCCTAGACTTCGGTCTGGAGCGTTTACTTCTTTAATATATATATACTTATATATATTAACTATTGTCGGACTTTGTTAGATGAGCCTGGATTTTACATCTGGAGCGTTTACTTACTTATATATATATATATATATTTATATTTATATATATGAACTGTTGTCGAACTCTATTCGATGAACCTCGATTTTACATCCGGTGCGTTTATTGCTTTATATATATATATATATATATATATATATATATATATATTTCGTCCCACCTGGAGTTTACTTCGTGGTGGTTGATCGCGTTTACAGCTTTCTTTACTTTTCGTTCCACCTGGAGTTTACTTCGTTGTTGTTGATCGCTTTTACAGCTTTATTTACGTTTCGTCCCGCCCGGAGTTTCCTCTGTGGCGGTTGATGGCTTTTACAACTTTATTTACCTTTTTTGATCCCCCCATGGAGGTGCTTCGTGGTTGGTGATCATGTCTATATATATATATATATCTGCGTACTGCTTTCATACAAATTGCAGCATCATGTGAGCCTAGGAATCATGTGATCACAGATTCAGTCTACTGAATCTAGATTCGGTTCCCGTGATGGACCTTTTCAACTGTAAGCAGCTTCTAAATTTATATGCGGTGTCTAAATTTCCTCAGATGGTTTTCATACCCACGAGGAAGTCGGCATTATTTTGTACATTATTTTCTTATAGATGCTTCGCATATCGGAAATAAAAGCAATCAAGCCAAACATTTAATAAAATGGGAGTGTAAAAGGTCTCAATTACTATTGAGCACAAGGGTTTGAAAAACCTCTTTTATAAAACAACACTGCCATATCTTGTTAAAATTGAATTTTTACATAAATTCAAACCCTGTGTATATAGGTGCGAACGAGGCCTCACACTACTTCCAAATAAACAACACATTGACCCACACACACACACACATATTTAGATAACAGTTTCTTGAAAAGTGGCGGTCACCGTGGTAACACGGATGTCGGGGGGTGCCTAACACCTTCCCTCCGTATAATCAAGTCCCCGAACCTTAATAAATCTCGGTTTCACCGACCCATTTAACAGTGTCACATCACTAGGTCAATGTGCAAATCTTTTCTCGGTTGTGTTGGTACAACCATTTAAAAAACCAACTGGCGACTCTTAACAGTCCATCGTCTACATTATACATGTCGGACCTTTTTTACTTGTTTTTTCAAACAAATCTCACCTGAAATGAGAACACCAAAGAACAAGTAACGAAAAGGGACAACTAAAAATCCCGACGTCGAAAGGTGGCGACTCTGCTGGGAACACCAGTAAGAGGACTTAAGAGCTGCTATTCCAATCATTTCAAAACTATTATCTGCTTGTGTGTGGATGTTGCATTTACATTTATGATGAATGTGTACGAATGCATTTTCTTCTTGCACTTAGTGCTTCGCACCATATCTGCATATGATTTTAGTGCTTCGTACATATCATCATTTTCATACGGTGAGACGCGATGTATGTGAATGTATGTTGTGTGGTCCCTCCACCAGGAGGCTATCCTTTCGGTGTTTGATTACTGGACTCGCAGGAAGACTAATTCCCACGAGGCTTAGGAAAAATACCACCCAAATTCGCTCCAATTAAAAGACCGGATTAACTTCCTTTTAAGTAAATTGCGATGATTTGGGAACCTTCATTCCAAAAAGCCACGAGAGTAACCTAAGGTAGGTCAGCCTCTGATAAACCCAACACGGAGGAAAGTCTCTTCATACTTTTCATTACTTATAAAGTCAATTACTTGTAAATTCATTCCATATTCATCTCCATGTACTGAGAAATATGAAGAAATGTGTATACATACATGTTTAAATTAACATGCTACCATGTATAACAAACAGCTAACATCCGTTTTGCAGGATAAAATTTTTAAAACGGACACAATCATATAGCATGTTAATATTTACACATTCCCTAAAGACTAAACTATGCAAGTCTTTCGCAGGGAAACAATCAGACCTACTACCCGGTCAAAATCCAAAAAGGCCACAAGCCTATAGTCAATCATGTCGTCATCCGACCAAACTGACTTTAATCCAGTTTCTCGCAAAGAATTCGACGGATTAAGCAAAAAAATTACAGATTTGGTTGTTCTGCTTAAAGAACTACACCAGTCTACTCAGGGTCCAAAAATACCCATACATGTTGAATCCTCTACACAGGGAGGAACTCAAACCCTTGTGATACTTAAACTGCAGTTGGATACGACCAACAAAATTCATGATGCTACCCATCTCACAGGAGATCCAGACATTGGTGACATCAAAAAGAAAGTCCTTTAAATAGAAGAAACCCTTCGTCCTATCAAAGGAATTGGAACGCACGGGAGTGTTTCATATGCTGACCTATGTGTATTCCCTGGTGTTCATTATCCAAAAAAGTTTAAGACTCCTGACTTTGAAAAATATGATGGGTTAGGGGATCCTTACACACATTTGAAGGTGAGAACTTGGATCTTATGCAGAGGATGAGAAGCTCAGAATGCAACTGTTCCAGAAAAGTCTGACTGGAGAAGCCCGTTCATGGTATACTAGATTAGACAATTCAAAGATCCATAGTTGGGAAGAACTACCACACGCCTTCCTCACTCAATACAGCTTCCAGTCTCAAATGGCTCTGGCCAGGTGTCAGTTACAAAGGTCAAGCTTGAATTTAACGAGTCTTTTAGAGAGTATGCTCAAAGATGGAGGCGCCTGGCTGCTCAAGTTATTCCTTCAATGGCAGAATCAGAAATGGTCATGACTTTCATAGACATACAAGAAGCTCGTTTCTTTGAAAGAGTCTTAGCCGGCATCGGTAAACCATTTTCTGAAATGGTCAAACACGGGGAGATGGCTGAGATGGGATTGAAGTCAGGAAAGATTCAAGACCTAGCTACCCTTAAAGCTATCTCTGAGCACATCTAATCCAGAAATTATGGAAACAACCCCGGGAGGGTCCATAAAAAGAAAGAGGAAGATGTTTCCCTGATACTAAAAGGTCAAAAAGGCAATCAGAACATGCTTATCCAGAGGAGAAATTACACACCCTTTCAAGCACGGTCTTCAAACCCTCCAATGCCAAAAGGTGGAGAAGTCAAACGCCCTCGGGTGTTCACACCCTTAGGGGACTCACTCGAGAATATTCTCACTCTTCTGACCACACAGAAGAAAATCACGCATTTTCTTCCACCAGCCAGCCCTAATGGACGGGGTTTCAATACTGCTCAGAAATGTGCTTATCATACCGGGGCACCTGGACATGATACTCAAGATTGTTGGGCCTTGAAACATAAAATCCAAGACCTGATAGATAATGGGGAAATCGTGGTCACCAAACCAGATCAACCTCACGTTCAAGACAACCCTCTTCCTCAACACAAAGATGAAGAAGTCAACATGATTAATTGGAGCAATGGACATAGTTCAAATTTCAACAGCGAGTCATCTTACACCACCAAAGATGGTGTTGACAAGTGGGATTATGCCAAGTTCCAGTTCGCAATGGAACGTAAGATGAAAGCTCTGTGCAAGAAA
This sequence comes from Panax quinquefolius, assembly GCA_020205615.1. Taxonomy (NCBI): domain Eukaryota; kingdom Viridiplantae; phylum Streptophyta; class Magnoliopsida; order Apiales; family Araliaceae; genus Panax; species Panax quinquefolius. Next base: position 91,397,413 of record CM035164.1, read on the forward strand.
ATTGAGCAATTGGCAAAACTAGTGATCTATCAGCATCAAGTTACACACCAGTTAGTCAACCAGGAACATCCTAGTCTCCTTCCTCTGGTCATGAGTATTCCCTCATCACCTTCAAAAAATGAAATGCTGGATGACAAAGTGACAAAGAAAGCAAATGCCAAAGCTCGTCGAGATTTTGCCAATAGAAGGGAATTTACATACCTGGGCCAACCTATGGAGGAAAACCTTCAGATGCTAATCAATGAAGGAAGAATCACGCTGATCCCAACATGCATACACATGGTATCGGTCCTCTACTGAAAGATAGCGAGAAGCTAAACGCTGACATAGCGCCCCCTCAAAAGGATGAAAATCCTGGAACTGGTCAAACTGCGACATCACGGCCAACAGGTGGTAGGTAGTCATGCCCCTCAAACCAGCTAGAGGGAGGTAATCCATGCCCAGAGCATGAGTAATAAAGCTGTAAGGTGAGCTGAGCCCCGAACACGACAATATGCTAAACGAATCACTGATATCCACCAAGAACATAGACCAAGATATAGCGTTCGTACACTCCGGTGGCTGAAAGGAGTATGACATGGCTATATCATGGGTGAAACAATACCCATGCCGTCTAAAAGTGCCAATTGATCTCAAGTGTGACATAAACCACATGTATAGCATGACCGAGCTGCCCATAAATACTCCTATTGGATAAGTGCAGCAGTATGTAGCCAACCTCACAGTCTCTACTATAATCATCGGTATGATGGTACGACCCTCCCTGAGAGCTCTCACTGCCATGATGACTCCAATATCTATCTCATCCATGTACCATGGCATATAGACATACGACAGTATGCATAATAGTAGTACATTCACCCTGGCTAAATGCCAATGATCCTCCGGTGTGGTGAAATCCCCGAAATGTCGTGTATAACTATCCTCAGAGCCAAATCTGTCAAACAAAAAATGTTGGGATATAACGTGGCTAGATGTAATCTCATCCTGCACCACCCTACGCCTTAATCTAGTGAGGGTCATGAACCGTCGACTCATGTCCCCCAAAGCCATATGCACGCAAGGTCTGTCCAGCGACAACATCGTCAACCGTGAATACTCCTCTAGAGTGGGAGTCAACTCCTGGGTCCCAAATTGGGAAACCTGCCTCTCCGATACCTAGTGCTCTACCATGCCATCCACGAATCCTGTGGGAACCTGAAACATCAACAGGGTCATAGTATGCTACAACAAATGATCTACGATCGCATACCAGATGCCACCAATGATGGTGGGGTATGATCAATATGGCTAACTGTCGAAGAAGACATCTGTACGGGCCGTGTCATAAGACCATCCAGGGGTCAATGCTGAATATCTCTGGACATACATATGCATAACATGATACATGCATTGCAGATAATTGATGGCAATATGATATAGGGAATGAAAAACTATGCATACATTCCTAAGTATATCAACATCTAATACATCATCTCTGTACAGCTACAAATATAGGGAAATATGGCACAAACGCCCTACTATTAAGATGATGCCTATCAAAAGATATAGCGAGAATGGGGCATAGCCACCCAATAGCTAACAGAGGCCTATCAAAAGAGATAACGAGAATACACATCAGAAGAAGACAATGGTGTCAATGTCTACATCATCAATCCTGTCCACCTGATGTAACTCTTCCTGAGTCACTGAATCTCTATCAACAGGGATGTCAGGCCTACACAAAGGAGGATCTTCACCGGCAAAACCAAATGGGTTATTTGAGGGGATAGCGCCTGAGCTGGAAGGATCAAACAAATCTGCCTCTGCCGGATCTCTGCCCAAATTCCGGATAAAGAAATGTGCCTGGTCTTTTCATCGGGTCAAACTGTCAATTTGTGTCATATGAGTCGGATCTCGGACGCAGGCTATCCAATCCGTTATTATCACGGATCCTGGAACCATATCCCCCATGAACTGAGTGGCGAAATTTGGGCTCCAATAGTACGAGGAATCACCAATCTTTGGAATATCTACAGTCTGAGGGCCTTCGATAATGCAAAATAATTAACCCCAACAATGGGATGTCGATTGATGGGTGGTGAGCTGATATCTGAGCCGGTGGCGCTGACAGGAGGCAAGATCTACATATGGATCTCTCCTGTAGTGCTCCTAATATCACACTCTCCTAAGTAGAGCTCCCACCCCTCTAACTCGGTCCAGTTCGAGTTGCAAAGGAATTCTCACAGACTGAAAAGGTCAAATCATGAATGAAAATGCTACGCGATTGAGCATAATAGCTTACAATCCTGGTCTTCTTCGATTGAACCTCGGGTCTGCAAATCACTCATTGGTATTCGTCCAAGCACAAGGTACACTATGCCGATGATCTCAGATGTTGCAAGTCGTGCTCGAAAATACCTGACGTAGGTCCAATGCCGCCAATTTAGAGTCGTAACCCTAATGTACAATGCGTACCCCGACGGGGGTTACAACGCATTCCTCGATGGGGCATTCCTCGATGGGGGTCACCACGCGTTGTCATCCATTAGTGTACGTATCAATGAAGGTCAAGCAACCTTGACGTTATTTTAGCTGATGGCAAGTAAACCCATCGATGCATCGAAAGCTATTCGATGATTTCGTCCGTTGGTATTCATATTCCCCAGTGGATCCCCGGCGGGGGTCACAACACAATGTTTTGTTGACACACATATCAACCAAGGTCTAGCATCTTTAACAATCTGCCCAACAGAGTATTAACCATTGATTCACACATCAACAAAGGTCAAGCAGCCTTGACAGTATACCCCACAGAGTGTTCATCTGTTGGTTCACACATCGATGAAATAGACATCAACGAAGGTCAGACAATCCTGACAGCACATGCTGTTGGCAGTAAATCCAACAGAACCTTGACATATCTTGGCGATACAAACCAAGAAAAGTTAACAACATCAAGGAGGATCGATGATGGAATATGTTATACACATCCTCAAAATAGACAGAGATGTATCCCCACAGATCTCTTACACATAAGAGGCACCTCTTCGGAATCAAGTCTGTATCAAGGATTAAGGACCTTGGTGATAGCCCCAACTTCAACATCCTAAAAGATTTAGATCACACATCCAATCTAGTCATCATTGCCAATCCTTAGTTAAAGCAATATGGAGCCGATAATCATCCCCAACATGTTGGGCAACAACCCCGCACACATGCATCATACATTTACATCATGTTGCATTTCAAGTGTCTAGGATTCTTTATCCTACCCATGTATTACATTGCATGAATATGATAAAGAGGAGCATCTGTAGACACTCAAAATTTTCTGCACACCTATCACTGACATTGCAAGAGGGCAAATTCATCTTTTAGAGATAACCCGATTGTGACGCCCCCAAATCCGGGTATCTTCCAACCCGACAGATGGTGCTATACGGTGCTATAGTTCACATAAACATTCAATTGAAATGCCTCAAAAGAACGGATATGTCTTATATATATATCAACATAATATTTACATACCCCAGGTTCTTTACAACCAATACATTGTCTTTGTCATAATATCAATATTATTCCTTACAAAACCTATACTATTACATGAGCAATCTATGAGTTCGCCTTTTCCTTCCCTTTATCCTTGTCTGATCCATCAGTCCGTTCTGTCTTAGCTGCATTCATATGGTTCAAGCAAGAATGAGCCTAACTAGCTCAACAAGTACAACAATTCAAGGAAAATAGCATGCTTGAAACATAGGAATCGTATATCTTCAATAACTGGACAATAGTTACGAAGTACTATTGAGAATTCAAAATAGCACTTCTTTTCATTCAAAACGTTTTACAGCTACAATATTCAGTAAAACATCAATTCCGGTTCAAGACCGTAAGCATTTCATAAGTACTTTGAAAAGGACATCCCAGCACAAAGTCCGTAAGTCCAGATAGCTTACGAGCACGCTCAGTGATCAACCTATAGTACTCTATGTTGATCAACACTACATTCATTAAACATGTATACGTTTAATTTGTGGCAACTCTCACGCGTGCTCGCTGTTTGACGACAAAACATTTTAGCATACTCAATCTACTTTTGAAAACCATAACAATATTAGTTTGGTAAATCCTTATCCACACTTGATAGAATAACATAGCATACTTTTAGCCGAAAGGATTGGCTTTGACATTGCTCAAACACTAACTCATTCGAAGGATACATGAATCACAAAGACTTGTCCAGATTGAACTTGAACAAGGGTTAGAGTACTTGCCTTTAGCGTCTACTACAATTTATAACACGTGGACTTTACGCCTTTAAGGTCTCTACATTAGATGATAGCATAACATAGAACATTAGGTCATGAATGATCACATATGGTTTCTAAGAATCTTACCCTACTTCTCAATCTAATTAATTACATATTAGATTTATTATTAAAGGTTCCGGCTTTCCATTACGTCATTCTCACATTCATAAGTAATTGGCTTAACTTAACTCTAAGTGTTCATGCTTAAGACTTAATCATGTCTTAACAATGTTTCTCTTAAAAACGTTGGTTAATGTTCATCCATTACTAATCATGTTCAACATGTAAAAATTCATTACTATCTAGGTTATGAAGTCATGCCGCAAAGATGCGGGCTTATCAGACTTGGTGTCACAATGTATAGGCCGCCACTTACTCCTCAAAATCCGGACTTGAGTGCCATGGCACCGAGTCTCTAGTTTATTTTCGCGTGGCAACGCGAGTTTCAGTAGGTCTCAAAGGTCACTTTATACTGCGGTATGGGATTATTTTTTTTTTCAGCAGCGCAGGCCACTCCATCTGGCACCAAACATTTTGGATGATTTTTCACAAGTTGAGATTCCTGGACTCGTAACTTCTTCGTTATAAGTCCGAATTGGCTCGTTAAAGAGCCTACAGGTCACAAATTACGTATTCTATGCGTTCATTCAAGAATTTTATCTATTTTACTTCGTTTGCTCAAATTCCACCTATTAGTCCATTTTTAATGAAAACAATAAACGTTCATGAACGTTCAACGCTCGTTTCTTCGTTCTAAGTCGGAATCCGGATATTTTCGAGTCCGCAACTCTATAATGTCAAATATGACTTGCCTCCATTGAAAACCAATGTCTTCAATGCAAAACACAAAATATGACTTCCATTTCGAGAATTTCACGAATTCGACGATTATCGTCCAATCATGCAATTCCGGCGAAACCTCAATACTAATCATTCTAAGTGGATTTTAATCAACATGTAGACATTACAAGTTACGTATTACACCAATTTATTAACAATGTAGGTTTTGACTTATCCCTATAAGTCAAAGACTTATTTCTCTTATTATCTATAATTCTCATGCTTATGATAACAAAAGCTATTCTTCATAAGTTCATTAACTTTATTTAAGTTCAAGTTGCTTACTCAACTTATTCGGCTTAAGTCCATTGCTTATCAACTTCTCCTATGTTCTTAGTATCTAAGTTCATTAGATAACACTTCTCTTATCCTCCTAATATGGTAGAGATGAAGAGGACAAGATCATTTACCTTTGATGATTACTTCACTTGCTTTGGAAATCTACTAAGGTAAGATTAAGCTCAAAGTGTTTATTGACTCTAACAAATAAGTTGTTTGAGAGAGACTTCTTGGATGAAATAACAAACCCCAAATGAATGAAAAAGGCTTGCTATTTATAGAGCTTTCAAGGTTAGGGTAATTAGGTCATTATGTCATCCCACCTCCTTAAACTAACCTCCTTACTATTCATTGCTTATTAACCAAGTCTACTTGCTAACCACTCTTATTTACTTGGCCATTACAACACTTGGTCACCACACAAAAGGTTTGCCCATCAAGTCTACCCATGGGTTTCCTCATGGATCCTTATTAGTTAATGGATCAAAGATTGGGCTTAATGCTAATTTAATTAACTTATCCTTTGGGCTTGCTAATAATAATAGCTTGGATTTCATTAACTAAATACATGGGCTTAATATAAAACCCACATAGGATCACATCTTATTCCTATTGGACTTGTATTTTATACCAAGTTACCTTAATTCATTTCATTAGGTTTTAATACCTATATTCCCAAATTAAGTCCAAATGCGAATTATTGCATTTTCCATACTTAGATTATTATTACATAATCTATCTCGCCTCGATATTCTAACGTTACGTATTTCTCGAAAGTTCAAAATAATTTCCGAGCGATAATCAGTGAATAGTGTTTTTCGTAATCTTTCTCAGAAAATATTTATTTTCGTCTTGAAAAATCAAACACTTTAATTCTCTCACGTGGTTCGAATACTACGATATTCTGACGTTTCTAAGTTATAGAACGACATACATCTTATTAACACATATAATAACAATTAATATTATTTTATTCAATAATTAATTCTTTCAAATATTTTTACAAAGGATCCGAAATTTCCCAATTTTTATAATTTTAGAAATATATTTACATTCTTCCCCCATTATAAAGATTACTTAAAAAGTCCCCTCGTCATCTTTTATTACATCACTCAAACAAAAGAGGGTAATTCTTCCTCATCTTTTCTTTAAGTTTCAATGTTACTTCTTCTACATCGTGGTTCTTCCATAACACCTTTTCTGGGTTCTTCCATAACACCTTTGATGGTATTACCTTGTTTTCAGAGAACTTGCTCCTTTCTATCGATGATTTGAATCGGCATCTCTTCATATGTTAGATCCTTCTCAATTTGAATAGGCTCATATTCTATTACGCTTGTAATCCGGTTTTATAAGGACGTAGTAATCGAAACGTGAAATACATTATGTATTCGCTCTAGGTCTGGAGGTAACACTACCCTATAAGCTACCTCACCTACCCGTTCTAATACCTCAAAAGGTCCTATAAACCTTGGGCTTAGTTTTCCCTTCTTTCCAAAGCGTATCTTTCCTTTCTAGGGAGATACCTTTAGAAATACATACGAGCCTACCTCAAATTCTCTATTCTCTCGATGTAAGTCTGCGTATTTCTTCTATCTGTCTTGAGCAGCTACAAGACGTATTCGAATCAACTTTACCACTTCCATTGTTTGTTGCACCAATTCTGGTCCTAGCATTCAGCGTTCTCCCACTTCATCACAATACAACGGTGTTCTGCATTTCCTTCCATACAAAGCTTCATACGGCGGCATACCTATGCTTGCATGATAACTGTTGTTATATGCAAATTCTACTAATGGTAGATGATCATCCCAATTACCCTTGAAATCCATGACGCAAGATCTCAACATATCTTCTAACGTCTGAATTGTCCTCTCACTCTGTCCATCAGTTTGTGGATGATATACCGTACTCAACTTTAACTGCGTCCCCAATTGCTCTTGAATACTTCTCCAAAAGTTCGATGTGAATCGTGGGTCACGATCTGACACTATCGAAACAGGTGCTCCATGTCTAGAAATAATTTCCTTAACATAGAGTGTAGCTAACTGATCTAAGTTGTACTTAATTCGAATTGGCAAAAAGTGAGCCGACTTCGTTAACCGGACCACTATTACTCAAATCCCATCATATCTCTTCTGAGTCATCGGAAGTCCCGCCACAAAGTCCATCGTGATATGCTCCCACTTCCACTCTAGAATCTCCAGTGACTGTAACAATCCACTCAGTCGTTGATGTTCGGCTTTAACTTTTTGACAAGTCAAACACTTACTCACATACTCGGCTATTTCTCTCTTCATGTTCGGCCACCAAAAACTTCGTCGAAGGTCTTGATACATCTTAGTGCTACCAGGATGAATCGAGTACCTCGAACTATGAGCCTCTTGTAAAACTTGCTCCTTTAATTTCGTCTCATTCGGGATCCAAATTCTTCCCTCAAATCTTAATAATCCCTCATTATCAAGACTAAAATTAATATCTTTTTCATTGGTCAACCGCTTCTTCATCTGGTTACACTCATCAGTTTTGAGCTGCACCTCCTTGACTCTCTCTACGATGGTAGACTGAATCTCCGTTACAAACAGTTTCTGATCCGCTTCAATTGGCAACTTCACCTCTAACTCCATCCTAGCCATCTTCATTATTAACTTCGCTTGAGCTGTTAACAAAGATAACTTTTTCGGACCCTTTCTACTCAAGGCGTCGGCCACTACATTGGCTTTTCCAGGGTGATACAGGATTTCACAATCGTAATCCTTTATCAACTCCAGCCACCTTCTCTGTCTCATATTCAACTCCTTCTGTGTGAAGATATATTTTAGACTCTTGTGGTCCGTGTATATCTCACACTTTTCCCCATAAAGATAATGTCGCCATATCTTTAAGGAAAACACCACCGCGGCCAACTCCAGATCATGAGTAGGGTAAACTTTCTCATAATCCTTCAATCGCTTAGATGCATACGCTTAATGACCTTGCCATGCTGCATGAGCACACAATCCAGTCCTTTATGCGAAGCATCGCTATAAACTAAGAAATTTCCTGTGTCATCGGGTAATGACAAAACAGGCGCTTCACTCAACTTCTTCTTCAATTCTTGAAAACTATTTTTGCATTTCTCAGTCCATACATACTTCACCGTCTTCCTCGTCAAGTTAGTCAGCGGAGTAGCTATCTTTGAAAAGTCTTGAATGAACCTCCGATAGTAACCCGCTAACCCTAGGAAACTCCGTACCTCGTTCGGTGTTTTTGGTTGTTCCCAATTCATCACGGCTTCCACCTTCTTCCGGATCTACTTAAAATCCCTTCGTGGTCAATAACATGACTTAAAAATCGCACCCTCTCCTAACCAAAATTCACACTTTAGTGATCTTCAGATATAACTTCTCCTTTCTTAGTGTCTCCAACACTATTCTTAGGTGTTCAAAGATGATCTTCCGGTGTCTTAGAGTAGACTAGAATATCATCGATTAAACACCAATGCACTAACTTGTCCAAATATTGTTTGAACACTATGTTCATCATGTCCATAAATGCAGCAGGTCCATTAGTCAACCCAAATGACATCACCAGAAACTCGTAATGACCATAACGAGTCCTGAATGCTGTCTTTGGCACATCTTCATCCCTTACCTTCAGCTGATGATACCCCGTCCTTAAATCTATTTTGGAAAAATATTTTGCCCCTTTCAACTGATCAAAAAGATCATCGATCAAGGGCAATGGATACTTATTCTTTATCGTTAACATGTTCAACTCTCGGTAGTCGATATAAAGTCTCAACGATCCGTTCTTCTTCTTGACAAACAACACCGGTGCTCCCCACGGCGAAACACTCGGTTGAATGTACTTCCGTCCAATAATTCTTGCAAATTGCATTCATCAACTCCTTCATCTCCACCGGCGCACCATACGACACGATATGATGCCTCGAAACCGGTGCCGCTCCTGGCATAATGTCTATTATGAACTCGGTCTCCCTATCCGGTGGAAGACCCGGTAACTCGCTTGGAAATACATTCATGAACTCACTCACTATAGGTATTTGTTCCATGGTCGCTCCCACTCTCTGGGTATCAACCACATGACACAAATAGCCTACACACCCCTTCCTCAATAATTTCTTAGTTTGTGTCATAGTAAGACAACACGAACGTCCCGGCAATTTATTCCCGTAAAGTATTACATAAGATTTAATTGATGTTCTAATATTTACACATTTCTTTTGACAATCTATCATTGCCCCATGATTTATCAATCAATCCATTCCGAGAATTACATCGAATTCTCCTAACTTTATCGGTATCAGATCTGCCGATAATTTACAACCTCGAATGTCTATGCAAAAACTTCTATGAATATCTTCAACAGGAATTATCTCCTCGTTTGCTACCTTAATGTTCAAAGGTATAGGCAACTTTTCGGGAAGTAGTCCTAGTCGTCTAGCAAAATCACATGTGATAAACGAACAAGTAGCACCCGAGTCAAACAGTACGTATGCATTTAAGTCGTTGATCGAAATAATACATGCAACTACGTCCCCCGAAGCCATCGCATCTTTGACAGTCATATTAAAGGTACGGGCCATCTACTACCCATTCTTATTTGGCCCCAATAATAGTTAACTTACCACTATGGCGCCTTATACACGTCTGTCCCCTTCTTTCAAGGCTTTTGCCATGTGGTCCGTAGACCCACATACAAAGCACCCATGATTCTTCTTGAGGTTGGGACAGTTTTAATATAATATGCCCCTCTCATCCTGATTATAACACACGGCTACTTACCTTTGAGCAGACTCTAAATGAGTCTTCCCGCAGGTCTTGCAGGCCTCCATCTTCCTTTTTAGGTCCCTTAGTTTCACTTCGGGATTCCCCAAACTACTCACCTTCCGCTTATACCCTTCGCCACTCCCGCTGGCACCTTCGACCTTTACTCCTCCATCTACCTTCCCTTTGCTTTTCTTGTCCTTATGGTATTGGCTCAACGCCTCGCTACCACCTTCGGCAATTATTGCCTTCTCTAACACAATCCCAAAGGAAGTACTTTGGAATACAGAGATACAATTATAGAGCCAGGGTTTCAAGCCCTGCTCGAATCGCCGAGCTTTCCTCACCTCAGTATCCACTTGATGTGGAGCGAACCTTGTCAATTCATTAAACTTGGCGGCATACTGGGGAACCGTCATGTCCCTTTGTTTTAAATCGAGAAATCGCATCTTCATCCTTCCCTGCATGCTTGTGGGAAAGTAGTTCTCGTAGAATATCTCCTTGAACCTCTCCCATGTTATAGCATCTATTCCGGCCCTCGCCTGATTGGCCTCCCACCAAAAGTTGGCCTCTCCCTTCATCATGTAGGTTGCAAAGGCAACCTTTTGGTCCTCATCGACATTTGCTATTATAAATGCCTTCTCAATCTCCCTAACCCACGTTTGGGCTTCGATAGGGTCCGTAGTTCCTTTAAACTCCGGCGGACCCAAACTCTTAAAGTCCTTAAAGGTAGTAGCTCATACTACACCAGGATTCACGGGGATATTAGCCCCAGTTTGGTTAAATGATGCGGTTAAAAGGTTCAAAAATTCTTGCATGGGGTTAACCGGACCTCCCTTCGGTTGGTTCTTGTTCGCACCTTGGGTACGTGGTACTCTTCTTGGCGGCATTTTGCTGTTACAATAAACACATATTTCGTTATTAAACATTTCCTATCATTTAGTTATTATTCCATGCTAAATAATAACTTACACATTCGTTATTCAACATTTTTTGAAAATGAAAACTTATATTAATTCATTGTAGTATAATACTACATCGGTTACACAGCCAAAGCTGGATACATTACTCTCCCGCTATTGCTTTCCAAAAATTGGGAATTACAAAAGACTATCCTTGATTATACAAAAGAGGGCTTTACGTCACTACTAGATACACAAATATGTACATACCTAACTACTCTAACAACTACTCGATCATATCGCTTTTAAGGCATTCTCAAAATCTGCCTTTTAGCAAGACCGACAATAATATCACTACTGATAAGATATCGTATTCGCTCTGCCTCTACAGGATACCCAAACTACCAGAACTAGAAATCCTCATGAGAACTCCTATGAATATAGGACATTCTCCCTATCTTCTGTTTCTTGGTCTTTAGCTCGCTCTTAAGCTCAAAGACCTCCTATTTTAGCTCATGGACCTTGTCCTTAACCAAAACTCTCTCGTCATGTTCTTGTTCCCACATGGACTCCACGTTTGTCTTGTCCTCTATAACCGCTTGGAGCTCCGCCTTTAGCTCCTTGACCTCCTGATAGTAATGCACGTTCCTATCTATTATTAACATACACAGTGACATCATCGACTCCCCTGGAGTTATCTCTGCTGCTATAGCCACTGGACTGAAGGATACTACCTCCACTTCCTCTTCCAACATGCCGTCAAATACCGACATGAGGTCTAAGCTTTCGGAGTCTCCAGACTCCACCACAACTATCTCAGGATCTGCTGCTATAGGATTTGGTATGATTTCTATCTGGTTTATCAACCCTTCACCGACTACTGCAGACATCTCTATTTTCACCTGACATCTATAACAACACAAAGAGTTGATTAGTAAACGTCAGTATAATGAAACACATAACATATATGATGCATTTTTATAAGGTTAACTTCCATCTTTTATTCTTTCGACTTTTCTTAAGGTTATGACTTAAGGTTTTATTTCCCCTTAAGTTTTATAACCTATTGCTTTGATACCAACCTCGTGACGCCCCAAAATTAGGGTATCTTCCACCCGACATGATGGTGCTACACATATACTACTGATTCACATAAACATTCAATTGAAATGCCTCTAAAGAACGGATATGTCTTATATATATATATATATATATATATATATAACAGAATATTTACATACCCCAGGTTCTTTACAACCAATACATTGTCTTTGTCATAATATCAATATTATTCCTTACAAAACCTATACTATTACATGAGTAATCTACGAGTTTCCCTTTGCCTTCTCTTTATCCTTGCCAGATCCATCGGTCCGTTCTGTCTTAGTTGCATTCATATGGTTCAAGCAAGAATGAGCCTAACTAGCTCAGCAAGTACAACAATTCAAGGAAAATAGCATGCTTGAAACATAGGAATCGTATATCTTCAATAACTGGACAATAGTTACGAAGTACTATTGAGAATTCAAAATAGCACTTCTTTTCATTAAAAACGTTTTACAGCTACTATATTCAGTAAAACATCGATTCCGGTTCAAGACCGTAAGCATTTCATAAGTACTTTGAAAAGGACATCCCGGCACAAAGTCCGTAAGTCCGATATAGCTTACGAGCACGTCTAGGTGATCAGCCTATAGTACTTTATGTTGATCAACACTACATTCATTAAACGTGTATACGTTTAATTTGTGGCAACCTCACGTGCCTGTCGTTTGACGACAAAACATTTTAGCATACTCAATCTACTTTTGAAAACCACAACAATATTAGTTTGGTAAATCCTTATCCACACTTGATAGAATAACATAGCATACTTTTAGCCGAAAGGATTGGCTTTGACATTCCTCAAATACTAACTCATGCGAAGGATACATGAATCACAAAGACTTGTCCAAATCGAACTGGAACAAGGGTTAGAGTACTTGCCTTTAGCGTCTGCTACAATTTATAACACGTGGACTTTACGCCTTTAAGGTCTCTACATTAGATGATAGCATAACATAGAACATTAGGTCATGAATGATCACATATGGTTTCTAAAGAATCTTACCCTACTTCTCAATCTAATTACGTATTAGATTTATTATTAAAGGTTCCGGCTTTCCATTACGTCATTCTCACATTCATAAGTAATTGGCTTAACTTAACTCTAAGTGTTCATGCTTAAGATTTAATCATGTCTTAACAATGTTTCTTTTAAAAACTTTGGTTAATGTTCATCCATTACTAATCATGTTCAACAAGTAAACATTCATTACTATCTAGGTTATGAAGCTGGCGCCGCTGTTGTCACGGCTATCAGACTTTGGTGTTGCTATTGAAGATCGCGCCACTTACTCCTCAAAAATCCGGACTCAAGGCCATGGGCATGAGTCTCTCTCGTGTTAATTGTCGCATGGCATGTGAGTTTGCGGTGGTCGAAGGTCACTTTGGCGTTGCGGCATGGGATTATTTGCCTTTCTGTCAAGGCCATGACGCTTGACTGCTCACCGTACATTTTGGATGATTTTTCACAAGTTGAGATTCTCAGACTCGTAACTTCTTCGTTATATGTCCGAATTGGCTCGTTCAAGAGCCTACGGGTCAAAAATTACGTATTCTATGCGTTCATTTAAGAATTTTATCTATTTTACTTCGTTTGCTCAAATTCCACCTATTAGTCCATTTTTAATGAAAACGATAAACATTCATGAACGTTCAACGCTCGTTTCTTCGTTCTAAGTTGGAATCCGGCTATTTTTGAGTCCGCAACTCTATAATGCTAAATATGACTTGCCTCCATTGAAAACCAACGTCTCCAATGCCAAACACAAAATATGACTTCCATTCCGAAAATTTCACGAATTCGACAATTATCGTCCAATCATGCAATTCCGGCGAAACCTCAATACTAATCATTCTAAGTGGATTTTAATCAACATGTAGACATTACAAGTTACGTATTACACCAATTTATTAACAAAGTAGGTTTTGACTTATCCCCATAAGTCAAAGACTTATTTCCCTTATTATCTATAATTCTCATGCTTATAATAACAAAAGCTATTCTTCATAAGTTCATTAACTTTATTTAAATTCAAGTTGGTTACTCAACTTATTCGGCTTAAGTCCATTTCTTATCAACTTCTCCTATGTTCTTAGTATCTAAGTTCATTAGATAACACTTCTCTTATCCGAAAATCAAAGTAAGCAATCAAATCAAATGCATTAAAAACCTCCTTACTATTATAAAAAATAAAATCGATTTTAAAATTTTTCACAAACCAATTCTAATTTGATCATCCTTTATGCATATTATTAATTAAAACGAAGAACAAGAAGTTATAGGTAATCATACCCAAATTAAGTCAGTAGATAACGATCAAAGCTTCCATCATTTTAAAATTTTTCACGAAGTTCAACTCCTATATTATTAATTCAAGAAGTTATCTCCTGTGAATCTCTCCATGTAGATTCCTTCCTTCGATCAATGTTAGCCACCCAAGTCAAAGTATGGCCTCTAGAGGTGATCCACCAAGGAAGAAGAATTTTCAAGAAGAAGGGTGTATCGCTCAAACCCTAGTTTTTCCTATCTCTATAAAAAGGGGCGCGATCTCCAACTATCGAATTACGATATTTGATATCCGATATAAGACTCCTCTTATAAAGATATCGTGTAACCCTATTTAATTAAAATAAGGTATTATTTATTTAATTAAACTCTTTTAATTAAATGGGCTCCCTAATCTTATTAGGGATAATTAATTAAACTCCTTTAACTAATTTTCCTCCTAATCCTATTAGGAATAAATGAGAGTACTTATATTAAATTAATTCCTAAACCATTTTAGAAATTAAAATAATAATAATTGTAATAATATTAATAAGACTCTCTTATTAATTTATATTTAATATTTCTAAAATATTAAATAATAATATTAAGCTATTTAATTTATTCTATCACCATAGATTAAATTAAATATACTTAATATATTATTACGATTATGCCATTAACTTCTTAAATAATTATTCTTCCTTTTATGGTGTGACCCTTTAGGTTCTCCATATTAAACCTAATGTGAATAAATCAATTGAACAATTCTAATCTTATTTAAATAAATAAATTAAATGATTAATTTATTTAAATAAATAATATTTATTCTACAATAGGATAAGTTTCTCCCTAAATGATCAACGACTTTCCAGATAATATAGATTTCAACATTAATCATAAAAGAACCTTTGAGTTAATAGTTACCAGATAATTCAATCCTTCCACCATACAATGTCCCAATTAAATATAAGACATGGAATTATCATCAAGTCTTATTTTATTTAATTATATGTATTTCGATTCCTAAATGCATTAACTCCTAATGAATGCAAATTAGAAACTACTTTCTAATTTCATTCCACCTCGCCAAGGATTCCCGGGTTGTCATTTATCTAATCACATAGACATTTTTTTCTTTACTAGAAGTGGTAGATTCTTTATCGATCATTCATTATCTTCATATATAACTTATTACACCCAAGCATACCCTTTGATATACTCTAAGAGTCTTAAGGAATAAGTCAAAGTGTAATTCATTATATATAAGATACTATGATGATCTCAAGTCTAAGGATCATTTGTACTACTATCATCACTACAGAATTCCTATCGACAGACAAGTAAAACTCCATTAGGTATTCCTTATGAGTCACGCTCAAATGAACTTATTCTCTAATAAGCACCTACATACTTGCTTTTAGTGTTCCACACAAATGATCATGAGATCAATCATCCTCATCCAATGAGCAAGCAAGAACGACGTATCAATCTATCCGGATTCACTAATCCCTTTTTAGTAATCCATCGATTGGGAACATTTTAGTTTTAGTTATCTAAGAATTTAGATCTCATTAGCATGATCTCATCATGATTCTAAAAGCATTGCTTAAAACTATGGGTTTATCACATATTATTAAAACAACACCATGTAGATAATAAATGCCTTTAATAAATAATAATTTTTATTAATAAATAAATAAGATTGATTACAAAGTATATGCTTTATCATCATACATGATCGGGCTTCAGATGCATACTACTTTCAATCTCCCACTGCACTAAAGCCAATCGTCGTGGTATCTCATACCCATCTTCTCTAAGTGACGATCAAACCGTCATTGTGTTAACGCTTTAGTAAATGGATCTCGCAATATTATCTTGAGAGTCCACACGCCTGTGGTGACGCCTCCTCTTTCAATGATCTCTCCGATCAAATGAAACCGCCGCAACACGTGTTTGGATTTTGATGAGACCGGGTTCCTTAGCTCGCGCAATGTACCCAAAGTTGTTGTCACTGAATAAAGGTATCGGTCCCAGTAATGCTAGGAACCACACCAAGTTTGGTAATGAACTTCTTCATCCAAACAGCCTTCCTTTGCAGCTTCTTCACTTGCAGCCTATGTATCGCCTCTCACATCTAATCAACAACTGTTTGTTGTTTGGAACTCTTCCAACTCACAGCGCCACCATTCAAGGTAAACACATACCCCAAAACGGATTTACTGTCATCTTGGTCCGTTTGAAAACTTGAGTCTGTGAAGCCCTCTAGTTTCAATTCGCACTCCACCGTAGACAAGAAATACATCCTTAGTTCTTCTTAAGTACTTTTAGATATTTTTCACCGCCTTCAAAGGTTTTTCTCCGGATTCGATCGATATCTCGCTTGTTACACTAAGTGCATGAGCGACATCCGTTTCTAGTATATATCATACCATATATGATAGATCCTATTGTCAAGCATAAGGAATCTTACTCATATACGGCTCTCTCCTCGTGTGTCTTGGGGCCTGCTTTTCGAGAGATGTATTCCATGGCTCATCAAGATGAGACCTCTTTTTGAATCTTCCATGCTAAACCTTTTAGCATCGAGTCAATGTACGCCCTTGGGACAAGCTAACATCCTTTTAGATCTATCTCTATAGATCTTTATCCCCAAAATATAGGATGCTTCTCCCAAGTCCTTCATGGAGAAGTGTTTAGATAACCAGATTTTAATTGATTGTAGATAGAATATCATTCCCTATCAAGAATATATCATCAACATATAATACGAGGAATGAAAAAAGCTCCCACTAACCTTCTTGTACACACATGGTTCATCCTCATTTTGATAAAATCAAACTCTTTCGATTGTCTCATGATAAAATCAAAAATCAAAACGGATGTTCCACCCACGAGAAGCTTGCTTCAATCCATAAATGGATCGTCAGAAGCTTATAGACTTGATTTGTTCCAACCTTTGAAACAAATCCCTCCGGTCGTGTCATATACACATCCTCCTCAAGTTTCCCATCGAGGAAGGCTATTTTCACGCCCATCCGCCAGATTTTAGTAGTCATGGTAAGTCGCAATCGCAAGCAAAATCCGAATGGACTTGAGCATCACATCGGTGAGAAGGTTTCATCATAGTCAACTCCTTGTCTTTGTTTGAAACCTTTATGCACCAACGGGCCTTATAGGTCTCTACCTTGCCCGCCTCCTTCCCTTTCTTTTAAAGACCCATTTACACCCAATAGCTTAATGCCTTTGTGTGGTGAAACCAAAGTCCATACTTGGTTTTCATACATGGAGTCCATCTCGATTTCATGGCTTCTCGCCACTTCTCCGAAGTCTTTACTACTCATAGCCTGTTCAGTAATTCAATGGATCATCATCATCTATGATGCGCACTCATCGTCATCCTCTATGACAAGTCCATACCTATCGTGTATCTTTGGTACTCTTCCGATTTATTAATAGGTGTGGTATGTATGAATCTCTACTTGGACAAAGTTCATCCATTTGATCTCAGAAGTGGTTTGTGGTTCTTGAATTTCTTCAAGATCTATTTTCCTCCCACTGACCCCTTCAAGGATAAACTCCTTTTCCAAGAAGGCAGCATGTTTGGCAACAAACACCTTTTGTTCAGTAGGATTGTAGAAATAATATCCTAAACTTTCTTTAGGATATCCCACAAAAGTACACTTATCAGATCTAGTCCCAAGCTTATCATTTTGAAACCTTTTCACATAAGCTGGACATCCCCAAATCTTAACATGCTTAAGACTAGGCTTCCTCCCTGTCCACATCTCATATGGAGTCTTAGGGACGGATTTCGAGGGAACCTTATTTAGTAGATATGTAGCCGCTTCTAGGCATATCCCCGGAATGACACCTAAGATCCAGTAAAACTCATCATGGAACGAACCATGTCCAACAGTGTTCGATTTCTCCTTTCAGATACACCATTCAGTTGTGGCATCCCTGGTGGAGTCCATTGTGAGATTATACCATTTTCTTTGAGACAATTGAGAAACTCACTGCTTAAGTATTCACCACCTCGATCCGATCAAGAATCTTAATACTTTTGCCCGCTTGTTTTCTCTACTTCACTTGAACTCTTTGAACTTTTCAAATGATTCAGATTTGTATTTCATTAAATACACATATCCAAATCTGAGTGATCAATGAATGTAATAAAATAAGAATACCCTCCTCGCAGCATTCGTTGTCATAGTCCACATACATCCGTGTGTACCAACGCTAACAACTCAGAATCAAGATTCTCTTTCTCCTTTTCCACTAAAAGGAGATTTAGTCATTTTTCCCATGAGACAAGATTCACAAGTTGGATATGATTCATAATCCGATAGCTCTAGAGCCCATCTTTATACAACTTTGATAATCTTGTTTCATTAATACGACCAAGTCTATAAAGGCACATATAGGTATAATTAACATCATCTCTTTTCCTTTTCTTAGTTTGTTCAATTTGAAGTATATTTTCATGCAAGTCAAGAATGTAAAGTCCATTTCAGTAAATTACCAACACCATATAAAACATTATTATTATAAATAGAACAACTATTGTTCTTTATTATAATGTCAAAACCATCCATATCCAATACAGATATTGAAATAATGTTTCTAATAAGTGATTTTAACAAAATAACAATTATTTAAACTAATGGATTTGCCCAGTAAAGTGCTAAACAATAAGTCCCTACAAGCCTAATGCAATAACCTTTGCTCCATTTCCCACTCGTAGACTAACCTCATCCTCGCTCACTTTTTCTACTTCTCGACCAACCCCCGATATTATTACATATGTGAGAACCACAAACCAGATCCAATACCCAAGTAGAAGATCGACTTTCGTAAAAATTAATTTCAATCATAAACAAACCTCGATTAGGATTCAAGCTCTCCAAGCTTCTTCGCTTTTGTTTCGCAAGATAATCCTTGCAGCCTCTTCCAATGACCCGATTGTTGCAATGGAAGCAAATTCTTTGCTAGTTGGATCAGTTTCTTTTGATCCTTCACTTTTCGCCTTTCCCTTAGCCTTCTTGGATTTCTTCTTTTCAAAAGATACCTGGGCCTCTTCCTTTTTTCGAAGAATCATCCACCAAGAAGACATGGTTCTTCTTGGATGGGAAGTGACCTTCAATAGCTTTTCAACATGTTAAGTAATTCGTGCAAGTCGACGTCCAACTTATTCATGTGAAAATTCACAACAAATTGTGAGAAGGTGTCGGGAGTGATCGCAAGATCAAATCTTGACTAACTCCCCATCCACGACGAACCCAAGTCGCCCAAGACGCTCAATCGATTGATCATCTTTAAGACATGAGTCTCAAAGAGTAGTGCCCTCATCATCCGAGATCGGAAGAGCTCCTTAGATATTTCATATCTAGTAGTCCTACTTTGCTCACCATACAACTCTCAAGGTGCAAGAGTATAAGTAGAGCATCCATGTTTTCATGCCGACGTCAAGCTCATACTCATGGATGCGAGCATGATGCATCGAGCCACAGATGCATCATCTTCGCCACCGCTTAAAAGTAGCAATCTCTTCCTCGAGGTCGCAGTTTCTCAAGCAACTTTTGCAGTACATAAAGTAATTTAGGACATAAGAAATCTTTTCAAAGAAGTGAGAACAATTTCGATTCCTTAACCAAATTCCGTGTAATTTGGGTCCCATCACTTTGTTAAGATCAAGTATGCTACGCAGTGAAATTAGTGAATGTGACATTTTCAAAATTCTGCATGTAAAAAGACAATATTTTAGCAAACATTCATTTAATTAATTACCAAAATAAATTAGGTCTTATTTTATATTGGTATCTCCCACTATTTTCTTCAAACTATATTACCCTCATGAATATAGTTCGGCAATATCTAATTAAAGATTTGCTAGTGAGAATAAGGATCCCATTTCAAATGTATATAGCCTTGTGTGTGCACAACAAACTATATATAAATAAATAGGTAGACAACTCTTTGTCAATTACATCATCATGTAACTCCTTATATTTTGCCTCTTAAATCATAATGGTCAAGTGTGTGCACATCCGAACTAAAATGATTTAAGTTAAGTCATACCCAAAGATTTCCATATAAGTGAAGAGAAAACTACAACCCTTGTGTGTGCACAACAAAAGCAGGTAATGTTCAATTCCTTATAAACATCAAATGTAATAAAAATAACATCTCAAATATTTAATACTCGCCTTGTGTGTGCACAACAAACTCATATTAAATATTCAATGCTCTATTATTTTTATCATGCTAGAAGCTTGACGCTCGATATTCCAAATATCTTTGAACGTTACAACTTAATATAATTTCATTGAGGGGTTTGTTATTATTAGTCTCATCTTGTTTTTTATGCATAAATATATATATATATATATATATATATATATAAAATATATTATTAAACATGTGAAGCATGTTTGCATAATATATATATATATATAATACTAGCATGCACATATAGAATACTATATTCTACCCTTGATTGATTATGGACTTTTTATTCTAGTTTGTTCACTAGAGCCACCAAGTGAACCAAAAGGTCAAACCCTAGGTGCAAGAATAAACATTTAAATATAACTATTACATTTAAACCCTGCTCCATTACAAATGGGTCTTCGAAAGCTCCTTTCTCCTCGATCTCCGGTTCTTCAAAAAATTCTAACTAATCTTATTACATTAAACTATTTAATTTAAATAGAAACCTTGATCAACAAACAAAGGGAAGTACATAGAGAGAGAGATAGAATTTACATCAAGAAGAAAACTAAAAAAAGACGAGGTACGCAGAATTCCCATTTAATAAAAAACTCATTCATTCAAACATCCAACCAAAATAAATCCAATCACATTGGTCAATAGTCCATAATCAATCCCATTTATTATCATACATATCATCATATGTATCAATAAATAAAATCATTCCATATATATATGAATATCATTTAATGGGCAATTTTATGTTGCATGAAATCCAATTTCAAAATTAAAATAAACTCTTTATTTTAATTATAAAATTATTAAAAATATTATATATATATATATATATATATATATATATATATATATATATATATATATATATAATATATTATATATATATATATATATATATATATATAAATAAAATTAATACATAATAAATATGTATATATAAACAATCATATATATATATATATATATATATATATAATGTTATTAAATATTGGATATTTAAAAAAAATATATATATATATATATATATATATATATATATATATATATATATATATACTAACTTTCCATGATTATATTTATCAATCAAAATGGTGGTAATTAGAGAAATATATAAATAAATTCATACTAATCACATTACCTTAATATAAAAAAAAAAAAATTTTTATTTTTTTTTTATAAAAAAAATAATAATTTTATACAACAAATTATGCCCAATAAATTATTCAAAATACATACCCATACATATATGGAATCAAAATAAATTAATAATTTGATAAAGTTTGGCTCGATGATACCACTATTAGGTTTTGTGAAAATCAAAGTAAGCAATCAAATTGCAAAAATAAATAAGCATAATAATAAAATCAGATTTAAAATTTTTCACAAACCAATTACCCTGATCATCCTTTATGCATATTATTAATTAAAACGAAGAACAAGAAGTTATGTAATCATACCTCAGTAGATACGAAGCTTCCACAGTACGAAGTTCAACTCCTACTTCTCTCATGATCTCCTCAATCTCCTGTAGATTCCTTCCTTCGATCAATGTAAGCCACCCAAGTGTATGGCCTCTAGAGGTGATCCACCAAGGAAGAAGAATTTTCAAGAAGAAGGTGTATTCGCTCAAACCCTAGTTTTTTCCTATCTCTATATAAAAAGGGGCGATTTCCAAACTATCGAATTATATATTTGATATCCGATATAAGACTCCTCTTATAAAGATATCGTAACCCTATTTAATTAAAATAAGGTATTATTTATTTAATTAAACTCTTTTAATTAAATGGGCTCCCTAATCTTATTAGGGATAATTAATTAAACTCCTTTAACTAATTTTCCTCCTAATCCTATTAGAATAAATGAGAGTACTTATATTAAATTAATTCTAAAACCATTTTAGAAATTAAAATAATAATAATTGTAATAATATTAATAAGACTCTCTTATTAATTTATATTTAATATTTCTAAAATATTAAATAATAATATTAAGCTATTTAATTTATTCTATCACCATAGATTAAATTAAATATACTTAACATATTATTACGATTATGCCATTAACTTCTTAAATAATTATTCTTCCTTTTATGGTGTGACCCTTTAGGTTCTCCATATTAATTGGTTGTGAATAAATCAATTAGAACAATTTAATCTTATTTAAATAAATAAATTAAACGATTAATTTATTTAAATAAATAATATTTATTCTCCCTCCCTAACATCAACGACTTTCCAGATAATATAGATTTCAACATTAATCATAAAAGAACCTTTTGAGTTAATAGTTACCGTATAATTCAATCCTTCCACCATACAATGTCCCAATTAAATATAAGACATGGAATTATATCAAGTCTTATTTTATTTAATTATATGTATTTCGATTCCTAAATGCACAACTCCTAATGAATGCAAATTAGAAACTACTTTCTAATTTCATTCCACCTCGCCAAGGATTCCTAGGTTGTCATTTATCGAATCACATAGACATTTTCTTCTTTACTAGAAGTGGTAGATTCTTTATCGATCATTCATTATCTTCATATATAACTTATTACACTCAAGCATAGCCTTTGATATACTCTAAGAGTCTTAAGGAATAAGTCAAAGTGTAATTCATTATATATAAGATACTATGATGATCTCAAGTCTAAGGATCATTCATACTACTATCACTACAGAATTCCTATCGATGCACAAGTAAAACTCCATTAGGTATTCCTTAGCGAGTCACGCTCAAATGAACTTATTCTCTAATAAGCACCTACATATACTGCTTTAGTAGTGTTCCACACAAATGATCATGAGATCAATCATCCTCATCCAATGAGCAAGCAACGACGTACTCAATCTATCCGGATTCACTAATCCCTTTTTAGTAATCCATTGATTGGGAACATTTTAGTTTTAAGTTATCTAAGAATTTAGATCTCATTAGCATGATCTCATCATGATTCTAAAAGCATTGCTTAAAACTATGGGTTTATCACATATTATTAAAACAACACCATATAGATAATAAATGCCTTTAATAAATAAATTTTTATTAATAAATAAATAAGATTGATTACAAAGTATATGCTTTATCATCATACATGATTGGCTGGGACCATTCAGATGCATACTACTTTAAGAGAAGTTGCGGTAGTATGTGAATTGTGTGCGGGTGATCATCCTACAGATTAGTGCGCAATTAATCCAGCATCTGTCCAGTTCATAGGTAACTACAACAGAATTCTGCAGAATACATATCAAAACACCTACAACCAGGGGAATAGGAACCACCCAAACTTCTCATGGAGCAATAACCAGCAAACTCAAGCTCCACGACCATCATACCCCCCTGGTTTTCAGAGTCACCAACAACCGGTTCAACATCAGGAAAGAAAATCAGATTTCGAGGAAATGGTGTCGAAGTTCATAACTAGCAGTGAGGCAACAATAAAAAATCAAGCAATGATAATGAAAAATCAAGAGATGGCGATCAAGAATTTGGAAAATCAGATTGGACAGCTGGCGTTAGCATTAAATAATAGACCACAAGGAACATTACCTAGTGACACTAAGAGAAATCCGAAGGGTAGTAATGAGCAATGTCAAGCAGTGATGTTCAGAAGTGGAAAACATCTTGGGGGTAATAATGCAGAAAATTCAGCGACACCGGAGGAAAAATTTGATGACAGTAACGTGGTGGAAGGTAACAAGGGCGAGGAAATAAAGTTAAACAATAAGCCAATTATTTATCCTCCACCACCGTTTCAGCAGAGGGTTCAAAAACAGAAATCAGATAAGCAGTTCGCAAGGTTTTTAGACGTGTTCAAGAAACTCCATATTAACATCCCATTCACAGAGGCCCTAGAGCAAATGCTGAGTTATGCGAAGTTTATGAAAGGAATTCTGTCGAGGAAAAAGAAATGGGAAGAATTTGAAATAGTGGCACTAACAGAGGAGTGTAGTGCGGTGTTACAGCAGAAGCTACCACCAAAACTTAAAGACCTGGGGAGCTTTACTATCCCATGCACGATCGGGAAAATGTCGTTTAACAAATGTTTATGTGATTTGGGGGCGAGTGTGAACCTCAAGCCATTATCAATATACACAGAATTAGGTTCTCCTGCACCAAAGCCTACGAATATTTCATTGTAGTTGATGGATAGGTCAGTCACATATCCAAGAGGCATAGTAGAGGACATTCTGGTTAAAGTGGTTAAGTTTATATTCCCTGCAGACTTTATCATTTTGGATTTCGAGGAGGATAAGAACATACCGATTATCCTAGGGAGACCTTTCTTGGCTACGGGAAGGACACTCATAGACGTGCAAAAAGGAGAATTTACTATGAGAGTCCAAGATCAAGAAATCAAATTTAATGTGTTCAAGGCCATGAAATTCCCTACGAATGAGGAAAAATGTTTTCAGATGGATTTAATTGTGCAAATCATCAGTGAAGATATGAGCAAGAGTTTGGTCAACGATCCATTAGAAACAACCTTACTGGGGGAAAAAGAAAAGGACGACCCAGAATTTGTGGACTTCTTACAGATGCTAGACTCATTGCCATGAGTTAGCCGATTCAGAGCACCGTTCGAACCTTTGCACATTGAGGAAATAGCTGCAGAAAAACTAAAATCGTCTTTGGAGGAACCACCAACATTAGAACTTAAGCCACTCCCTAAACATCTCAGGTATGCGTACTTAGGAAATTCAAATTCTTTACCTGTAATTATTTCTGCTGCACTTAACGAATTACAGGAAGAAAAGTTGCTGAGGGTGCTTAGGATCACAAATCAGCGATTGGTTGGACGATTACGGATATTAAGGGAATTAGCCCGTCATTTTGCATGCACAAGATTCTGATGGAGGAAGATGCAAGACCGTCGGTGGAGCATCAACGTCGACTTAACCCAATTATGAAGGAAGTGGTAAAGAAGGAAATTCTTAAATTATTGGATGTCGGTATCATATATCCAATTTCCGACAGTAAATGGGTTAGTCCGGTTCATTGTGTGCCGAAAAAGGGGGGAATGACTGTATTACAGAATGAGGACAACGAGTTAATTCCAACAAGAACAATGACAGGATGGAGGGTGTGCATTGATTATAGGAGGTTGAATAAGGCAACCCGTAAAGATCATTTCTCGCTGCCCTTTATTGATCAAATGTTAGACAGATTAGCGGGACATGAGTACTACTGTTTATTGGATGGATACTTGGGCTATAACCAGATCGCCATCGCTCCTGAGGATCAAGAGAAGATAACATTTATATGCCCTTACGACACATTTGCATTCAGGAGGATGTCATTTGGGTTATGCAATGCACTTACAACTTTCCAATGGTGTATGATGGCCATTTTTTCAGACATGGTGGAGAAAAATGTTGAAGTATTCATGGACGATTTCTTGGTCTATGGAGATAACTTTGATACTTGCCTAGGGAATCTGGTCATGGTATTGCAGCGATGTAAGGATACAAACCTCATACTCAACTGGGAAAAATGCCACTTCATGGTTGAAGAAGGCATAATTTTGGGCCATAAGGTGTCAGCTCAGGGATTGGAGGTGGACAAAGCAAAGCTGGATACGATCGAGAAACTGCCTCCACCGAGCTCAGTTAAGGGTATTAGAAGTTTTCTGGGGCATGCTGGGTTCTACAGGAGGTTCATAAAAGACTTCTCTAAGATTACAAAACCTCTATGCAGTCTTTTAGAGAAGGATGCTACTTTCAGTTTTACAGCGGAATGCAAGTCAGCATTTGAATTATTGAGGAAGAAATTAACTACAGCCCCTGTGATAGTTGCACCGGACTGGAATATGCCATTCGAGCTTATGTGTGATGGGAACGATTATGCAGTTGGGGCTATTTTGGGCCAAAGACGAGACAATGTGTTTCACGCCATATACTATGCAAGTAAAACACTCACAGAGACTTAAATGAATTACACTACCACAAAAAAGGAATTGCTTGTATTGGTGTACGCATTTCACAAATTTCGGGCATACTTGATCGGGACTAAGGTGATAGTCCACACGGACCATTCGGCAATTCGGTACCTAATAGCGAAAAAAGATGCTAAGCCACGCCTTATCCGATGAATTCTCCTACTTCAAGAGTTTGACTTAGAAATTAAAGATAGAAAGGGGACGGAGAATCATGTTGCCAACCATTTATCAAGGCTGGAAAATCTGGAGAAAAAGGATGAGGATAGATGTGCAATCAACGAGTCATTCCTAGATGAGCAACTATTTGGGTTAAATGCAGAATTTCCTTGGTATGAAGACTTCGCGAATTATCTGGTGAGCAACATGCTTCCCCCTAATCTTACACGATAATAGAAAAAGAAGTTTCTTCCTGACCTTAAGTGGTACATGTGGGATGAGCCTTATTTATTCAAATAGTGAGCCGATAAGATGATTCGAAGGTGTATCCCCTACAGTGAAGTGCACAACATACTGTAGGAATGCCACTCATCGGCATATGGGGGACATTATGGGAGTGAGCGCACCGCGACAAAAGTGCTTCAAGCCGGGTTTTATTGGCCGACATTGTTCAAAGACGCCCACCAATTTGTGAAAACATGTGATAGATGCCAAAGGGTGGGAAACATCTCTAAACGGAATGAGATGCCCCTACAAACAATTCTTGAAGTGGAAATCTTTGATGTATGGGGCATCGATTTCATGGGGCCATTCCCTTCATCTTTGAGCAATCAGTATATTCTACTCGTGGTGGATTACGTCTCAAAGTGGGTTGAAGCTGCAGCACTACCGTCCAACGATGCCAAGGTGGTCCTCAAATTCCTACAAAAAAACATTTTCACGAGGTTTGGCCCGCCAAGAGCAATAATCAGCGACGAAGGTAGTAACTTCTGCAATAAGTCTTTTACAGCTCTGTTGGCTAAGTATAGGGTTAACCACAAGGTGGCTACAACATATCACCCTCAAACAAATTGACAGGTTGAGGTATCAATCAGAGAAGTTAAGAAGATATTGGAAAAAGTCGTAAATTCGAGTCGGAAAGATTGGTCACTTCGGTTGGATGACGCATTATGGGTATACCGGACTGCATACAAAACACCAATCGGGATGTCACCATATCAACTCACGTACGAAAAAGCATGTCACTTACCGGTGGAGCTACATCACAAGGCCTACTGGGCAATTTAGAAATTGAATTTTGATCAATCCACTATAGGAGAAAAGAGGCTACTCCAACTAAATGAGCTCGATCAATTTCGACTTCATGCATACAAGAACGCTAAGCTATACAAAGAAAAGGTTAAAAGTTGGCACGACTAGAAAATTTTGAATCAAACATTCGGGACAAGTCAATCAGTCCTCTTGTTCAACTCACGGCTGCGATTGTTCCCAGGAAAGCTTAAGTCGAGATGGTGAGGACCATTCACTATAAAGCGAATATTCCCTCATTGCGCCGTTGAACTCTCAATCATACTCCAAGCCATCAATAATCTAACATTTTGCATGTTTATGGTTGCAGGAGGGGTCTAAAGTGAGTAAGAGCAACAACGGGCAAGAAAAGAAGGAAAATCAGATAATTTTGATCTGCACTTTTGGAAGCCAAAAATTCGAAGTCAGTGGGCATCAATTAATCTAACATATTGCACATTTATGGTGCAGGAGGGGCTAAAATGATTTTGCACCCCGGGCAAGAAAACCGAAATGGGTCTTAAATTTTGGGTACTAATTTTGGCAGTTACACACGCTGGTTTAGTTTTCTTCCCACTACACGCCTACGTCCCTTGTCGTACTCCTCACCTAAACTACCCACGAAAACTTCTACAAATCCCCACCCACGACTTAGTACATATCTTCATTATCTCACCCCATTACCACCATTCGATTACTTCAAACCCTTCTCTCCACACACTTTCCCTATATATATTCACACCCCCTCAACAAAAATATCCTCACAACCTTGCACATACTGATCACCCAGCCTCGAAGTAGAGTTTCAATAGGAAGAATTAAGCTTGCATCTGCAAGTGAGTACCAATACTACACATTCTTCTTCTTCTCCTGTAATTCCTACAACAAGAGTCGACAAGGTTGGGGGAGGTAACTTCTGGGCACACCAAGTGTTTGCAAAATTGTGTGAACCAAGTTTAAGGGAATGGTAGGGTGTTGACAATGAATTCTGACAGTCAGATTCGATGGCTTCGGAACTGACATCCAAATGCCAAAGGGGAGAGAGTTCAAGATCCGCTCAACCAACACGAATATATGATCGATAAAAATTTGTGAGTGCCACCGCCGTCGACCGGTACGATTACATGCTAACCAAAGCCCTTACGCTGGAGCGGGGATTGGCCCTCGAGGGAAATGATGGAGAGATGATGTCTCAAATATATCAAAAGGGGTGGATTAAACTCACCGAAAATCCGACACCCGCCGTTGTCAACATTGTCAAGGAGTTTTATGCAAACGCCGAAGACAAAGCCCCATTCAATGCATTTGTGCGGGGTCGTATGGTCCCGTTCAGTGATGATGCCATTAATGCATATTATATGTTACGGGTGCCACGACAGTGTCAGTATGCACAATTGAGGGATTTTGACCCTGACTACGACGAGGTTATTATGAATATGACAAAGCCGAGTACATCATGGATTAAAGGTCGAAAGGGAGGTACAGTGTTCCATAGCAAGGACCTTAGCCAGTATGGCAAAATATGGTATGCCTTCTTATGTGCTAAATTACTTCTGTCCCAACACACTTCAGACGTCACCAAAGAGAAGACGTTACTGTTGTACGCAATTGTGCAAGATTTCATTATTGACGTCGGGGCAATTATCAGTTTCTCCATCCGCCGGTGTTTATGTGGAAATTTTTCAAGCGGCTTGCCACACCCATCACTCATCTGTGCGTTGTGTCGCAATGCAGGGGTGAGATGGTCCGATGATGAGCCTACTCAAATGCCGCTCGCTTTGATTGATTCTAGAATGATAGCGCTGTATTCTATATGGGCAGGAGGTGAGTCACATCCACGAGGTTTGTGTTTTATTTTTCCATCAGCATCGGAAGACGAAGTCGATGCAGAAGATACCTCGGAGGATGAGGATGAAGCTATGGGAGATCAAGGAACCGAGTAGGTACCGCAGACCGAGGCAATATTCAGTCCATAGTTCCTTGAGTTCCAAAATCAGATGACTGCGCACAATAGGGCAGCACGCCGGGAAATGCGGCGATTAGCGATGCGACAAGATCACATGTTTGATGCTATGAACGCATCTTTCGCCTCACTCAACACAACACTCCAAAGCTTCAACCCGGCGGCTCAATATCCATATCAACAACCCGGACCACTGCCTCGATTTCCTCCAAGTGATTCTGATGATGAAGAGAACCAACCACCTCCCCAGACTTAGGCGATTGCAGGGAAGTCCTCATGCACTTAATTTAATTTTTATCCAATAAGGGCATTGTGTTACTTATGTTTGGGGGACTTAATTATTTATTTGCATGCAGTTGTTATTTTTGTTTTCATTTATAGTTTGCATAGTAGATTAGGAGTTTGCATAGTAGTCTAGGATTTTGCATTGTTTTCAATTCTGTTATTTTCATAATTTAAAAAAAAAATTAGTTTAATATTGTTTTTGCATATGTCCAATAGTGCTGCAGTTTACGTTATTTGTGGGCCAATGATGAGATTGTGAACAAGTTAACCAATACAGTATTGATTATTAGAACTGTGACACAATTTCTATTATAAATCGACTCTTGAACTTGTTTGAAACTGTTATAAAAAGGTTAGCACTAATAACATCTTTGTTGACCAATCAGTTCCAATTGATACATAAATAGGTTCTAAAGGATTATGCTAGAGTAAATGAGAAAATGACAAGGATAGGCAGTAAGGCTTAAATTAGGCAAAAACCTAAGTTTGGGGGAGTATATGTGGGGTACATCAGTAAAAAAATAAATAAATAAATATATATATATCTAAAAAAAGAGAAAGAGAAAAGGGTATACATTGTGACTAGTCTTGTTTCGAGGCCTTTGTTACTTGAGCAAGTACGCCCGAGGGGATTGTCTTTACACCTAGTGCCCTAAGGTCTTTCATGGTCTGGGAGTCGTTGGTCGAAAGCTCGCTAAGTGGTAACACTGTTAGCCTAATGGGATGAGACATTGCACAGTTATTTATGTATATTTATAAAAAAAATAAAACGGGGAAAAGAGCAAAAAGCCCCCGTGAAAAAAAATGAAATAAAAGAAGTATCAATACCTTGCATGAACCCTTGAATTTGGTATTGCGTAGTTTTAGTTTTAATTGTAATATGCCTATTTTTTAACATTTTTAAGTTTGAGCTGTATGAGTCTTTCTATGAAATTACTTATGTGTTGAATTGGAGTCTGTATCAGTTATCATAGATGTTGAACATATACGCACACTATATCAGTGATAATTGTTCAAGATTTGAGAATTAATATGAAGCCGTGGATTGGTTTTGGTAATTCGTATTGTAGGGTTGCTTGTTTTCTCTGAGGCCGATGGGATAATTTAGTTTCTGCGATATTGTTGGATTCTAAGGCATTTAGATTTTATTTATTTCATTTTATTGCATTGCATAACATGTAGTTTGTTTTGTGCTCGAGGACTAGCACGATTTAAGTTTGTGGGATTTTGATAAGTGGATTTAATATACACGAATCAATGTTCATTTCAAGTTTAAATTCATAGTTATCTTCTTGTTTTGTGTTCGTTTTCACTCGTTTCATGTTATTCTTATGTGTAGGGTGGTCATGGAGGCAAGTGGTGAAGAAAGACGAACTTTTGGAGCGAAAGTGGAAAAACGCATGAAGTCGCAAAATTCCTTTAGCAGTGGGCATGCCTGTCGGGGCGGGCCTTATTAGGCTTGTACCCCCCGCCGGGGCGGGGGTGCCAAAACCTAAGACTCCTGCTGGCTTTTGAAGACTGCTGCAACATGGATTTTTGATGTTTTGTTAGGCGCCTGGACTGTATAATAGGCAGACTTCGAGCAGAACATGGGGAGAGCTTAATTTTACGTGGAAAACAACAAATCACTCAACACAACAAGCATAATTCAGAGAAAAATTCCAGGATTCAAGTGCGCGCTTTGGAGGAGTAATTTGAAGAGATTATTGTGACGGTTAAAAATCTAGGCTACGTGAAGGGTGTTCATTATTCTTCTTCTCTTTAGTCTTTTATTTGTAATTGAAAGGATGGTTTCATTAGATTATTCAGTTTTTAATTCATTCGTTATGAACTAATTTGCTTATTAGACTTATGATGGAGCCTTGGGTGAAACGATGATTCTATAACTTTGATTTCCAATTCAATAAAATATTTTTAGTTTATCTATGTTAATTCGAGTGTGAACCTATGAATTGCTTGATCAACAATTCCTCGTGGATTTGAATGGAATCGAAAGAGGATATTCAAATCTAGACCTAGTTAATGTAGCATGTGTCATGAATTTTGTGAATAGCAGATTTTTGATTATTTTTAAGGTTGAGATATGCTTGACATCACATGTAATCGGATAGAGAACTTAAGCTTAAACCTTCTTTAATTGCAATTCACATAGAGATATAGTGAGTTGGTTGATTTAGGTATTTAACTTGTTTCTATCTTAATTGTGGATTTAAGTTAATATAGTATTAGTGCATTGAGAGGTGGCTAGTATTACATTCGTGTTCTTGATTAATAAACTTGGATATTGAATTGAGTTGGAATAAAGGGTTGAATATCATAGTGAAACTTAGGGTGAAATCATAAGTCTAATTATCCATTAATTGTTTGAAATTCTGGATTTTGATATTAGTGATTGTTTTTGTGATAGTTTATTTATTAATTTAGTTTCTATAATTTTAAACCATTGAATTGAATAGTTTAATAGAATTAGGATTAATAGAAAATTGATAATTATGAAGTTAAAATTCTTGCTAATTTGTCCTCGTGGGAACAATACTTTATTCACTACTATATTACTTGTTGACCACGTACACTTGCATGTTTTGTGCGTATCAATTTTACCCAACAAGTTGTCTCAACATTTCATACACACATTTCTACACAACAATGTCCCACAAGAATCAAGGAAAACCAATCCCGAGTGACTATTATGCAGGGTAACGGATATAATTTGAAGCTTAAAGACCGGAGGGCACCGTCCGATCTTCCTAACTTCGTACAACCTCTAATCCCATGCCATTGTATAACTCTCGACAACAGCGGTCCAAAATAGGTCTCACATACCTCAGTCGGATGCTTGGATTGCAATTCTAAAAGTTGGAGCGAACATTATAGTGCCTCGTGCACGCATACTCACGAGACAGCGAGCGACATGAAACCCGGGCAACCCGGCAAAACCTCAGTACACTGCGGCTCCCCCCTCTATAAGTAGAGGGCTTGGGATGGCCATTTTAAAAAGAAAAATGACGAGGAAGCCCTGTCAAATTTGCTCCGTACTTACAATATACTGAGTGCTTTCTCATTTTAAACACTTGTGAGATCACATATAGCTACTCTTGTACCGGTGGGAGCCGAGTTTCATCCACTTTAAAGATAAAGAAGTCTTCTTTGACAGCCCACTGTAAGCCTTCTCACACACTTTAAAGTATTTCTCTTCATCTTTGCACACACCCTTCTTGACGTTGAGAGTCGTGTTGCGTGTATTTGCCCGGACTTCGGTCTGTGGTTTTATTTCAGTTTGTATATACATATATATATATATATATATTGACTAACATTATCGAGTTATGCCTCGATTGAGCCTAGACCTTCGGTATGGAGCATTTATTGCTTTTATATATATATATATATATATATATATATATATATATATATATATTTATATTTATATATATATGAACTGTTGTCGAATCTTTGCTCGATGAGCCTGAATTTTATATGCGGTGTGTTTATTGCTTATATATATATATATATATATATATATATATATATATATATATATATATATATATATTGTCCCACACTGGAGTTTACTTCAGTGGTGGTTGATCGCGTTTACAGCTTTCTTTACTTTTTGTCCCACCTGGAGTTTACTTCGTGGTGGTTGATTGTTTTTACAGCTTTATTTACGTTTCGTCCCGCTTGGAGTTTCCTCCGTGGTGGTTGATGGCTTTTACGACTTTATTTACCTTTTCTAATCCCCCATGGAGGTGCTTCGTGGTTGGTGATCATGTTTGTATATATATTTAGATCTTTTATATATATACGTACTTACTGCTTTCATACAAATTGCAGCATCATGTGAGCCTAGGAATCATGTGATCACAGATTCAGTCTACTAAATCTAGATTTAGTTCCCGTGATGGACCTTTTCAGCTGTAAGCAGCTTGTAAATATCTGCGGTGTCTGAATTTTCTCAGATGGTTTTCATACCCACGAGGAAGTCGGCATTATTTTGTACATTATTTTTTTATAGATGCTTCGCATCTTGGAAATAAAAGCAATCAAGCCGAAAATTTAATAAAATGGGAGTGTAAAAGGTCTCAATTACTATTGAGCACAAGGGTTTGAAAAACCTCTTTTATAAAACATCACTGCCATATCTTGCTAAAATTAAATTTTTACATAAATTCAAACCCTGTGTATATAGGTGCGAACGAGGCCTCGCACTACTTCCAAATAAACAACACATTGACCCACACACACACACATTTAGATAACAGTTTCATAAAAAGTGGCGGTCACCGTGGTAACACAGATGTCTGGGGGTGCCTAACACCTTTCCTCCGCATAATCAAGTCCCCGGACCTTATTGAATCTCGGTTTCACCGACCCGTTTAATAGTGTCACATCACTGGGTCAATGTGCAAACCTTTTCTTGGTTGTGTTGGTACAACCATTTAAAAAACCAACTGGCGACTCTTAATAGTCTATTGTCGACATAATACATGTCGGACCTTTTTCACTTATTTTTTCAAACAAATCTCACCTAAAATGAGAACACCAAAGAACAAGTAACGAAAAGGGACAACTAAAAAATCCCGACGTCAACATTAACTTTGGAGCGAAAACTACGCAAAACAGCTCACCGGATTACTTGACAGAAATCTAAAAATGCTATTTCGGTCATGGACCCATCTTCCCAGAACCAAAAAAGGGCAAATCTTATGTCATTGTGTAGCTCTCGGAAAGAGCTTTCCGGAATGGTATGGCACGCTTCCATCGGATTCCCAGATTGAAAGTTATGAAGGACCAAGCGAACAATGCGTTGTCCGAGTGTACGTACTTCAACACGGCGGGACCCACATTACTGGGCATCCCGAGCAGCTGCAGGTAGACCTGCGGCACCCCCCTCTATATATAGAGGGCTTGGGTTGGCCTTATTTGCAAGGGAAATAACGAGGAAACCCTGTCCAATTTGCTTTGTGCACCCTATAAACTAAGTGCTTTCTCATTTCAAACACTTTTGAACTTATATTCTGTCATATTTTTACCAGCGGGAGCCTAGTGTTCATCCATTTAAAGTTATTGAAATCTTCTTTGTAAGTCCACTGTAAGCCTTCTTACACACTTTAAAGCATTTCTCTTCATCTTTGCGCACACTATTTTTCACGTTGAGAATCCTGTTGCGTGTGTTTGCCCGGACTTCGGTCCGTGGTTTCATTTCAGTTTGTATATATATACTTATATATATATATATATATATATATTATATATATATGGACTAACATTATCGAGTTATGCCTCGATTGAGCCTAGTCTTCGGTCTGGAGCGTTTATTTGTTTTCGTATATATATACTTATATATATGAACTGTGTGTCGAACTTTGTTCGATGGGCCTAGATTTTACATCTGGAGCGTTTACTGCTTTAATATATATATACTTATATATATTAACTATTGTCGGACTTTGTTCCATGAGCCTGGATTTTATATCTGGTGCGTTTACCGCTTATATATATATATATATGTGTGTGTGTGTGTGTGTGTGTGTGTGTGTGTGTGTGTGTGTGTGTGTGTGTGGTAAGAATCAAGAGCATTCTCCTTAAATAGCATTCCGCCTTAAATAGCATTCTTTTATTAAAACTACGTCGTTTTGGAGGGACGCGGTGGCATTTTTGTAAATACGCGGTGGCATTGTATTTACAAAAATGCCACCGCGTCCCTCTAAAACGACGTAGTTTTAATAAAAGAATGTTATTTAAGGCGGAATGCTATTTAAGGAGAATGCTCTTGATCTTGACCGTATGTATATATATATATATATATATAGGAATCCATCTATGGCAGGGTTGCCATGGATCTTTATCTAACAACCTCTTTTCGAATAGTTGATCAACTTATTGGAAGGTGAGATTGAGATATATTAATACCAAGTCAGTAATAAGCTCTCACTTGGCTTCTATTTAAATAAGAGGGGCCCACATTTCAATATATTATCAGTATAGTTAAACAAAATGAATATTTAATATTAAAATATTATTAAATCTGCATGACTTGTCTTAAACTTACCCTTTTTTTTTTTTTTTTTACGCATTTCTCCATTATATATCATGACTCAAAGAAATTAAAATAGAATAAAAAATAAAATTAATATTAAAATATTTTATTTAGCATAACTTGCAAATTTCTTTTTACACTTTTGTTTTTAACACATTTATATTCTTAAGGTTATACACTTGATATAAAGTTTGATATAAACCTTAATATTAATATATTTTGAAAATGATATAAAGTTTATATTTTGAAAATGATATAAAGTTTATATTAATATACTCTTTATATTTTATTAAAGGCGATATAAAGTTTATATTTATAAATGATATAATTTTTAATAATTTTTATATTATATAATGCGTTAAAAAAAATCTGGTAGGTAATATTTTAATTTAATTTATAAATATAAATATAAAGAAATTATTGTTAATATAAATAAACTTTATATTATTGTTATTATAAATAAACTTTATAATAACAAATATAAATATTGTTTATTTTTATTTGTTATTGTTTATATTGTTATTTATTATTATATTATTTTGTTATTATTGTTATTTAATATTTTATTTATATTTATTATTATTATTGGTAATATTATTGTTATTATTGTTAATATAAATAAACTTTATATTTATATTTATAAA
Source organism: Panax quinquefolius (assembly GCA_020205615.1). Classification (NCBI taxonomy): domain Eukaryota; kingdom Viridiplantae; phylum Streptophyta; class Magnoliopsida; order Apiales; family Araliaceae; genus Panax; species Panax quinquefolius. The sequence goes on from CM035164.1 coordinate 91,434,202, forward strand.
TTAAATTAAAATATTACCAAATTTTTTTTTAAAAAGAGTAACTATTTAAATATTATTATTATTATTGTTAATATAGAAGCTAACATAGCTTTTTTAAAAAGAGTGGCTAGAAGACAAGTTGTATAAGTACTAAATATTTTAATATTAATTTTATTTTTTTATTCTATTTTAATTTGCTGAGTCATGATATATAATGGAGAAATGCGTAAAAAAAAAAAAAGGGTAAAATTGTAACATGTCGCATTCTACTTAAGTAGTAATATTTTCATATTAAATATTCATTTTGTTTAACTATACTAGCAATATGTTAAAATGTGGGCCCTCTTATTTAAATAGAAGCTTTCATAGAGCTCATTACCATTGGTATTAATATATCCCAATCTCACCTTCCAATAAGTTGATCAACTATTCGAAAAGAGGTTGTTACAGATAAAGATTCATGGCAACGGTTGCCATGGATGGATTCATATATATATATATATATATATATATATATATATATATATATTTACTTTTAGTCCCGCCTGGAGTTTACTTTGTGGCAGTTGACCATTTTTACAGCTTTCTTTACTTTTCGTCCCGTCTGGAGTTCACTTCTTGGCGGTTGATTTCTTTTACAGCTTTATTTATATTTCTGATCCCCCATGGAGGTGCTTTGTGGTGGTTGATCATGTCTGTATATATGTATTTACATCTTTTATATATATACCTGCTTACTACTTTATTATCAATTGCGGCATCATGTGAGCCTAGGAATCATGTGATCACAGATTCAGTCAACTGGATATAGATTCGGTTCCCGTGATGGACTTTTTCAGCTGTAAGTAGCTTGTAAATTTATTCACGGTGTTTGGATTTCTTCAGATGGTTTTCATACCCATGAGGAGTTTGAAAATTAAAAACAATCATACCCAATTGAGCATAAGGGTTTGAAAAACCACTTCTGTAAAACGTCACTGCCATATCTTGTTTAAAATTAAATTTTTACACAAATTTAAACCGTATGTATATAGGTGAGAACGAGGCCTCTCACTACTTCCAAATAATTGCACATTGATCCACACACACATTTATATGATAGTTTCTTGAAAAGTGGCGGTCACCGTGTTAACACGGATATCGGGGGGTGCCTAACACCTTCCCTCCGCATAATCAAGCCCCCGAACCTAATGAATCTCGGTTTCACTGACCCGTTTAGCAGTGTCACATCACTGGGTCAATGTGCAAACCTTTTCTCGGTTGTATTGTTACAACAATATAAAAAACCAACTGGTGACTCTTAACAGTCCATCGTCAACATGATATAAACCAGACCTTTTTCACTTGTTTTTTCAAACAAATCTTACCTAACATGAGAACACCAAAGAATAAGTAACGAAAAGGGACAAATAAAAATCCCGATGTCGACACTGACTTTAATCAATAAAGTTAAAGTAGATCAAGCTACAGACCTGGAGCTGATGCGTATGAGGAAGAAAGTAAAAGAAGGTGTTATTTCGGAAGCAAGAATCGATGAAGAAGGAATACTTCGAGTCAACTCCAAACTTTGTGTTCTTAATGACTCTGATTTGAAGTATAAAATCATAATGGAGGCACATAACACACCGTTTGCAATCCATCCTAGGAGTACCAAAATGTATCGTGATCTTCGACATATATTTTGATGGAGCAATATGAAAAGAGAGATCGCGGAGTTTATCTCAAGGTGTTTAACTTGGCAACATGTCAAGGCGGAGCATCAAGTGCCAAAAGGTCCATTGCAACCACTTGAAATTCCAAGAATGGAAGTGGGAGTATATTACCATGGATTTCATTACTGGTCTTCCTAAGGCTTCTCAAGGCATAGATGCAATTTGGGTCATTATTGATAGATTAACCAAGTTTACTCATTTCTTACCTATACGAGAAACTTATTTACTTAAAAGTCTTTCTTGTATATACAGAAATGAGATTGTAAGACTGCATGGTATACCAGTATCCATAGTTTCTGATCGAGACCCAAGATTTACTTCACGATTTTGGGTCAGTTTGTAGAAAGCTATGGGCACAGATTTACGATTAAGTTCGGCATATCATCCTCAGACGGACAGGCAATCAGAAAGGACTATTCAAACTTTTGAAGATCTATTAAGACTCTATATCCTTGACTTCAAAGGAAGTTGGGACAAGTTCTTGCCATTAGTGGAATTCTCCTACAACAATAGTTATCAAACATGTATAGCCATGGCTCCATTCGAGGCGTTGTATGGACGCAAGTGCCGTTCTCCAGTATGCTGGGATGAGGTGGATGAAGCAACGTTGTTAGGACCGAAGTTGGTACGCATGACTACGAAAAAGATTCAAATGATCCGACAACGTATAAAAACCTCACAAGATCGACAAAAGAGTTATGCTGATCTTCATCGACGGGACGCGGAATTCAATGTTGGAGATCGTGTATTGTTACGTGTTACTTCATGGAAGGGAGTTAAGAGATTTGGAAAAGGTCAATCCTAAATTCATTGGCCCATTTGAAATTCTCGATCGAGTAGGAACTGTGGCCTATAGACTCGCATTACCGTCAAGTTTGTCTCGTGTTCATAACGTTTTTCATATATCTATGTTACATAAAAATGTGGAAGACCCGAACCACATTATTGAATTAGAACCAGATGGAATAGTGGAAGATTTAACGTATAAAGAGGTACCTATTAAACTCTTGGATAAGAAGGAACATATTATACACTCCAAGGTTATACCTCAAGTTAAAGTTTTGTGGATAAACTACGATGTTAAGGAAATGACCTGGGAGTTGGAATATAAAATAAAATCAAGGTATCCTCACATCTTCGACATACCAGGTACGTACACCAATTCCAAGGATGAAATTTCATACGAAGGGGAGGTTGTAAAATTCCAACTTTTATGAATAAAGATTTAATTTTCTCTAAATATTATTCTTGAATATTACGGTGTGGATTTAATATAATGCTATAGTTGTGGGTAATATTTACAAAATTTTCAAAGTAAGCAAGTTGTCATAAAATATTCGATTGGTCGGGGAATATTCATTTTATCAGGTAATATTCGTACGACGACACAATCATTGGTGGACCCCACAATAGAATTATTTTCGGAGTTAGAAAAGCTATGTAAATATCTTTTATAAAAATAACTACGAAAGTTTTATCGTTAACTATTGAAATACCGGTGATAAAAGAAATACGATGCATGTATCGCATAGTAGCATAATCGTATTGATTGTTGATGCTTACGTGAAAAGTCACTCAGTTTTGTTCAATTATTACCACAGTAATTGCTACATAGTATCTCACATTATTGATTCAATTATTGTCACAATATTTTATATTATTAAATCAATAGTTGAGACGACTAAGTTATTCATATTATTATTTAAATTATTGACGATGTCTAAAAAGTTCTGTCGAGGAAAGGGGTTTGGTCACCTAATTACGCGCCAATAAAAAGGAAATCTTTATCAGAAAGCCCCCTTTCCTGGGAATGATCTGGTTGTTAATATTGTGAGTTATAATATTAATGATGAACGTTATTAAAAATATGTTTTGAGAAGCCAAGTGAATTGAGATAAATAGAGGTGATTTTTATAAAGTATTTGTTATAAATTTGGCTTATTATATGGACCCTCACTTATTCATTTTTTTCAAAATCATCGGTAGAGAGTATATATATATATATATATATATATATACAACACTGATCAGGTCCGGACTCCCGGACCTGATCAAAAACGGACCCAAATTTATTTATTTATTTTGCTTTTTTTTTAAAAAATAACTAAAAAAAATATTTAATATTTTATGGAACTGAATTTTTTCATAATACAATGTTTTGGACGTGTTTTGAATACCTATACCAAAAAATGGTGGAGTACGACAGATCGCATATACATGTTATGTTATATATACGTGCACTCAAATCACACCCAAAACACTATATTATGAAAAAAATTCAATTCTATAATTTTTTTTTATGTGTTTTAAAAAAAAGCAAAAAAAAAAGGACCGAATTTTAAACCTATTCAAGAGTGGGACGGATCCAAGCTCTATATATATATATATATATAGTGGGATCCAAATCAGGGATCCCGAACTTTATAAAAATATCGACCTTTTTTTTTTGCTTTTTTTTAAAAAAACTAATTTTTTTTTTAATATTTTATGGAATTAGAATTTTTACATAATATAGTATTTTGGGTGTAATTTGGATACATGTAACAAAACATGTCTGTATTTTTACATAATACAGTGTTTTACATTATATTTTATTTAAAGTTTTTATTTTATTAGAATATTTTATTGCATAGTGCTGCATCGTAAATCATTTTTTTTTAGAAATTCGGTCGAAGGATTCGGCGCCTGTGAATGTACTGTGCAGTCTGTGATTATTTTTCTTAAATAGTATCCTGCCATTCTCCTATAAATAGGATACTTAGTTTAGAAATAAAAATCACACCAGCATCAGAGAATTCTTCTTCGATAATATTGAGCGTATTTCTTTTGAGTTAAGGAAGCTTTAAGTGTAGAAAACAGTATAAGTTTTCTTTAAGAATATCTCCGCCATACCATTCAGAAGTACTCTCCTTTTAAGGTAATGGATATTATTTTTGTTCAGTATTCGTAAGAAATAATATTTTCTTCCATACTATGTAGTATGTAAGTAATATTATTTCGTTTCAGATTCCGAATTCTACACTCTTTTTATTAAGTATTACTTCTATACTCATTGAAATTAGTAGAATATCCTTAAAATTTGCGCTTCATCTAGTATCATTTCACAATGATATTTTTCAAAAAATACTTGTTAAAGTTTAATATTTTCATGCCAGAGTACTATTCACGGGGTACTATTCATGAAGTACTATTCACTCAGGTACTATTCACCTGGAGTACTATTCATGATAAAAATTTATTTCATTTCTGTCCAAATTATTTTTGATACAATATTATTCTAAAATTTTACTCCACAAAGCAGTATCATGTTGACAATTTGGACATTATTGAATTCTGGATAAATTAAATTATAACTCTTTAAAATTTATCCTTGCTCTCATTTAATTGAATTCTTATATCATTGTCATCATCCTCATGATTATATTGTGATGAACGTCATCTTTGGCCCGTAGTGCATAGATGGACTGTTGATTGGTATGATTATGACTATATATCGATATAATCATGACCTATAATGTTACAAATGATGTGGTAAAAGTCCTCATTGGCCCGTAGTGCATTTATGGATAATTATTGGCATGATCATGAGCATTGGTGATAATAACGAATATCCTTGGCCCGTAGTGCATGGATAATTCGTGGATGTGATACTAACGAATATTCTTGGCCCGTAGTGCATTGATAATTCAGTGATGTTGATTATTTATTGAGCTAAGTCACAACGATAAAATTGCTGATAAACTTTTAAATCATAGAAGATAATAGATATCATGATGTAATTGACTCTTCTAACGGATTATTTGTTCCGCTGCAGTTAAACTTGTTGTCTATTGTATTCTACCATTTTAACACTGTTGAAGGCTAACGATAATTTATTCTGCATTATCTTATTCATAATATTCTTTTCTGGGCTAGTTGAGCTCACTCTTTTCTTTCATTATTCTCTTCAAAAAATGAGAATATAGCTGGGACTAGTTGGGGAATGGAGTGGCGATCCAGATGGTTGTTTTAGTAGTCCTCACTATTGTGTGAAATAGTGTGATAATAATTGTAATGGAGACTTCATTTGAGTTTGGATATTGTCTAGAAGACAATATTCGTGTTAAAACTCTATACTTATGTTACACGACAGTTGTATAATTAAGTTTGTATTTGTATTCTGTACCATGTATTTGGCGACCCGGAATGAGTGATGTATACCTATTTTGGGGGCGTCACATTAAGCACAAGAAGACTTCCTTGAAAGCAGCTAAGGCTGAGGTGATATTGGACGTGGCACAAAGACTCGACGCTTTTCAATGCCAGAATCACATGGTGGGTATTGTGGCATTAGGCCTGGTGTCTGGTATGGAAACTGTGCGGTAGAGGCGGGATTTAGAGTTTGTAACACCTCATTTAGATAGGCAAATGACGTGTTCATGACATTGAACATACGGTCCAGCCTGGCCGTCAGTCGCTTCATCTGTCGGTTGGCTTCTTTATCTCTCTTGTCAACATGTCACTGGAGACTGCGGAATTGGTTACTGAACATGAATTTACCCGACCTGCTACTCTCCACAGTCTCTTGCTCTCTAGTCATCTCATCGTCTTGAAATTCGTCATCTTTAGATGTGTCCTCAGCATCTTCCTCCTCCTCAGAGGCTGGTGGAAATATAAAATCGATGCCTCTTGGGTGTGACTCTCCCCCAGGACAGACCGTGTAGCGTGTAATCATGCGGGAGTTCAATAGTTAGCTGCGAAGGCTCATCTCCTGACCATCTAACGCCAGCCTGCTTGCATAACCCACATATGAGGGATGGGTGTGGCAGACCGCCAGAGAATGACCTTCGCAAGCATCGCCGTATAGAGAAACTTATAATGGCGCCGATGTCGATGTTGAAGTCTTTCACAATTGTGTACAGCAGAAGCACTTTCTCCCTCGTCACCTCAGTGGTATGCGTGGAGGGAAACAAATTTACGCACAAAAATGCATACCATATCTTGCCATAGTGGCTCAAGTCCTTGCTGAGAAAGATTGTGCCACCCTTTCGTCCTTTAACCCAAGTAGTACCTGGCTTAGTTATCTCATCTAAAATATAATCATAATTGGAACTGTTGTCACGCAATTAAGTGTATTGTCATATCGCAGGAGCTCACAGGCTGTAGTTGTAAGAACCCAAAATTTCAGAAATTATTAAAATAAGAATTTAGTAGATAAAATTCTTAAAGCATGAGATGGGTTCGAACAAGAATATAATTGTGATACGAGGTATGTATTATTCTGTTACATAGGGTAATATGAGCTATGTAATAAGTGATGTTGTGTTTATTAAATATATATCATTATTATATATTTGTTATAAATTGGGGAGATGAATTAGTAAAGAAGATGGGTAGAAATTTATCAATTGATGTTAAATAATTTATGTGAAATTATTTTATCGTAGTAAGTTGGTGACATTAAATATCTTTGATAATCACCAATTTCTTGAGTATATGTACGAGTAGGTATCAAGTCTAAGGCGCATAACTGTGCCCTTTTAATGGTGGATGTATAGGAGTTGGGCTAAACGATTCCTTCAGGAGAGTGGAGGTATATCTGAATTAGTAATCGATCTAACTCATTTGTGAAAGCAGTGTAGCAGAGAGACGAAACTAATTTTTTGGTTGTTTGTGGGAAACCACTCAGTGTACCATATTGAATACCATTAAAGACTCGATGTTTGGACTTGTATATGTGTGTATGTCGTTGACGAGAGAAGAAAATCGATATACCTTTAAATTGGTTAGAGAATTAATAAGTAATTTGATATACGATGAGAAGTGAAGATTAAAGGAATGTATATATGTGTTATATTTGAATTTTTGTTATTGGTGGAAAGAAGTACTATAAATGAGATTTCATAGTTCAGAACAATAGAGATTTAAAACTCAAAGTTTAATTATTAAAGAAAATAGTAATCCATGATGTGGAATCAAAGAAGAGGTTGATTTTAGATGAGTTATCATTTATGAGGTATATGTAAAGTGATTAGGAGCATAGATGTTATTTCTGCTAATGCAGAACTTATCTGCCTCTGAACTTGGTATACATGCAATTTGCGCCATTTCAAGTTTATGACCCGTAGCAATCGCCTATTCACGTAGGATGTTCTGAATAAGTTATGGAATTTAAATTTCAAGAAATGTATACAAGGGACTCATATAAAGGTCATGAATGGAAATTAAGCTGTTCATGAAAGAATTAAGTTAGCAAAACATAACTTGAATAGATGGAAGAAGTTGTCTTGAGACAATTTGAATACGTATAGTGTATAATCTAAATAATTAATATAGTAGATATTAATTATTTTAAGTGAAAAAGGGTTATACGTATTATAAGTGTAAGGTAAGCTAAATAATTTAGCATTTAAGATAAAGTGTGACACCTAAGCTTCACATTAAATATTAAAATAATGTGGAATTGGGGAAAAGCTAAACGTGACCTAGACCCTAATATTTTATTGTAAAGATAATGAGCTTGAGTTATATGACTCTAGTAAATGAGATAATGAGTCTTGTGTGGCCTGAGTATTAAAGTTAAATCAGGATAAGGGTTTAACTGGAATTATGAAAAGAGAATTAATCGAAAGATAATAAATGATTAATATTAATTAATCGTTGTGATATTAAAATGTGATAATGGGTTGAAAGTACCCAACAGAATGATATTTAGCCCAATTAAAATATTAATATGGAAATTATCATTAAATAGTATTTCAGGTTACTATGTGTAATATGAAAAATGTGGGTAGTAGTAATATATAATACCTATGGCTTAAAAGTACATGAAGTGTGACATTTAATTGGAACTAATAATATACAAAAATCATATGGTCAAAGTAATTAAAACATAAGGTTGATTTAAATAAGTTTTGTTATCTCATTCTATATGATGAGACAATTAAATGTGTACTCTAAAGTATAAGAGTAAATAAAGATGTATTATTAAAATATTTATTTCTATACCAATAGGTGATTAATAGTAAAAAAGAGATATTAAATTATTAGTGATCAATGGAATTAAGTCCACACATGTTTTAAAGATTTAAATTATGTGGACTATTGTACATGGATTATATTTATACCCCTAAATTGCTAGCATAATATTCCTATATCATCTAAATCTATGTATGCACCCAATTGGATTTAAAACCTAAGTTTACATATATGTGTATTAAACATATAGTATGTGGCATTATTCATCTATCAAATGCTGAGAGTAGAATTGTCCCATTTTGTGAGTCACACTCTTCTTCCACACGTGAAGGGACATTGGCCTAGTCTACTGTTAATAATGGAAGTTTAGAGCTGATGATGGCTAGAGGAATGGAGGAGGGAGTGGGTTACCAACTCTTTATTGCCCTTTGGCTTCTCCTTCTCCATACCAGTTCAAAACATTGTGTAAATGAATTGTCTGAGTATTGAATTCTCTATAAATAGAGACTCCTTCATCTTATTTCTCTTTGGTTGAGATGTCTGAGAAGTGGCTATGGAGAGTTAATAAAATTGGAGAGCAACCAGAGGTTTGAAGGGCTATAGTTAGCAAATTCAAGCATCAAGAGGTAATAATTCTAAGATACATAATCCTGATTGTTAAGTTTTGAATTACTAGAAAAGTATAAAGAAATAGTGCTTGTAAGTCCAAAAATAATGGCTAAAGCTTATGCAATCCATGAATTTCTATTAGATGTTGTTAATATAGTTCAATACGAAAACAACGGAAGTTAAACGAACTAATTTGGTTGAGAAACGAATTCTTAGTGAACGAATTCACTAAATTATCAAAACATGAACATTTATTATGAACATGAATTGTAAATTCATATTTGGGTTAGTTAATGTTTATGTTAGTTGATGGGCATTTGGTATGTTGTAGTTTTATGAGTTACAAACCCATAGAATCAAAAATGAAATAATTTGGATGAATATAACTCATGTTATGAAAATCAAAAGGAGTATAGGTCTCTAAAATCGCTAAGAAGCGAGAACTGAGAGGGGTCGTTCTACGACTCAAGAAGCGCTTTATTGCACGCTCTAATGTTATTTAGGGCGAGCTGCGCCGGACATTAGTGTCTGGTGGACTGTTGTGACCTGTTGTAGTAAATTAAGCATACATTTATCATACAAACTCCGATTGAGCTGATTCAAGATGATCCGGAAGGAGGACGAATAGACCTACAACTTTAGTTCTTTATGTTTTTCAATTTGAGGTCGTTAGGAAGGGTCAACATAGTCATCTGTGTGACTGTTATGTATTCGGAGGCGATCAGAGGGCGTCGAACGAGCATATACGCAAGTATAGTGCTCCCGACGATGGAATATGTTATTCTTAGTGATATAAAAAAAGTAAAATTCATGATATTAGACATGACATATAAGATTACCTTACTCATAATAGAATGCCTTGCATGTTTAGGTCGGCATAACATGGATTTGGAGAAAAGAAAACTTAGACGTTTTGAAACCAATATTCATGAGCATTGTGTTGTCTAACCTCTGAACTTGTAGTATGGCATGCTAGTACTATTTATGTCTTTAAACATGACCTATAAGTACACTTATCTAGTTTGACAATAGAAGTTATTGAAGCATGTTTTGAAAGTAAAATTTCAAGTGATAAACGATGCTAGCTATGAATAAAAGATGTGAACACCTATGAGCATGCATAGTAGAGCTTATGTGATCTCTTTATGTGGACATAAGACCAATTTATTAGGCATTGTGATTACATGACCCTATTTGGCCCTAATTCGGTGGGAATCCTAAATTAAGTCCCTAAGATGAGAAGTTAATCTTGAAGTAGTCATGAGAGTATGTAAAGTCCTCTAACATGGGTGCCTAATAATTGTTAATGTCTTAGTATGCAAAGGATTTGGTTGAGACCAAGAGAGCAGAAGCTCAACTCTGGTGGAGTTAGAGGATGCAATAAGCAGCTGCGCCATCCCTAGCCTAAGCAGCACACGGTGTGGTAAGTAAGTGAAGCTTTGACTATTTTAACTTGGGATAATACATTTTTTGTTCACTGTACTATGGTCCGATTTTCAATGTGGTTACCAAAACTTTTTTTGTTACAATTGAATAATTGTACTCTCAAAAATTATAAAATGGTAATTTTTTTTAATTTCCGTCCAAAAAAACGAACGGAAATACTGACTGTGCATAAAATTCCATTTTTTAGCTGATGTGAACGGATTTTGCCATGTGGACGGGTTTCTCTACTCCTGCCTGCTTCATTAGTCTTCTTCCGTGCATGGCCGACGCGTGGCATTTGTTACAGAGAGCTAGTCATTGCTTCAAATTCACACATAATAAATTATATTATTTTTTAAACTTAAATCAAAGTTGTAAGATAATGTTTTCTTTGACCCTTGACCCATCCAACGGCTGGTCTATCATTCTTTTCATTTTCAATTTTCATATACAATAATAATATTTGAATACGAAAAATAAATACTTTATAATTTCATTTATTTATAATAATACTTTATTATTTATATTTATTCACATAAAAATATTTTTATAATTTATATAATTTTAAAAAAATTAAAATTAAAAATTATTATTATTATTTTATTTTTATTATTAGTATTTTATTATTATTATTATTATTATTATTATTATTATTATTATTATTATTATTATTATTATTATTATTATTATTACTATTATTATTTTATTATTTTGAAATTATTATTATTAGTTTTGGAATTATTCAAGTATAATTACTAATAGTTTTGGAATTATGGTTATTATTATTTATAATTATAAAAATGAATACAAAATAATGTGTTGAATGTTTTATCTTACATAAAAAATTTAATAATTATAATCAATTACTATCACACATTTTATGTTAAATTCTCTGTTTATATAACATTTTTTCTCACAAAAGTATTATTGTAAAGTCATTTACTGATTATGTAAAATATCAATTTTTTATTAAATCATTTACTATTTATGTAAAATATCAAATTTTTTAAGATTAAATTATAAGTGTAACCTTATAATTTAGGCTTAAAATAAATTTGCACATTTCAGTGTAGTTGACTGGATCATTTAAATGAGGGATGAAATGTGAAAAATATTAATATTATTTTGAAAAATTATTATTATTATTATTATTATTATTATTATTATTATTATTATTATTTGTATTATTATTATTAATATTTGTTTTATTATTTAATCGGGGACGTAGTATGAGTACAAATAATAAATTAATTTATGATATTTTACCTTCCGTGATAATTAATTATTTGAGAGTTGAGATTACACATGGGAATATTAAAATGGAAAACTCTTGTTCTCACAACTTGCCAGTATATCACTTAATTTTCAACCTCAACTCATGTCATTTTATTATTTTAATTATTATTATTATTACAATAATGATTTTATTATTACAATAATTATTATTTTATTATTATTTAAAATTTTAATTATTATTATTATTTTAATTATTATTATTGTAATAATACAGTGTATTATCCCCTTTTTAGTCACTGTATTATTATAATTATTATTATTATTATTTAATATTTTAATTATTTAAAATTTATTATTATTATTACAATAATAATTATTACAGTTATTATTATTATTATAATTCCTAGAAACGATGCTTGTTAGTTTAAATATTAATGTTACATAAATTTAAGCATGGTAGGTATTTGGTACAGTGGTTTTTGTTGGAATATAAAGTTTCTAGTTTGGAGAGGTCTAGAGTTCGAAACTTGTGAGCAACATTTTCTTTAAGGAAATTTTTAACCCTGCACGTCAGCAAAAATATCGGCTAATATGCACAGTCATCATTCCGTCCGTTTTTTCGGACGGAAATTAAAAATAATGACTATTTTGTAATTTTTAAGAGTACAGTTATTCTATTGTAATAAAAAAAGTGCCGGTAACCACAGTGAAAATTGGACCCTACTACAGTGACTAAAAAAATGTATTATCCCATTTTACCTTTGATCTGAACCTTAAAGCATATGTGTGTATGAATGTCTAAAGTTATAATACTTGACATAGATGATGTTTTAAGCATAAGAGCATGTAATGGTTATATAAAACACAGAGTTGTTAGATTTTATTAAAATTTGCAAAATATAAGAACGTTGTAGATCACACATCTATAAACTTTAAATATGTGTCGAACACATAGTGAGTCAAGTGTGTGATAGATATATATATATATATATATATATATATGAATGTTGATGTCAAGTACGAGTGGTTAATGTATACCTATACATACCTAGTTATTCTAAGAGTATGATGAGAAAGTGAAATATAGGTTTTACAAACCTAGTTAGAAAATGATGTAATATTTATTATTATATTAAGAGCATATGAAATGTATGACTAATGGTTATGAATCCATGATTATATAACTGTGTAGGAATACATGCAATGCAGAGAAGCTTTAAAGAAGTTAAGTCATAGTTGATAAACTACGAATCAAGCAAGTCTTTCAGTTCCTATTTGATATATGAAATCTATAACTGTTAGTTGAGTTATATTATGCTATGAGAATGTTGATGTATATATATGAAATGCATATGAGATATGTATGAAATTGAAAGTTGATCTTTGATGATATACTTGTGAAGTAAATCTCTATGCCTGTTACGTGTGAAGTAACATACGTAGTAAATATTAATTGATTATGAATGCATGAACTGAGTATGTTATTATATGTTACGTGCTGCATGAAAACTGTTAGAATTGTTGGGCTGTCGAGCTCACCCTTGCAAATAACCACTTTTGCAGGTTAAGGACTCACGGTAAAGATTACGTACTACTTGATTGATAAAGTTCAATAGTATCGATGAAGATTGAGTTATTTAAATATATGCTTTTGAACCATGTTTAGGTTCTAGGAAATGTATATGATAATAGGTACGATGTGTAATACTTATTGAGTTGTAAAGTTGTACTATATGGTATATAGAGGAATTCGAATCGAGATGTAAAAGTTTATACCGTAATTCGAATAGAATGAATCACAACATAGTTTGATTCAAGGATATGTAATTGATTCAAGTTACGATATCAATAAAAGATTTATTTTTAAGGAGATTGAAAAAGTTTAAATTATTCTGCATATTTATATAACATCGAATATGATGTAAGATAGAAATGGTAAATGACCAGGATTAGAAACTTATAAAAGTTTGGGGTCATTATACAGATCCTGGAAATGGAAAGAATTTATATTCTAAATTGTAATAAGCAAAATTATATTCATTAAGTTATGAATAAAATATATAAATAGTTTGACAATAGTATTATCGTGGCGGACTGGATTCGTGGTTTGTAGGGACCCGGATTTTGGGGGGTCACAGGTTGGTATCAAAGCTGTAGGTTATAAACTTTAGGTAAGAGTACCTTAGGCTATAACTTGAGATAGAGAAAGATAATTAGAATGAACTCGAATGGAGTTTAGTTGATAATGGGAAAGAACCCTGAGGTGAACCGATGATCACTACGTGATCAAAATGAGATGTGAAATGATAAATAGTCTGTAATGACTAAGTTGTTATAGCTTGATGTTATAAGAGAATGTACTATGAAATGGTACGAGATGAACTCATGAGGAATTGTGAATGATGAGATACAAAGAAATCATATTGAGCAAAAAGTAAGTTAAGAGTGAGATAGAGTTAAGTGGGATTTTAGTTGAGAACTCATGTGAGAGCTGAGTAATCAGGAGTTAGTATTTTAGGCACTAAGTAATCATATTTATCGGCGGCACTAGCACTCGTGAACTTACGTCTGTCAAAGGCCCGTGTAGGTTGTGACGCCCCCAAAATTAGGTATACATCACCCATCTTAGGTCATCAGATACATGGTACAAAATTCAAATACAACTTACTAATACAACTGTCGTGTACAATACGACAAAACATAACTGTGAGTTTGAATACAATTATTGTCTACTAGAGATTATACAAACTCAAAAGGAGTCCTCATTACAATTATTAACACACTATTTCACAGAATAGTGAGGACTACTAATGCTATCCTCTGGACCGTCACTCCATTCCCCGACTAGTCCCTGCTATGTTCTCATTTTCTGAAGAGAACAGTGAAAGAAAGGGTGAGCTCAATTAGCTCAGTAAGAAATATAATGACTAAGATAATGTAGAATAAATTATCATTAGCCTTCAACAGTGTTAAACTGATAAAATATAACAACATCAAGTTTAACTGCAGCGGAACAAGCAATCCATTAAAAGAGTCAAGTAGAGAATAAAATCTACTATCTTTTATGATTTAAAAGGTTTTTCATGACTTTTATCGCTGGGACTAAGCTTAATAAATAATCCACATCATCGAATCACCCATACACTACTGGCCGAGGATATTCTTTAGTATCACGACCACAAATTATCCATGCACTTCTGACCCGAGGACATTCGTGTATTCATTAATGGTCATGATCATGCCAACAAGCGTCCATCAATGTACTACGGGCCAATGATAACTTTTACCACATCATTTGTAACATTGCGGTCATGATTACAAGAATAATCCTGGTTATAATAATCATACCAAGTCCATCTATGCACTTTTCTGGCCACAGATGACTTTCAACATAATATAAACATGAGGATGATGACAATGATATAAGAATTCAATAAAACAAGTTCAAGAATTAATTTATCCAGGAACTAATAATGTCCAAATTGTCAACATGATACTGCTTTGTAGAGTAAAATTCAAGAATGATCAGAAGAATATTTCTGTGAAAAAATACTGGATGAAGCGCAAATATCAAGGATATTCTACTAATTTCATGGAGTATAGAAGTCAAAACTTTAACCAACTGAGTATAATAAAGAATGGAATAACAAAAGAAATCACCATGCATGCAGTACTTCGCATAGAGAGGTTATTCCAACAGAATAATAATAACGAAACCAGGTCAGGCAAAATTTGTACCGACAGGATGTTTAACAGAATAATAAAGACGGAACTAGGTCCGGTGTAAAACACACAGACAGGATGTTCCAATAGAATAATAATATATACGGAACCAGGTCCGGTGTAAAACACACAGACATGATGTTCCAACAGAATAATAATAAAGATGGAACCAGGTCCGGTGTAAAACATGCATGACGGGATGCTCAAATGAATAATAGAAGAATGTCACCAAGTATAGGGTAAACCGCGTATACAGGTTATTCCAACAGAATAATAAGCAATGGAATAACAACAGTTCTCTTCATGAATAAGAAAGAATAACACCCCTTACATTAGTAGTAGATTGAATACTGCAGTAGTGTAATAACAGAATACTCTTCTTCTTTCTCTCTTATTCTCTCTATACTTTTCTCTCTATAGCTTGAATGAATTAGTGAAAAATAATGAAGCACTAGGCCTCTATTTATAGAAGATTTCTAGCTTAGCACTTGAAATGTGAAAAGGCAAGTGGCTTGACGACTGGTGATGTGAAAAGAAAAGTGGTTTGACGCCTGTAATATGAAACGACAAGTGGTTTGACGTCTGGTAAAGGTAGTTACTATTGACGAAGGTAATTACTATTGATGAAGGTATTTACTATTGACAAATGTAATTACTATTGACGAAGGTAATTACTATTAACGAAGGTAATTACTATTGTCGAAGGTAATTACTATTGACGAATAGACTCTTAGATGATGACATATGGGCCCCCCATAAAATAACCAAACTTACCACAAACGTCTCATAATAGACTCTTTATATACATCAAGGATTGAATAAATATTACCACAAATCATTTTATTTTTAATCAACACATTTAATCTTTCAACAATTATTAATCATTTATAACTTGTCGTCTCAATTATTGATTTAATAATATAACATATTATCTGAGATGATCTTTGTGACAATAATTGAATCAATAATATAAGAGATATGATGCAACAATTACTGTAGCAATAATTGAGTATAGCTGAATGACTTCTCACGTAAGAATCAATAATCAATACCGTGTGCTACTATGCAACCACGCGTATTACTATACTTTTACTACTGGGCAATTCAACAGTTTTAACGATAACACCTCGGCTGTTATTTTCATAAAGTATTTTTGTCGTTTTCTTAATTCGACAATAATTCCGTTGTGGGGTCCACCAATGATTGTGCCGTCGTGTGAATATTTCCCGACAAAAAGAATATTCCCCGACCAAACGAATATTTTATAACAACTTGCTTACTTTGCAAAATTTATAAATATTACCAACAACTATAACATTATATCAAATTTACTCCATAATATTCAAAAATAATATTTATAAAAAATTCATCTTTATTTATAAAAGTTGGGGTCTTACAACCTCCCCTTCTTATGAAATTTCGCCCTCGAAATTAGGGTACGTACCTGGTATGTCGAAGAGGTAAGGATACCTTGATTTCATTTCAGATTCTAACTCCCAAGTCATTTCCTCAACATTGTGATTTCTCCACAAAACTTTGACTTGAGGTATAACCTTGGAGCGTAGAATATATTCCTTCTTATCCAAGATTTGAACAGGAACCTCTTCATACGTCAAATCTTCCGCTATTTCATCCGGTTCTAACTCAATAATGTGGTTTGGGTCTTTCATATATTTACTTAACATGGATATGTGAAAAACGTTATGAACACGAGACATACTTGGCGGTAAAAGCGAGTCTATATAGCCACAATTCCTACTCGATCGAGGATTAAAATGGGCCGATAAATCGAGGATTGAGTTTTCCTCTCTTTCCAAATCTCAGTAACTCCTTTCCATGGGCAAGACGTTGCAACAACACATGATCTCCTATATCAATTCCACGTCCTTTCGATGAAGATCAAGATAACTCTTT
The DNA here is from genome assembly GCA_020205615.1 of Panax quinquefolius. Classification (NCBI taxonomy): domain Eukaryota; kingdom Viridiplantae; phylum Streptophyta; class Magnoliopsida; order Apiales; family Araliaceae; genus Panax; species Panax quinquefolius. The sequence goes on from CM035164.1 coordinate 91,451,757, forward strand.
TGTTGATCTTGGGAGGTTTTTTATCGTTGTCGGATCGTTTGAATCTTTTTAAAGTAGTCATACGTACCAACTCCCGGTCCCAATAACGTTGCTTCACCCACCTCAACCCAATCTTACCGGAGAAGCGACACTTTCTTCCATACAACGCTCGAATGGAGCCATGCCAATACTTGCTTGATAAGCTGTTGTTGTAGGAAAACTCCACCAATGGTAAGAACTTGTCCCAACTTCCCACGAAATCAAGGACACACGAGAGTCTTAATAGATCTTCAAGAGTTTGAATAGTCCTCTTCATTTGTCCGGTAAAATACGAGGATGATATGCCGAGCTAAATCGTAAGTCTGTGCCTATAGCTTTTTGTAAACTAACCCAAAATTGTGAAGTGAATCTTGGGTCTCGATCAGAAACTATGGATACCGACATACCATACAATCTTACAATCTCGTTTATGTACATACGAGCAAGACGTTCAAGTGTATAAGTTTCTCGTATCGATAAGAAATTAGCAGACTTGGTCAATCTTTCAACAATGACCCAAATCGCATTTATGCCTTGAGAAACCTTGGGAAGACCGGTAGCGAAATCAATGGTAATGTGCTCCCACTTCCATTCTAGAATTTCAAGTGGTTGCAATGGACCTTTTGGTACTTGATGCTCCGCTTTAACTCGTTGACAAGTTAGACACCTTGAGATAAACAACGTTATCTCTCTCTTCATATTGCTCCACCAAAATGTATGACGAATATCATGATACATTTTGGTACTCCCAGGATGGATTGCAAACGGTGTGTTGTGCGCCTCCATCATGATTTTATACTTTAAATCAGGGTCTTTAGGAACACAAAGTCTGGAGTAGACTCGATGTATTCCTTCTTCATCGATTCTTGCTTCCGGCATAGCACCTTCTTGCACTTTCTTCCTCATATGCATCAGCTCCAGGTCTGTAACTTGAGCAGCTTTAACTTTATCGATTAAAGTCGGTTCTACTCGTATATTCGCCATCATCATATGGGTCCCTGGAGTCTTTAACTCTATCTTCATCCTTTGCAAGTCACACAAAATGGGCCTTTGTGTTAACAATATTGCACTTGTACTTGCATATGATCTTCTACTCAATACGTCAGCTACCACGTTCGCTTTTCCAGGATGGTATTGGATGGTATGATCATAATATTTCAACAGTTCAAGCCAACATCGTTGTCGCATGTTGAGTTCCTTTTGAGTAAAGAAATATTTGAGGCTTTTATGATCCGTAAAGATCTCCACCTTCTCCCCATACAAGTAATGCCTCCAAATCTTTAGTACGAAGACAACAGCTGCCAACTTTGAATTGCTTCAATCTTTGCTGGGTCAACAGATATTCCATGACTTGATACTACGTGCCCAAGGAATGCTACTTCCTCAAGCCAGAATTCGCATTTCTTCAACTTGGCATAAAGCTTGTATTCACGAAGCTTTTGGAGTGTCAGCCTCAAGTGTTGCTCATGATCTTCACGGCTTTTGGAATAAATAAGGATGTCATCAATAAAGACGACCACAAAGTGATCCAAATATTCCTTGAATACTCGGTTCATCATATCCATGAAGGCAGCAGGAGCATTAGTCAATCCAAAGGACATGACTAGGAATTCATAATGCTCGTCACAGGAGTTAAAGCCGTCTTTGGAATGTCATCGGTTCTAATCTTCAATTGGTGATATCCGGAACGAAGATCAATCTTTGAAAAGAATTTGGCTCCTTGCAACTGGTGAAACAGGTCATCAATACGTGGCAATGGATACCTATTGTTGATGGTGACATGATTCAACTCCCGATAATCAATACAAAGTCGCATACTCCCATCTTTCTTCTTCACGAATAGAACAGGAGCACCCCAAGGAGAAGTACTAGGAAGAATAAAGCCAATGTCTAACAATTCTTGCAGTTGAGTCTTTAACTCTTGAAGTTCAATAGGAGCCATTCGATATGGGGCTTTGGAAATGGGTTTTGTACCGGGTTCAAGGTCGATACAAAATTCAATTTAAAGCTCAGGGGGTAGGCCAGGAAGTTCTTCGGGGAATACGTCAGGAAATTTATTAACAATAGAAATATCGTTCAAAACTGAAGTATTTTTGTTTAAATCTATGACATGAGCTAAGAAAGCTTGACATCCATTTTTCAATAAATGAATAGCTTTATGGCTTGAGATGACCATGATTGATTTTAATGGTTTGGTCTCTTGAAGTCGAGTAATAGGTTGATTAGGAATATGAAAGCTAACAACCTTACGGAAACAATCAATTTTTGCATGATGAGTAGTTAACCAATCAATCCCTAGAATCATGTCAAATGCAAGTATTTTCAATGAAATAAGATCTACAGGTAATGTGAGGGTACCGATTTGAACCAAACACGACTTATAAACAGTGGATGTAATGAAGGTTTCTCCCAACGGAGTTTCCACAGATAAGTCAAAGTCTAATTTCTCCGGAGTCAAATTTAATCGATGAGCGCAAGTAGGAGAAATAAAAGAATAGGTAGAACCGGTATCAAATAAAGTATAGATTTCGTTAGAGTTTATGATAAGCTTACCCGTGATGACCTCATTCGGGTTCCTTGCTTTCTGGGAGGTCACAACAAACGCTCTCCTCCACTTACTTCTAGGTTTTGACTTTTACGGGGATGACCTTTGGTGCCTCCATCCTAGCTAAATTTGTCTTGGTGAGCGACAAAATCAAGCTAAGTGACCTTCTCTTCCACAATTATAACATGCTTTGGGACGCATCAGCGTGAGTTTTGGTGATGTGCCCCTCCCCCGCATTTGAAATATATGATAGGTAGTTGTTCTCCTTCCTTAACGACACGTGCTGGTGCTGACGTCTTTCCATCATTGTTGAATCTCCTCTTCTTGAAATGTCCATTCTTATTGTTTTGGCCCTGATTACCACCCAAGTGGTTACCATTTCTCGCCTGTTGATTCCCTCCACGCTTATTGTCACCGCTTCGATGACTGCTCTCGCTTGTATTATCATTTTGCCAGCTACTCTCTTTTAGTTGCGTAGCCTCATCATCGCGCTCCACTAACTGAGCCCTATTTACAACATCTGAATATAAACACAGTTTATGAGAAATAAGATGTTGACGTATCTCCGGCTTCAAACCTCTTAAAAACATCCGTGTCATTCTCTCTTCATTATCCACCAAGTGGGACACAAACCGGGATAACTCCGTAAATTTAGCCTCGTATTGCGACACGGTCATATTGTTTTGTTCAACCTTGATAAACTCCACCTCCTTCATGTGACGAATACTTTCGGGAAAGTATTTGTCGTTGAACAGCTCTTGGAACTTCTCCCAAGACATCTTGATCTGGCGAGTTGAGTACGTTTCTACCGATTCCCACCAGTAATCTTCCTCTCCGCGCAATATAAAAGGCGCGCAAAGGAACCTTTTGCTCCTCGGAGCATCCCAAGACATCAAATATCTTGGTGATTTGCTTTATCCATGCTTCCGCCATAAGTGGTTTTGGCTCTCCCTTAAACTCCGGTGGTCCAAGCTCCTTGAAGCATTTAGCGGTGACTTCAGAGAGTTTCGGTGTTCCACCTGCATTTTGGACGAGAGCCGCTCTACTTTCTTTATTGCATGAATTGCATAAAGCCCACGAACATTTGATCATTCATCATTTGGTCGGTGTTGTTGTTTGCATGAGGATTGTCGCCTTCCTAATGCACATTATCCACGATTATTGATATGTGGTGAATCAGCGGTCGCCTGTGCTCCATTGCTATTCTCAACATTCTCGGATGTCATTTTCATATACTGCCACAAAAAAAGGTTAATTGACATGTAACATATTATCCCTAAATTCAATGACCAATTAAATACCACATAAACTTGGTAGGTCATACTAGCGAAGAATTCCCGTCTCTCTCCCTCCTAGTACTATTCTCACATCTTAGCCAGGATCATATCCTAAGCTTTGATACCTGTTGTGGCGCCCCAAAATTAGGTATACATCACCCATCTTGGGTCAAATCGGATACATGGTACAAAATTCAAATACAACTTACTAATACATCTGCGTAGTATGCAATACGACAAAATATAAGCTGTGAGTTTGAAGACAATTATTGTCTACTAGAGATTATACAAACTCAAAAGGAGTCCTCATTACAATTATTAACACACTATTTCACAGAATAGTGAGGACTACTAATCTTATCCTACGGACCGTCACTCCGTTCCCGACTAGTCCTCGCTATGTTCTCATTTCTGAAGAGAACGGTGAAAGAAAGGTGAGCTCAACTAGCCCAAGAAGAAATATTATGACTAAGATAATGCGAGAATAAATTATCGTTAGCCTTCAACGATGTTAAGCGATAAAATATAACAACATCAAGTTTAAGCGTGGCGGAACAAGCAATCCATTAAAAGAGTCAAGTAGAGAATAAAATCTACTATCTTTTATGATTTAAAAGGTTTTTCATGACTTTTATCATTTGGGACTCGACAATAAATAATCCACATCATCGAATCACCCATACACTACGGCCGAGGATATTCTTTAGTATCACGACCATAAATTATACATGCACTACAACCAAGGACATTCGTGTATTCATTAATGGTCATGATCATGCCAACAAGCTGTCCATCGATGCACTACAGGGCCAATGATAACTTTTACCACATCATTTGTAACATTACGGTCGTGACCATGATTACCGAATAATCCACAGTCATAATCATACCAAGTCCATCTATGAACTACGAGCCACGAGATGACTTTCAACATAATATAAACATGAGGATGATGACAATGATATAAGAATTCAATAAAACAAGTTCAAGAATTAATTTATCCAGGAACTAATAATGTCCAAATTGTCGACATGATATCTTTGCTTTGTAGAGTAAAATTCAAGAATGATCGGAAGAATATTTACGTGAAAAATCTTTGGATGAAGCGCAAATATCAAGGATATTCTACTAATTTCATGGAGTATAAGTCAAAACTTTAACCAATCGAGTATAATAAAGAATGGAATAACAAAAGAAATCACCATGCATGCGATTGCTTGGCATAGAGAGGTTATTCAACGAGAATAATAATAATTAAACCCGGTCGGGCAAAATTTGCACAAGCTGAGGATGTTCCAACAGAATAATAAAAGCGGAACCGGTCCGGTGTAAAACACTGCAAACATAATGTTCAGCAGAATATTAATAAAGATGGAACCGGTAGGTGTAAAAAACACATGACGAGGATGTTCCAACAGAATAATAATAAAGATGGAACCAGGTCCGGTGTAAAACACACAGACAAGATGTTCCAACAGAATAATAGAAGAATGTCACCAAGTATAGGGTAAACCGCGTATACATGTTATTCCAACAGAATAATAAGCAATGGAATAACAATAGTTCTCTTCATGAATATGAAAGAATAACACCCCTTACATTAGTAGTAGATTGAATCTTTGCGTAGGTGTAATGTGAGAATACTCTTCTTCTTTCTCTCTTATTCTCTCTCTATACTTTCTCTCTATAGCTTGAATGAATTTGTGAAAAATAATGAAGCACTAGGCCTCTATTTATAGAAGATTTCTAGCTTAGCACTTGAAATGTGAAAAGGCAAGTGGCTTGATGACTGGTGATGTGAAAAGAAAAGTGGTTTGACGCCTGTAATATGAAACGGCAAGTGGTTTGACGTCTGGTAAAGGTAGTTACTATTGACGAAGGTAATTACAATTGAGGAATGTAATTACTATTGACGAAGGTAATTACTATTGACGAAGAGACTCTTAGATGATGACATATGGGCCCCCCATATAATAACCAAACTTACCACAAACGTCTCATAATAAACTCTTTATATACATCAAGGATTGAATAAATATTACCATAAATCATTTTATTTTTAATCAACACATATTTAATCTTTCAACAATTATTAATCATTTATAACTTGTCATCTCAATTATTGATTTAATAATATAACATATTATCTGAGATGACCTTTGTGACAATAATTGAATCAATAATATAAGAGATATGATCGTGAATCATCATGTAGCAATAATTGAGTATAGGTGAGTGACTTCTCACGTAAGCATCGATAATCAATCTAGTGTGCTACTATGCAACCACGCCGTATTACTGTACTTTTACTACCGGGTAGTTCAATAGTTTCAACGGTAACACCTCCGCCGTTATATTCATAAAGTATTTTTGTCGTTTTCTCAATCAGACAATAATTCCAATGTGGGGTCCACCAATGATTGTGCCGTCGTACGAATATTCCCCTACAAAAAGAATATTCCCCGACCAAACGAATATTTTATAACAACTTGCTTACTTTGCAAAATTTATAAATATTACCCACAACTATAAAATTATATCAAATTTACTCCATAATATTCAAAAATAATATTTATAGAAAATTCATCTTTATTTATAAAAGTTGGGGTCTTACATAGGTGGTTTAGACCCTGAACCCTCACTTCTTTGTCACTTTGATGGTGTCTTTGGAGCCATTTTAGTCAATTTTAGTTACAATTTCCCCCAAACTTGTCTCTTGCACAATTTGTCGGACAGTTGATGTGCACACTACCAAACTGACAACTTGAATTCCAAAATGTGATGACAAAGTGTACAAATAGCTTACCCACTGATTTCCCCTTTCGTTGATGAATTTGTAGTATTGGCACTTAATTTGAAGTTTCCCCCAAGCTTGATCCCTGCAGACCCAATTGGTGACAAGCCCTAGGTTTATGGAGAAGGAAATTTGAAATTTGATGAGGAAGTGGTGTGAGATTGATGGGGAAAGGGTTTAGATTATATAGATGGTGATGATATGTGCGAATTAGTGGGTTATTGGGTGAGAAGTTTGTAGTTTGTGGTACTTTTGTGGGTGAGAAAGTGGGGATTTCGGTTAGAAGAGAAGAAAGGAAGTGGAGAGGTTGGGAAGAACACGATCTGCAACTTAAAAGATTTCTTTCAGTCCCGTACCCCCGCCCCGGCGGGGGGTGTTTATACTGAAAGGTCCCGCCCCGACGGGGAGGTATACTATTCTTAATCTGGGACCCTCGCCCCAGCGGGGGGTATTCTGCAGTTGCCTTTAATTTATCGACTTTGTCTCCTCATACGCATGTCCACTAACATCTTAAACACCTGAAACACATTGAAATCATAAAACATAAGATAACATCGTGAAGATTGAGCAAATAAAATCAAATTTACTAAAAACTAGATACTAACTACGAAGAATTATACATGAATGATCTACGCACTACTAGAATTATGAAATAAGCTATGATATGAATAACTTAACGTAAAAATACTGTAAATTGAAAGAAAATTGGGTTGCCTCCCGGTTCAAACTTTCTCTGCATAATCTTTTGGTCATTACACTTCTTGACTTTTTCTTTGTACAAATTTGAGTTCTCATACGCTTGCAGTCGAAATTCATCAAGTTCGTTCAGTTGGAGTAACCTCTTCTGTAACGGGACGAATTGATTGAGTCGTGATTCTGAGGACAGAATCCTTTTAAGGGGGGAAAGATGTGACAAACGAGATTTTGTAATTTAATTTTAATATTTATTAAATTAAATAAATATTTTTTGATGATTTAATTATTGGAATAAATAATTAATTGATGAAATTGTGGTAGATTAATTTAATTATATGTATTATATTTATTAAATTAATGTGGAGAATTTTTATTATTCAAAGTAGGTATTTATCACGCTTATTGAATTAAAAGAAGTATTTAATAAGCATAATGCTATTTTAATTAATTTAATAATTAATTAGAGATTTAATAATTTGACATAATTAATAAATGAGAAATTAATTTCATGACTATGTGAATTAATGCGAAATTATTATATTTTATTTAAATTAAATTAAATAAGATATTTGATTTATTGTGTAAATGGGTGTGACATTATTAAACTATAGTATAAGAAGTTTATCAAATTAAATGAGATTAAGTTTTTATGATTAGCCAAATGGAGCCCTTAGGGAAGTTGGGGGCAGTTAACCCATGATTGGGTTAACTGACCACAACTGAATCAGTTTATGAATTATATACGTCTTCTCCTTTCATTTTTCTACGTCTGGCAAAGAAAATCACAGAGAGAAATTGAGAATTTGTTGAGGAAATTTGTGAGTTGGGTGATTGAAGAAGCATCTGAGAAAGGTTTCTCTACTAATCTACACTCTACACTTTGGGTAATCTCTTCAACCCAACTTCTATTTTACGTTATTAAAGTTTTCATGAAAATGGCTTTCAAGTTCTGCTAAAATCTCTGTAATCGGAAAGGGTAGTGATTATGTGGATATATATGTGAGAATATGTTAACATAGCATGTTTTTACTATATATTGTATATTTCCATAACATCAGTTTCATAAAAATATGTCGTATATTGTTCTTCAAAATTACAGAGTATAGAAATATGACCATATGACCCTTACATGAAACTTTAATACGTCAATCATACGTGGTATCATAAATTAAACTTGTGTATGTTTATGTACGTTGAAACAAACAAACCAGAATTTAAACGGATGGATTTGGTGAATTAACAAATCTATAATGTTAAAATTCATATTTTTCTTCAAAAACTTTACAAAATGAGAAAAACAGTGAAATTAAATGTTGTAATTCGTGTAATTACATGAATTAAAGGGTTAGAATCGTGTTAAAGGTTTTGTGTGATGTTTTAGGAAAGTCTATATTTCATGAGTAGCATTAAAATTGATCGTGTTAGTTTAATTTTGAATTTTTGGGATGTTCTGTGTGTTCTTCGCGAACTGTAGAATCTGGGTATGCGTCGTAGCGTGGCCGCGCCGCTCTAAAGAATGAATGAATGGGCCTTGCATGCTGCTTGAAGAGAACAAATGTAAGCGTGTTAAGCAGATGCGGTAGCTTGCCCGTCTCAGCTTTAGAGAACAAAGGTAGTGCATCCGCGCCCTACCTGCAAAACTTTAGAAATTTTCGAAGTGTTCATGTTTTGAAAATGTGTTTTTAAAACCTAATGTAATTAACATGAAGACATGCCAAGCATATAATAATATGTTAACTAACTTACATTATGTGATCAATTAATAAGACTTAAAAGTCCAATAACATATTCAAAGACCAATGTTGGGATTCGCTAGGTATATCGAACTATTGATTAATGGGTATTGTGAATGTATTGATATGTAGGATTTGATAAAGAACGTGAATTAATCATAGCTTGTGCAAGAGGCAAGTTTCTAAACCTTACTTTTATATTGAGCAAATATTCTATTCTAAATTATTGTGGTTAAGTCAGTTCCTTAAATTCTAAATTACTCATTGATCAAGTCTTAGAATTGTATTTTAGATCGAGTAAGCTCTTGTTCTTAATTGTTCAAATTCAAGATTTCATATTAGATGTTATAATTCTTTTAAAGCATGAATTCAGTCATACAATACTTATTTCGATTGTATACTTTTGTTGAATTTTATTCAATTGAATATCAATTATTGTTGAACCATTTAAGACTAGCGAACCTGTGACGCCCCCAAGATAGGTATACATCACCCATCTTGAGTCACCAAATACATGGAACAAATTTTAAATACAAACTTCTTTGATACAGTACGACAAAACGTAACTGAGAGTTACAACACGGATAATGTCTCGTAGAGAGTATCCAAACTCAAATAAAGTCCTCATTACAATTATTATCACACTATTTCACATAATAGTGAGGACTACTATAGCCACCTATTTAGACTATCACTCCATTTCCCGACTCGTCCCAGCTATATTCTCATTTCCTGAAGAGAACAATGAAAGAAAAAGGGTGAGCTCAACTAGCCCAGTAAGAAATATTATGACTAAGATAATGCAGAATAAATTATCATTAGCCTTCAATAGTGTTAAACTGATAAAATACAATAAACATCAAGTTTAACTGCAACGGAACAAGCAATCCATTAGAAGAATCAAGTAGAGCATGATATCTGCGATCTTCTATGATTTAAAAAGTTTATCATCAATTTTATCGCTGAGACTCAGCTAAATAAAAAATCCACATCACTGAATTATCCATGCACTACGGGCCATGCAAGGATATTCATTATTATCACCAATGGTCATGATCATACCAACAACTGTCCATCAATGCACTATGGGCCAATGAGGACTTTTACCACATCATTTGTAACATTTCGGGTCATGGTTATACAGAATAATCAATAGTCATAATCATACCAATCAACAGTCCATCTATGCAGTACGACCAAAGATGACTTTCATCATAATATAAGCATGAGGATGATGACAATGATATAAGAATTCAATTAAATGAAAGCAAAGGATAAATTTTAAAGATTTATAATCCAATTTATCCACAATTAAATAATGTCCAAATTGTCAACATGATACTTCTTTGTGGAGTAAAATTCAAGAATAATATTGTATCAAAAATAATTTGGACGGAAACGAAATCAAATTTTATCATGAATAGTACCCCATGAATAGTACTTCGTGAATAGTACTCCGGCATGAAAAGATTGAACTTTAACAAGAATGTTCAGAAAAACATCCTTGTAAAACGATACTAGATGAAGCATAAATTTCAAGGATATTTTACTAATTTCAAGGAGTATAGAAGCAATACTTAACAACATGAGTGTAGAATTCAGAATCTAAAACGAAATAATATTACTTACATACTAAAGAGTATGGAAGAACATATTATTTCATACGAATATTGAACAAAAATAATATCCCTTATGAATACGAAAGAAATAATACCCCTTACCTTAGTAGGAGATTGGCTACTGAAATAGTGTAGTAACAGAATACTCTTTTTTTTTCTCTCTGATTCTCTCTCTATAGAATTCTCTTGTGAGTCGTAGTGAATTGGTGAGAATGAAAGAAGAATTAAGCTTATATTTATAGAAGATTTCTAGCTTAGCCCTTGCAATGTGAAAAGGCAAGTCTCTTGACGACTGATGATGTGAAAAGAAAAGTGGTTTGACGCCTGTAATGTGAAACAACAATTGGTTCGACGCCTGTAATATGAAATGGCAAGTGGTTTGACGTCTGGTAAAGGCAATTACTATTGGCGAAAGTGACTCTTAGATGATGACATATGGGCCCCCATAGAATAAACCAAACTTACCACAAACGTCTCATAATAGACTTCTTATTTATATCAAAGATTGAATAAATATTACCACAAATCATTTTATCTTCAATCAACACATATTTAATCTTTCAATAATTTTTCATCATTAATATTATAACTCACAATATTTAACAACCGGATCATTCTCGAGGAAAAGGGGGCTTCCGATAAGGATTTCTCCTATTGGTAGCGCAATTAGGTGACCAAACCTCTCCTCGTGAACTTTCTAGACATCATCGATATTGCAAATAATAATATGAATAACTTTTGTCGTCTCAATTATTGATTTAATAATATAAAATATTATGCGAGATGATCTTTGTGATAATAATTGAATCAATAATATGAGATCTTATCTGACAATTCTTTGTAGTAATAATTGAGTATAACTGAGTGGCTTCTTACGTAAGCATCAATAATCATCACCGTGTGCTACTATGCAACCACGCGTATTACTGTACTTTTACCACCGGGTATTTCAACAGTTAACAGTAAAACTTTCGCCGTTATTTTTATAAAAAGGTATTTTTGTCGTTTTCTAACTCTGACAATAATTTTGTAACTCCGACAATAATTATGTTGTGGGGTCCACTAATGATTGTGCCATCGTACGAATATTCTCCGATAAAAAGAATATTCCCCGACCAAACGAATATTTTATAACAACTTGCTTACTTTGCAAAATTTATAAATATTACCCACAACTATAACATTATATCAAATCCACACCATAATATTCAAAATGATATTTAGAGAAAAATAATCTTTATTTATGAAAGTTGGGGTCTTACAGAACCTTATTGATTCAACTAGTCCATAGTTGATGAACGTTCTAAATTTCAAAACCCTTACTAAATTTATCCAAACCAAACTTCATTTGGTGCGGACTCTAATGTCAAACTGAGATGAACAACCCCTGTATAGGGGATTACTTATGCTTTAGCGTTAAGATATTGTGCACAGTATGGTACTAAGGGTTGATCCCCTTAAGTACGAGTAGAAAAGTCCATAGTCTTATGACTATTAAAGGTTTCAAGTATAACCCTTGATGACCTAGGACATTGTTCAATGTCTTATGACCCTCAGAAGTTCTTTTGATTCTTGTTATTCATTCTTGATTTAAAAGTTGAGTTCTTATTTTGGAAGTCTTTGATTCACTCATATGTTATTATATTATTATTTCATTATCATACTTGTGGGCAATCGTCCTCACTCTTGCGTAATAATAACATTGCAGTTAAGAACGAAAGGTCCGACGAGCCTTCTACTAGCAAAGGCAAGGGCAAAGTTAACAAGTGATGAAGACTTGTTATTTATTTGTTATGTTATGTTTTAGACTTGTGTTAATGTTGTGTAAGACTATTAATTGTTTATGTTTCCGCAGTTGAGATTTAAGGTTAGTATGACCTTGGATTTATGTAATTATTTCAGATGATGTAACTCCTTAAGGAGAGGATTTATTTCTATATATTTATGCTTTCTTTTATTATGGGTAGATAGACATATGATGTTTGTATAGTGAACACCAAATCATGTGGGAGTTGAAGTACCCGGATTTGGGGGTGTCACAGGTTGGTATCAGAGTTGTAGGTTATGAACCTTAGGTGGGGGAACAACCTTAGGTAATAGCCTTATAGGAAGAACATAGTGATGGAAAACTCTTATCGAGTTCTAAGAAATGAATTTCTTAATTCATTAAAGATAATAAAAGACTTTATGTGCTTATGTGATAAATTATGTGCTCGCTAGTACCGATTAGTAACTAAAACTTGAAACTGTGTTGTTAGGATGTCAGATGTTGGAGGAGCTAGTCGGTGGGGAGGAGAACCCAGTACCTAGGAGGAGGAGCCAGAGACATTCATGTCATCAGGGAGCAGTTGGTACAGAGAGAGCCATCTCTGTTGATCACTATTGTTGGTCAGGAGCATGAGCCTGAGACTGATCCAGAGGAGGATCCTGAGTAAGAAGATGAGTTCCCACCGAACTCTATCGATGCTGAGATGTACGACGAGCTATATAACTGTAACGTAGAATTACATGACACTGTTCAGGAGCTAAATGAGTGGACGATTATTCAGCAGATTACCATCGAGCAGAGGTATATGTAGGTTGTGACTCTTCACACACATCTAGGAAACGTGGAGTGGGATTTGGTTCACGAGAAGGGTCAAACCAAGGAGAAGACCGAGGAAATAAAGAAGTTGAAGAATTAACTGAAAGAGAGCTCAACAAGGCTGACCATAGCAGAGGAGGCTTGGGTAAGGGAATCATGTCGTGCTGATCTTGCAGAAGAGGATTGTCGTGCGAAGAAGGCTAAGCTTGGGGAGACGTACTCTACACTTTAAAATGTAATGGATGAGGCCCAAGATTGAGTTATGAGATACCCAATCCAGTTCGAAGGACTACCATCGTATATGCTAGATCGCAGGACGATGTCCCGCATCATGGAAGAGGAACATAGCAAGGCTATTTAGCGCCTTAATAGGCAGTGATAGGATTAGTTTAATTATGTGAAAACCTATCTGATAGTTAAGATGTAAATTCCGATGTGTTTATAAACAAAGGAATATTTTAATGTTTTAAATCCTGTAGATTATTTATCTCGGGATAGTTGATATAAATAGTAGTGATGCTATCATATGATGTTAAAACTTTTGATTTGAATAAATATATCAAGTTGTTTGAGAAAATGTGTTAAGTGATTTTGTTAAAATTATTTGAGTTAAGCCTTAAATATTTAGAGAATTGGATAAAGATCTAATAAGCATATATTTTAACAAAAATATGCCACCAAGAAGAAGGCAAAACCGTCAACCAGCTCAAAAAGAATCGACGAATAACAACAACAACGCCGATGCTAACCCCATTCAGTAATTGGTGAACTTATTAGCTGGAGCGATTCATAATCAACCCCAAGCTCCACCAAATACAACGTTTAAGGATTTCAAGGCGGTGGGACCGCCAGAGTTTAAAGGCTCCATGAACCCGATCGAGGCTCAAACTTGGGTTATGGAGATGGAAAAAGTTTTTGATGTTGCCAGAGTCAGAGAGGACCGGAAAATCACCTACGCGGCGTTCATGCTGAAATTAGAGGCCAGTTATTGGTGGTAAGCAAATAATGTCCATGGAGGAGAAGGTGACTTGGGAGAGATTTAAGGAGATGTTCTTTGAAATGTACTTTCCGACAAGCTCGCAGAATCAGATGGAGGTACAATTTCTGGAGTTGAAACAAGGAAATATGTTTGTGCCAGATTATGCAGCAAGATTTAATGAGTTTGTCTAGGTTTGCCACATATCAAGTGCACACGGATAAGAGAAAAGTAAGAAGGTTTGAACAAGGACTGAAGCCCTGGTTGTATAGTAAGGTGTCGATGTTTAAGTTGAACAAGGACTGGAGAAGGCCATACTCGCAGAAGGTGGAAGCGATGCGGTGATGAATTATAATCACGATCAGAAGAAGAAGAAGAAGAGTGAAAATGAGGGAGTGAACAAGGCTAGTGGGAATAACACAAGAGGTGATAATAATCAGAAGAGAAGGTGGTCTGATAACTCGTCAACTGGAAATCAGCAAGGAGGTCATAAGAAGAGGATCGAAGCATACCCGACTTGCGGGAAAGCTCATTTAGGAGTGTGTATGAAGGGTAAACGAGTGTGCTACAATTGTGGTCAGGAAGGCCACGTAGCACCTAACTGTCCTAACCCAAAGAAGGGTGCCTGCTTCACTTGTGGCTCAAAGGATTATCTTGCAAGGGACTGTCCTAAAAAGGGATCTGGAGGGACAGGATCAAGAGAAAATAGGGGAAACAGCGGTGGAAGCACTCTGACCATCACAAGACCAACCACAATCAACCGACCGACCGCCAGGACATTCAACATGACAGTGCATGATGTAGTTTAGTCTTGTGATGTGGTGTCAGGTATCATTCTGATCAATAAAGTTAATACTTATGTATTATTTGATTCAGGTGCTACTTATTCATTTATATCCGATGACTTTGCTAAGAACTTAGAATTGCCTAAGGATGAGTTAGAATACCCCATGAACATATAAATTGCGAATAGAGAAATAATCCCTGTTAAGTAAGTACAAAAGAACTATAGAGTGGATATTAAGGGTAATATTATGAACGTAGATCTTATCCCTATCAGACTTGGAGAATTTGACATTATCTTGGGAATAGATTGGTTATTCAATTACAGGACTGTAATTGATTATCAGAAGAAGGGTATTAACCTTATGACTCTGTCAAAGGTGGTATATTATGGTAGCAAGTTGCCTAGACAAGCGAGTTATCTGACGATGATGCAGGCCAGGAAGTTGTTCAGACAAGGTTGTGTAGGATATCTAGCTTACACAGTCGACAGCCGTAAAGAGAATCCAAAAATAGAGGAGATACTAGTAGTGAGGGACTTCGTAGATGTATTTTTGGATGATCTACCAGGACTTACATCAGACAGAGAAGTTGAGTTCGTGATCGATTTGGCGCAGGAACGGCTCCAATATCGAAGGAACCGTACCGAATGGCACCGGTGGAGATGAAAGAATTGATGGGACAACTACAAGAATTACTGGACAAGAAGTACATTCAACCAAGCGTATTACCGTGGGGAGCGTCGGTGTTATTTGTGAATAAAAAGGACGCGACGATGCGACTCTGCATCGACTACAAATAATTGAATAAGGTCACGATTAAGAATAGATATCAATTATCGAGGATCAACGACCTGTTTGATCAATTAAAGGGAGCGAGATACTTTTTAAATATAGACTTGAGGAGTGGTTATCATCACCTGAAGGTGAGACCAGAGGATGTACCAAAGACAGCGTTCATAACGCGATACGGTCATTACGAATTTTTAGTGATGTCATTTGGTCTAACGAATGCTCCTGCAACATTTATGTGCTTAATGAATGGAGTGTTCAAGCCGTTTTTGGATAAATTTGTGGTGGTGTTCATCGATGACATTTTGGTATACTCGAAAACCAAGGAAGAATATGAAGAGCATTTGAAGGTGACGTTAGAAGCGCTTGAGAAGGGAGAAGTTGTATTCCAAGTTTTCAAAATATAAATTTTGGATCGAAAGGGTACAATTTCTTGGACATGTGATTCATAAAGGCAAAATTTCGGTGGATCCATCCAAAGTCGAAGCCGTGATAAATTGGGATCAGCCGAGAACGCTGTCGGAAGTACGAAGTTTTCTTGGATTTGCAGGATATTACAGAAGATTCATTCAAGACTTTTCCAAGAAGGTAACTCCATTAATGAATTTGACTCAAAAAGCAGTGAAATTTGTTTGGACGGAAAAGTGTGAAGAAAACTTTTAGGAACTTAAGAAGAGATTGAGTATGTAACGACCCAAAAATTCATACAATTTAATTCTCAACTTTGGTCATTAATAACACATCTACCTTCTGATTTTACATCATTATTCGATGTAAAACTTTATAAAATGCAAAATAATTTAAACTTTTATGTATTTTTACTTTAATTCCCTGAATCAAAATCTTTATCAACTACATGTCTTTGAATCAATCTTATTTTATAATTCGCTTTATCACTATTATCATATAAAATGTTACATTTCAATCCAATAATCTTTGCATATCAGATAACTCTAACATTAGCTTTACAACTCAACATAAAACTATACATCATAAAGCATTTAATACATCTCATGAGTCTTAATCATGTCTTAAGGAAATAACAACTTTAACTAAAATATACATCTTCGTATATTATTTCTGATTCACTTCGTCCAAGTTGCACATAGTGTTATCTTCAATCCTTAACTTGCAAAAATGGTTATTTGCACGGTTGAGCTCGACAGCCCAGCAAAATCTAACAATTTTCATGCATCACATAACACATAATAACATGCTCAACATATATTTCATAAACATTGGACTAACATATCATACATGTTACAGTTCAAATACCAAGTATAAAGATTGAGTTCCTTACCCAATCAACATACTTTACTCAATCAACGTAGTCATAAGTTGACTTTAACATTTCATGTTTTCAACATAAATATAACACATCATATTATTTGCAATAAAGATTTAAAACAATCAAATTCATATAGCAAATAGGGCCGAAAGACTTACTGGTTAAGTAGATTACCAATTCTAGAAAAAGCGGCTTAAATGATTTGCGTACATCCTACAACAGTTCAAAGGTTCACATTCACATGCATTAGTTACACATATAACAAAACCACAATGACTCTTAGTCTTAATCTTTTATAACTTGCGTCTCTTTGAAACTTAACACATATCTTCAGGTGTTACTCCTCTTCATATGACTCTTATCATTACATAATCCCATTTTGTGTTTCTTTATACTTCTTTCGAAACCGACACTTAACGTTCATTAAAGTTGTCATAGATTCAATTACCACATATTAGGTGTATTACACTTGTTAACAACAACTAGGTTATATAACCTCCGCCTTATATCTCGTTACACTTCTGTTGACAATTAGGTCTTCTTTCGTGTATTTACATCATGTTAAACATATATTAGATTAACTAATCAAGTTATAATTCAAATCGTTCTTTCAACTTATATCCCTCTATAAACCAACATAAACCTTATCATTTACCTTTAACTTTTGAAAACATCACATTTGGTTTCATTACATAACTCACTCAAGTGACAACTATAATCTCCATATTTTGATATTATATCATATTACAATATGTTATTATAGCCCACATTATGTTTTAACATCATTAACATGCTTGCCAAACTAGATTAAGTCCATTAGTCATGCCTACAAAAAAGGCGGACTTTCTTATCTCTTCGCATCGGGGTAAAGCGCGGTTGCGCCATACACATAAGCTGGGGCCGAGCATTCGTGCGTCGGGAGCATTTGTGCCATTTCAAGCTTTGGCACCGGTAGCAGACTCTGTTGGTGCTTGACAGACAGAGACGAGAGGCGGTGATGAACATTAGCCGACTTTAGCCCAACAAACGCAAATTTCACCCAACAAACAATGATAATAACATGTAAAAATGGTATATAACTATCACAAACATGTTTGTGAACATATTCCACCAATTAAAACAATTTAACAATCTTATCAACTACATGTCTTTGAATCAATCTTATTTTATGATTCGCTTTATCACTGTTATCAGATAACTCTAACATTAGCTTTACAACTCCACATAAAACTATACATCATAAAGCATTTAATACATCTCATGAGTCTTAATCATGTCTTAAGGAAATAACAATTTTAACTAAAATATACATCTTCGTATATTATTTCTGATTCACTTCGTCCAAGTAGCACATAGTGTTATCTTCAATCCTTAACTTGCAAAAATGGTTATTTGCAAGGTTGAGCTCGACAGCCCAGCAAAATCTAACAGTTTTCGTGCATCATGTAACACATAATAACATGCTCAACATATATTTCATAAACATTGGACTAACATATCATACATGTTACAGTTCAAATACCAAGTATAAAGATTAAGTTTCTTACCCAATCAACATGTTTTACTCAATCAATGTAGTTATAAGTTGACTTTAACATTTCATGTTTTCAACATAAATATAACACATCATATTATTTGCAATAAAGATTTAAAATAATTAAATTCACATAGCAAATAGGAACTAAAAGACTTGCCTGGTTCGCAGATTACCAATTACTGAAAACAGCTTAAATGCTTTGCGTACATCCTACAACAGTTCAAAGGTTCACATTCACATGCATTAGTTACACATATAATGAAACCACAATGACTCTTAGTCTTAATCTTTTATAACTTGCGTCTCTTTGAAACTTAACACATATCTTCAGGTGTTTACTCCTCTTCATATGACTCTTATCATTACATAATACCATTTTGTGTTTCTTTATACTTCTCTCGAAACCGACACTTAACGTTCATTAAATTCGTCATAGATTCCATTACCACATATTAGATGTATTACACTTGTTAACAACAACTAGGTTATATAACCTCCGCGTTATATCTCGTTACACTTCTTTTACAATTGACAATTAAGTCTTCTTCTACGTATTTACATCATGTTAAACATATATTAGATTAACTAATCAAGTTATAAATCAAATCGTTCTTTCAACTTCTATCCCTCTATAAATTAACATAAACATTATCATTTACCTTTAACTTTTGAAAACATCACATTTGGTTTCATTACATAACTCACTCAAGTGACAACTAAAATCTCTATATTTTGATATTATATCATATTACAATTTGTTATTATAGCCCACATTATGTTTTAACGTCATTAACATGCTTTCCAAACTAGATTAAGTCCATTAGTCATGTCCTATAAATAAAGTGGACTTTTTTGTCTCGAGAGGGTATGGCGTGCGCAAATTGCCGCCATACATAAGCTTAGGGACTACAATTGCTAGGCTTTCGCCTCGGCATCATCAAGCAATTGCGTTGCATAGATAGACGCAGAGACTGAGGCGGATGATGAGCGATGTTAACTTTAGCCCAACAAATGCAAATTTCACCCAACAAATAATGATAATAACATGTAAAAATGGTATACAACTATCACAAACATGTTTGTGAACATTTTCCACCAATTAAAACAATTTAACAATCTTATCAACTACATGTCTTTGAATCAATCTTATTTTATGATTCGCTTTATCACTGTTATCAGATAACTCTAACATTAGCTTTACAACTCAACATAAAACTATACATCATAAAGCATTTAATACATCTCATGAGTCTTAATCTTTTCTTAAGGAAATAACAACTTTAACTAAAATATACATCTTCGTATATTATTTCTGATTCACTTCGTCCAAGTAGCACATAGTGTTATCTTCAATCCTTAACTTGCAAAAATGGTTATTTGCAAGGTTGAGCTCGACAGCCCAGCAAAATCTAACAGTTTTCATGCATCATGTAATACATAATAACATGCTCAACATATATTTCATAAACATTGGACTAACATATCATGCATGTTACAGTTCAAATACCAAGTATAAAGATTAAGTTCCTTACCCAATCAACATGCTTTACTCAATCAACGTAGTTATAAGTTGACTTTACCATTTCATGCTTTCAACATAAATATAACACATCATATTATTTTGCAATAAAGATTTAAAACAATAAAATTCACATAGCAAATAGGAACTGAAAGACTTGCCTGGTTCGTAGATTACCAATTATCGAAAAACAGCTTAAATACTTTGCGAACATCCTACAACAGTTCAAAGGTTCACATTCACATGCATTAGTTACACATATAACGAATCCACAATGACTCTTAGTCTTAATCTTTTATAATTTGCGTCTCTTTGAAAATTAACACATATCTTCAGGTGTTTACTCCTCTTCATATGACTCTTATCATTACATAATCCCATTTTTGTGTTTCTTTATACTTCTTTTGAAACCGACACTTAACGTTTATTAAAGTCGTCATAGATTCCATTACCACATATTAGATGTATTACACTTATTAACAACAACTAGGTTATATAACCTCCACGTTATATCTCGTTACACTTCTCTTACAATTGACAATTAAGTCTTCTTCTGCGTATTTACATCATGTTAAACATATATTAGATTAACTAATCAAGTTATAATTCAAATCGTTCTTTCAACTTATATCCCTCTATAAGCTAACATAAACCTTATCATTTACCTTTAATTTTTGAAAACAACACATTTGTTTTCATTACATAACTCACTCAAGTGACAACTAAAATCTCCATATTTTGATATTATATCATATTATAATATGTTATTATAGCCCACATTATGTTTTAACATCATTAACATGCTTGCTAAACTAGATTAAGTCCACTAGTCATGTCCTACAAATAGGCAGACATTACTATCTCAGACCAGGGTATGGGGCATGGCAATGCCCATACATAAGCTTCTGGAGGGCCAGCATTTTGCCAAGATTTACAGCTTTGGCATCGTCAGCAATTGCGTTAGATGCATGCAGGCAGAGACTACCGAGGCGGTGATGAGCGATGAGTCGACTTTAGCCCAATAAACGCAAATTTCACCCAACAAACAATGAAAATAACATGTAAAAATGGTATAGAACTATCACAAACATGTTAGTGAACATATTCCACCAATTAAAAGAATTTAAGCAAGATTAATTTCTCAAATTTCATATTTTTATACTAAAACTCCATTTTTGAATTTCTTCACAAAAATGAACACTGTGACTTCGATTCTTGTCCGAATTACTTCGTTCAAATTACGTTATGTGCGTTTCTTAATAGACTAGCATAATCCAATAACAAACCACAGATTACAACACATATAGAGCATCAAATTTCGTACTTTCTAAAGCCATATCATATGAACATATCACTATTATCTTCTAAAATCCCAATTCTCACGAATTTGATAACTGATATACAATCACAGATGATAACTAACAAATTTATCAAGAGTATACATATATATAATCAACATATGAACAACAATTTAACAAAAACCCATTATAGAGAACTTTAAATCAATTACAATTCCAACTAGAAAATTTAGGAATAAGTTATACCTTGAATTAGTAAAATAATTAGCAACCCTTCTAGCAACACCACTGAAATTCACAGAGAACTCTCTCTTCCACTGATTTTCTCTCTTGCTTCCAAGCTCCCTCTCTAAACCCTCTGTTATTTCTCTCTTGTAGTTCTATAATTTAACTTTTGGAGAAAATAAGAAGCGTAGAAAAATAACTGACCTCTCCCACGTTCCCTTCCGTTAGAAAAATAAAGTTTGCGTCAGTTGAATAAGCCAAATGCCACAAAGCCTTGTTTGGCTAAGCATCTATTTTGCAAACCAAATTATTATTATATTATTTATATTGTATAGTTACTTTGTGTCACACGCTATTTAAATAACTTTAGTTTAGCTAATTTAAATAACTTATAATAATAATAAAAACTTATTATCATTATACTTATAATAAATAATTATATATCCAATTTAATTAATAAATTAGAAACATCACTTTATTTAATTTATTTATTTCCTTAAATTAAACAATTCATTTAATTTAATTATCTTCTTAAATATTAAGCAATTGATTTAATTTAATTATTTTTCTTAAATTAAATCCTTTAGATAAAATTATCAACACTCAATTTAATTATCATTAATTAATTTAGTTACTAAATTAATTCACCACAACTTTATCAACCATATATTTATCTCAATAAATAAATTAACTAAAATATTTATTTAATTCAATAAATATTTAAAATTATTTACAAAATTCATTTAATTTCTTCAATAGTTAACTTAACTATTAAACCTCACTTTCCCAATATATAAATATATATTTTTCTTCACACTAGATCATATATTTCAACATATATAGCACATATATATACATACTCAAACTCAAAACATCTCATAATAAGAATTTTAATTATTAAATTCTTATTTTAATAATTTATAAAAAATCAGGTTGTCACATCTTTTCCCGCTTATAAGGATTCCGTCATCGGAACCAACGAAATCTCCCTTACACGGTTTTCACCAAATCTCATTTCAAAATTTACCATTGAATAACTTCAACACATTATCTTAGTATAGGTTTTATTTATTACCACTACCACCATTCTTCATAATAAATTCTTGTAAGTTTTATTTCATAAGCTTTCACTTGAACGCAATTATATTTTGATTATGAATATATATTCAATAACCCTTTCATTTCCTTTTCTAAGGATCGTTATCATAAACACTCGGGATATTACATTCACCCTTTCTTCTAAGAATTTCGTCCTCGAAATTTTGACTTACTAATATTCGTTCCATCCATTTATCAAAATAGATTTTATGTTAATATCTATTTAATCATTAGGTTCTGCAACCAAATTCTTTCTCGAAGGATCTTTCTAAGATCATCATATTCCTCACCTCTTCATCTTCTAAGAGTTTCACATTTTCTCTTCTTCTGGAATTTCATTTCTTTCTTGAAATTATTATGTTTTGCTTAATTTTCTCATCCTTTCCACTTTCACTTTTTAGAATAATAAGAATCTTCCACAATTGCTCAATAATTGGGAAGCGATATTAATAACAAAAATTTAAAAGATTCCAAATCATGTTGAGGGGTCATAAGACCTTGAACTACGTCCCTAGGTTATCAAGTATCTCGAATTGAACCTTTAACATTCATAAGACTATACGGACCTTGAACTCTTCCCAGGTTTAACAGTGCATCACCACTATAAACCATCTTTAATAGAATGTTTAGAAATCAAACAGAATGAAAACACTCTCTGCAAGTACTCTAGGTGATCAGCTTATCATACCCCTACGTCGTGCACAACGTATTACATCTTAACATCGTAACGACTATATGCGTTACTTTCGGAACCATTGTCTCCGATAACATGTCCCCTTTTACAGGGTTGTTCACCTCATCTTTTCAACATCTGAATCCGCACCAAAACAATTTGGTTTGACATAACATTTCAATAAACACTTGGATTTCATGAACATCTTTCAATAATCGTCTAGCTGAATCAAATAGCATAGACTTCTACAATAATTCAAACATCAATCGAAATATACATATATACACACACACACACACACACACACACATATATATATATATATATATATATTCTCGTATCTTAAAGAAATCTCAAACATCATTTTATGACGTCATGATACTGCACCGTATTTACAGTTCATTTGAGGATTTCGTCATTTTGTGACTTTGTCATACTACATCATACCATAGTGGGCTGACGATCCTTAGATCACATCCAACACTAAGAAATTCTGCATTGATAACTCCATCGTTTTTATCATCTTTGCACCAGGTTCCATGATGCATTAATGATATAAAATACATTTTGATATTTTGAAATCATTTTCATCTAGCCGAAACAATTAGCATAGACTATTCTTTAAACAGTTCAAAAATCTTTGAAAATCAGTTTTAGTGATATCATATCTCAATAGGTAACGATGTATCAGTGTCCCGAAGTCCACACAAACAAATTTTCATCATGCGTTGAGAGTAAAAATTCATTTTAAAAAGGCACATAGTGCGAATTTAGCTTGATGTCAAAAAGTTTGAAGTCTAGCATAGCTAGAAGATTTGGAAAAACTTATGTCTCCACTTTCTATACTAATCCATTGCTTAATAATTCTATCTATTCCCCTAATCCTCAATTCTTCATTTATAACTTAATTATACCGCAGTTCATCAAACTTAACGCACATTGGAATTTCAGGAACTTGCCACAATAATATGAGTTTAAGAACTTATCCTAGTCAGACCATAGGCATCCATTCGCTGAGGGGTTCAAAACATACCATATTATTATGAGTCACGAACTTACCATATGCATTAGTTTTAAGAACCGCACCTAATCCAGATATAATTTTACTAATCTTAATAGTTTCTAACTATCAAACATACCCATGAGAAAAGAATTAACTTTTCGCCACATATACATTGATAGCGCGACACCAACATTCCAATGATTATCAATATGATAAACTGAGTGCAAGCACAAAACCCTCGCCTATACAAAGATTTGTACAACTCAGCCATCACATGAGTCCTCAATTGAAATCCCACCTAACTCTATCTTACTCTTAACTTACTCTTTGCTCGATACGAATTCCTCGTATCACATCATCTATAACTCCTCATGAGTTATCTCGTACTATTTCATAGTACACCATCTTCATAGCATTAAGCTATAATTATTCAAACATTATAGACCATCTTTCTTTTATAACTTAAACAGATCCCGTCGTGATCTTATTCTATAATCATCTCCCTTAAAATTCTTTTCTTAACTCGTGATCGTTTTGTTTTACGATCCCTTTTCTTTCCTTTCATTACGACATTATTCGTTATCTTAGCTATTGGAGTTAGGTAACTCCCATTTCTTATCTTTATATCTCTTCAAGATTCTTATTTGAATTTTCTTGTTTATATAACAATTCCTGCTTTAAGAATGTCCAACTTTATTTATATCGTTCAACATTTCATTCAAGTTCTACATTTTCATCATACGTATCCATTTTCTAGACTTGGTAAAAATCGAGTCTCTACCAGTTTCAATATGGTACGCTGAGTGGTTTCCTAAAATATTCAACAAAATAGGTTCCGAGTTGCTAGTTCGTTTATATCTCCGCTCTATGAAGGAATCGTTTAGCCCAGATTCCATACATCAACTACTAAAGAGTACAACTGTACCATACTCAACTATAACTTTTCATTCTTAACTTCCTTATCAATCTCTTCTTATAGACATTGTCTATTTATTATCACCTTACATTCTTATTATTGGAGTTGGGTAACTCCATAACTCTACGAGATTCTTCTTTGAATCCTCTCACGCATGTTTTAATCCCTTCTCTATACGTTTCTTAAATTACTTCTTATTGTTCAAACTCTATCTGAGCTTATTCTTTAATTATCTTCACATCTCTTCTCTAAGGTTATAGCCTACGGTACTCCTACCTAAGGTTTATAACCTACAGCTTTGATACCAACTGTAACGACCCCAAAATTCATAAAATTTAATTCTCAACTTTGGTCGTTAATAACACATCTACCTTCTGATTTTACATCATTATTCGATGTTAAACTTTATAAAATGCGGAATAATTTAAACTTTTATGTCTTCTTACTTTAATTCCCTGAATCAAAACCTTTATCAACTACATGTCTTTGAATCAATCTTATTTTATGATTCGCTTTATCACTGTTATCATATAAAATTTTACATTTCAATCCATATCAGATAACTCTAACATTAGCTTTACAACTCAACATAAAACTATACATCATAAAGCATTTAATACATCTCATGAGTCTTAATCATGTCTTAAGGAAATAACAACTTTAACTAAAATATACATCTTCGTATATTATTTCTAATTCACTTCGTCCAAGTAGCACATAGTATTATCTTCAATCCTTAACTTGCAAAAATGGTTATTTGCAAGGTTGAGCTCGACAGCCCAGCAAAATCTAACAGTTTTCATGCATCACGTAACACATAATAACATGCTCAACATATATTTCATAAACATTGGACTAACATATCATACATGTTACAGTTCAAATACCAAGTATAAAGATTAAGTTCCTTACCCAATCAACATGCTTTACTCAATCAACGTAGTTATAAGTTGACTTTAACATTTCATGCTTTCAACATAAATATAACACATCATATTATTTGCAATAAAGATTTAAAACAATAAAATTCACATAGCAAATAGGAACTGAAAGACTTGCCTGGTTCGTAGATTACCAATTACCGAAAAACAGCTTTAATGCTTTGCGTACATCCTACAACAGTTCAAAGGTTCACATTCACATGCATTAGTTACACATATAACGAAACCACAATGACTCTTAGTCTTAATCTTTTATAACTTGTGTCTCTTTGAAACTTAACACATATCTTTAGGTGTTTACTCCTCTTCATATGACTCTTATCATTACATTATCCCATTTTGTGTTTCTTTATACTTCTTTCAAAATCGACACTTAATGTTCATTAAAGTCGTCATAGATTCCATTACCACATATAAGATGTATTACATTTGTTAACAACAACTAGGTTATACAACCTCCGCGTTATATCTCGTTACACTTCTCTTACAATTGACAATTAAGTCTTCTTCTACGTATTTACATCATGTTAAACATATATTAGATTAACTAATCAAGTTATAATTCAAATTGTTCTTTCAACTTATATCCCTCTATAAACTAACATAAACCTTATCATTTACCTTTAACTTTTGAAAACATCACATTTGGTTTCATTACATAACTCACTCAAGTGACAACTAAAATCTCAATATTTTGATATTATATCATATTATAATTTGTTATTATAGCCCATATTATGTTTTAACATCATTAACATGCTTGCCAAACTAGATTAAGTCCATTAGTCATGTCCTACAAATAAAGCGGATTTTATCGTCTCAAACTGTGGGTATGGGGGATTCTGCGCCCATACATAAGCACTCGGGGCCAAGTCAAATTTTAGCGGTTTACGGCCTTGGCATCAAATAGTACTACGTTGGTGCATAGATAGGCGAGAGAGGCGCGGTGATGAACGATGGCAAACTTTAGCCCAACAAACACAAATTTCACCCAACAAACAATGATAATAACATGTAAAAATGGTATACAACTATCACAAACATGTTTATGAACATATTCCACCAATTAAAACAATTTAACAATCTTATCAACTACATGTCTTTGAATCAATCTTATTTTATGATTCGCTTTATCACTATTATCAGATAACTCTAACATTAGCTTTACAACTCAACATAAAACTATACATCATAAAGCATTTAATACATCTCATGAGTCTTAATCATGTCTTAAGGAAATAACAACTTTAACTAAAATATACATCTTCGTATATTATTTCTGTAAGACCCCAACTTATTATAAATAAAAATTGAATTTTCTCTATTTATTATTGTGAATAATAAGGCGATAATTTGATATAATACTTTGGTTATGGGTGAAATGTGCAAATTTTGAAAAATAAGCAAGTGGTTATAAAATATTCATTGTGTCGGGTAATATTCGTTTGGTCATGGAATATTCTTTCGCGCTTGGAATATTCGTATGATGTTGACCATTTATCAGGCCCCATAACGGATAAAGCGTCGGATGAAGAAAATGACAAAGTTTGGGTTGTTATAAATAACGGCGTAGTTTTTATCGTTAAGACTGTTGGAATACCCGGTGGTTAAAATACGATGTACATGGTTGCACAAAGAATATTACCAGTATTGCATAAAGATTGTTGAATTATTGATCCTTACGTAAGAAGGCATTACTCAATAATTGTTACAGTAATTACTGTTCAATATTTTATTTTATTGATTCAATAATTGCTGCGTTGATATTTTATATTGTTTCAATAATTGTCACTGCACAGTATTTTCCATTATCAGATCAATAATTCATATTATTTGGAATAATATTATTAGATAGCATTATTGGCAATGTCTAGAAAGTTCTGTCAAGGAGAGGTTTGGTCACCTAATTGCGTGCCAGTAAGGAGAAATCTTTATCAGAAAGCCCCCTCTTTCCTGGGAACGGCCTGGTTGTCATAATTGTGATTCTGTAATATTATTTGTGAATAATTAATTATTGATTCATATGATAAGGAAATATTTATTTTATGTGGATATAAATGATGGATTTATTTATGTGGTTATAAATGAAGGAATAAAAGTTGAGGTGTTTTATCAGTATTTTGTCGGATTGGAGGTATTAAAAGATCAAATCGGTGTTCTTAAAGATCTATTGCGTGAGTTATAATTTTTAATCAAATAGTTGGATCGTTGTGATTTTTGGATATGTTATACATATATAAGTTGAGTATATGTCCACAAATTTTGAGAAGATTAAAAATGAACGTATGATTTGTTATGAATTTTAAGAGGTGTTGGTTGAAATTGTTGAAGTATCCGAATTTATCATTTTGGTGGAAAATTCTAGAATTGGTGAGCCCCACTTTTGGTTGGTGAGAAATGTGCTCAAATTGAATTTCAAATGTGGTGGGTGGCAATAGCATCAGGTAAAGCCATCAGGTAGCAGGTCAAGTCTGCTTCGGTGTGCTACCATTTTCCTATAAATAGAGGGCTAAGTTAGAATTGAAAATCACACCAGAAATATAAGCTTTCTCTTTTTCTCTCTCTATATTATCGAGCGTATTCTTGTGAGTATTTTGATACTTTGAGTGTTGCTATATGGTGCAAGTTCCTTCAGCACTATATCCAGTATTCTAGTCAGAAGTACTGTCTTTTTGAGGTAAGGGGTATTATTTATTTCATATTCTGAAGAGATATTATTTTTCGTATTCGTATGAATATTATTTCGTTCAATATTCGCAAGAAATATTATTTTCATTTAATATTCGTAAGGAATATTATATTCGTTCAATATTTGAAAGGCATATTATTTTCGTTTAATATTCGTAAGGGATATTATCTTCTTCTTAAATGATATTTTCTTCAATATCATTATGCCGAAATATTGGTATGAACTTTTTATCAAATTTGGAACTTTTTGTGTCGGTGTTACTATTCATGAGTTACTATTCAGAAGTTACTATTCACGAGTACTATTCACGAAGCATGATGATTTTTCTTGTGGAACTTCTATCTTTTGGTGTCGAAGTTACTATTCACGAATACGGCACTATTCACCGAAAAATGAAATTTTCTTCTTTTTGTCCAAGTTGTCTATTATGGTTATTATCTTTGATTATATCCATGTTTTGATCATTATTTTTGAATTCTGCTTCAAAATTGGTTATTTCGAAGTATTATTGAACTTGGATAAACTGTAATACGAATCCTTAATATTTGATCTTTTATCTTACTAGATTCGTTCTCTAAAATATTTTTCATCATCCTCAGTCCTAGATGAATGATTAACTGATGAATATCTTTGGCCTATAGTGCAAAGATGAATGATTACCTGATGAGTATCTTTGGCCCGTAGTGCAAAGATGAACAGGTGTTGAGATGAACATGACCAACTGTTGAAAGTCATTTGTGGCCTGTAGCGTATAGATGGACTGGGTATGATTATGACCAGGGATTATTCGGTATAATCATGACCGTAATGTTACAAATGATGTGGTAAAAGTCCTCATTGGCCCGTAGTGCATTGATGGACAGTTTTTGGTATGATTATGGCTATGGATTCTCTTTAGCCGTAGTGCAAAGATGAATTATTTTATGGCATGATCAGGATCGTTGATGAATACACGAATATCCTTCGCCCGTAGTGCATGGATAATTCGTGGTCGTGATACTAAAGAATATCATTGGCCTGTAGTGCATGGATGATTTAATGATGTGGATTATTTTTTTAGCTGAGTATCAGCGATAAAGATTATGAAAAACTTTTTAAATCATAGAAGATAGTAGATTTTATAATTTACTTGACAC
Source organism: Panax quinquefolius (assembly GCA_020205615.1). Taxonomy (NCBI): domain Eukaryota; kingdom Viridiplantae; phylum Streptophyta; class Magnoliopsida; order Apiales; family Araliaceae; genus Panax; species Panax quinquefolius. Next base: position 91,481,896 of record CM035164.1, read on the forward strand.
TTCTAATGGATTGATTATTCCGCTGCAGTTGTTGATTTAAAACATGTTGTCTATTATATTCTATCGGTTGTTATACTGTTGAAGACTAATGATAATTTGTTGTATATTATCTTAGTCATAATATTTCTTACTAGGCTAGTTGAGCTCACCCTTTCTTTCACTGTTTTCTTCAGAAAATGAGAATATAGCTGGGACTAGTCGGGGAATGGATTGACAGTCCAGATGGTTGCATTAGTAATCCTCACTATTCTATGAAATAGCGTATCAATAATTGTAATGAGGACCCCTTTTGAGTTTTTATACTGTCTATTAGACAATAGTTGTATTCAAACTCACAGTATATGTGTTGTCGTATTTTGCACAACGATTGTATTACTGAAGTTGTATTTGTTTTTGTACCATGTATTTGGCGACTCAGAATGGGTTCGATGGAATGGACCTATTTTGGGGTCGTCACAATTTCTGATTCACTTCGTCCAAGTAGCACATAGTGTTATCTTCAATCCTTAAATTGCAAAAATGGTTATTTGCAAGGTTGAGCTCGATGACCCAAAGAAAATCTAATAGGTTTTCATGCATCACGTAACACATAATAACATGCTCAACATATATTTCATAAACATTGGACTAACATATCATACATGTTACAGTTCAAATACCAAGTATAAAGATTAAGTTCCTTACCCAATTAACATGCTTTACTCAATCAACGTAGTTATAAGTTGACTTTAACATTTCATGCTTTCAACATAAATATAACACATCATATTATTTGCAATAAAGATTTAAAACAATCAAATTCACAAGGCAAATAGGAACTAAAAGACTTGCCTGGTTCGTAGATTGCCAATTACCGAAAAATAGCTTAAATGCTTTACGTACATCCTACAATAGTTCAAAGGTTCACATTCACATGCATTAGTTACACATATAACGAAACCACAATGACTCTTAGTCTTAATCTTTTACAACTTGCGTCTCTTTGAAACTTAACACATATCTTCAGGTGTTTACTCCTCTTCATATGACTCTTATCATTACATAATCCCATTTTGTGTTTCTTTATACTTCTTTCGAAACCGACACTTAACGTTCATTAAAGTCGTCATAGATTCCATTACCACATATTAGATGTATTACACTTGTTAACAACAACTAGGTTATATAACCTCCACGTTATATCTCGTTACACTTCTCTTACAATTGACAATGAAGTCTTCTTCTGCGTAATTACATCATGTTAAACATATATTAGATTAACTAATCATGTTATAATTCAAATCATTCTTTCAACTTATATCCCTCTATAAACTAACATAAACCTTATCATTTACCTTTAACTTTTGAAAACATCACATTTGGTTTCATTACATAACTCACTCAAGTGACAACTAAAATCTCAATATTTTGATATTATATCATATTACAATCTGTTATTATAGCCCACATTATGTTTTAACATCATTAACATGCTTGCCAAACTAGATTTAGTCCATTAGTCATGTCCTACAAATAGGCAGACTTTTTTGTCTCGCTCGTAGGGGTATGGCGCAATTGCTTGCCATACATAAGCTTCTGGGACCACAAGATCTGCGCATATATTAACCTTGCATCATCGCAAATTGTTGTGTTGGTCACGTAAGACGCAGAGAGGCGGTGATGAAGCGATGTAATTTTAGCCTAATAAACGCAAATTTCACCCAACAAACAATGAAAATAACTTGTAAAAATGGTATAGAACTATCACAAACATGTTTGTGAACATGTTCCACCAATTAAAACAATTTAACAACAATTTAAGCAAGATTAATTTCTCAAATTTCATATTTTTATACTAAAACTCCATTTTTGAGTTTCTTCACAAAAATGAACACTGTGACTTCGATTCTTGTCCGAATTACTTCGTTCAAATTACGTTATGTACGTTTCATAATAGACTAGCATAATCCAATAACAAACCACATATTACAACACATATAGAGCATCAAATTTCATACTTTCTAATGCCATATCATATGAACATATCACTATTATCTTCTAAAATCCCAATTCTCACAAATTTGATAACTGATATACAATCACAGACGATAACTAACAAATTTATCAAGAGTATACATATATATAATCAACATATGAACAACAATTTAACAAAAACCCATTATAGAGAACTTTAAATCAATTACAATTCCAACTAGAAAATTTAGTAATAAGTTATACCTTGAATTAGTAAAATAATTAGCAACCCTTCTAGCAACACCACTGAAATTCACAGAAAACTCTCTCTTCCACTGATTTTCTCTCTTGCTTCCAAGCTCCCTCTCTAAACCCTCTGTTATTTCTCTCTTGTAGTTCTATAATCTAACTTTAGGATAAAATAAGAAGCGTAGAAAAATAACTGACCTCTCCCACGTTCCCTTCCGTTAGAAAAATAAAGTCTGCGTCAGTTGAATAAGCCAAAGGCCACAAGGCCTTGTTTGGCTAAGCATCTATTTCCCAAACCAAATTATTATTATATTATTTATATTGTATAGTTACTTTGTGTCACACGCTATTTAAATAACTTTAGTTCAGCTAATTTAAATAACTTATAATAATAATGAAAACCTTATTATCATTATACTTATAATAAATAATTATATATCTAATTTAATTAATAAATTAGAAACATCACTTTATTTAATTTATTTATTTCCATTAAATTAAACAATTCATTTAATTTAATTATCTTCTTAAATATTAAGCAATTGATTTAATTTAATTATTTTTCTTAAATTAAATCCTTGAGATAAAATTATCAACACTCAATTTAATTATCATTAATTAATTTAGTTACTAAATTAATTCACCACAACTTTATCAACCATATATTTATCTCAATAAATAAATTATCTAAAATATTTATTTAATTCAATAAATATTTAAAATTAATTACAAAATTCATTTAATTTTTCTTCAATAGTTAACTTAACTATTAAACCTCACTTTCCCAATAAATATAAATATATATTTTTCTTCACACTAGATCATATATTTCAACATATATAGCACATATATATACATACTCAAACTCAAAACATCTCGTAATAAGAATTTTAATTATTAAATTCTTATTTTAATAATTTATAAAAATTCGGGTTGTCACATCTTTCCCCCCTTATAAGGATTCCGTCCTCGGAATCAACGAAACCTCCCTTACATGGTTTTCACCAAATCTCTTTTCAAAATTTATCGTTGAATAACTTCAACACATTATCTTAGTATAGGTTTTATTTATTACCACTACCACCATTCTTCATAATAAATTCTTGTAAGTTGTATTTCATAAGCTTTCACTTGAACTCAATTATATTTTGATTATGAATATATATTCATTAACCCTTTCATTTCCTTTTCTAAGGATCGTTATCATAAACACTCGGAATATTACATTCACCATTTCTTCTAAGAATTTCGTCCTCGAAATTTTGACTTACTAATATTCGTTCCTTTCATTTATCAAAATAGATTTTATGTTAATATCTATTTATTCATTAGTTTCTGCAACCAAATTCTTTCTCGAAGGATCTTTCTAAGATCATCATATTCCTCACCTCTTCATTTTCTAAGAGTTTCACATTTTATCTTCTTCTAGAATTTCATTACTTTCGTGAAATTATTATGTTTTGCTTAATTTTCTCATCGTTTCCATTTTCACTTTTTAGAATAATAAGAATCTTCCACAATTGCTCAATAATTGGGAAGCGATATGAATAACAGAAATTTAAAAGATTCCAAATCATGATGAGGGGTCATAAGACCTTGAACTACGTCCCTAGGTTATCAAGTATCTCGACTTGAACCTTTAACAGTCATAAGACTATACGGACCTTGAACTCTTCCCTAGGTTTAACAGTGCACCACCACCATAAACCATCTTTAACATAATGTTTAGCAATCACACAGAATGAAAACACTCTCTGCAAGTACTCTAGGTGATCAGCTTATCATACCCCTACGTCGTGCACAACGTATTACATCTTAACATTGTAATGACTATATGCGTTACTTTTGGAACCATTGTCTCCGATAACATGTCCCCTTTTACAGGGTTGTTCACCTCATCTTTTCAACATCTGAATCCGCACCAAAACAATTTGGTTTGGCATAACTTTTCAATAAAAGCTTGAATTTCATGAACATCTTTCAATAATCGTCTAGCTGAATCAAATAGCATAGACTTCTACAACAATTCGAACATCAATCGAAATATACATACACACACACACACACACACACACACACACACATATATATATATATATATATATATATATTCTCGTATCTTAAAGAAATCTCAAACATCATTTTATGACGTCATGATACTGCACCGTATTTACAGTTCGTTTGAGGATTCTGTCATTTTGTGACTTTGTCATACTACATCATACCATAGTGGGCTGACGATCCTTACATCACATCCAACACTAAGAAATTCTGCATTGATAACTCCATCGTTTTTATCATCTTTGCACCAGGTTCCATGATGCATTAATGATATAAAATACATTTTGATATTTTGAAATCATTTTCATCTAGCCGAAACAATTAGCATAGACTATTCTTTAAACAGTTCAAAAATCTTTGAAAATCAGTTTTAGTGATATCATATCTCAATAGGTAACGATGTATCAGTGTCCCGAAGTCCACACATATACATTTGTCATCATGCGTTGAGAGTAAAAATTCATTTTAAAAAGGCACACAGTGCGAATTTAGCTTGATGTCAAAAAGTTTGAAGTCTATCATAGCTAGAAGATTTGGAAAAACTTATGTCTCCACTTTCTATACTAATCCATTGCTTAATAATTCTATCTATTCCCCTAATCCTCAATTCTTCATTTATAACTTAATTATACCCCAGTTCATCAAACTTACCGCACATTGGAAGTTCAGGAACTTGCCACAATAATATGAGTTTAAGAACTTATCCTAGTCAGACCATAGGCGTCCATTCGCTGAGGGGTTCAAAACATACCATATTATTATGAGTCACAAACTTACCATATGCATTAGTTTTAAGAACCGCACCTAATCCAAATATAATTTTACTAATCTTAATTGTTTCTAACTATCAAACATACCCATGAGAAAAGAATCACCTTTTCGCCACATATACATTGATAGCGCGACACCAACATTCCAATGATTATCAATATGATAAACTGAGTGCAAGCACAAAACCCTCGCCCATACAAAGATTTGTACAACTCAGCCATCACATGAGTCCTCAATTGAAATCCCACCTAACTCTATCTTACGCTTAACTTGCTCTTTGCTCTATACGAATTCCTCGTATCACATCATCTATAACTCCTCGTGATATATCGTGTACTATTTCATAGTACACCATCTTCATAGCATTAAGCTATAATTATTCAAACATTACTGACCATCTTTCTTTTATAACTTAAACAAATCCCGTCGTGATCTTATTCTATAATCATCTCCCTTAAAATTCTTATCTTAACTTGTGATCGTTTTGTTTTACGATCCCTTTTCTTTCCTTTCATTACGACATTATTCGTTATCTTGGCTATTGGAGTTAGGTAACACACATTTCTTATCTTTATATCTCTTCAAGATTCTTCTTTGAATTTTCTTGTTTATATAACAATTCCTGCTTTAAGAATGTCCAACTTCATTTATATTGTTCAACATTTCATTCAACTTCTACATTTTCATCAGACATATCCATTTTCTAGACTTGGTACACATCGAGTCTCCACCAGTTTTAATATGGTACGCTGAGTGGTTTCCCAAAAACAACCAACAAACTAGGTTCCGAGTTGCTAGTTCGTTTATACCTCCGCTGTATGAAGGAATCGTTTAGCCCAGATTTCATACATCAACTACTAAAGAGTACAACTGTACCATACTCAACTATAACTTTTCATTCTTAACTTCCTTACCAATCTCTTCTTATAGACATTGTCTATTTATTATCACCTTACATTCTTATTATTGGAGTTGCGTAACTCCATAACTCTGCGAGATTCTTCTTTGAATCCTCTCACGCATATTTTAATCCCTTCTCTATACATTTCTTAAATTACTTCTTATTGTTCAAACTCTATCTGAGCTTATTCTTTAATTATCTTCACATCTCTTCTCTAAGGTTATAGCCTACTGGTACTCTACCTAAGGTTTATAACCTCTGACTTTGATACCAACCGTATTTAACCCCAAAATTCATACAATTTAATTCTCAACTTTGGTCGTTAATAACACATCTACCTTCTGATTTTACATCATTATTCGATGTTAAACTTTATAAAATGCGGAATAATTTAAACTTTTATGTCTTCTTACTTTAATTCCCTAAATCAAAACCTTTATCAACTACATGTCTTTGAATCAATCTTATTTTATGATTCGCTTTATCACTGTTATCATATAAAATTTTACATTTCAATCCATATCAGATAACTCTAACATTAGCTTTACAACTCAACATAAAACTATACATCATAAAGCATTTAATACATCTCATGAGTCTTAATCATGTCTTAAGGAAATAACAACTTTAACTAAAATATACATCTTCGTATATTATTTCTGATTCACTTCGTCCAAGTAGCACATAGTGTTATCTTCAATCCTTAACTTGCAAAAATGGTTATTTGCAAGGTTGAGCTCAACAGCCAAACCAAAAGAAAATCTAAGTTTTCATGCATCACGTAACACATAATAACATGCTCAACATATATTTCATAAACATTGGACTAACATATCATACATGTTACAGTTCAAATACCAAGTATAAAGATTAAGTTCCTTACCCAATCAACATGCTTTACTCAATCAACGTAGTTATAAGTCGACTTTAACATTTCATGCTTTCAACATAAATATAACACATCATATTATTTGCAATAAAGATTTAAAATAATCAAATTCACATAACCAATAGGAACTGAAAGACTTGCCTGGTTCGTAGATTACCAATTACCAAAAAATTGCTTAAATGCTTTGCGTACATCCTACAACAGTTCAAAGGTTCACATTCACATGCATTAGTTACACATATAACGAAACCACAATGACTCTTAGGCTTAATCTTTTATAACTTGCGTTTCTTTGAAACTTAACACATATCTTCAGGTGTTTACTCCTCTTCATATGACTCTTATCATTACATAATCCCATTTTGTGTTTCTTTATACTTCTTTCGAAATCGACACTTAACGTTCATTAAAGTCGTCATAGATTCCATTACCACATATTAGATGTATTACACTTGTTAACAACAACTAGGTTATATAACCTCCGCGTTATATCTCGTTACACTTCTCTTATAATTGACAATTAAGTCTTCTTCTGCGTTTTTACATCATGTTAAACATATATTAGATTAACTAATCAAGTTATAATTCAAATTGTTCTTTCAACTTATATCCCTCTATAAACTAACATAAACCTTATCATTTACCTTTAACTTCTGAAAACATCACATTTGGTTTCATTACATAACTCACTCAAGTGACAACTAAAATCTCCAAATTTTGATATTATATCATATTACAATTTGTTATTATAGCCCACATTATGTTTTAACATCATTAACATACTTGGCACTCTAGATTAAGTCCATTAGCCATGTCCTACAAATAGCGGACTTTTATTGTCTCGCACCGTGGTATGGAGCAACCGCGCCATACATAAGTTCAGGATCAAGCAATTGCGCCATTTTTCGGTCTTGGCATCAAGCAATTTGCGTTGGTGCATCGACAGACGCAGAGACGGTTGATGAACAGTAGCCGACTTTAGCCCAACAAACGCAAATTTCACCCAACAAACAATGATAATAACATGTAAAAATGGTATACAACTATCACAAACATGTTTATGAACATATTCCACAAATTAAAACAATTTAACAATCTTATCAACTACATGTCTTTGAATCTATCTTATTTTATGATTCGCTTTATCATTGTTATCAGATAACTCTAACATTAGCTTAACAACTCAACATAAAACTATACATCATAAAGCATTTAATACATCTTATGAGTCTTAATCATGTCTTATGGAAATAACAACTTTAACTAAAATATACATCTTCGTATATTATTTTTGATTCACTTCGTCCAAGTAGCACATAGTGTTATCTTCAATCCTTAACTTGCAAAAATGGTTATTTGCAAGGTTGAGCTCGACAGCCCAGTAAAATCTAACAGTTTTCATGCATCACGTAACTCATAATAACATGCTCAACATATATTTCATAAACATTGGACTAAAATATCATACATGTTACCGTTCAAATACCAAGTATAAAGATTAAGTTCCTTACCCAATCAACATGCTTTACTCAATCAACGTAGTTATAAGTTGACTTTAACATTTCATGCTTTCAACATAAATATAACACATCATATTATTTGCAATAAAGATTTAAAACAATCAAATTCACATAGCAAATAGGAACTGAAAGACTTGCCTGGTTCGTAGATTACCAATTACCGAAAAAATAGTTTAAATGCTTTGCGTACATCCTACAACAGTTCAAAGGTTCACATTCACATTCATTAGTTACACATATAACGAAACCACAATGACTCTTAGTCTTAATCTTTTATAACTTGCGTCTCTTTGAAACTTAACACATATCTTCAGGTGTTTACTCCTCTTCATATGACTCTTATCATTACATAATCCCATTTTGTGTTTCTTTATACTTCTTTTGAAACCGACACTTAACGTTCATTAAAGTCGTTATATATTCCATTACCACATATTAGATGTATTACACTTGTTAACAACAACTAGGTTATATAACCTACGCGTTATATCTTGTTACACTTCTCTTACAATTGACAATTAAGTCTTCTTCTGCATATTTACATCATGTTAAACATATATTAGATTAACTAATCAAGTTATAATTCAAATTGTTCTTTCAACTTATATCCCTCTATAAACTAACATAAACCTTATCATTTACCTTTAACTTTTGAAAACATCACTTTTGGTTTCATTACATAACTCACTCAAATGACAACTAAAATCTCCATATTTTGATATTATATCATATTACAATCTGTTATTATAGCCCACATTATGTTTTAACATCATTAACATGCTTGCCAAACAAGATTAAGTCCATTAGTCATGTCCTACAAATAAAGTGAGACTTTACTGTCTCGAGACGAGGTAGGTGGCGCAGACACGCCTATACATAAGCTCGGGGCTAAGTAGAATTGCTACCAAGCTTTTCGCCTTATCATCAGTAGCGATTGCGTTGGTGCATAGACAGATGCAGAGACGGCTGATGAACAGTAGCCGACTTTAGCCTAACAAACGCAAATTTCACCCAACAAACAATGAAAATAACTTGTAAAAATGGTATAGAACTATCACAAACATGTTTGTGAACATATTCCACCAATTAAAATAATTTAACAACAATTTAAGCAAGATTAATTTCTCAAATTTCAGATTTTTATACTAAAACTCCATTTTTGAGTTTCTTCAAAAAAATGAACACTGTGACTTCGATTCTTGTCCGAATTACTTCGTTCAAATTACGTTATGTGCATTTCTTAATAGACTAGCATAATCCAATAACAAACTACAGATTACAACACATATAGAGCATCAAATTTCGTACTTTCTAAAGCCATATCATATGAACATATCACTATTATCTTCTAAAATCCCAATTCTCACGAATTTGATAACTTATATACAATCACAGACGATAACTAACAAATTTATCAAGAGTATACATATATATAATCAATATATGAGCAACAATTTAACAAAAATCCATTATAGAGAACTTTAAATCAATTACAATTCCAACTAGAAAATTTAGGAATAAGTTATACCTTTAATTAGTAAAACAATTAGCAACCCTTCTAGCAACACCACTGAAATTCACAGAGAACTCTCTCTCTTCTACTGATTTTCTCTCTTGCTTCCAAGCTCCCTCTCTAAACCCTCTGCTATTTCTCTCTTGTAGTTCTATAATCTAACTTTAGGAGAAAATAAGAAGCGTAGAAAAATAACTGACCTCTCCCACGTTCCCTTCCGTTAGAAAAATAAAGTTTGCGTCAGTTGAATAAGCCAAAGGCCACAAGGCCTTGTTTAGCTAAGCATCTATTTCCCAAACCAAATTATTATTATATTATTTATATTGTATAGTTACTTTGTGTCACACGCTATTTAAATAACTTTAGTTTAGCTAATTTAAATAACTTATAATAATAATAAAAACCTTATTATCATTATACTTATAATAAATAATTATATATCTATTTTAATTAATAAATAAGAAACATCACTTTATTTAATTTATTTATTTCCATTAAATTAAATAATTCATTTAATTTAATTATCTTCTTAAATATTAAGCAATTGATTTAATTTAATTATTTTCCTTAAATTAAATCCTTGAGATAAAATTATCAACACTCAATTTAATTATCATTAATTAATTTAGTTACTAAATTAATTCACCATAACTTTATCAACCATATATTTATCTCAATAAATAAATTAATTAAAATATTTATTTAATTTTTAAAATTAATTACAAAATTCATTTAATTTCTTCAATAGTTAACTTAACTATTAAACCTCACTTTCCTAATATATAAATATATATTTCTCTTCACACTAGATCATATATTTCAACATATATAGCACATATATATACATACACAAACTCAAAATATCTCAAAATAAGAATTTTAATTATTAAATTCTTATTTTAATAATTTATAAAAATTCGGGTTGTCATAGAGTACAACACCTGTGTTATCTCTTCCGGATGATACAAGAAATTTTGTGGTTTATAGTGATGCGTCGCATAAAGGACTTGGATGTGTGCTTATGCAAAACTGCAGAGTCATTGCGTATACGTCACGACTATTGAAGGATTATGAGAAGGGGTATCCGACCCACGACTTGGAGTTAGCTGCAGTGGTTTTTGCTTTGAAAATTTGGAGGCACTATCTTTATTGGGAGAAGTGTGAAATATATACAGACCACAAGAGTCTGAAATATATTTTTACACAAAAGGACTTGAATATGCGCCAAAAAATGTGGTTAGAGTTAATTAAGGACTACGATTGTGAGATCTTATACAATTCAGGTAAGGCAAATGTGGTTGCCGACGCCTTAAGTAGAAAGGGTCGGGAGAAATTGATGACGTTGCTCAATAGGAGCTTATTTCAGAAATGGAGAAACTGGAGTTGGAAGTGAAGTATCCTATGGAGATTGAGGAGAAGTTGTTCCAGATGCAATCTGGTACAACCCTACTGGATAAAGTTAAGGAGGCTCAACTTCAGGATGAAGAATGTAAAAAGGTGAAAAAGAAGATATCCGAAGGAACCGAACCGAGATTCAAGATGGATAAGGAAGGAATACTGAGATTTTATAGAAAAATTTGGGTATCGTCAGTACCTGAAATTAAGGAAGACATTTTGAGCAAGGCTCATAGTTCACGATATTCAATTCACCCTGGTAGTACCAAGATCTTCGACAACATTTCTGGTGGCCAAATTTGAAATGAGATGTTGTAGAGTGTGTTGCCAAGTGTCTGACATGTCAGAAAGTGAAAGCAGAACATCAGAGGCCGAGTGGTTTACTACAACCATTGGAGATCCCAGAATGGAAATGGGAACATATTACGATAGATTTCATGGTTGGCCTTCCGACAACTCAGAATGGCTATCGTTGACCGACTGACAAAATCCGCACACATCCTTCCGATCAGAATCAAATTTAATTTAGACCAATTAGCGAAATTATACGTAAAAGAGATTGTTTCGAGACACAGAGTTCCGATGTTAATTGTTTCCGATAGGGATTCGCGCTTTACATCGAACTTCTGGAAACGACTATAGGAATGCATGGGTATGCAGTTGAGAATGAGTACGGCTTATCACCCTCAGACATTAGAAGATATGTTAAGAGCTTGTATAATGTACTTTAAAGGAAATTGGGATGATCATCTATCGCTCGTAGAATTTGGCTACAATAACAGTTACTACGCTAGTATTAGCATGCCGCCTTATGAAGCGTTATACAACATAAAGTGAAGAACTCCGGTATACTAGGATGAAGTTGGCGAGAGATAATTACTAGGTCCAGAATTGGTACAGCAGACAGCAGAGATAGTTAAAGCGATCCGAACAAGACTGGTAGCAGCTCAAGATAGGTAGTTATGTGTTTTTGAAAGTCTCTCTCTGGAAGGGAAAGATCAGGTTCGGAAAGAAAGAGAAATTAACCCCAAGATTCATTGGACCCTTTGAAGTACTGCGAAGGACCGGAGAAGTTGCGTATGATGTAGCCTTACCTCCAGCATTAGAGAATGTCCACAACATCTTCCATGTTTCAGTTCTACGACCCTACAAACTCGATTACAAGCACGTAATTGAATATGAACCCCTACATTTTGATAAAGATTTATCTTACAAAGAAATTCATGTTCAGATTGTCGATCGAAAAGAGCAAGTTCTCAGAAATAAAGTAATACCCTATGTTAAAGTAATTTGGATGAACCACAATGCTGAAGAAGCGACGTGGGAACTCGAAGAGCATATGATGAAGAATTACCTTCATTTATTTAATTAATTAATTGTAAGCGATTCTGGGGACAAAATCTTTGTAAGGGGGAGTGGAGAATGTAACGGGACAAATTGATTGAGTCGTGATTCTGAGGACAGAATCCTTTTAAGGGGTGAAAGTTGTGACAAACGAGATTTTGTAATTTAATTTTAATATTTATTGAATTAAATAAATATTTTTCGACGATTTAATTTTTGGATTAAATAATTAATTGATGAAATTGTGGTAGATTAATTTAATTATATGTATTATATTTATTAAATTAATGTGGAGAGTTTTTATTATTCAATGTAGGTATTTATGTGAGCTTATTGAATTAAAAGAAATAATTAATAAGCATAATGTTATTTTAATTAATTTAATAATTAATTGGAGATTTAATAATTTGACATAATTAATAAATGAGAAATTTAATTTCATGACTATTTGAATTAATGCAAAATTATTATATTATATTTAAATTAAATTAAATAAGATATTTGATTTATTGTGTAAATGAGTGTGACATTATTAAACTTTAGTATAAGAAGTTTATCAAATTAAATGGGATTAAGTTTTTATGATTAGCCAAACGAAGCCCTTAAGGAAGTTGGGGGACCACAACTGCGTCAGTTTATGAATTATATACGTCTTCTCCTTTCATTTTTCTAAGTCTGGTAAAGAAAATCACAGAGAGAAATTGAGAATTTGTTGAGGGAATATGTGAGTTGGGTGATTGAAGAAGCATTTGAGAAAGGTTTCTCTACTAATCTACACTCTACACTTTGGGTAATGTCTTCAACCCAACTTCTATTTTACGTTATTAAAGTTTTCATGAAAATGGCTTTCAAGTTCTGTTAAAATCTCTGTAATTGGAAAGGGTAGTGATTATGTGGATATATATGTGAGAATATGTTAACATACCATGTTTTTACTATATATTGTATATTTCCATAACATCAGTTTCATAAAAATATGTCGTATATTGTTCTTCAAAATTACAGAGTATAGAAATATGGCCATATGGCCCTTACATGGAACTTTAATACGTCAATCATATGTGGTATCATAAATTTACACTTGTGTATGCTTATGTACGTTGAAACAAACAAAACAGAATTTAAACAGATGGATTTGGTGAATTAACAAATCTGTAATGTTAAAATTCATATTTTTCTTCAAAAACATTACAAAACATGAAAAACAGTTAAATTAAATGTTGTAATTTGTGTAATTACGTGAATTAAAGGGTTAAAATCATGTTAAAGGCTTTGTGTGATGTTTTTGGGAAGTCTATATTTCATGAGTAGCATTAAAATTGATCGTGTTAGTTTAATTTAGAATTTTTGGGTCGTTTACGTGTGTTCTTCATGAATCGCAGAATGCTGTGTCTGGGTCGAAGGCACGGTCGTCGTGTCTAAAGAAACGAATGGAACCCGCTTGCCGTTGCCGTGCAGTACGCCTCAAGATTGCTTCAGAGAATAAAGGTAGCGCGCCCTACCTGCAGAACTTTAGAAATTTTCTAAGTGTTCAAGTTTTGAAAATGTGTTTTTAAAACCTAATGTAATGAACATGAAGACATGTCAAGCAGATAATAATATGTTAACTAACTTACTTTATGTGATCAATTAATAAGACTTAAAAGTCCAATAACATATTCAAAGACCAATGTTGGGATTCGCTAGGTATATCGAACTATTGATTAATGGGTATTGTGAATGTATTGATATGTAGGATTTGATAAAGAACGTGAATTAATCGTAGCTTGTGCAAGAGGCAAGTTTCTAAACCTTACTTTTATATTGAGTAAATATTCTATTCTAATCTATTGTGGTTAAGCCAGTTCCTTAAATTCTAAATTAATCATTGATCAAGTCTTAGAATTGTATTTTATATCGTGTAAGCTCTTGTTCTTAATTGTTCAAGTTCAAGACTTCATATTAAATGCTATAATTCTTTTAAAGCATGAATTCAGTCATACAGTACTTATTTCTCTTGTATACTTTTGTTGAATTTTATTCAATTGAATATCAATTATTGTTTAACCATTTAAGACTAGCAAACCATTATTGATTCGACTAGTCCATAGTTGATGAATGTTCTAAATTTCAGAACCCTTGCTGAATTTATCAAAACTAAACTTCCTTTGGTGCGGAGTCTAATGTCAAACTGAGATGAACAACCCCGTATAGGGGATTACTTATGCTTTAGCGTTAAGATATTGTGCACAGTATGGTACTAAGGACTGATCCTCCTAAGTACGAGTAGAAAAGTCCATAGTCTTATGACTGTTAAAGGTTTCAAGTATAACCCTTGATGACCTGGGATATAGTTCAAGGTCTTATGACCCTCAGAAGTTCTTTTGATTCTTGTTATTTATTCTTGATTCAAAAGCTGAGTTTTTATTTCAGAAGTCTTTGATTCACTCGCATGTTATTATATTATTGTTTCATTATCATACTTGTAACAACTCGATATTTTCTATATAAATAAATCAGAAATTTTTCGTATAATTTTTTTTATTTATTAAAATAAATATGGGAAATATGTGCCAAGATAATGTGTATATGTATTTATGTAATAAATAAAAATATATTTATTACATGAATATTTACAAACAATTTTATTTTAGAATTATTGGTTATTAAAATTATATTCTTATAATAATTAATTTTATAACAAAAATGTTTTTATTAATTATTTTCCATAAAATTATAATTATATATTATTTAAATAATATATGAAATGATTTTGAGAATTATTATAATAATTATTTATTTTATTATATGAATTTATGTTAGATTAATTAAGTTAATTATTTTTAACTTAATTAATAATGTTATATATGAAGAATAAATCGGATATGGAATCCAAATTCTAATTTTAGATTTTGATCAAGGAATGAGAATAATAATATAATATTAATTATATTTTGATTTTTTAGTGCTATAAATATGTACTGTATATACGTACGTATTGATAATGGTTGGTCAATTATGGTGTATTATGACCAAACCCTAGCAATATTTATATAACCCATAATATTACTGTTAAACCCTAATTCTGAAGTCAAATGAGACTTTAAAAATCTGTTAAGACACTATGTTATGTGTTATACGATTTGTAATTTGAGGTAAAGCCTTATTATTATGGAAAACCATAATTATAAATTAAAACCCTAATTTGAAACCTAAACTGGAGTTTGTGATCAGTCAGAAATTATGTTAATGTTATTAATATCATGTATAGTAGATTTTACTGTTAATTATGGAAAACCTAATTAGTAATTTAAAACCCTAATATCTAGAACCCAAAAATGGTAATTAGAAACACTAATTGTGATTTGGTAACCCTAATTATCAAAATTGTAAACCCTAATTGCTAAAATTTGCAAGGTTAATTATAATTAGTGATTTTAAACCCTAATGTTCCTGTATAATTTAATTAAAAACCTAGTCTAATTAAGGGAACCCTAAATAACTATTTTTAGAAACTATTTTTTTTATTTATTTTAAACCCTAAATGAAAACCTAGAAATTAATTTTGTGCTAAACCTAAGGGTCAAACCGTAAGGGTTTGTTAAGATTACACTTTTGCTGTAATGCCCGAGAAATTCGGATCCTTTGTAAAAATATTTGAAAGAATTAATTAATGAATAAAATAATATTATTTATTATTATATGTGTTAATAAGATGTATGTCGTTCTATAACCTAGAAACGTCGGAAGATCGTAGTATTTGAATCACGTGAATGAATTAAAGTGTTTGAATTTTCAAGACGAAAATAAATATTTTCCGAGAAAGTTTACGAAAAACACTATTCACAGTTTATCGCTCGGGAATTATTTTTGAACTTCCGAGAAATACGTAACGTTAGAATATCGAGGCAAGATGGATTATGTAATAATAATCTAAATATGGAAAACGCAATAATTCGAATGCGGACTTAAATTAAGAATATAGGTATTAAAACCTAATGAAATGAATTAATGTATCATGGTAGAAAATACAAGTTCAATATAAATAAGGTGTAAATCTATATGGGAATTATACTAAGCCCAAGTGGTTTATAAAGTGAAGCCCAAACCAAATGCATGCAAGCCCACAAGAAAAAGAGTAATTAACTAGACCTAAGCCAAAGGATGATCCAATGGGTAAAGCAATGATCCATGGTTCAACCCATGGGTGAACTTGGAGAGCAAGAACTTTAAGTGAGGAGCAAGTGTTGTGTTGAGCAAGAAAAATGAGTGGTGAACAAGATTACTTAGTGGCTAAGTAGATGAATAGTAAGGAGGTCAGTTTAAGGAGGTGGGATGACATAAAGACCATTATGTCCTAACCTTAGATCCTCTATAAATAGCAAGCTTCAATTCATTTGTTGCTTGTTCAAATTTCTTCCAACTTCTTACAAGATAAACAACTTAAGTGTTAGAGAGAATAAGTCACATAAGCACTTATAAGTCATCTCAACTTTTGCTAGATTTTCCAAAGTGAAGTGAAGTAATAGTTCATCAAAGATAATTATCTTGTCTTTTCCATCTCTATCATAATAGGATTGATAAAAAAGTGGGATGGTTTAATGATATCATGTCACAAGTCATTGATGAATGAACTTAAGCCGAATAAGTTGAATAAGCAACTTGAACCTAAATAAGTTGATGAACTTATGAAGGAATTGCCCTTTGTTGACATAGTATGAAAATTGTAGTTAATAAGTGAAATAAGTCATTGACTAATGAGAATATGTCAAAACCTACTTTGATAATAAGTTGGTGTAATAAGTAAACTTGTAATGTCTACATGTTGATTAAAATCCACCTAGAATGATTAGTGATGAGGTTTTTCCGGAATTCGCACGATTGGACGATAATCGTCGAATTCGTGAAATTCTCGGAAAGAAAGTCGTATTTTGTGTTTGAAGTCGTAAACGTTGGTTTTCGATGGAGATAAGTCATATTTGGCATTATAGAGTTGCGGACTCGAAAATGGCCGGATTCCGACTTAGAATGAAGAAACGAGCGTTGAACGTTCACGAACGTTTATCGTTTTCGTTAAAATGAACTAATAGGTGAAATTTTAGCAAATGAAGTAAAATAGATAAAATTCTTACATGATCGCATAGAACACGTAATTTGTGAACCGTAGGCTCTTGAACGAGCCAATTCGGACATATAACAAAGAAGTTACGAGTCTGGAAGTTTCACAAAATTTTCAAAACTGTCCAAAGTTTTCTAGTGCCGCAATCTTTGGCAAATTGCCATACACAAAGACAAGGCAATTATCCCGTACGCAGCAAATACCAAAGTGGCCATCAACCCCTGGAGAGTCACGCCGCAGCATGATATTTAACACAGATACTACATCGCAAATATTTAGTCCGGATTTTTAAGTACTAGTGGTGGCCATGCATGTAAGACCAAGTAATAATAGCCCGTAAATGCGGCCAAATTTCATAACCTAGATAGTGATGAATGTTTACAAATGAACATGAGGAGTAATTGTTAATAAATTAAATAAAGATCTTAATGAAACATTGTTATGACATATTAAAACTTAAGTATGCTCACTTAAGGTTAAGATTAAGTCAATTACTTATGAATGTAAGAGTGATGTAATGGAAAGCCGGAACCAATAATAAGAAATCTAATACGTAATTAGATTCAAAAGAAGGGTTAGATTCTTTAGGAACCATGTGTGATCATTCCTGACCTAATGTTCTATGTTATGCTATTATTTAATGTAGAGACCTTAAAGACGTAAAGTGCACGTGTTATATCTATAAGCAGACGCTAAAGGCAAGTACTCTAACCCTTGTTCCAGTTTGATTTGGACAAGTCTTTGTGATTCAAGTATCCTTCGTATGAGTTAGTATCTGAGGAAGGCAAAGCCAATCCTTTCGGCTAGACGTATGCTATGTTATTCTATCAAGTGTTGATAAGGATTTACCAAACTAATATTGTTATGGTTTTCAAAAGTAGATTGAGTATGCTAAAATGTTTTGTCGTCAAACGACAGGCACGTGAGGTTGCCACAACTTAAACTTATACACGTTTAATGAATGTAGTGTTGATCAACATAGAGTACTATAGGCTGATCACCTAGACGTGCTCGTAAGATATGTCGGACTTACGGACTTTGTGCCGGGATGTCCTTTTCAAAGTACTTATGAAATGCTTACGGTCTTGAACCAGAATTGATGTTTTACTGAATATTGTTGTTGTAAAACATTTTGAATAAAAAGAAGTGCTATTTTGAATTCTCAATAGTACTTCGTAACTATTGTTCGATTATCGAGGATATACGATTCCTATGTTTAAGCATATTATTTTCCTAGAATTGTTGTACTTGTTGAGCTAGTTAGGCTCATTCTTGCTTGAACCATGTGAATGCAGCTAAGACAGAACGGACCGATGGATCTAGCAAGGATAAAGGGAAGGCGAAAGCGAACCCGTAGATTGCATATGTAATAGTATAGGTTTTGTAAGAAATAATACTGATATTATGACAAAGATAATATATTGGTTGTAAAGAACCTGGGGAATGTAAATATTCTTTTGATATATATATATAAGACATATCCGTTCTTTTAAGGCATTTCAAGTGAATGTTTATGTGAATCAGAAGACGTAGTGTAGCACCATCTCGGGTTGGAAAATACCCAGATTTGGGGGCCACAAAGTTGGTATCAAAGCATTAGGTTATAAAACTTAAGGGGGGAAATAAAACCTTAAGTCATAACCTTAAGAAAAGTCAAAGAATAAAAGATGGAAGTTAACCTTATAAAGATGCATTATATATGTTATGTGTTTTTATTATACTGATGTTTACTAATCAACTTTTTGTGTTGTTGTAGATGTCAGGTGAAAATAGAGCTGTACAGGTAATCAGCGAAGGGTCGGTAAACCAGATAGAAATCATACCGAACCCCATAGCAGCAGATCCCGAGATAGTTATGGTGGAGTCTGGGGACTCCAAGAGCTTAGACCTCATGTCCGTATTTGACGGCATGTTGGAAGAAGAAGTGGAGGTAGTATCCTTCAATCCAGTAGCTATAGCAGCAGAGATAACTCTAGGGGAGACGATGATCTCACTATTCATGTCAGTGATAGATAGCAACGTACACTACTGTCAGGAGGTCAAGGAGCTGAAGGCGGAGCTCCACACGGTTATAGAGGACAAGACGGACGTGGAGTCCATGTGGGAACAGAAACATGACGAGACAGTTTTGGCTAAGGACAAGGTCCATGAGCTAAAACAGGAGGTCTTTGAGCTTAGGAGCGAGCTAAAGGCCAAGAAACAGAAGATATGGAGAATGTCCTATATCCATAGGAATTCTCATGAGGATTTCCAGTTGTAGGTAGCTGGTTATTCGGTAGAGACAGGGCAGACGCGACATACTATCAGCCGAGATATTATTGCCGGTCTTGCCAAGGCAGATTTCGAGAATGCCTTAAGGCAGATGTGATCGAGTAGTTGCTAGAGTAGTTAGATATGTACATATTTGTATATCTAGTAGTGACGTAAAGCCCTCTTTTGTATAATCAAGGGTAGTCTTTTGTAAATCTCAATTTTTGGAAAGCAATAGCGGGAAAGTAATGTATCCAGCTTAGGCTATGTTATGTAACCGATGTAGTATTATACTACAATGAATTAATATAAGTTTTCTTTTTCGAAAAATGTTGAGTAATGAATGTGTAAGTTATTGTTTAATATGGAATAATAACTAACTGATAGGAAATGAATAATAATGAAATATGTGTTTATTGTAACAGCAAAATGCCACCGAGAAGAGTACCACGTAACCAAGGTACGAACACAAATCAACTGGAGGGACGTCCAGTTAACCCCATGCAGGAATTTTTGAACCTTTTAACCGCAACGTTTAACCAAACTGGGGCTAATATCCCTGTAAATCCTGGTGTAGTACGAGCTACTACATTCAAGGACTTTAAGAGTGTGGGTCCGCCGGAGTTCAAAGGAACTACGGACCCTATCGAAGCCCAAACGTGGGTGAGGGAGATCGAGAAGGCATTTGTGATAGCAAATGTCGACGAGGCCCAAAAGGTTGCCTTTGCAACCTACATGATGAAGGGAGAGGCCAACTTTTGGTGGGAGGCCAATCAGGCGAGGGCCAGAATAGATGTTATAACATGGGAGAGGTTCAAGGAAATATTCTACGAGAACTACTTTCCCACGAGCATACAGGGAAGGATGGAGATGCGATTTCTATATTTAAAATAAGGAGACATAACAGTTCCTCAGTATGCCTCCAAGTTTAATGAACTGGAAAGGTTCGCTCCACATCAAGTGGATACCAAGGTGAGGAAAGCTCGACGGTTCGAGCAGGGCTTGAAACCCTGGCTCTATAATCGTATCTCTGTGTTCCAAAGTACTTCTTTTGGAATTGTTTTAGAGAAGGCAATAATTGTCGAAGGTGGTAGTGAGGCGTTGAGCCAATACCACAAGGATAAGAAAATCAAGGGGAAAATGGATGGATGAGTGAAGGTTGAAGGTGCCAGCGGGAGTGGCGAAGGGTATAAAAAGGAAGGTGAGTAGCTCAGGAAATCTCGTACTGAAGCTAGGGGACCTGAAAAGGAGGATGGAGGCTTGCAAGACCTGCGGGAAGACTCATTTAGGAGTCTGTCTCAAAGGTAAGACCGTGTGTTATAACTGCGGACAGGAGGGGCATATTGCGCCAAACTGTCCAAGCCCGAAGAAGAACCGTGGATGCTTTGTATGTTGGTCAACAGACCACATGGCAAAGAACTTCCCAAAGAAGAGGACATACGGGAATAAGGGCGCCAATAGTGGTAAGTTAACTATTGGGGGTCCAGCACAGCCGGGTAGGCCGATGGCCTGTATATTTAATATGACCATCCAAGATTCGATGGCCTCGGGGGAAGTAGTCGTAGGTATTATTCCGATCAACGACTTAAATGCATACGTGCTGTTTGACTCGGGTACTACTTGTTCGTTTATCGCATGTTATTTTGCTAGACGACTAGGATTGCTTCCCGAAAAGTTGTCTATACCTTTGAATATTAAGGTAGCAAACAAAGAGATAATTCCTATTGAAGATATTCATAGGAGTTGTTGCGTAGACATTCGAGGTTGTAAATTATCGGTAGATCTGATACCGATAAAGTTAGGAGAATTCGATGTAATTCTGGGAATGGATTGGTTGATAAATAATGGGGTAATTATAGATTGTCAAAAGAAATGCGTAAATATTAAAACATTAATTCAATCACATGTAATATTTTACTGCAATAAATCGTCGGGACGTTCGTGTTGTCTTACCTTGACACAAACTAGGAAATCATTGAGGAAGGGGTGTGTAGGCTATTTGTGTCATGTGGTTGATACCCAGAGAGTGGGAGCGACCATGGAACAAATACCTATAGTGTGTGAGTTTATGGATGTATTTCCAAGTGAGTTACCGGGTCTTCCGCCGGATAGGGAGACCGAATTCGTAATAGACATTGTGCCAGGAGCGACACCAGTTTCTAGGGCACCATATCATATGGCGCCTGTGGAGATGAAGGAGTTGATGGTACAGCTGCAAGAATTGTTGAACAGGAAGTACATTTAACCGAGCATTTTGCCGTGGGGAGCACCGGTACTGTTTGTCAAGAAGAAGGACGGATCGTTGAGACTTTGTATCGACTACCAAGAGTTAGTTTGACATTCGAGTCTGCACCAAAGGAAGTTTGGTTTGGATAATTCAATAAGGGTTCTGAAATTTAGAACGTTCATCATCTAAGGACTAGTTGAATCAATAAAGTTCACTAGTCTAACAAGGTTCAATAATAATGATATTCGATTTGAATAATAATCTCAAGAAGTATACAATAGGACAATTACTGTATAACTGAATCATGCTTTGAAAAGATAATCAATCTTTAATATAACATTTGAACTTGAATAATAGTAATGATAATTTACTCGAGGTAACTAATAAACTTGAACAATAATGACAAGTAGGGTTAGGAAACTTGCCTCATGCGTAGATTACACTTTAACTAAGCACGTTCTTTGAATTTAATCCTACATATCATTCACATTCACAATACCAGTTAATTATAACTTAACTAATCATCATAAACTCATTCTTTTGTCTAATTAGAATATTGACTATACTTAGTCAAATTACCACTTTGTCACATAATTTACACATCATGAATAACAAGCTAATTATGTATTCAATAATTCAATCCACGTGTAATTATGTTATTTACATGCTAAGTACCTATTTTAACATCTCATTACACTTATAACTTAATTTATGTTCATTAAATCAAGTTACTATAACATTGCTAGACTTGAGCATTTAAAAATATTTCATTTCTGGACATTCTGCAGAGTGGCGCGCTGACGCCACACTTTTGTACTTCGTCTTCAGGTCATGGTACGTGGTGGGTGGCTTGAGACCGCACTACTGGCCAGCAGTGGTCTTGCGGTAAGGGACATAAGGCATGAGACTGAAAAGCCTGCTGGCTGACGTAACCAGAAACTATTCTGCAATTCGCGAAAATTGCAGAACACAGCCAAAAAACTCCAATTAAATTTTACTACACGAATTTAATCATACCCATATGTTAGAATTCGTATATAAACATTACTCAACATCTATAGAATGATTTTAACCCATTAAAACACATAATTACAGAATTAAAATCTATAATTTTCACTGTTCTTGATGTTCTTTAAGGTTTTGAACATAAATCATAAAAATTAATACCACGGATTCGTTATAACACCGAATCCGTTCGTTTAAGGTTTGGTCTCTTCGTAATAACATGCATAATAATATACAAGTATAAATTTTACAAAATCATTTATGTTTGACACACTAAAATTACGTATAAGGGCCATAAGGCCAAAACCCATACTCTGTAATTTTGTAGAAATCATATACTACGTATTTTCATGAAACTAATGACATGGTTTACATAATATATATAATTAAATACGATTTGATACCTATTAATACATACATAACCCATAAACATTGCTCCTTTCTCAAATACAGAGGCTTTACAAAAGGTTTGAAAGCCATATTTATAAAAACTTAAACAACGTGAAATTTAGAATTTGGTAAGGAGAGATTACCCTGAGAATAAAGTATATATTTGTAGGCTTAGATTCTTTCTTCAATCACTGAGTTTCTCACAAAATTCTCTGAAATCTCTCTAAAATCTCTCTGGCTTTCTCTCTGATTAGTTTTATCAGACTTAGTAAAATGAAGGAAAAATAAGACGTATGATATATTAAAGAAACTGACGCACTGAGTGGTTAGTTAACCCAATAATGGGTAACTGCTTCCAACTCCCCATAGGGCCTTGTTTGGCTAGCAAAATAGATTTAAAAACCATTTAATTTAATAAAGCTTTATCATATAGTTTAATTAATGTCACACTCCTTCATAAAATAAATCAATATTTTATTTAATTTATTTTAAATAACAATATAATAATTTCTCATTAATAAATAATGTCAAATTATTAACTCTCTAATTAATAATTAAATTAATTAAAATAACATCATGCTTAATTAAATATTTCATTTAATTCAATAAGCTCACATAAATACATACTTGAATAATAAATATTCTTTACCTTAATTTAATAAATGTAACACATATAATTAAATTAATCTACCACAACTGTGTCAATTAATTATTTAATCTAATAATTAAATCATCGAAAATATTTATTTACTTCAATAAATATTAAGAATTAAATTACAAAATCTCGTTCGTCACACATAAGACCTTGAACTATGTCCTAGGTTTTCAAATGTTTAAACTTGAAACCTTTAACAGTCATAAGACTATGGACTCTTCTACTCGTACTTAGGGGAATCAGCCCTTAGTACCATACTGTGCACAATATCTTAACGCTAAAGCATAAGTAATCCCCTATACAGGGTTGTTCATCTCAGTGTGACACTAGAGTCCACACCAAAGGAAGTTTGGTTTGGCTAAATTCAACAAGGGTTCTGAAATTTAGAACGTTCATCAACTATGTACTAGTCAAATCAATAAGGGTTCGCTAGTTTTACAAGGTTCAACAATAACTGATATGCAAATTGAATAATAAACTCAAGAGATATACAATGGAATAAGTATTGTATAATAGAAATCATACTTTGAAAAGATTAACAACCTTTAATATAAAATATTGAACTTAATCAATAAATAACAAGAATTTGCTCGATATAGAATATAGTCTAGAATTTGCTCAATGTAAAGTAGTAAGGTTTATAAATTTGCATAATGATAATAAGTAGGGTTAGGAAACTTGCCTCTTGCACAAGCTACGATTAATTCATGTTCTTTATTAAATCCTACATATCAATACATTCACAATACCCATTAATCAATAGTTCGATATACCTATCGAATCCCAACATTAGTCTTTGAATATGTTATTGGACTTTTAAGTCTTATTAATTGATCACATAATGTAAGTTAATTAACATATTATTATATGTTTGACATGTCTTCATGTTCATTACATTAGGTTTTAAAAACACATTTTCAAAACTTGAACACTTCAAAAATTTCTGAAGTTCTGCAGGTAGGGCGCGCTACATTTATTCTCTGAAGCGGCGCGGGCGCGCTCCATTTATTCTTTGGAACGGCGCGGCCGCGCTGCGACGCAGACCTAGATTCTGTAATTCATAAAGAACACACAGAACAACCCAATAAATCCCAAATTAAACTAACACGATGAATTTTAATGCTACCCATGAAGTATAGACTTCACAGAAACATCACACAAAGCCTTTAGCGTGATTCTAACTCTTTAATTCACGTAATTACACAAATAACAACATTTAATTTCACTATTCTTCATATTTTTGTAAAATTTTGATGAAAATATGAATTTCAACATTACAGATTCGTTAATTCACCAAATCCATCCGTTTAAATTCTGTTTTATTCGTTTTAACATACATAAGCATATACAAGTGTAAATTTTTGATACAACTTATGATTAAAGCATTTAATTTGTACGTAAGGGCCATATGGGCCATATATACAACTTTTATACTCTATAACTATAAAATATCCAATTATTGCATATTTATATGGATTTAATGTTTGGAAAACATACATAGATGGTAGAAAACATGTATTTATTATATATTATCATGTATATACACATAATCATTATTCTTTTCAATTACAGAGACTTGAACTTTCAATTACAAAGACTTACACTAATTTTTCATAAAATATAAACAACGTAAATTAGAGGTTGGGTTGAAGAGATTACCCTATTGCGGATTAATAAGAGTGAAGTCCTTTTTTAGAATCTTCTTCAATCTCACAATTTCTCTCTAAATTCTCTCTGAATTCCTCTTTGAGCTCTCAAGTTTTTGTTTAAAAAAACATACATAAGATGATAATAAGCCTGATGCGCATAGGTAACTGGCGTGGTGGTCAGTTAATCCCATTCATGGGTTAACTGCCCAACTCCCAATAGGGCTCAATTTGGCTAACCATTAAAAGATTATTCTCATTTAATTTAATTAATCCTTTATAATATAGTTTAATAATGTCATACCCAATTAAATAATAAATCAAATATCTTATTTAATTTAATTTAAATAAAATATAATAATTTCTCATTAATTCACATAGTCACATAATTAAATCTCTCATTTATTAATTATGTCAAATCAATAAATCTCTAATTAATTATAAAATTAATTAAAATAACATTATTCTTATTAAATAATTCATTTAATCAAATAAGCTCAATTAAATACACGCCTTGAATAATAACATTCTCCACATTAATTTAATCAATATAACACATATAATTAAATTAATCTACCACAAATTCAACAATTAATTATTTAATCTAATAATTAAATCATCAAAAAATATTTATTAATTAAATAAATATTAAAATTAGATTACAAAATCTTGTTCTTCACATCTTTCCCTCCTTAAAAGGATTCTGTCTCCAGAATCACGACTCAATCAATTCGTCCCGTTACAATCATGATAATATTTTCAGATTAAGACGAAGGTTCAAAGAAAGATAGAGACATGGATAAATTCTAAGAATAACTTATTATGCGATTAACTATTATGTTACCTTAAATAGGTTGATTATGTAAACCTTTTTAATTGTTTAAGGTATGTAATGAGTTAAGGTTGTAGACTATGGTGAAATGTTGTAGAATCATTTGAAATAAATAATGTATGTTTATATATATTCTGCATTAGTTATAGAATATGTAAGAAGATGTTGTACGTGACGCACCAGATACGAGGTTAATTTGAGGGACTCGAATTTGGGGGCGCTACACTTTCTTCTATTTGACTAAACTCTGTCTTTTCGGTTCTCTGGTATTAAAGGATCAGCGACCGCTATCCGCGACCTCTTCTGGTCACTATTTTTTAATGACGTGGTCGCTACTGTGAGACCCCGAATTTTATGAATAAAGATTAATTTTTCTCGAAATATATTTTTGAATATTATGGTGTGGATTTGATATAATGTTATAGTTGTGGGTATTATTTACAAATTTTGCAAAGTAAGCAAGTGGTTATATAATATTCGATTGGTCGAGGAATATTCATTTTAATAGGAAATATTCGTACGACGGCACAATCATTGGTGGACCCCACAACGGAAGTATTATCGTAGTTAGAAAATGACAAAATTATCTTTTTATAAAAAATAACGGCGAAAGTTTTACCGTTAAACTGTTGAACTACCCGGTTGTAAAAGTACAGTAATACGCGTTGTTGCAGATAGTAATAGCGATATTGATATTGATTATTGATGCTTACGT
The DNA here is from genome assembly GCA_020205615.1 of Panax quinquefolius. Lineage (NCBI taxonomy): Eukaryota > Viridiplantae > Streptophyta > Magnoliopsida > Apiales > Araliaceae > Panax > Panax quinquefolius. Next base: position 91,509,310 of record CM035164.1, read on the forward strand.
GAGAAGTCACTCGGTTATACTCAATTATTATTTACAAAGAATTCACGCATCATATCTCTCATATTATTGATTCAATTATTGTCACGAAGATCATCTCGCATAATATGTTATATTATTAAATCAATAATTGAGATTTACAAAGTTATTCATATTATTATTTGCAATATTGACAATGTCTAGAAGTTACATCGAGGAGAGGTTAGATAATCTAATTCATGGCGCCAATAGGAGAAATCCTTATCGTAAAGCCCCTCTTTCTTGGAGCGACTGGTTGTTAAATATTGTGTGTTATAATATTAATAATGAATAAGTTTGTGTTGATTAAAGATGAAATTGATAATTCCATATTGTTGGGATTATTAGTGTTAGTGGAAATCGACATTTATTTTGATAATAATTGATGTCTGGAGGTAATATTGACCAATCGGGTAATTAACCGGATAAATGAGCAATTAATTGCTATTAATTCACATGCTTATAACTATGTGTTCACATGTGTGTACTATTGATTCACATGATCTACTATTAGGGGAGTTAGTGCAAGATTGATAATACTTGCATGACTAAATTAAAAATGGAGGTATAGATGAAGGTATTATACTGTAATTAGTTTTTTCACATGATTATACTACTGAGTCACGTGAATGAACTATTAATTCACATGATTTACTATTAGGGGAGGTGGTGCAAGTTTTATAATACTTGCAAGACTAAATTAAAAATGAAGAAAAAGATGAAGGTATTATACTGTAATATTTCAAGCCCCAAAACGTGCAATTATCGAAATTATATTTTCCTATAAATAGAAGCTCATTCTTCCTTCATTTCTCACCAAATCACTAAGTCTCACTAGAGCAATTATTATAAAGAGAAAGAAGAAGAGAAGTCTGCTACCTCACTATTCCATTATCCAGTTTCTTCTAAGGTAAGGGGTATTATTTCTTTCGTATTCATGAAGAGAGTTATTTTCTTTCAATACTCGTAAGGGTTGTTATTCCATTCTTTATTATTCTGTTGAAATAACTTGTATGTGATATCTATCACATGCCTGGTGAATTCTTTTGTTATTCCATTCTTTATTATTCTGTTGGAATAACTCCGTCAAGGCTTGATATCGCGATGCTCGATGAATTCTTTTGTTATTCCATTCTTTATTATTACATTGGAATAACTCATGCATGGTCTATCGCATGCATGGTGAATTCTTATGTTATTTCATTCTTTATTATTCTGTTGGAATAACCTGTCTGTGTGGACTACCGCATGCATGGTGAATTATCCTTCGTATTCATTCCTTATTAAATTATGGAAATAATCTGTCTACGTGGATTACCGCATGGCGGGCAAAAATCCATTTTCAGTTTCATATATTCTATTATACTCAGTTGGTTAAAGTTTTGGCTCCTATACTCCATGAAATTAGTAGAATATCCTGGATATTTGGGCTTCATCCAGTATCTTTTCATGGAAATATTCTTCTGAGCATTCTTGAATTTTAATCCACAAAACAGTATCATGTTGACAATTTGGACGTTACTGATTTCTGGATAAATTAAATTATAAATCTTTAAAAATTTATCCTTGAACTTGTTTTATTGAATTCTTATATCATTGTCATCATCCGCATGTTTATAATATGTTGAAAGTCATCTCGTTTTTGTAGTGCGTAGATGGACTTGGTATGATTATGACCGAGATTATTCAAGATAATCACGACCGTAATGTTACAAATGATGTGGTAAAAGTTCTCATTGGCCGTAGTGCATTGATGGACAGTTGTTGGCATGATCATGACCATTGATGAATACACGAATATCATTGGCCCGTAGTGCATGGATAATTTGTAGTCATGATAATAATGAATATCCTTGGCCGTAGTGCAGGGATGATGTGGTTTATTTATTAGGCTGAGTCTCGGCGATAAAAGTGATAAAAAAAAACTTTTTAAATCATAAAAGATAGTAGATTTTATTCTCTACTTGACTCTTCTATTGCTTGTTCCACTGCAGTTAAATTTGATGTTTGTTATATTTTATCAGTTTAACACTGTTGAAGGCTAACGATAAGTTATTATGCATTATCTTAGTCATAATATTTTTTACTGGGCTAGTTGAGCTCACCCTTTCTTTCACTGTTCTTTTCAGGAAATGAGAATATAGCTGGGACGAGTCGGGGAACGGATTGATGGTCCAGATGGTTGTTTTAGTAGTCCTCACTATTCTATAAAATAGTGTGACAATAAATGTAATGAGAACTCCATTGAGTGTGGATATTGTCTAGATGACAATATTCTTATTAAAACTCTCAGATTATGTTTTGTCGTATTTTACACGACTGTTGTATAATTAAGTTGTATTTGAATTTTGTACCATGTATTTGGTGATTCAAGATGGGTGATGTATACCTATTTTGGGGGTGTCACGGCTACAAACTTCCCCACCAACATATTGTGACAATTTTTGGGCGGAAAAATTACACCAGCGATTGATCAACGACCGTCTACGGTCGCTGACCACGGTTATTAGATAGCTACTAGGTTCAGTAACGGTCGCCAAAAGCGGTCGCTATTTCTCATATCGACGACCGCATACAGCGGTCGCTGGTATTTTTGGTCATTGATAGACCGTTTTCTTATAGTGATAATTTATGGTCAAACAATATAAAAAGTCACATGACCGGAGTTCGTTAGTAATCTAACGACTAATGTCACAGGAATTAAAGTGCCTTAGAATCCATGGAGCTTACAAATTGTATATTAGGTAGCAATATAAGAGGATCCAAACATTGTGGATCAATTATACATTGTTGTATACAAGGGGTAGTGCAACTAATTCTTTACTTGGGGCGTCATTGTCTCTTTACCATTTTATTAGTCAAAGGATAGCTTTAGAGTAGTAGCTAAGGTTACGTTTGGATTGAAGAAATGGAATAGAGAGTGGAATGATTCATTTCATTCTAGTTGGAATAAGTTATTCTATACTCTCCTTCCCCCAAGGAATAAAATTCATAAATTTGGAAGGAACAAGAATGGCTCAATCCATTCCAATCGTAACCAAACACAAAAGTTTTTTATTCCATAGGAATGAGTCATTCCATTTCCATATTCATTACTCCAATCCAAACGTAGCATATGTATTTGCAGGGGCGGATTTTTGAAGGGGGTAGCATAGGCAATTGCCCCTGCTGGTTTTTTTTTTTAAGTATAAAAGTAAAGGCAGATAGGTAAGTTAATAAACTCAAGGGGACAGATTAATAGAAGAGTTAAATTTAGAGGAGACAAGTGTGTGTATATATATATATACACACACACACACATAGGTACCAAGTGATAACTTATAATTATATTTTATTGTTATTTGTGTATCTGGTTATAAATGTATATACATATGTATCAAACTCTCATCTTTATCACACACACAAAATGTTTATCATTTAATTAGGGCATTGATATTTTCACACACAAGCAAATTTTTATATTTTAACAAGTTTCTTCTCACATAAGTGGGGAACATTTACTATTCATATGAGACAGATCTTGTGGAACTATAACTTTTACTTATGGAATTGCTTTTAATTTTTTTTGCCGATTTAATCTTTGGTCATATTCTTTTCATTTAAATATTTAAAGTTATGTTTTGTTATTTCTTTTTTCTTTGACAAGTTAAAGTTTACAAGACCAACCTTGTGTTGAAGAAAATTATGACAACGAAGAGAGGACTTAACATGTCAAGGTACAAAGTTTTTATAGCTTATTTTTTTTACCTCTTTACTTGTATTAATGATTAAATATTTTGGGTACTAGGCCTTTGGGACACCTATATTTGTTTTGATTACAAGCATTGTAGGTTTTGTTACTTGACATATTTAGTTGTGGAATATTATACAGTTGGTTATTTATATAATATAATGTTTTATTTGATGTTGATTACAAAATAATAAATAATTTTAATTTGCAATGATTTTATTATTTAATAGAAGCATTGTCGAAGAAATTTTTCTCGATAAATTAAAAAAAATCACAAAATAAAGTAATTGTTATTTCTAAAGTAAATATGTTCTTCACAAATTGTTATTTATGAAGGAAGACATTTTTACTAGTTATTTCAAAATGTTAATTGTGAGGAAATCATCTCCTCGCCAAACAAAAATAATCTTTTACAATATATAATTTTTGAAGAACATATTTTTCACAATATATCTTTCACAAAAAATATTTAGTCACTAACTTAACGAATGATACTTTTAGTGTGGAGCTCTAATGTGAGGAATTGCGTGAGGAAAAGTTTTTTTCACAATAAATCTCGTGAATAATATACTATTTCTTGTGAAGGATTTGTCCTTCATTGCCGACTCTCTTTTTTGTAGTGAAAATATGCCCCTGCTGACAATATTTCGAAATCCTCCCGAGTATTTGCAAAAGTTCTCACATCTAATAGTCAAGGGTTTAGGAGCTTAGTAAGGGTGTAAACGAATCGAGTCGAACCGAGTATTGAGTTGCTCAAACTTGGTTCACAAAATTTATCGAGTATAGAATAAAGTTTGATTGAGGCTCATTTAGCTTCCGAGTCGAGCACGATTCCGAGTCGAGCCCGATTCCGAGCCGAGCCCAAGCAATTTGAATTTTTCGAACGAATATGATTCAAGTATCAATAGAAAATTACAATTTAAGGAGGTTCGAGTAATTTATCGAACTTTAAAATGTGTTCATATTTGACTCATTTATATTTTGAGTCGAGCTCGAATCGAACTTTTAGTCGAGCGAGTACGAATCGAGCCCGAACTATTTGCTCATTTTACAGCCTTAGTGCTTAGTTATAATCTCACTACTACAAAACAGTAAATAGACAACGCGGAAAAAACGTTGTGGTTTCAGTCAAAAAAACGTCGTGGTTAAGGGTGTTATCTATTTGACACCCTTACACAACGTTTTTAAAACGTTGTAGTTAAGCACATTACACAACGTTTTTAAGAAAAAAACGTTGTAGATTTGTTATTCAAAAATTAGCAGATGCTTAAAAACGTTGTAGAAAGTATGATTCCACACTAAAAACGTTGTAAAAGGTATGATTCCACAACGTTTTTAAAATGTTGTAGATAAAAAAAAAAGAAAAAAAATTGTGATTTACCTATATTACCAATGCACCTGCAATATGCTAATGCCATGATATAAAGCTAAAAGGTCTAAATTCTCATTTAAATTTAAAGCCAAAATGTATCAACCATTCAAAATACATCCCAATAATATCATTCGTTTACCGTTTCAAATTACTACATCCACAAAATATAACAACATCAATAGTGTAGTATTATATACAGACAATATTGAGTGGTTTAGCAACATCATGTTGATAACTTGTAAAATAAAAAAAATACACATGAAAGGAATCCTCAAAATTAAATGCACTAGCACCTACAGTAAATATGTTCTCAAGCAGCTCATTGAAGTGTGGATGACTCTAGAGAATAGCACATTCTAGAGCACAACCTTTAGCAACGCACTCACTAGCATTCATTGTACGCCTAGGCTCCTTGCCAAACGCAGTGCATTATACATCATGACAGTTCAGTGCAGCGTCCATCCATTTTCCATCATACCTAGTCGATGCCACCACGAGACGTAACCTGCACAAACAGGAGATGCAGACCTGATAAAAGAATCATCAACAGCCACCAAATACTTATTGAGGGTCAAACAAATGAAAACCTGCTGTGTGAGATAATATGCGACCAACAATGAGAGTTATTCCACTCTGCAACTTAGTTTCCATAAATGATCTGCAAACAAATGTACAAGATATGGTGAAACAAATAAAATGAATTTATCTGCACCTGATAGATATCATTATTTTCAGGCCAACCTAATTAGCAGCCAAAGTGCTAGAAGACTGAAATGATGTAGAAGTCAAATGCAAAACTAAGCTATAAATGGAGACTATACAAAGCACTAATTATCCTGCAGTCAGTTCCAAAATTTTCATAAGCAGACTAGAAGTATGAATCGCATGTTATCTTGACACCCATGAATCTTAATACAGATTATTTAGAACACATATAACTAAACTAACCAACTGCACCGCAACACGCACAACAGATTATATATATACCTTCAATTGACTTGGCCAATCTCAAGTCATTACATAAGAACAGCAATATCTATTTTTTCCCTTGATGAGTATATAGTCTCAACTTTTAACTTTTACAATTTACCTTTCTTGCAGCCAAAGCCGCAGCAACACCTGTGGCCAGCACCTTTAGATCCTCCCTCTCATCACTTTTTATTTTAGCTACCTGTGTTTGAAACTGTGAAATGAATTCAATATAAACATCAAATAGCCAGCTTTATTCTAGAACAAATCACTGCTCTTACGGCTAGTAAATTCTTTATACGATGCAATGCAAGTTACATAATAACAGAAGACTATATATACAGAAAGACTATCAAAGATTTACAGGAAGAAAAAGAAGAGTATATATACTTTGATAAGCAGAAATAGAAGACATTAGAGATCTTACTTCCAATGCTATAATCAGATGCCCTAGCTGCCTGCAGTCCTTCTCTACAACCCAGGCCCAAGACACACATGGCACCAGGAGAACTTCAGTTCAAGTGTACAACAATTGTATAGGCAAATGATGTAATAAACACCTATAAATATATTCAAAATTACAGTTTTAATCCATCAAAATTACTGGTGTACAAAGTAAGCAGATCATGACAACTGTATATTTTTTTAAGATAGAAAAACTTTATTAAATGAAAATAGATAATACAAGCATGGGGGGGACAAAGGAATCCAAAAACTCTATAAATATATTCAAAATAGGTCAACTCTCCAATCTCTACAAAGATAAACACAAAAATACCCCTATACGCACCCACAACAGAGATCCATTAAGAAGCAATAAATAAGAGATGCAAGAAAGAGAAAGATAAATAGTTCTGTATAAAAAGTTGAGCACAAAGCCAAACTCTATAACCAGTGGAAATAAAATAAATACATTCAGAGACAGCTCTCCAAACTCTACAAAAATCAAACTCAGATATACCCCTATAGGCACCCAGGGCAGAGGACCATAAAGAAGCAATAGAAAAAAGATCCTATCTTGCAAAAAAGCCAAAGATACATAGTTATCTGTAAAAAGTTGAGCATTAATCTCAGTCTAGAACCCCCAAAATAACACACAAAAGACGAGCAATTGAGCATAATAGCAAAACACAAGTCTAATATGTATCACCTGTCATATATTAACTGAAGCATAGTACTTAAACGTGTTACAGTAAATCATTCCCACAAGCATGTACTGGAGTTTTGAGTATACCATGAACTAAACCAAGCATTAAAGACTCATTTTTCAATCGAACACGTGAAAATTACAAAGAAAATGCCATTTGCCTCGACAGAAAATACAGCAGAATTCGGTTTTCAACTCAAGAACCTGCAACAAAATTGCAAACATGAACTAATTTTAAGAGAACCCCTGCAAAATATGGACTCATTATAAGACCTGATGAGACATTATAATCAGCAGTGTTTACACTTGTAGATTTAGCATCTGGAACCCCCTCTCAGCTACTACATCTATATTATTAATCAATGCTTTCACTCGACAATTTCTGGTTCACTCACAACCACACAGAGCATATGCACACGCACACTCACACTCACCCTCACCCTCACCATAATCCCAAACAGAATGTTTCAAAGCCGAAGCTGCAGCAAGTAAAGTTAAGGGAGCGACTGGGACATAGGTTAATGAGATGTCCCAACTTTTGCTCAATATGAAAAATGACCAGATTTGTATGGTATCACAGCAAGCAAGTAAAAAGTGCCAACCCCGAATTTTAAGCCATTGTGCTCTCTAGTTTCTCACACTTTACACAAATTTACAGAAATTGAAGCAAAACCAAAACTAATATCATAAAAGCAGTAAGAATAATTGATAGACAAAAACATGATTACAGGCTATATATTCCTTAAAAACAAAACCACAACCAAAAACCTTCACCCCCATGGCTCAAATTGGATACTCTAAAAGCATCATAAAACAACTCTATACTGTACAAACAGAGATGCATTTCATAGCTCAATTCGCATTCTAAAACCCAATTATATTTGAAACTGCAGTTGGTTAGAACATTGAAACTAATAAATTATCAGACTTGCACTACCTTACCAGCATGAATGCACAAAAAATGCACAAAAATGAGCCAAAGAATGCACAAAGTAGTCCATCTCAGCTTCAAGTTCATCAATGCTTTTGTTAATCAAGGAAGTAATACTTGGTATTCTTGCCTTAATGACAGCCTCCAAATGCTGAAGTTAAAAGTACAAATCATTAAAAAAAATCAAGGTTCTAACTGAGATAAACACGTCAGATAAATAACAAATAGAATCCCACCATCGAAAGAAGTTTCGCCGGATACTCTGAACCCATTTTACTAGCCAAATGCCCATAGTCAGGACTTGAAGCAAAGTATTCCCGTTCTCTCCTTCTTGCAGACATCATGTCAGTATTCTTATTTATATCATCTTGTGAGCGGTTCACAATTCCCACCCATGGGTGTTGTAAACGTAAAGCTCTTCCTTCAAGAACCTTTCAGAATAAGAACTTCAGAATCCAAAATGCCAAAAAACTAACAATTTACACCTACTACAATAAGATAATTTTGTAATAGAGAGGAGGGGAGAGAGAATGAGAGTGGTGAGAGTACATCTAATGCGTTAGTTCCTTTATCCATTAAATCAAGCTTTGTCAATACTCCAAATGTCCGTTCACCTACACATATTATTTCAGAAAACCGTAAGGAAAAGAAAACATGATACTTATGTGATAGATTTTATCCAAAGATTCACGGACCACCGGAATAAAGGAGGGTTACCTGCTGGATCCACTTCCTTAGCAAGCTTGATAGCATCTGATGTCGCTATATCTTGGTTGGCAGGAGATATTTCCAGTATGATGCAGTTGGGCTTGAGACACCATATATACACCAATCAGAAAGGCAAAATATTGCAAGAGTTCAAAATCGAGGACATACCAGTTAGGGTTTTCTTAGGTTAATCCTCCGTTCGACTGATTTGAGGGCAGAAATCGATCGATTTGCTTCTTGAGCAGGTACGGAGAGCTTCAGTTGCTTAAGTGGCTTCATGCTCTTCATGATTCTAGCCTCCTTTTAGGTTTCTTTGAGACAATTTATGGCTTATGTCCAGCTCCTCCTAGGGTTGATCCCGTATAATTCTGGAACAAATCCAAAGAGATGAAGAACTTACGAATGACAATCTAGCCCCAAAACAGAAGAAAAAATGAGAGAAAAACCGAAAGAGACGAGGAAAATTGAAGAAAGGAACGAAACTGAACTTACGAGCACAGACAAAAGACTATCTTTTAATTTTAAGTTTTCACTTAAGGCCGGTTTTTTGCTCCGTGTTTTTGACTTACACAACTTTTTTTTAAAAAAAACGTTATGTAGTTAAAACTAAAAAAATGCCCATTTAAATAGATAACGTTTTTTTATATATATCTACAACGTTTTTTTAAAAAACGTTGTGAAAAAATATACCACAACGTTTTTATAAAAAACGTTGTGATTTAAGTGTTGTCTATTTACTGTTTTGTAGTAGTGTCTTGATTTGTTTTAGACCAAAATTTATACCTTAGGGGCTGTTTGTTTAGCACTGAATGACTGAATTGTTGAATCGGTCAATCATTCAAACGATTTTGGTTGAATGATTTAGTGTCATTTTATTGGCTGAATGATGGCTGGATGAGGTAATTTTTTTTTACAATATTAACCATTATATTAAGTAATATTAAATAAATTTACAACAATTTTAATTTGAATTTTTTTCGGATGAGTAAAATAATAAAAAATTGTTATTCAGATATTTCAAATATGTCAATTATTAAATAATTTTTTTCATTCAGATTCAGATTCACGCTCAAGGTAGGTGGTCTCTCCCTTTATTATGAAAAATCACATATTTGAGTTTACCTCTCATTAAAAAGTCAGAATTCAGTCGGCCCCACAAAAGATTAAATGAGTTTCTCCTAGATTCTCCCTAGTCTCAAATTGAATTTTAATAGTACATGTTCTCAAAAAAACAAGAAAAAAAGAAAAAGAAAGATTTGTGTTCACTTCCAAAGGTGATTCAGTTGAAATAATATTGTACACTAGAAAGACAAAGTTTTAAGCCAAGGTATACCATGTAAGTTCATATAGATAATCTCAATGTACATGTACTAAACAACAACATTTGTTCTATCAATCCACTATTGATAGGGAATTATTTTTTGATAAATCTATACGAGGTATTGTTTGGTTCATTAACTGATGAGCAACAACATGCATAGTTGGCCTTGCTAGTGGATTTGACTTTAGACATGTTCTGGCAAGTTTTACAATGGAAATCACTTCCTCAGGTTCGACAAAGAGAGGTGATAGGCGTTCATCCACGACATCTCTGAGCTGTATGTCTTCAGCCGATCGAGACAATAGAAAAGTAACCAAATCACTTGAATGTTTCCCTTTGATCACTTCCAATGCTAATGAAAGTAGTATCTTAATGGCAATCGTGTTTGATGATAAAGATATACTTTCAGAATAATCTTATTCATTTATTAATAAAAGTATTAATTTATTAAAGGCTTTTTAATTATCTACATGATCTTTGTTTTATAATATGTGATAAACCTATAGTTTTAAGAATGCTTTTAGAATAATGATGATGATCATTTTAATGAGATCTAAATTTTTGAAAGCTTAAAACTAAAATAGTTCCCAATCGTTGGATTACTAAATTGGGGATTAGTGAATCCGGGATAGATTGATACATACGCCGTTTGCTCATTGGATGAGGATGATTGATCTCACGATCATTTTTGTGGATACACAAAAAGCAAGTATGTAGGTGCTTATTAGAGAATAAGTTCAATCGAACGTGTGCTAATAGCTAAGGAATACCTAATGGAGTTTTATTTGCCTCGTCAATAGGAATTCTCAGTAGTGATAGTAGATCAAGTGATCCTTGGACTTGAGATCATCATAGTATCTTGTGTATGATGAGTTATACTTTGACTTATTCCTTAAGACCCTTAGGGTATATCAAAGGGTATGCTTGGGTATAATAAGTTGTATATGGAGATAATGTATGATCAATAAAGAATCTACCACTTCTAATAAAAGAAGAGAAATGTCCTATGTGATTCGATAAACGACAAACCAAGAGTCCTCGCCATTAAGCAGAAATGAAATTAGAAAGGAGTTTCTAATTTGCATTATCGGGAGTTATGCATTTAAGGATCGAAATACATATAATTAAATAAAATAAGACTTGTGAAAGAATTCCATGCCTTATATTTAATTGGGACATTGTATGGTGGAAGGATGAATTCAGACGATAACTATTTACTCAAAGGTTCTTTTATGATTAATGTTGAAATCTATATTATCCTGGAAAGTCGATCGATCGCTAGGAGAGGCTTATCCCTATTGTAGAATAATATTATTTATTTAAATAAATAAATTATTTAATTTATTTATTTAAATAAGATTTAATTGTTCTAATTGATTTATTCACAACCGGTTTAATATGGAGAACCTAAAGGGTCACACCATAAAAGGAAGAATAATTATTTAAGAAGTTAATGGCATAATCGTAATAATATGTTATGTATATTTAAATTTAATCTATGGTGATAGAATAAATTAAATAACTTAATATTTATTATTTAATATTTTAAAAATATTAAATATAAATTAATAAGAGGAGTCTTATTAATATTATTACAATTATTATTATTTTAATTTCTAAAAGAGTTTAGGAATTAATTTAATATAAGTACTCTCATTTATTCCTAATTGGATTAGGAAGGAAAATTAGTTAAAGGAGTTTAATTAATTATCCCTAATAAGATTAAGGAGCTTAATTAATTAAAAGAATTTAATTAATTAAATAAATCCCAATTCCTTAATTGTTAATGTGGGTTGCCCATATCTATAAATAAGAGGAGTCTTATTATGGGTGGTGTGGTTGTTGACTTTTTTCAACGTATTGACATAATTCCAATTTGTTGGAGAAAGACGCCTTTTTCTATGTAGATAGGAAAACTAGGGTTGAGCCAATATCCTTCTTCTTGAATCATTATTATTCCTTGGTGGATCACCTCTAGAGGCCAAACATATGGGTGGCTAACGTTGATCAAAGGAAGGAACCAAACCCGGTGGATTCAAGTGAACGCGAAAGGATTTGGAGGTGAACTTGTACCTGAGGAAGCTCGATCTTCAAGGGTATGATTTTATTCTTTATCTTTTCGTTTAATTAATAATTGTGCATAAAAGGTGATCGGGTATATGGTTTGTAAAATTTTTAAACTCGATTTTTTACACGCTTTAGCACTTTTATGCAATTTGATTCAAGGTTCTTGAATATTACAAACCTAATGGTGGCATCAGAGCCAAACTTTTATGCGAATTATTAATTATTTTAATTTGATATGTATATTGATATGTGTTTTGAACAATTGAATTGGGCATAATTTTGTTATATAAAATTTATTTAAAAAAACAAAAGGAAAAGCGGTAATTATATTCACGATACCTGTTTTTATTTAATATTCCATGATTCGCTGATTCATAAGATTACGTGGGTATATCATTTCGTGGTAAGAATCAAATTATCTTAGTAGTGGAGTACTACTACATCAGGATTCTTGTGATTTACCAAGCAGGATTTGCGGATATAATATAAGTAATCATGATTATTACCATTCATGTTTTCCTAGTGGTTTCTTGGTGATTATATATTATATATATTATATCTATTACCGTAATATATATTATATATATAATATATATTCTTAATTATTTTATAATTAAAATAAAAATTTATCTTAATTTTAAAATAAAAGGTTTATTTTAATCTTAAAATAAAAGGTTTATTTTAATTTTAAAATTGAATTTTATGTTAACTAATTAGAGTTGGAATTGGATTCCATGATAACTAATTGGAGTTGAAATTGGATTCTATTTTTCCTTAAATAAAGGAGTTTATTTTGATATGAAATTAGATTTCATATTATTCAAAATAAAAAAGTTTATTTGTGAATAGGAAAAAATCGATCTTTCCTTAAATAAAGGAGTTTATTTAGATATGAAATAAGATTTCATATTATTCAAAATAAAGAAGTTTATTTGTGAATAGGAAAGATAATCAAGTGTTTCCTTTAATAATTTTTTTTTTACATGGAATTGGATTCCATAATTAATTAAAATAAAAGAGTTTATTTTAATTAAAGATTTTTATATATATGGAATTGGATTCCATAATTAATTAAAATAAAGGAGTTTATTTTAATTAAAGATTTTGATTAAAATAAAATAGTTTATTTTATTCAAAATTAGATAAATTAAAATAAAATAGTTTTATTTTGATTTAGATTTGGATTAAAATAAAGGAGTTTATTTTGATTCAAAAATAGATTTTATACTAACTAAATTTGCCCATTAAATGATATCAATATATATATTAAATGTTTATTATTCATATGATGAATGTTATTTATTGATGCATATGATGATGTGTATGATAATAAATGGGATTGATTATGGACTATTGACCAATATGATTGGATTTTATTTTAGTTGGATGCATGAATGTATGGGTTTTATTAAATTGGGTCTCACAGATTCGCTTTCTCTAATTTTTCTTAATGTAAATTCTATTCCCTCCTATGTACTTCCCTCGATCACGATCAAGGTTTCTATTTATGTTAAATAATTTTGTAATAGGAATAGTTAGAATTAATTTTGAAAAATTGGAGATCAAGGAGCAAGGAGCGCTTGAAGACCCGTTTGTAATGGAGCTCGGGTTTAAATGTAATAGTTATATTTAAATATTATTTCTTGCACCCCTAGGGTTTGACCTTTTGGTTCACTTGGTGACTCTAGTGAACCAAACTAGAATAAAAGTCCATAATCAATTCGGGTAGAATATAGTATTCTATATGTGCATGCTTATACTATATATATTATATATTATGCAAACATGCTTCGCATGTTAATTAATATGACGCGTATTTTATATATATATATATATGCATGCGTTCTAAACAAGATGAGACAAATTAATAACAAAACCCTCAAATTTTTATATTAAGTCCTAAGCGTTCAAAGATATTTGGAATATCGAACGCCGCTTTCTAGCACGATGATAAAATTAATAGAGTATTAAATATTTAATATGAGTTTGTTGTGTCACCACAAGGCAAGTATTAAGTATTTAAGATGTTAATTTATCACATTTGATGCTTATAATGAAAATTGAACAATATTGTTTTGTTGTGTCACCACAAGGATGATATTTTTCTTTTTGAATATATATAGAGTGCTAGGTCGGACTTAACTTGGATAATTTTGATTCGGATGTGCCACCACTGATCAAAATAATCTAAGAGGCAAAATACAAGGAGTTGCATAGTTGATGTAATTGACAAAAGGTGTCTACCTATTTATTTATATATAGTTTGTTGTGTCACCACAAGGCTATATACATTTGAAATGGGATCCTTATTCTCACTAGCAAATTTTTAATCGATTTTGCCGAACTATATAAGTGAGGTAATATAGTTTGAAGAAAATAATGGGAGATACCAATTTAAAACAAGACCTAATTTATTTTGGTAATTAATAAAAGAATGTATGTTAAAATGTTGTTAATTACAAATTCATTTACGTAATTTTACAATGTCTAAAATTACTATCATCGCGAAGCATATTAGATGTTAAATTAACGTAATCAATTTAAGCGGATTGGTTAAGGAATTTGAGAATAGTTCTCATAACTGAAAAGCTATCTTATTGAAAGTAGTATGCACACAAGCCAATCATGTTTGATGATAAAGCATATACTTTGTAACAATCTTATTCATTTATTAATAAAAAGTATTAATTTATTAAAGGCTTTCAATTATCTACATGATCTTTGTTTTTATAATATGTGATAAACCCATAGTTTTAAGCAATGCTTTTAGAATAATGATGATGATCATTCTAATGAGATCTAAATTCTTAGAAAGCTTAAAACTAAAATAGTTCCCAATCGTTGGATTACTAAATTGGGGATTAGTGAATCCGGATAGATTGGTACATACGTTGCTTGCTTCATTGGATGAGGATGATTGATCTCATGATCATTTGTGTGGAGACACTAAAGCAAGTATGTAGGTGCTTATTAGAGAATAAGTTCATTGAACGTGGCTCGCTAAGGAATACCTAATGGAGTTTTATTACTATCAATAGAATTCTCAGTAGTGATAGTAGTACAAGTGATCCTTGGACTTGAGATCATCATAGTATCTTGTGTATGATGAGTTATACTTTGACTTATTCCTTAAGACCCTTAGGGTATATCAAAGGGTATGCTTGGGTATAATAAGTTATACATGGAGATAATGTATGATCAATAAAGAATCTACCACTTCTAATAAAGAAGAGAAATGTCCTATGTGATTCGATAAATGACAACCCGGTAGTCCTTGGTTAAGGCGTAATGAAATTAGAAAGGAGTTTCTAATTTGCATTATTCGAGTTCATGCATTTAAGGATCGAAATACATATAATTAAATAAAATAAGACTTGACAAAGTAATTCCATGTCTTATATTTAATTGGGACATTGTATGGTGGAAGGATTGAATTGCACAGTAACTATTTACTCAAAGGTTCTTTTATGATTAATGTTGAAATCTATATTATCTGAAAAGTCGTTGATCGCTAGGGAGGCTTATCCCTATTGTAGAATAAATATTATTTATTTAAATAAATTAATTATTTAATTTATTTATTTAAATAAGATTAGAATTGTTCTAATTGATTTATTCTAACCTAGGTTTAATATGGAGAACCTAAAGGGTCACACCATAAAAGGAAGAATAATTATTTAAGAAGTTAATGGCATAATCGTAATAATATGTTATGTATATTTAATTTAATCTATGGTGATAGAATAAATTAAATAGCTTAATATTTATTATTTAATATTTTAGAAATATTAAATATAAATTAATAAGAGGAGTCTTATTAATATTATTACAATTATTATTATTTTAATTTCTAAAAGAGTTTAGGAATTAATTTAATATAAGTACTCTCATTTATTCCTAATAGGATTAGGAGGAAAATTAGTTAAAGGAGTTTAATTAATTATCCCTAATAAGATTAGGAGAGCTTAATTAATTAAAAGAATTTAATTAATTAAATAAAACCCAATTCCTTAATTGTTAAGGTGGGTTGCCCACATCTATAAATAAGAGGAGTCTTATTATGGGTGATATGGGTTGTTGACTTTAACAAAGTACGTAATAATTCCAAGTTGTTGGGAGTATGCCTTTTCTATAGAGATAGAAAACTAGGGTTAGCCATAACACCTATCTTCTTGAATTTTCTTCTTCCTTGGTGGATCACCTCTAGAGGCCAAACATTTGGGTGGCTAACGTTGATCAAAGGAAGGAACCAAACCCGGTGGATTCAAGTTGAACGCGAAAGGATTTGGAGGTGAACTTGTACCTGAGGAAGCTCGATCTTCAAGGGTATGATTTTATTCTTTATCTTTTCGTTTAATTAATAATTATGCATAAAGGGTGATCAGGGTATATGGTTTGTAAAATTTTAAACTCGATTTTTACACGCTTCAGCACTTTTATGCAATTTGATCACAAGCATATGAATATTAAACCTAATAATTGGCATCGAGCCAAACCTTTATGCAAATTATTAATTGTTTAATTTGATATGTATACCGATATGTGTTTAGAACAATTTTATTGGGCATAATTTTTATCAGATAAAATTTATTAAATAAAAAAAAAAAAAAAAAAAAAACCCAAGTAAAGATAAAATCAAAATACGGTTTTTTTTTTTATGAAAAGCACGGAAATCGATGCAGGTCAGCAACAGGATTCGGCAGGTTTTAAAAAAAAAAAAAAAAAAATAAACTCGCAGCGTGTTTTACAACAGGAAACGCATGCACAAAAAAAAAAAGGATGGCCGAATGACTTGGAAAATTTTAAGGAATTAAAACAAGGCCAATTGTTTTAAAAAAAAAAAAAAAAATAGAACCTGCCATGTGCCGATTTGAAGCAATTATGCACGGAAGCTGTTAACAGTAATTTTTTTAAAAAAAGGCAGCAAGTCATTAATGCTTATCACGTGAATTTCATAGGAATGGTATAATATATATATATAGTATATATATAAATTACCGATCGGTAATATATATAATATATAAATTTCGGTAATATATATATATATATATATAATAATTTTATACTTAAAATAAAATATTTATTTTAATTTTAAAATAAAAGGTTTATTTTAATCTTAAAATAAAAGAATTTATTTTAATTATAAAATTAGAATTTCATGCTAACTAATTAGAGTTGGAATTGGATTCCATAATAACTAATTGGAGTTGAAATTGGATTTTATTATTCAAAAATAAAGGAGTTTATTTAGATATGAAATAGATTTCATATTATTCAAAATAAAAGAGTTTATTTGTGAATAGGAAAGAAAATCCGTATTTCCTTAAATAAAGGAGTTTATTTAAATATGAAATAAGATTTCATATTATTCAAAATAAAGGAGTTTATTTGTGAATAGGAAATATAATCCGTGTTTCCTTTAAATTTTTTTTACATGGAATTGGATTCCATAATTAATTAAAATAAAAGAGTTTATTTTAATTAAAGATTTTTTTTACATGGAATTGGATTCCATAATTAATTAAAATAAAGGAGTTTATTTTGATTAAAGATTTTGATTAAAATAAAATAGTTTATTTTATTCAAAATAGGATAAATTAAAATAAAATAGTTTTATTTTGATTTAAATTTGGATTAAAATAAAGGAGTTTATTTTGATTCAAAAATAGATTTTATACTAACTAAATTTGCCCATTAAATGATATCAATATATATATTAAATGTTTATTATTCATGAGATGAATGTTATTTATTGATGCATATGGTGATGTGTATGATAATAAATGGGATTGATTATGGACTATTGACCAATGCGATTGGATTTTATTTTAGTTGGATGCATGAATGTATGAGTTTTATTAAATGGGGTCTGCGTACCTCGTCTTCTCTAATTTTTCTTAATGTAAATTCTATCTCCCTCCTATGTACTTGTTAGGTTTGTAATATTCATAACACAATCAAATTGCATAAAAGTGCGGAAGCGTGGTAAAAATCAGAGTTTAAAAAATTTACAAACCATATACCCGGATCATCCTTTATGCATAATTATTAATTAAACGAAAAGATAAAGAATAAAATCATACCCTTGAAGACCGAGCTTCCTCAGGTACAAGTTCACCTCCAAATCCTTTCGCGTTCAATCTTGAATCCACCGGGTTTGGTTCCTTCCTTTGATCAACGTTAGCCACCCAAATGTTTGGCCTCTAGAGGTGATCCACCAAGGAAGAAGAAAATTCAAGAAGAAGGGTGGTTGGCTAAACCCTAGTTTTTCTATCTCTATAGAAAAGGTGTACTCCCAACAACTTGGAAATATTACGTATGTTGAAAAATCAACAACCCATACCCACCCATAATAAGACTCCTCTTATTTATAGATGTGGGCAACCCATCTTAACAACTAAGGAATTGGGTTTTATTTAATTAATTAAATTCTTTTAATTAATTAAGCTCCCTAATCTTATTAGGGATAATTAATTAAACTCCTTTAACTAATTTTCCTTCCTAATCCAATTAGGAATAAATGAAGTACTTATATTAAATTAATTCCTAAACTCTTTTAGAAATTAAAATAATAATAATTGTAATAATATTAATAAGACTCCTCTTATTAATTTATATTTAATATTTCTAAAATATTAAATAATAAATATTAAGCTATTTAATTTATTCTATCACCATAGATTAAATTAAATATACATAACATATTATTACGATTATGCCATTAACTTCTTAAATAAATATTCTTCCTTTTATGGTGTGACCCTTTAGGTTCTCCATATTAAACCCGGTTGTGAATAAATCAATTAGAACAATTCTAATCTTATTTAAATAAATAAATTAAACAATTAATTTATTTAAATAAATAATATTTATTCTACAATAGGATAAGCCTCCCTAGCGATCAACGACTTTCCGGATAATATAGATTTCAACATTAATCATAAAAGAACCTTTGAGTAAATAGTTACTAAAATACAATTCAATCCTTCCACCATACAATGTCCCAATTAAATATAAGACATGGAATTCATCATCAAGTCTTATTTTATTTAATTATATGTATTTCGATCCTTAAATGCCTAACTCCAAATAATGCAAATTAGAAACTCTTTCTAATTTCTAATTTCATTACGCATTCGCCAAGGACTCGAGTTGTCATTTATCGAATCACATAGGACATTTCTCTTCTTTTATTAGAAGTGGTAGATTCTTTATTGATCATACATTATCTCCATATACAATTTATTATACCCAAGCATACCCTTTGATATACCCTAAGGGTCTTAAGGAATAAGTCAAAGTATAACTCATCATACACAAGATACTATGATGATCTCAAGTCCAAGGATCACTCAGACTACTATCACTACAGAATTCCTATTGACAGCAAATAAAACTCCATTAGGTATTCCTTAGCGAGCCAACGCGTCAAATGAACTTATTCTCTAATAAGCACCTACATACTTGCTTTAGTGTCTCCACACAAATGATCATGAGATCAATCATCCTCATCCAATGAAAGCAAGTTAACGTATGTACCAATCTATCCGGATTCACTAATCCCCAATTTAGTAATCCAACGATTGGGAACTATTTTAGTTTTAAGCTTTCTAAGAATTTAGATCTCATTAGAATGATCATCATCATTATTCTAAAAGCATTGCTTAAAACTATGGGTTTATCACATATTATAAAACAAAGATCACGTAGATAATTAAAAGCCTTTAATAAATTAATACCTTTTATTAATAAATGAATAAGATTGTTACAAAGTATATGCTTTATCATCAAACATGATTGGCTTGTGTGCATACTACTTTCAATCTCCCACTGCACTAAAGTCAATCGCCATGGTATCTCATACTCTTCTTCTCTAAGTGACGATTATCCTGTATTGTTGGATAAGCTTTAGTTAATGGATATGTAATGTTGTTCATGAGAGTCCACTATCTCTATAGTGATTTCCCATCTTTCAATGATTCTTATAATCAAATGAAAGTGCCACAACACATGTTTAGATCCAAGATGAGACTTGGGAACTATTCCTAGTTCTGTAATGAACTTTTAATCCAAACAATCAACTTGCAGCTTCATTTATAGCTATATACTTTGTCTTTATCACTAAACCAGTAACTCTTTGCTGTTTGGAACCTTTCCAATTCACTGCACCACTGTTCAAGGTAACACTTTACCTTAAAGTGGATTTTAATTAAATCTTGGTCTCGTCGAAAAACTTGAGTCTGTAAAGCCCTCTAGTTTTAATTCGGACCCACCATGTTTGCTTTCACATCCTTAGTGCTTGGGTTAAGAACTTTAAGATGTTTTTCACCGTCTTTACGTGTGATCTTCTCCATAATATGGTGATCAACATCGGGTCTCGTACATTTCATTGCATACATGATTGTCACTCATGCGATCTCTCTTCTTTGGAGTCTATGGGGACTATTAAGAGATACACTCCATAGCTCATCGACATGAGACATCTCTTGGAGTTTGCCATGCTAAACGACTTTAGCATCAAATGAATATCGTTCCTTGGGTTAAGTGGAGCATCCTCTTAAATCTATCTATATAGATTTATATCCCCAATTAAGATACTCTTCCCAAACCATTCATGGAGGATTGTTTTAGACAACTTTATCATTCTTGATTGTAGCATTGGTATGTAATTCCTCATCCGTAGTATATATCAACATATAATACTAAAATTTCACGACGCTCCCAATCGACCCTTTTGTACACACTAGAAGTCTTACCTCATCGAATGTAACTCGGATCATCATCTTCATGATGTGTACCTCATCATCATCATCCATGATGAATCCATACCTCTAGGTATCTTTGGTACTATTCCGATTTACGATTGGTTTGTGGTACAATAGAGTTCTATCTACTGTGTTCCTCTTGTTTGACTTATAGTATTTTGTGGTTCTTGAACTTTTCAAGATCTATTATCCTCCCACTAGCCCTTTCAATGATAAACACCTTTATCTTAGAAGGCAGCGTGTTTCGCAACAAACACCTTTTGCTAAGTAGGATTATAGAACACATACCCTAAACTTACTTTAGGATGTCCCACAAATTGTACTTGTCAAATCTTGTCCCAAGCTTATCCTTTGAAACCTTTTCACATAAGTTGGACAACCCCTTATCTTAACATACTTAAGATTAGAATCCTCCCCGCCCATAACTTTTATGGAGTCTTGAAATAGGATTTTGAGGTTACCTTTTTCCGTAGATATGTAGCCATTTCTAGGATATTATCCCAGAAGGATACTGGAATGTCGGTAAAATCATTATGGACCGCACCATGTCCAACAAGGTACGATTTTTCCTTTTAGATACATCAATCAATTATTGCATATCAGGAGGCGTCCATTGTGAGAAAACCATTTGAGATGATCTAAAAACTTATTGCACAAGTATTTATTCCTTGATCTAATCAAAGAATCTTAATACTTTGCCAATTTATTTCACTTCTGAATTCTTTGAACCTTTCAAATAATTCACACTTGTATTTCAAAAAAATACATACATTCAACTCTTTGAATGATCATCTCCTTTTCTTATACTAATTTGTTCAATTTGCAAAATATATTTTTCACGTAAGTCAAGTATACAAAATTTATTAAGTAATATTCCGATTTCATACAAGACATTATTATTATAAATAGAACAACAATTGTTCTTAATTATAATACCAAAGATTTCATTGTCCAACAATAAAATGAAAATAATGTTTTCAACGAGAATTGGAATACAATAACAACTTATTGACTTAATAGATTTGCCCGTAGGCATTGCTAAACTATAAGTTTCTATGGCTAATGTAGCAACCTTTGTTACATTTCCCGCACTTAGGATTACTTATATTTGTTTAACTTTCTACTTCTGCTTGGTCCCTTCATAAATCTATATTTATGATAACCAAAGTCGGTATCCAATACCCAAGTAGAACCTTGACTTAAAGAAAAATTTATTTCAATCATGAACAAAATTTGTATTTATAACCGAAACTTCACTAAGCTTCTTTGGTTAACCTCTGCAAGATGCTTCTCGCAGTTTCTTTCCAGTGTCCAGGCTTATTGTAGTGGAAGCAAACTCCTTTGCTATCCATATCAGTTTTGTTCTTATTATCCTTTGTTTTTGCCTTTCTATTTACCTTCTTTGAATCGTTCTTCTTTTCAGAAGATCCTTTGGCCCCTACCAGTAAGACTTGATCTTTCTTGGTTGGAAAGTGACTCTCAACAATTTTTAACATGTTAAGCTAATCAGCGAAGCTGATATCTAGCTTGTTCATATGAAAAATTCACAACAATTGTGAAAGGAGTCCGGGAGTGAGTGCAAGATCAAATCTTGGCTCAACTCTCCATCCATGACAAAACTTGTTGTCCTAATTGATCAATCAAATTGATTATGTTAAGAACTTTTTGTCTGTACTATAGTGTCATCGGCCATTCTAGATCGGAAGAACTCCTTAGATATCTGATATCTATCAGTCCTACTTTCCTCACCATCAACTACTTGATGTGCAGGAATATAGTAGGAGTATCCATAGTTTCAGCCGACGTCAAGCTTGTTACTCATGATATCTGAGCATGATGCATCGAGCCAATTGTGCATCATCTTGCCACTTTCTAAAAGTAGCAATGTCTTCCTCAGAGGCATTTTCTGCAACCATTGCAGGGATAGGCGT
This sequence comes from Panax quinquefolius, assembly GCA_020205615.1. NCBI lineage: Eukaryota > Viridiplantae > Streptophyta > Magnoliopsida > Apiales > Araliaceae > Panax > Panax quinquefolius. The sequence goes on from CM035164.1 coordinate 91,532,266, forward strand.
ATTAAGGACATAAGATAGCTTTTCAGCTATGAGAACTATTCTCAAATTCCTTAACCAATCCGCTTAATTGGATTCAAGTTAATTTAGCATCTAATATGCTTCGTAGTGATAGTAATTTTAGACATTGTAAAATTTCAGTAAATGAATTTGTAATTAACAACATTTTAACATACATTCTTTTATTAATTACCAAAATAATTTAGGTCTTGTTTTAAATTGGTATCTCCCACTATTTTCTTCAAACTATATTACCTCACTTATATAGTTAAGCAAAATCTAATTAAAGATTTGCTAGTGAGAATAAGGATCCCATTTCAAATGTATATAGCCTTGTGGTGACACAACAAACTATATATAAATAAATAGGTAGACAACTTTTTGTCAATTACATCAACTATGCAACTCCTTGTATTTTGCCTCTTAGATTATTTTGATCAAGTGGTGGCACATCCGAATCAAAATTATCCAAGTTAAGTCCGACCTAGCACTCCATATATTCAAAAAAGAAAAATATCATCCTTGTGGTGACACAACAAAATAATATTGTTCAATTTTCTTTATAAGCATCAAATGTGATAAATTAACATCTTAAATACTTAATACTTGCCTTGTGGTGACACAACAAACTCATATTAAATATTTAATACTCTATTAATTTTATCATGCTAGAAGGCGACGTTCGATATTCCAAATATCTTTGAACGCTTAGGACTTAATATATATAAAATTGAGGGGTTTGTTATTAATTTGTCTCATCTTGTTTAGCTGCATTTATTATATATATATATAAAATACGCATTATATTAATTAACACGCGAAGCATGTTTGCATAATATATATATATATATAGTATAGCATGCACATATAGAATACTATATTCTACCCGGATTGATTATGGACTTTTATTCTATTTTGGTTCACTAGAGCCACCAAGTGAACCAAAAGGTCAAACCTAGGGGTGCAAGAATTAATATTTAAATATAACTATTACATTTAAAACCCAGGCTCCATTACAAACGGGTCTTCAAGCGCCTCCTTGCTCCTTGATCTTAAATTTTTCAAAATTAATTCTAACTATTCCTATTACAAAACTATTTAAAATAAATAGAAACCTTGATCGTAGATCGAGGGAAGTACATAGGAGGAATAGAATTTACATTAAGAAAAATTAGAGAAGAGGCAGTACGCAGACCCCATTTAATAAAACCCATACATTCATGCATCCAACTAAAATAAAATCCAATCGCATCGGGTCAATAGTCCATAGTCAATCCCATTTATTATCATACACATCACCATATGCATCAATAAATAACATTCATCTCTATGAATAATAAACATTTAATATATATATTGATATCATTTAATGAGCAAATTTAGTCAAGATAAAATCTATTTTGAATCAAAATAAACTCCTTTATTTTAATCCAAATTTAAATCAAAATAAAACTATTTTATTTTAATTTATCTAATTTTGAATAAAATAAACTATTTTATTTTAATCAAAATTTTAATCAAAATAAACTCCTTTATTTTAATTAATTATGGAATCCAATTCCATGTAAAAAAAATCTTTAATTAAAATAAACTCTTTTATTTTAATTAATTATGGAATCCAATTCCATGTAAAAAAAAATATTAAAGGAAACACGGATATTCCTTTCCTATTCACAAATAAACTCCTTTATTTTGAATAATATGAAATCTTATTTCATATTTAAATAAACTCCTTTATTTAAGGAAATTAGGATTCTCTTTCCTATTCACAAATAAACTCTTTTATTTTGAATAATATGAAATCCTATTTCATATCTAAATAAACTCCTTTATTTAAGGAAAGATGGAATACAATTTCAACTCCAATTAGTTATCATGGAATCCAATTCCAACTCTAATTAGTTAGCTTGAAATTTAATTTTAAAATTAAAATAAATCTTTTATTTTAATATTAAAATAAACCTTTTATTTTAAGATTAAAATAAACCTTTTATTTTAATTATAAAATTATTAAAATTAAAATAAAACTTTATATTTTAATATTAAAATAAACTTTTATTTTAAAATTAAAATAAATTTTTTATTTTAATTATATAATAATATATTATATATATATATAACTATTATTATATATATATATATATATAATAACCGTATATCATATATATATATATGTATACTAATTCCGTTCCTTTATTTCCGTGACAAGAATTTGGCTGCTTCAAAAAAAAAATGGTATTTCTTTCCTCAAAAATGGTGTTTCATTCTACGATTTGTCCAGGTTTTTTATGTAATCTCGCCACTATTTTTTTTTTTTTTTTTTTTTTTTTTAATTTTGGCTGCTACTTCATGTTTAAAACCGTGCAGTACTATATATATATATAACTTTTGTGGCCGGATTTTTTTTTGTTTTTTAATGCATGCACAACCCTTGAAATCCGTGAACTTCCATCATGCAACCTGCTGGCCCTTTTTTTTTTTTTTTTTTTTTAAATAAATTTTATACAATAAATTATGCCCAATAAAATTGTTCTAAACACATATCAACATACATATCAAATCTGAACAATTAATAATTCGCATAAAGGTTTGGCTCTGATGCCACTGTTAGGTTTGTAATATTCATAACACAATCAAATTGCATAAAAGTGCGGAAGCGTGGTAAAAATCAGAGTTTAAAAAATTTACAAACCATATACCCGGATCATCCTTTATGCATAATTATTAATTAAACGAAAAGATAAAGAATAAAATCATACCTCAAGACCGAGCTTCCTCGTGTACAAGTTCACCTCCAAATCCTTTTCGCTCAATCTTGAATCCACCGGGTTTGGTTCCTTCCTTTGATCAACGTTAGCCACCCAAATGTTTGGCCTCTCAGGGTGATCCACCGAGGAAGAAGAAAATTCAAGAAGAAGGGTGGTTGGCTAAACCCTAGTTTTTCTATCTCTATAGAAAAGGTGTACTCCCAACAACTTGGAAATATTACGTATGTTGAAAAATCAACAACCCATACCCACCCATAATAAGACTCCTCTTATTTATAGATGTGGGCAACCCATCTTAACAATTAAGGAATTGAGTTTTATTTAATTAATTAAATTCTTTTAATTAATTAAGCTCCCTAATCTTATTAGGGATAATTAATTAAACTCCTTTAACTAATTTTCCTTCCTAATCCAATTAGGAATAAATGAGAGTACTTATATTAAATTAATTCCTAAACTCTTTTAGAAATTAAAATAATAATAATTGTAATAATATTAATAAGACTCCTCTTATTAATTTATATTTAATATTTCTAAAATATTAAATAATAATATTAAGCTATTTAATTTATTCTATCACCATAGATTAAATTAAATATACATAACATATTATTACGATTATGCCATTAACTTCTTAAATAAATATTCTTCCTTTTATGGTGTGACCCTTTAGGTTCTCCATATTAAACCAGGTTGTGAATAAATCAATTAGAACAATTCTAATCTTATTTAAATAAATAAATTAAACAATTAATTTATTTAAATAAATAATATTTATTCTACAATAGGGATAAGCCTCCTAGCGATCAACGACTTTCCGGATAATATAGATTTCAACATTAATCATAAAAGAACCTTTGAGTAAATAGTTACTGCATAATTCAATCCTTCCACCATACAATGTCCCAATTAAATATAAGACATGGAATTCATGTCAAGTCTTATTTTATTTAATTATATGTATTTCGATCCTTAAATGCACAACTCCAAATAATACAAATTAGAAACTCCTTTCTAATTTCATTCTCGCATTGCCAAGGACCATCTTGAGTTGTCATTTATCGAATCACATAGGACATTTCTCTTCTTTTTATTAGAAGTGGTAGATTCTTTATTGATCATACATTATCTCCATGTACAACTTATTATACCCAAGCATACCCTTTGATATACCCTAAGGGTCTTAAGGAATAAGTCAAAGTATAACTCATCATACACAAGATACTATGATGATCTCAAGTCCAAGGATCACTCAGACTACTATCACTACAGAATTCCTATTGACAGCAAATAAAACTCCATTAGGTATTCCTTAGCGAGCCAACGCTCAAATGAACTTATTCTCTAATAAGCACCTACATACTTGCTTTAGTGTCTCCACACAAATGATCATGAGATCAATCATCCTCATCCAATGAAAGCAAGCAACGATGTACCAATCTATCCGGATTCACTAATCCCCAATTTAGTAATCCAACGATTGGGAACTATTTTAGTTTTAAGCTTTTAAGAATTTAGATCTCATTAGAATGATCATCATCATTATTCTAAAAGCATTGCTTAAAACTATGGGTTTATCACATATTATAAAAACAAAGATCATGTAGATAATTAAAAGCCTTTAATAAATTAATACCTTTTATTAATAAATGAATAAGATTGTTACAAAGTATATGCTTTATCATCAAAACATGATTGACATATTCATGTGCATACTACTTTCAAAGATTTCCCCTCGATCACGATCAAGGTTTCTATTTATTTTAAATAGTATTGTAATAGAATAGTTAGAATTAATTTTGAAGAATTGGAGATCAAAGTGCAAGGAGCGCTTGAAGACCCGCTTTGTGATGGAGCAGGGTTTAAATGTAATAGTTATATTTAAATATTATTTCTTGCACCCCTGGGGGTTTGACCTTTTGGTTCACTTGGTGGCTCTAGTGAACCAAACTAGAATAAAAGTCCATAATCAATCAGGGTAGAATATAGTATTCTATATGTGCATGCTTATACTATATATATAATATATATTATGCAAACATGCTTCGCATGTTAATTAATAATACGACGCGTATTTTATATATATATATATGTATGCATGCGCTTAAACAAGATGAGACAAATTAATAACAAACCCCTCAATTTTTATATTAAGTCCTAAGCGCTCAAAGATATTTGGAATATCGAACTTCGCTTTCTAGCATGATAAAATTAATAGAGTATTAAATATTTAATATGAGTTTGTTGTGTCACCACAAGGCAAGTATTAAGTATTTAAGATGTTAATTTATCACATTTGATGCTTATAATGAAAATTGAACAATATTGTTTTGTTGTGTCACCACAAGGATGATATTTTCTTTTTGAATATATGGAGTGCTAGGTTGGACTTAACTTGGATAATTTTGATTCTGGATGTGCCACCACTTAATCAAAATAATCTAAAAAAATACAAGGAGTTGATAGTTGATGTAATTGACAAAAGTTGTCTCACCTATTTATTTATATATAGTTTGTTGTGTCACCACAAGGCTATATACATTTGAAATGAGATCCTTATTCTCACTAGCAAATCTTTAATTAGATTTTCTTAGAACTATATAAGTGAGGTAATATAGTTTGAAGAAAATAGTGGGAGATACCAATTTAAAACAAGACCTAAATTATTTTGGTAATTAATAAAAGAATATATGTTAAAATATTGTTAATTACAAATTCATTTGCTGTAATTTTACAATGTCTAAAAATTACTATCATCTGCGAAGCATATTAGATGCTAAATTAATCGAATCGAATTAAACGGATTGGTTAAGGAATTTGAGAATAGTTCTCATAGCTGAAAAGCTATCTTATGTCCTTAATACACCTATCCCTGCAATGGTTGCAGACATTGCCTCTGAGGAAGACATTGCTACTTTTAGAAAGTGGCAAGATGATGCACAATTGCTCAACGCATCATGCTCAGATCTACGAAAGTAACGAGCTTCAGCCACAAGATGAAACTATGGATGCTTCTACTATATTCCCGCACATCAAATAGATGATGGTGAGGAAAGTAGGACCGATAGATATCGATATCTAAGGAGCTCTTCCGATCTAGAATGGCCAATGGCACTATAAAGATGCATAAAAGTTCTTAACATAATCAATTTGATTGATCAATTAGACAACAGTTTTGTCATGGATGGAGAGTTGAGCCAAGATTTGATCTTGCACTCACTCCCGGACTCCTTTCACAATTGTTGTGAATTTTTCATATGAACAAGCTAGATATCGCCTTTACCGATTTGCTTAACATGTTGAAAAATGTTGAGAGTCAATTTCAATCAAGAAAGACCAAGTCTTACCGGTGGTAGGGGCCAAAGGATCTTCCAAAAGAAGAACGATTCAAAGAAGGTAAATAGAAAGGCATAAACAAAGGATAATAAGAACAAAATCGACACGGATAAAGAAAGGAGTTTGCTTCCACCGCAATAAGCCCGGACACCGGAAAGAAATCTGCGAAAAGCATCTTGCAGAGGCTAACCAAAGAAGCTTAGTGAAGTTTGGTTTACATAATACGCTTTTTGTTCATGATTGAAATAAATTTTTCTTTAAGTCAAGGTTCTACTTGGGTATTGGATACCGGCTTTGGTTATCATAAATATAGATTTATGAAGGACCAAATGTAAGTAGAAAGTTAAACAAAGATAAGTAATCCTATGTGTGGAAAATGAAGCAAAGGTTGTTGCGATTAGCTATAGAAACTTATAGTTTAAGATCGCTTACTGGGCAAATCTATTAAGTCAATAAGTTGTTATTGTATTCCAGTTCTTGTTAAAATATTATTTCCATTTTATTGTTGGACAATGAAATCTTTGGTATTATAATTAAGAACAATTGTTGTTCTATTTATAATAATAATCTTTTGTATAGAATCGGAATATTACTTAATAAATTTTGTATACTGATTTACATGAAAATAATTTTGCATATCGAACAAATTAGTATAAGAAAAGGAGATGATCATTCAAAGAGTTGAATGTATGTATTTGTTGAAATACAAGTGTGAATTATTTGAAAGGTTCAAAGAATTCAGAAGAGAAACAAATTGGCAAAGTATTAAGATTCTTTGATTAGATCAAGGAATAAATACTTGTGCAATAAGTTTCTAGATCATCTCAAATGGTTTTTCTCATAATGGACACCTCCTGATACACAATAATTGATTGATGTATTTGAATGAAAAATCGTACCTTGTTGGACATGGTGCGGTCCATAATGATTTTACCGACATTCCAGTATCCTTCTGGGATAATGTCCTAGAAATAGTTGACATATCTATTTAAAAGGTAACCTCAAAAAAAACCCCCAAGACTCCATAAAAGTTATGGATGTGGAGGATTCCTAATCTTAAGTATGTTAAGATAAGGGTTGTCCAACTTATGTGAAAAAGGTTTCAAAGGATAAGCTTGGGACAAGATTTGACAAGTACAATTTGTGGGACATCCTAAAGTAAGTTTAGGGTATATGTTCTATAATCCTACTTAGCAAAAAGGTGTTTGTTGCAAAAAACACGCTTCTAAGATAAAGGTGTTTATCATCAAAGGGCTAGTGGGAGGATAATAGATCTTCAAGAGTTCAAGAACCACAAAACACTATAAGTCAAATAAGAGGAACCTATAGATGTAATTCCTATTGTACCACAACCGAATCGTAAATCGAATAGCATCAAGATACCTAGGAGGTATGGATTCATCATGGATGATGATGATGAGGTACACATCATGTAAGATGATGATCCAATTACATACGATGAGGTAAGTGTTGTGTACACTCGGAGAAATGGATCAAGCAAGTTTCTCAAATATGGAACATTCGTTTTGATGAGGTAATCAAAAGAGTTTGATTTTATCAAAATAAGAATGAACCTAGTGTTTACAAAAGGGTCAGTGGGAGCATCGTGACATTCCTAGTACTATATGTTGATATACTACGGATGAAGAATTACATACCAATGCTACAATCAGTAAAGATAAAGTTGTCTAAACAATTCCTCCACGAATGATTTGGGAAGAGTATCTTAATTGGGGATATAAATCTATATAGATAGATTTAAGAGGATGCTCGACTTAACCCAAGGAACGTATATTCATTTGATGCTAAAGTCGTTTAGTATGGCAAACTCCAAGAGATGTCTCATGTTGATGAGCCATGGAGTGTATCTCTCTTAATAGTCCCCATAGACTCCAAAAAGAGAGATCGCATGAGTGACAATCATGTATGCAATGAAATGTACGAGACCGATGTCGATCACCATATTCGGAGAAGATCACTATGAGTCGCTGAAAACATCTTAAAGTGCTTAACCCAAGCACTAAGGATGTGAGCATATTCATGGTGGGTCTAAATTAAAACCAGAGGGCTTAACAGACTCAAGTTTTTTTGATGCACTCAAGATGACGTAAAATCCACTTTAAGGTAAAGTGTTACTCTTGAATGGTGGTGCAGTTGAATCGAAAGGTTCCAAACAAAGAAAGAGTTCTTTGGTTTAGTGATAAAGACAAAGTATATAGCTATAAATGAAGTCGCAAGTTGATTGTTTGGATTAAAAGTTCATTACGTAATCAGAATAGTTCCTAAGTCTCATCTTGGATCTAAACATGTGTTGTGGCACTTTCATTTGATTATTAGAATCATTGAAAGATGGGAAATCACTATAGAGATAGATAAGTGGACTCTCATGAACAACATTACATATCCATTAACTAAAGCTTATCCAACAAAGCAGGATAATCGCCACTTAGAGAAGAAGAGTATAGAGATACCACGACGATCGGGCTTTTAGTGCAAGTGGGAGATTGAAAGTAGTATGCACACAAGCCAATCATGTTTGATGATAAAGCATATACTTTTTGTAACAATCTTATTCATTTATTAATAAAAAGTATTAATTTATTAAAGGCTTTTAATTATCTACATGATGTCGCTTTTTTATTATAATGTGATAAACCCATAGTTTTAAGCAATGCTTTTAGAATAATGATGATGATCATTCTAATGAGATCTAAATTTTAGAAAGCTTAAAACTAAAATAGTTCCCAATCGTTGGATTACTAAATCGGGGATTAGTGAATCCGGATAGATCGGGTACATACGTTGCTTGCTTCATGGATGAGGATGATTGATCTCACGATCATTTGTGTGGAGACACTAAAGCAAGTATGTAGGTGCTTATTAGAGAATAAGTTCATCGAACGTGGCTCGCTAAGGAATACCTAATGGAGTTTTATTTGCTCGTCAATAGGAATTCTCAGTAGTGATAGTAAGACAAGTGATCCTTGGACTTGAGATCATCATAAGATCTTGTGTATGATGAGTTATACTTTGACTTATTCCTTAAGACCCTTAGGTATATCAAAGGGTATGCTTGGGTATAATAAGTTGTATATGGAGATAATGTATGATCAATAAAGAATCTACCACTTCTAATAAAAGAAGAGAAATGTCCTATGTGATTCGATAAATGACAACCCAAAGAGTCCTCGGGTTAAGGCGTAATGAAATTAGAAAGGAGTTTCTAATTTGCATTATTTGAGTGTGCATTTAAGGATCGAAATACATATAATTAAATAAAATAAGACTCGACAAAGAATTCCACGCCTTATATTTAATCGGGACATCAGATGGTGGAAGGATTGAATCAGACGCAGAACTATTTACTCAAAGGTTCTTTTATGATTAATGTTGAAATCTATATTATCCGGAAAGTCGTTGATCGCTAGGAGGCTTATCCCTATCAGAGAATAAATATTATTTATTTAAATAAATTAATTATTTAATTTATTTATTTAAATAAGATTAGAATTGTTCTAATTGATTTATTCACAACCTAGGCTTAATACGGAGAACCTAAAGGGTCACACCATAAAAGGAAGAATAATTATTTAAGAAGTTAATGGCATAATCGTAATAATATAGTTATGTATATTTAATTTAATCTATGGTGATAGAATAAATTAAATAGCTTAATATTTATTATTTAATATTTTAGAAATATTAAATATAAATTAATAAGAGGAGTCTTATTAATATTATTACAATTATTATTATTTTAATTTCTAAAAGAGTTTAGGAATTAATTTAATATAAGTACTCTCATTTATTCCTAATAGGATTAGGAGGAAAATTAGTTAAAGGAGTTTAATTAATTATCCCTAATAAGATTAGGAGCTTAATTAATTAAAAGAATTTAATTAATTAAATAAAACCCAATTCCTTAATTGTTAAGGTGGGTTGCCCACATCTATAAATAAGAGGAGTCTTATTATGGGTGATATATGGGTTGTTGACTTTAACAAAAATACGTAATAATTCCAAGTTGTTGGAGAGTACGCCTTTTCTATAGAGATAGAAAACTAGGTTTAGCCAAATAACACCATCTTCTTGAATTTTCTTCTTCCTTGGTGGATCACCCCAGAGGCCAAACATTTGGGTGGCTAACGTTGATCAAAGGAAGGAACCAAACCCCATGGATTCAAGTTGAACGCGAAAGGATTTGGAGGTGAACTTGTACACCGAGGAAGCTCGATCTTCAAGGGTATGATTTTATTCTTTATCTTTTCGCTTAATTAATAATTATGCATAAAGGGTGATCCGTATATGGTTTGTAAAATTTTAAACTCGATTTTTACACGCTTTCGCACTTTTTATACAATTTGATCAAGGCATTTGAATATTACAAACCTAACACTTATGTCCTTAATACGCCTATCCTCGCATGAACGGTTGCGCATAATGCCTCTGTGGAAGAGATTGCTACTTTTAGAAAGTGGCAAAATGATGCACTGATTGGCTCGAACGCATCATGCTCGCATCCACGAAAGTAACGAGCTTCAGCCACGCAGATGAAAACTATGGATGCTCTTACTATATTCATACACATCAAGTAGTTGATGGTGAGGAAAGTAGGACCGATAGATATCGATATCTAAGGAGCTCTTCCGATCTAGAATGGCCAATGGCACTATATAGATGCATAAAAAGTTCTTAACATAATCAATCGATTGATCGATTTAGACAAACTGGTTTTTCATGGATGGAGAGTTGAGCCAAGATTTGATCTTGCACTCACTCCCGGACTCCTTTCACAATTGTTGTGAATTTTTCATATGAACAAGCTAGTTATCACTTTCGCTGATTTGCTTAACATGTTGAAAAATGTTGAGAGTCACTTTCCAACCAAGAAAGACCATGTCTTACTAGTAGGGGCCAAAGGATCTTCTGAAAAGAAGAACGATTCAAAGAAGGTAAAGAGAAAGGCGTAAACAAAGGATAATAAGAACAAAATCGACACGGATAAGAAAGGAGTTTGCTTCCACCGCAATAAGCCCCGACATCGGAAAGAAATCATGAGAAGCATCTTGCAGAGCTAACCAAAAGAAGCTTAGTGAAGTTTCGATAACAATACAGATTTTGTTCATGATTTAAATAAATTTTTCTTTAAGTCAAGGTTCTACTTGGGTATTGGATACCGATTTTGGTTATCATAAATATAGATTTATGAAGGGACCAAGCAGAAGTAGAAAGTTAAACAAGATAAGAAATCATATGTGTGGAAAATGAAGCAAAGGTTGCTGCATTAGCCATAGAAACTTATAGTTTAGCAATCCCTAAGGGCAAATCTATTAAGTCAATAAGTTGTTATCAGATTCCAAAGACTTGTTAGAAACATTATTTCTATTTTATTGTTGGACAATAAAATCTTTGGTATTATATTTAAGAACAATTGTTGTTCTATTTATAATAATAATAATGTTTTGTATAGAATCGAATATTACTTAATGGATTTTATATACTGATTTACGTGAAAATAATTTTGAAAATTGAACAAACTAGTATAAGAAAAGGAGATGATCATTCAAAGAGTTGAATGTATGTATTTGTTGAATACAAGTGTGAATTATTTGAAAGGTTCAAAGAATTCGTAGTGAAACAAATTGACAAAGTATTAAGATTCCTTGATTAGGTCAAGGAATAAATACTTGTGCAATAAGTTTCTAGATCATCTCAAATGGTTTTCTCATAATGGACACATCCTGATACGCAATAAATGATTGATGTATCTGAATGAAAATTGTACCTATTTGAACATGGTGCGGTCCATAATGATTTTACCGACATTCCAAAGATCCTTCCGGGATAATGTCCTAGAAATGGTCGCAGATATCTACGAAAATGGTAACCTCAAAATCCGGCCCCAAGACTCCATAAAAGTTATGGACAGGGAGGATTCCTAATCTTAAGTATGTTAAGATAATGGGTTGTCCAACTTATGTGAAAAGGTTTCAAAAGGATAAGCTTGGGATAAGATTTTATAAGTGTCGATTTGTGGGACATCCTAAAGTAAGTTTAGGGTATATGTTCTATAATCCTACTTAGCAAAAGGTGTTTGTTATGAAACACACGCCTTCTAAGATAAAGGTGTTTATCATTGAAAGGGCTAGTGGGAGGATAATAGATCTTCAAGAGTTCAAGAACCACAAAACACTATAAATCAAATAAGAGGAACCTATAGATATACCTATTGTACCACAACCTAATCAGAATCTGGAATAAGACCAAGATACCTAGGAGGTATGGATTCATCATGATGATGATGATGATGAGGTACGATCATGTAAGAAGATGATGATCCAGAGTTACATATGATGAAGTAAGAGTTCTAGTGTGTGTACAAAAGGGTCGAGTGGGAGCGTTATGACATTTCTAGTATTATATATTGATATACTACTTGATAAGGAATAACATGCCAATGCTACAATCAAGAATGATAAAGTTGTCTAAACATTCCTCCATGAATGGTTTGGGAAGAGTATCTTAATTGGGGATAAAATCTATATAGATAGAGACAACGGGATGCTCGACTTAACCCAAGGAACGATATTCATTTGATGCTAAAGTCGTTTAGCATGACAAACTCCAAGAGATGTCTCATGTCGATGAGCTATGGAGTGTATCTCTCTTAATAGTCCCCACAGACTCAAAAAAGAGAGATCACATGAGTAATTATCATGTATGCAATGAAATATACGAGACCGATGTCGATCACCATATTATGAAAAGTTCACTATGAGTCGTTGAAAAACATCTTAAAGTGCTTAACCCAAGCACTAAGGATGTGATCATATTCATGGTGGGTCTTAATTAAAACTAGAGGGCTTAACAGACTCAAGTTTTTTCGCATGCACCAAGACGACGTAAAAATCCACTTTAAGGTAAAGACTTGGACGGTGGTGCGTTGAATCGAAAGGTTCCAAGCAGAAAGAGTTCTTTGGTTTAGTGATAAAGACAAAGTATATAGCTATAAATGAAGTCGCAAGTTGATTGTTTGGATTAAAAGTTCATTACTGTAACTAGGAATAGTTCCTAAGTCTCATCTTGGATCTAAACATGTGTTGTGGCACTTTCATTTGATTATTAGAATCATTGAAAGATGGAAAATCACTATAGAGATAGTGGACTCTCAAGAACAACATTACATATCCATTAACTAAAGCTTATCCAACAGCAGGATAATCGTCACTTAGAGAAGAAGAGTATAAGATACCATGACGATTCGACTTTAGTGCAAGTGGGAGATTGAAAGTAGTATGCACACAAGCCAATCATGTTTGATGATAAAGCATATACTTTCAGAATAATCTTATTCATTTATTAATAAAAAGTATTAATTTATTAAAGGCTTTCAATTATCTACATGATGCTGTTTTATAATATGTGATAAACCCATAGTTTTAAGCAATGCTTTTAGAATAATGATGATGATCATTTTAATGAGATCTAAATTCTTTGAAAGCTTAAAACTAAAATAGTTCCCAATCGTTGGATTACTAAATTGGGGATTAGTGAATCCGGATAGATTGGTACATACGTCATTTTGCTCATGGATGAGGATGATTGATCTCATGATCATTCATTGTGGAGACACTAAAGCAAGTATGTAGGTGCTTATTAGAGAATAAGTTCATCGAACGTGGCTCGCTAAGGAATACCTAATGGAGTTTTATTTCATCGTCAATAGAATTCTCAGTAGTGATAGTAAGACAAGTGATCCTTGGACTTGAGATCATCATAGATCTTGTGTATGATGAGTTATACTTTGACTTATTCCTTAAGACCCTTAGGGTATATCAAAGGGTATGCTTGGGTATAATAAGTTGTACATGGAGATAATGTATGATCAATAAAGAATCTACCACTTCTAATAAAAGAAGAGAAATGTCCTATGTGATTCGATAAATGACAACCCAAGAGTCCTTGGGTTTAAGGCGTAATGAAATTAGAAAGGAGTTTCTAATTTGCATTATTAGGAGTCATGCATTTAAGGATCGAAATACATATAATTAAATAAAATAAGACTCGACAAAGAATTCCACGCCTTATATTTAATTGGGACATTGTATGGTGGAAGGATTGAATTGCATTTAGAACTATTTACTCAAAGGTTCTTTTATGATTAATGTTGAAATCTATATTATCCGGAAAGTCGTTGATCGCTAGGGAGGCTTATCCCTATTGAGAATAAATATTATTTATTTAAATAAATTAATTATTTAATTTATTTATTTAAATAAGATTAAAATTGTTCTAATTGATTTATTCACAATAGGTTTAATATGGAGAACCTAAAAGGGTCACACACCATAAAAGGAAGAATAATTATTTAAGAAGTTAATGGCATAATTATAATAATATGTTATGTATATTTAAATTTAATCTATAGTGATAGAATAAATTAAATAACTTAATATTTATTATTTAATATTTTAGAAGTATTAAATATAAATTAATAAGAGGAGTCTTATTAATATTATTACAATTATTATTATTTTAATTTCTAAAAGAGTTTAGGAATTAATTTAATATAAGTATTCTCATTTATTCCTAATTGGATTAGGAAGGAAAATTAGTTAAAGGAGTTTAATTAATTATCCCTAATAAGATTAGGGAGCTTAATTAATTAAAAGAATTTAATTAATTAAATAAATCCCAATTCCTTAATTGTTAAGGTGGGTTGCCTATATCTATAAATAAGAGGAGTCTTATTATGGGTGGTGTGGTTGTTGATTTTTTCAACGCATTTACATAATTCCAATTTGTTGAGAGAAGACGCGCTCTTTTCTATAGAGATAGGAAAAACCAGGGTTGAGCCAATATCATCCCTTCTTCGAATCATTTATTATTCCTTGGTGGATCACCCTAGAGGCCAAACATATGGGTGGCTAACGTTGATCAAAGGAAGGAACCAAACCCGGTGGATTCAAGTTGAACGCGAAAGGATTTGGAGGTGAACTTGTATTCGAGGAAGCTCGATCTTCAAGGGTATGATTTTATTCTTTATCTTTTCGTTTAATTAATAATTGTGCATAAAGGGTGATCCGGGTATATGGTTTGTAAAATTTTAAACTCGATTTTTTTACACGCTTCAAGACTTTTACGCAATTTGATCAAGGTTTTTGAATATTACAAACCTAACAAATAATACTCCAAAACTATACACATCACACTTCTCAGTTATCTTCATCGTGTAACCGAGCTCTACAAAAAGAAACACATATGAGATCATGTTTCTGTGCCAGATCATCAATTTTAAATAGAAAGAAACCACATATAAATGTGTGTATATATATATATATATATATATATATATATATATATATATATATATATACACACACACACACAATTAGAGGGAATGTTCTATAGCAAATGTTTGCTAAGTTACTATTTGGTTAAACACATCTTTGGCCGTCTATAAGAAAAATATAAGACTGTGATTTTTAAAACAAAAGTGTTCTGTTACTAATAGTGGCAGAAGAGTAAAAAAAATTAAATCTAGCCATCCATTTCTACTATGAACAGGCTGGATAAGTTTATCCAAATAGTGATATAACAAATATATATATATATGTATATGTGTATGTACATGTGTGTTTGTGTGTGCGCGCGCGTGTGCGCACACGCATATTACCTGGTGCAATATATCCATATGTGCCTGCAAGCGTGCTCCAATTTGATGAGTCTAGCTTTAGAATCTCGGCAGTCCCAAAATCTGAAATGCGAGCTTCAAAGTCTGAATCAAGAAGGATGTTTTTGCTTGATATGTCTCGGTGAACAATTGGAGGTGCGCAATCATGGTGCATGTAAGACAATGCATGAGCCACACTCTTAATAATTTTCACCCTCTTGTGCCAATCCAGTTTCTTAGCAGTTTCTTCTTTGCTCAATACCAATTCCAAACTCCCCATTTCAAGGTACTCATAAACCAAAAATGAGTGTCGAGCATGTGAACAAAATCCATAAAGTTTTACAATGTTTCGATGCCTTATCTCTGTCAGTGCCCTTATCTCATTGATAAAACTTTTGCGGTCAACCATTTCATATGATGAGTGAAACTTCTTCACAGCTAGTACAATTCCTGATTGCAGCTTCGCTTTGTAAACATTTCCAAACCCTCCCTTCCCAATGCAGTATGCATCATCAAATTCCTTTGTGGCTTTTATAATTTCGCCATATGTTGCTCTTCCGTCGAAAGTGGATATTGTAAATAGATCTTCATTTTCATCTTCTTGACCGACCAGCATTTTTCTCCTTCTACGTTCATAAAAAATGAAGAACCCAATGAATGCACAAAGAAGTAGAAATGCTCCCAACAGAGGCAGTGAAATAAGAAGAGCTAACTTGTGGATCTTCTTCGGACTCTCTTTGTCCAACGAGGAAGAATTTTTACAAAGTTGTAAGCCAGTAATATTTCCACACAGACCTTTATTCCCCTGAAATGCCTCAATAGAAGCATTCATAAATGCTTTGCTGTTGGGGACTGAGCCTTCCAACTCGTTGTAGGATACATCAATATACGACAAGCCAGGCATATCTTCAAAGCTTTTTGGAATGGAACCAGAGAGTTTATTATGGGAAAGATTCAGGTTCTCCAAACTCTGCAAACTCTTGAACTGGGATGGTATTTTCCCTATCAACATATTATGGCTCAAATCAAGCAACGACAGGTGACTTAACTTTCCCATTTGAATGGGAATTTCCTTACTCAGCAAGTTGTTACTCAAGTTCAAGTGATAAAGCTGCAACCAATTCTCGAAGCCCCTTGTAATTGACCCACTCAGTCTGTTCGTCGACAGGTCAAGAAACAAAAGTTGGCTAAGTGACCCAAGCTCTTGAGGTATAGTGCCAGAGAGTTGGTTATCGTTCAAAACCAGATTCAACATATTAGTCAAATTTTCAAATTCCCTTGGAATCTCCCCCACTAAATGATTTGAAGAAATATCAAGTTTTCGTAGCAGGGTGATATTTCCAAACTCCGGTGGTATGCTACCGGTGATGTTGTTTCCAGCAATTTGCAGTGTCGTCAATTTCTTGCACTTGGCCCAGTTGTCAGAGAGCTGCCCGTAAAATTTGTTATAGTTGAGATTAATGAAATCCAATTCTGGATAGACACCAAAAATTTCAGATATATTTCCAGTAAGCTGGTTTCCTTCGAGGTGGACTCTGGTTAAGCTTGAACAGTTTTTCAAGCTTAAGGGGATTGAACCGATTAAATGATTATCGTTTACAGTAAGGTTCTCAAGTTTACCTCCACGGCAAATCTGTTCTGGCAAATAGCCAGATAACTGATTTTCGTCCAGTTGCACAACAACCAAGTTTAGAGATTCCAGATCATGAGGAATGGGGCCAGAAAGTTGATTGCTACGGAGAAATAAATATTCCAAAATGCTCAGATTACCAAGAGAGCCAGGAATTGAACCACTGAGATTATTTTCACTCAGTTCTAGATCATAAAGAGACTGTAAGTTTCCAAATTCACTAGGAATTGAGCCCGAAAGGTTATTTCTATAAAGATGCAAGAGAGTTAGAGAGGTCAGATCACCTAAGGATTTTGGGATTGATCCCGAAAGATTGTTTGTGTGAAGACTTAGACTCTGAAGAGATTTCAGCTTTCCAAGTTCTGGTGGGATGGAACCAGAAAGTTGGTTTTGGAATATGTACAAATAAGTAATATTAGTCAAGTTACCAAAACTAGACGGAATGGGACCAGTTAAAAGGTTGGTGTCTAGTGGCGAAGCTAGAAAATATTATTAGTGGGACGAAATTATTACCAAGTTATAAATAATTTGGCGGGGGTTTGGGGAATATTGTGCACCCAATTTTTTTAATCTTTTATCTTTCGAATATATATATATATATATATATATATATATTATAATAAAATATAATGAATAATAATATATGGTATATATACACTATATTATTTCATAATAGATTTTTTTAATCACAATTGTTCATAAGTAAGTAATTCATTATTTATTTTTAAAAGTAATATAAATTAGATTATTATTTAGTTTAAAATATTATAGAGAGAGATACATATATTAAGAGGATATGAGTTGTGGTTAAAATTTGATTAACAATTTCAATGTAAAAAGAGTGGGTGTAAATTGCTTTGAAAGGGGAAAGTGTATTACCCAATTTCAGTAAAGTGTAATACCCAATTTCAATAGGTGCAAATTGACTCTTCTGACCCTCAAAAAAATTTATTTATCATATATTAAAAAAAAAAAAAAAAAAACCGGTGGGTGCAATTGACCCACTGGCTAACAAGTGGCTAACAAGTGGCTTCGCGACATGATGTCTGCAAGAAGGAGAGAACGGGAATATGGTGTCCATGTAAAGCCCAACAAGATTGAAGAGATTTCCGAATTCAAAAGGGATAGAGCCAGAAAGTTCATTTTCATAGAGATAAAGATAGGCCAAGTTGCTCAGATTGCCAATAGAAGCTGGAATTGGACCTTCAAGTTTGTTGGTATACAAAGCAAGGTCATAAAGAGACTTCAAGTTACCTATCTCTTCAGGAATTGAACCATTCAACATATTCTGAACCAAGTGGAGGGTCCCAAGATTTGTTAGCAACCCAATTTCAGGTGGGATTATTCCATAAAATTGATTGCTAGACAAGTCAAGATAGATTAGTTTGGAAAGATAACCAATTTGAGGTGGAATGGTGCCATAAAACTCGTTGATGGCAAAATCCATAAATGTAAGATTTGGGAGTGATAAGAAGGGGAAACCATAAAGCTTACCTTTGACACTTGACAAAGTGAGGTTCAAGCCATTTACGCTTCCATTGTTACACGAAACTCCGAACCAAGCACACGGGGAAGTATTCGTGGCGTTGTTGGGAAGAAGCTTCCATGTAAATAATATAGAGTTATTTTGGTTTTGAAAGGTAGCTTTCCAGTTAAGGAGAGCCATAGCCTCTTCAACATAACATAAGTAGAGGCAGAAGCAGCATATGGCAAATCAGGACTTAAGACGGCCAAAAAAAGGGAGAGAAGTTGTAGAGAGTTCCCTATGGCTATAGAACCCATAATTTATCAGTTTGATATGGTGTGAAGTATAACTATTCAAAGGTGTAATTTATAGGCCCACTATTATCTAGCTATAATTGAAAAGTCTTTGCATCAAATTCTTTTTAAAAACTAGGCTTAAATTGTTACCAACAATTGACTTACCAGAACTGACACATGCGTGATATATACTCCCTCCGTCACAGGTGGACCTGGCAAAATATAGTTATGGGTTGATTTTGGTTTTCAAAATATGGTTAACCAACCATTTAAGAACTAAAACTATATTAATCATTTTTAATATGGATAATGTGAGTTGGAACCATATGGTTATGGTTAAAAACCATATTAACCATTTTAATATGATTATAGTTCCATGAAGGCCTGATTTGATATATTATTATTATTTTTTTTTTTTTGGAAGGGGGGTTTATACATAATCACATAATATTATTTTTTTGGCGTGGGAATGGGGTGGGGTGGGGAGTAAGGGGTGTATCATAATCACATAATATTTTTTTTTTGGTGGGTAGGGATGGGGGTGTGGTGGGGTGGGGGGTGGGGTGGGTGGGGTGGGGTGGGGGTGGGGTGGGGTAGAGGGAGGGTGGGGGTGGTGGTAAGGGGTGTATATATAATCATATAATATTATTATTTTTTGGTGGGGTAAGGGGTGTATCATAATCACATAATATTATTTTTTTGGGGTGGAGTGGGGGTAAGGGTGTATACATAATCACATAATATTATTTTTTTTGGAGTGGGGAGTGGGGGGTGGGGGGTGGGGA
Organism: Panax quinquefolius; assembly: GCA_020205615.1. Classification (NCBI taxonomy): domain Eukaryota; kingdom Viridiplantae; phylum Streptophyta; class Magnoliopsida; order Apiales; family Araliaceae; genus Panax; species Panax quinquefolius. The sequence goes on from CM035164.1 coordinate 91,552,216, forward strand.
GTGGGGGTGGGGTGAGGGTGATAGTAAAAAGTATATACATAATCACATTATATTATTTTTTTGGATGGAGGTTGGGGGGTGGGGGTGGGAGTGGGGGGTGGGAGGGGTGGGGGTGGTCACATAATATTATTTTCGATGAGTAAACAGAAAAGTTGCATTTTGAATGATATTTCAACGATCTGCTATACAAGTGCAACTCGATTCTTGTAATACACAGAAAAAAAAGAAAAAGAAAGAAAAGTAAATTATATTTAAAATTATATTTTAATTGGATTTTTCTTATATTTGAGTCAAATTGTATTTAATTTTTGTGGACAATAATAAGTAAGGAATTCATTAATTTGGGCCTTTAAAACTAATTGGGTCTAATTTATATTTGTGTAATTTTAAAATCCTATTAAAATTTGGAGAGTTAATAATATATATTAATTAATAAATAATAAGTAAAACCCTAATCTATCTCACGTATCTCTAATAACTGACTGAGAAAAGAAAAAAAGAAGAAGCTTGTACGCATTACAGGAGAAAGGAGAAAAGAAAGGAAACGAACTCAGTTAAATTAAGGTATGTAAATTTATTTTCTGTATATTAGTGTAATCAATTATTTTGGGCAAAGGAGATCGCATATGTGGAGGAAGTCGGCTGAGACGGGCACAATATAATAGTTCAGTTCATGTCATTATGGTTGGTCTAGGAGATGACAGTATATAAGATGACTTCTTATATTTTAATAATTACCATAGTTGATATTGTCATTATAATTCACATGAATGTTGAATAAAAAAAAATAAAAAAAAGAATTCGAATCATGTCAAGCACTGAGTTATGATATACATATATATATAATGGTATAGCAGTTTTTTTTTAAAGATTAATATAATGATTGCCTTGGGTTGTTTAAAAAATATATATATAATAAAATCGTTGGCATGTGAAGAAAAGCTAGTTGCTGAACTATTTTAATGAATGAATGATGTAAATAATATATATAATATATTAAGATGACTGATTTGTTAAAATATAATAATAATAAAAAAATGATTAGCTGATTATAATTTAATTTGGATTGTCTTATAAAATTGATGTAATTGGAGGAATTAATTTCATATTAGTATGAATTATAATTATTAGGTAAATCCCATTTGATGGAGAAGCGTCACTACCGGCATCAATATTTTCCGCATAAACTGGGAAGCTATAATTTGATAATGGACTATGATATAACTTATAAGAAGGAATAAAAATCATATTTTGCAACCACCTTTTTATTCAGTAGGACATCTTATTATCTGTAAAGTTTGAGCACATTAGCATTTTTTTTGCATTACCATTAAACGTGTTGGACAATTAATGAACTTTTGCATGCTAAAGTTCTAATTATAAATAAGCCATTAGATCGGACGGAGAGAATTTAACGAGTTAAAGATGGAAGCATATTTTGCAAATATATTTAAATTAATTATTATTATTTTGTTCGGACGAAAAGAATTTAAAGAATTGTGCTTAGTATATAAATTTTGGAGTATTAATAATTGATTTAAGGCGATGATTAAATGTACCTTGAATGAATTATGAATTATTTTGGAATTATTAGTTTGAATTATTTTGTTAATTTGAGGTGAATATGTTTAGGTTGTGAATAACGTTTCGTATTTGATATCGTTGGCATTTGAGGATAAGATTTTGTGGAGTGTGCTATAAATGGTTTGGAAGTATCAGGTACGGATTCCGTACTCTTTCTGCGATACTCTTGTTAATTTTGATTTGTTCGTTTTGTCGCTTATTCGAATTTCGTTATTATTTCACATAATTATTTTCTGTGAAATAAATATATTAGTTTTATTTTGGAGTTGATAGATATGACTCGTATTTGTACTCTTTGAATTAGGTTATCATGTTTAATATTTATTTTTGATAATTGTAGAGCGGTACATGTTGTTACCTTCTTTTGAGACCTTACGACCATAATTTGATTTGGTTCAACATGTACATATAGAACCCTTTTGTTAGTATTATGTTGCATGTGTTGTGACATGGTATCCTTGTTAGAATATACCGTAGGGTATATACGAGCTATAACCACCGTGGGGGTACCACGAGCATGTCGTCTTGCACGAGAGGCATGACACTTTCCGTGGCGGTGTGATTAGTCCACGGCGTCTCCGTTTTGGGCTCCGGAGGAAGTGGGCCATTTGGTGTTTCGTTGTGGGAGGCGTATGGGTTAACCCTAGTTTTTTGTTCTGCGGATTGGTGATGTTGTGCCAAACACACCTATCCGATTTGCATACATTTGGATTCGCGGTTCAATGTGTGATTTGCCTGTGTGGCATTATTTTGGTTGCCTGTGTGGAATCATTTGACTTGTCTGTGTGGAATTATTTTGATTTGCATGTGTGGCAAGGTATATTTCTGAGCTCATTCGGTATGAAATAACTCCAGCCATTTGTTTCAGCCTATTATTTTATTGGATTAGTTTTGTTAGTTTCTATTCAGTTAAAGTCATTGAGTTAGTTACTTCAGTTCGTTATTTCTTTATTCTTTTATTGATTTCGTCAATTATGTTGATTCAGATATATTCCATTCAGATCTTTGGATATTATATTTTCGTTCGTATTTGTACTTGAGGCTTTGTTCAGTATTTTGTCTCAGTTGTTTTCGTATATCAGTGGTATATCTTTTGTATATCTGTATCCGTACTGGACAATTGGCTCATGCTGTGTTTTTCTTCCGGTAGGTTAGTAGGGGTGATTCAGGGCTAATGTGGTGAGAGTTTTGCCTTTGACCATTTAGGTTGATTCGAATTTTAAGTTTTGATTATTTTGACTCTATTTGGAGAATTGTATTTAGTACTCTATTAATGGATCACCACTATTAATATTTTGAGGTTATTAGTGCTATGTTTTCTTATTTTGAGGTTTGTTGTGCTTTGTACGTGACCTCCCTTTCCTTTTCGGGAAGGGGGTGTTACAGAGATATTATTTTGAAATAGTAAGGGTTGATTTGATTAATGTGGATAGTTAGGGGTAAGATACGCAAATATTTCAAAATAAGCAAGTGGTTATAAAATATTCATTGTTATGGGGAATATTCGTTTTGGTCGTGGAATATTCGTCTTTGTCGGGGAATATTAAATGCAATGGTAGCTAACTATGTGTGGGCCCCATAACTGAAAGCGATTGGATGAAGAAAAGCAGCAAATATAAGTTGGTTAAAAATACTCAGCGTAGTTATTACGAATTAACCTTTGTTGGAATACCCGGTGGTTAAAACACGATGTCTGGCGTTGTTGCACAAGATATTACCGGTATTGCACCAATTATTGAAGGCACTACTCAATAAAGGTTTGATGTAATTCTTATTCAAATTATTTTATTGAGTTAATAATTGTTGCGTTGATATTTTATATTCTTTGTTGTTTCAATAATTGTCATTACAGTATTTTCATTATCGAAGCAATAATTCATATTATCCGAATAATATTATTAGATAACATTATTGGCATTGTCTAGAAAGTTCTTGTCTCAAGGAGAGGTTTGGTCACCTATTCATTGCGTGCAGAAGAAGAAATTCTTATTGGAAAGCCCCTCTTTCTGAGGGCGCACGGTTGTCAATATTGTGATTACGTAATATTATTTGTGAATAATTAATTATTGATTCATATGATGAGGAAAATATTGATTTTATGTGGATATAGATGGAGAAAATTTTAATGTGACAATTGTTGAAAATTGAAATTTTATCGATAAGATAATGTATTATTATATTTTAATAATATAATAATGGTGATATTTTACAAACGAATGTGGGATTTATGAGTATACGAGGAGGAAGAGTATTTTTGTTGCAATAAATGTTTAAAACATGTTAAACATGCGATTGGATGCCATTTATCGATTTGAAATTTGATTATACCTTTATAAAATCGCTTCGTTTGTGGATTTGATCAATTTTCGATTGGAATTTGGAAAAACTTTCTTCGCAAAGTTGTAGAGAATTGAATTTTCTATAAAAAGACGCGAGATTGAATTTTCTGATAAAAGGGCTATTTATTATGAATTATTGAAGTTCAAGCTTCAAATAATTGATTTTTGGAAGTTTAAAATATTTTAATTACAAAAAACGTTTTTTGTGTTTGGTTAGCCTCATTAAACACATGCAAGTTGCTGAATTCAGATGGTTCTAGGTGCGTAGAGAATTTGTAATATATATAATATTATTATATTAAATTTTACGCTTTGATGTTCTAAGCGATTTTCTATAAATAGGGTGCTTAGGTTAGAATTGAAAATCACACTGTAAATCGAAGTTTTCTCTCTATATTATCGGCGTATTCTTGTGAGTATTTTAAGTATACTTTGAGTATTGCTATACGGTGCAAGTCCAAGTCATAGCCTATATCCAGGTGTTTCATTTAGAGTCTTGATCTTTCGAGGTAAGGGATGTTATTTTCTTCTCAAATGATATTATTTCTTCAATATCATTATCTTTGAAATATTGGTTGGAACTTTTTATCAAATTTAGAACTTTTTCATGTCGGGGTTACTATTCATGAGTTACTTATTCACGAGTTACTATTCATGAGTTCTTATTCACGAGTTCTTATTCACGAGTATTATTATTATGAAGCGTGAAGATGTTTTTTGTGGAATTTCTATCTTTGGTGTGTGGGGTTACTATTCACGATACACGGACTATTCACGATATCTGACACTATTCACCAAAAAATAAAATTTCTTCTTTTTTCCAAAATATCTATTACGGATACTAGCTTTGATTGTATCCATGTTTTGATCATTCTTGAATTTTACACCACTGCGATTATTTTTGAGGTATTTTTGGACGTGAATAAAACAAAGTACTAATCCTTAATCCTTAATCCTTGTCATTTTGTTTCACTTTGGATTCGTTTCTTTAAAAATATTTTTCATCATCTTGGTCTTAAATGATGATATTATGGAATATCTTTGGCTTTGTAGTGCAAAGATGAATGATTTCTGAAGAATATCTTTGGCCGTAGTAGCAAAAAGATGAGCAGTGTTTAGATGAACATGACTAATGATGAATATCTTTGGTTTGTAGTGCAAAGATGAATATTTGATTCGGATGTATATTGATTGATGTTACAGGGGATAAAAGATGAGCGATGAACTTTTAAATTCATATATAGAAGATAGTAGTTTGCATTCTCTACTTAACTCTTCTAATGAATTATTATTTCACTGAATATTGATTTAAAATTTGTTGTCTATTGTATTCTATTAGATTTTTCCTGTTGAAGACTAACGGTAATTTGTTGTATATTATCTTAGTCATAATATTCTTTCTTGAGCTAGTTGAGCTCACCCTTTTCCTTTTTGTTCCATTTTTCTCGGGAGGCGAGAATATAGCGAGTACAGTGGGGTATGGAATGAAGGTTCTAGAAAGAGTTGTTTAGTAGTCCTCACCATTTTGTAAAATAATGTATCAATAAATGTGATGAGGATTTATTTGAGTATAGATATTATCAGAAGATAATATTTGTATTCAAACTCACGCTTTTCTTGTTGTAATAATAAAGTTGTAATTGTTTCTGTACCATGTATTGACAACTCAGAATGGGTGATGTATACCTATTTTGGGGGCGTCACACTTATGATGACACGAGGTTGTATGTCATTATACATCTTACATGATAGTGGCAAAACACCCTTCCAACGTTGGGTTCGCCTCTCCCTATATGATTCACCAAATATAACTACTAAAAGATGTATACAATAGACTAATCTATACTGTATAGGGAGAACTCCACAGCTAGAGACCACCGTTCTATTCCCTTGTTACCCCGCTCGACCCAGCTACAATTTTATTATCTGAAAGGAATTGTGAAGCAAAAGGGTGAGCACAACTACCTCTGTAAAAAATATCATGACTAAAGATAATTAAATTATCAATAGCCTTCATCAATAACAAATCAGAGATTTAGAACATATGGTAGATGATAAAAATTTCAACCATAGTTCTTGGTGAACGCAAGCAATCCATTAGAAGAGTCAAATAGACAATACAGTCTATTATCTTCTCCATGTTAAAAGTACACCAACAATGTTTTATCCCTGTAACATCAATCAACAGTTCTTTTCCACAATTATATGAATATCTCATAATCATAATTGTAATTCTAAATTCCTCTTCGTACCCAGGACGAATATAATTTTTATCACATGTCTTTACCTGAAACATCAAAGATCATGGTTATACCAAATCACAGTTCCTGTTCATAATCATACTAATAAATTCATCTTGGCACTACGGCCAAAGATATTCATCTACAGTTCATCTTCGCACCATTGGCCAAAGATATTCAACAACAGGTCATCTTTGCACTACGAGCCAAAGATATTCATTGCTTAGATTCATCTTTTTACTTCTGAGCCAAAGATATTCCTCAACAGATTCATATTTGCACTCTGAGCCAAATATATTAATATCTCAAAGAAATATATAATCATTTCAGAATTTATATAAACAATAATTATAACCATGTTGATCAATTCACCTTTGCACTTAAACTGAAGATATTCACTTATAAATTCAATGGTCATGATCATACCAGTCACAATTCAACTTTTCACTATTGGCCAAAGAGAACCCTAGTCATGATCATACCAATAATCTACCCATCTTTATACTCAAGTGAAAGAGAATTTCAACATCAGGGTTATAAAAATGTTATATATGATAATAAAAATAATATGATCAACAACTGCATTTATTTTCAAGAGCAACAACCATAAATCAACGATAATTTGGTCAGAAAAAGAAACTAATTTTTTCGTGAATAGTAACTCGTGAATAGTAACTCGTGAATAATAACTCATGAATAGTAACTTGTGAATAGTAACTCATGAATAGTAACTCATGAATAGTACTCATGAATAGTAACTCTGACACAAAAAGGTAGAAATTCTACAATAAAATTCTTACCAATATTTCGGTATAATGATATTGAAAGAATAACATTTCTTAAACTTATAAACAATTTATTTTAATTGTTTACACTTTACTAAATAATGCATTTAATCATCATAAAATGCCAAACTTATAAGATTTCATCACTAATAACCAAAACCCTCATCAAAAATCTGCATTTACCACATATATGATTCTCAAGCCATAAAATCATATTTTCCAATTTTCTTCCTTCACATAACATATTAACTCATTTATTCATAACTAGTCCATTTTCATGAAAAATACAAAATCAGTTTCAAAAATATTTCTTTTCTGGGATTTAGCAGAATATCGTCCCATATTGAACATATATTTTTCTTAGAATTTTTAAAATTCATTTACTATTTTTCATATGGCGAAAACCGCCGAATATTTAGACATTTATCATAAATTGTACTTTTATCCAAAAATTTCGAAATTCACAGTAGTAATCGATATTATATAGATGTACTCCTAATAAAAATTTTATCAATTTTGGAGTTAACCACAAGGAATTATAAGCGGTTACTTTTAAAATAGTCTTCTCTCATAAAATTCATAACTCTTAATCTATACATCCAAAATACACCATTTTTGGACACAATTAATAAAACTCATCATAATATCATTTCAAATTTTTCCAAAATTTTCTGAAGGTCAAAAGAATTACGAAATTGAAAAACATAACAACCCTTAAAATCCGTACTATCCTTTACCTCAAAAGAGCAGCACTTCTGACTGGATATCGAATATGACGCCGAAGGAAACTTGCACTGATGAATATCAACTCACCAAGTATCTAAATACTCACAAAATACACTCAATAATCTAGAGAGAAAAAGAGAGAAAACTTATGAATTCTGGTGTGATTTTCAATTCTAACTTTGCCCTCTATTTATAGGAAAATTTTAATGAGACTTGACCGCAACTTTGATGGCTTTACATGCTACTATTCCCACCCACCACATTTGAAATAAAATTCAGCACATTTCTTCACCAACCACAAGTGGGGCCCACTCAATTCTAGAATTTTCCACCAAAATGCTAAATTCGGATACTTCAACAATTTCTGAACCATTCACCTCTTAAAATTCATAACAAATCATACATTCATTTTTAACGGTTCAAAATTTGTGGACATATACTCAACTTATATATGTATAACATATCCAAAAATTACAATGATCCAACGGTCGGATTCAAAATTATAACTCACATAATATATCTCAAAAACACTTGGTTTAATTTTTAATACCTTCATTCAAACAAAAATCTCGATAAAATACCTCAACATTAATTTCTTCATTTATAACCACATAAATAAATCCATCATTTATATCCACATCAAATAAATATTTCCTTATCATATAAATCAATAATTAATTATTCACAAATAATATTAAAGAATCACAATTATGACAACCAGGCCGTTCCCAAGAAAGAGGGGGCTTTCCAATAAGAATTTCTCCTTACTGGCGCGCAATTAGGTGACCAAACCTCTCCTTGACAAAACTTTCTAGACATTGCCAATAATGCTATCTAATAATATTATTCAAATAATATGAATTATTGATCTGATAATGAGAAATATTGTGCAGTGATAATTATTGAAACAACAATAATATAAAATATCAACGCAACAATTATTGAATCAATAAAATAAAATATTGAACAGTAATTACTGTAACAATTATTGAGTAGTGCCTTCTTACGTAAGAATCAATAATTCAAAAATACTGTGTAATACCGTGTGCTACTGTGCAACAACGCGTATTACTTTATTTTACCAACCGGGTATTCCCACAGTGTTAACGGTAACTATTACGTCGTTATTTATAAAAACTCAAATTTGTCGTTCTCTTCATCCGACAGTTATTTTGTTATGGGGTCCACAAATGACTGCGCCGTCGTACGAATATTCCCCGACAAAAAGAATATTCCACGACTAAACGAATATTCTCTGACAACAACGAATATTTTATAACCACTTACGTATTTTGAAAAAAATTCATATATCACCCTTAACTTTAACCTTTTATCAATTTAACCATTTACTGAATAGTAATTATAAGAAAAATTGAATACTTTTATTTCATAAAATTCGGGGTCTTACAATCTCCCCTCCTTATGAAATTTCGTCCCCAAAATTTACGTACCTGGTATTTCGAAGAGTTGAGAATACCTTTCTTTCATTTTAAATTCTATCTCCCGGATCATCATGATTTCTCCATTGCTCATCTCACATGATAACTTCATTTGGGTTCCTCATTTTTTGGGAAGTCATAACAACCGCCATCCCTCGAACTATCCGGTTTTGACTTGTCTGGGGCAACATTTGGCGTTATCACTACCGTTGGAATATATTTCTCTATAGGACATATTCCTCCCTCAATTGCCTCGTCGTACTCCTGTTTCATGATCTGAATCATCAATCTTCGATCCATATCGAATTCAGGTTGACCACTATGTACAGGGTAATTCAAAACTCGATGTTGGGTTCTCCCAATTGCTTTCCAAAAAGAGAAATTCATGTCATCTATTTTAGCCTTCTTAGATCGGACATCTCTTTCTACAATATCCACGTGTCGTGTGGCTTTTACCCATGCATCACTCATTCTTACTCGTTCGCTTTTTTTTCTTCTTTCATTTCAGATTCCATCTTTATCATCTTATACTCGCCAAAGAATGTACATTCAAGCATCACTTATCGGGTAACACAAGCTTGAATTATTTGCATCCTTTTGTTCCACGACCTCTGTCGTTCTTCAGGCTGCTCTTCTAACTCATGAATACGATTTTGAAATTCTACATTTTGATCATATAATACCTCTAATAAACTCTCTCAGTACCTCTTCTTCCTCACTCTCATTTGTTACCTCGTGACTATCTAAAGGTGCAACTATCAATTCTTCACTCACCACATGGATATCTCTAATTCCTTCATCGTCTGACATCACATTATAATGGTTAGTGATTAGAGGTATCCCCACGGTCTTATTCACTCCATTATTAAAATTCTCAGCAGCCATTCTCAAATACTGCCATAAAACAAGGGTTAATTAAACAAATTAACATATCACATAATATCCCGATATTATAACTGACCAACAAATAAGCTTAGGTAGGACACACTAGCGAAGGATTTACTCATCTCTCCCCTCCTAGTTATATTCCCCGATCTCCGTCAGAGATCATATCTCTAAGCTCTGATACCAAATGTGACAACCCCAAAACAGGTCCATTCCATCCAACCCATTCTGAGTCGCCAAATACATGGTACAGAAAACAACTACATCTTTATTACAACAATTGTCGTGCAAAATACAATAACACATATACTGTGAGTTTGGATACAAATATATACCAAATGTGACACATGTCCCAACCGTGGACAGCACCTCACAGTGACACCTTACATAAAGGTATAGTCAAAAACAATTTTAGAAACTAAAATCTTTGGGAAGTGCTCAAGGAAACCTTCGTACATGGGAGGCCATGCTTCTAGGTTATGATAGATATCATATGGCCACAGAATTATCCTTGGTTGACCCAATAGACCCCAAAGAAAAACTAGAAGATTACTATCATATTCTTCCCAATGGTGAGTCTTCTCTTGATTTATCATTATCTCCACTGTCTCAAATTGAGAATTATACTTCAAACAAACACCAAGATTATATAGGTAGTGCTCGTAAATATACTCAGCAAGTGGATGAGCACAACCCTGTCTTATGATGACACGAGGTTGTATGTCATTAGACATCTTGCATGATAGTGGCAAAACACCCTTCCAACGTTGGGTTCGCCTCCGCCTATATTATTGACCAAATATAACTACTAAAAGATGTATACTGACATTTTTTCATCTTGTTTAGGGAGAACTCCTGACTAGAAACCACCGTTCTATTCCCTTGTTACCCCCGCTCGACCCAGCTACACTTTTATTACCTGAAAGGAATTGTGAAGCAAAAGGGTGAACACAACTAGCTCAGTAAAAAATATCATGACTAAAGATAATTAAATTATCAATAGCCTTCATCAATAACAAATCGAGATTTAGAACATATGGTAGATGATAAAAATTTCAACCATAGTTGCGGTGAACGAAGCAATCCATTAGAAGAGTCGAATAGGACAATACGATCTATTATCTTCTCCATGTTAAAAGTCCACCAACAATGTTTTATCCTCGTAACATCAATCAGCAGTTCTTTTCCACAATTATATGAATATCTCATAATCATAATTGTAATTCTAAATTCCTCTTCGCACCTGGGAAGAATATAATTTTCATCACATGTCTTTACGAAATATCAAAGATCATGGTTATACCAAATCACGATTCTATTCATAATCATACTAATAAATTCATCTGCACTACTGATCAAAGATATTCATCCACGATTCATCTTCGCACCATTGGCCAAAGATATTCAACAACAGTCATCTTTTGCACTACGGGCCAAAGATATTCATTAACGATTCATCTTTGCTTTCTGGGCCAAAGATATTCCTCAACGATTCATATATTTGCACTACTGAGGCAAATATATTAATATCTCAAAGAAATATATAATCATTTCTGAATTTATATAAACAATAATTATAACCATGTTGATCAATTCACCTTTGCACTTAAGCTAAAGATATTCAATTATAAATTCAATGGTCATGATCATACCAGTCACAATTCAACTTTTCACTACTAGCCAAAGAGAACCCTAGTCATGATCATACCAATAATCTACCCATTTTTATACTCAAATGAAAGAGAATTTCAACATCAGGGTTACAAAAATGTTATATATGATAATAAAAATAATATGATCAACAACTGCATTTATTTTCAAGAGCAACAACCATAAATCAACGATAATTTGGTCAGAAAAAGAAACTAATTTTTTCGTGAATAGTAACTTGTGAATAGTAACTCATGAATAGTAACCCTGACACAAAAAGGTAGAAATTCCACAATAAAATCCATACCAATATTTTGGTATAATGATATTGAAAGAATAACATTTCTTAAACTTATAAACAATTTATTTTAATTGTTTACACTTTACTAAATAATGCATTTAATCATCATAAAATGCCAAACTTATAAGATTTCATCACCAATAACCAAAACCCTCATCAAAAATCTGCATTTACCACATATATGATTCTCAAGCCATAAAATCATATTTTCCAATTTTCTTCCTTCACATAACATATTTAACTCATTTATTCATAACTAGTCCATTTTCATGAAAAATGCCAAATCAGTTCCAAAAATATTTCTTTTCTGGAATTTAGTAGAATATAGTCCCGTATTGAACATATATTTTTCTTAGAATTTTTAAAATTCATTTACTATTTTTCATATGGTGAAAACCGCCGAATATTTAGACATTTATCATAAATTGTACTTTTATCCAAAAATTTTGAAATTCACAGAGTACACTGATATTATATAGATGTACTCCCAATAAAAATTTCCTCAATTTTGGAGTTAACCACAAGGAATTATAAGCGATTACTTTTAAAATAGTCTTTTCTCATAAAATTCATAACTCTTAATTTATACATCCAAAAATCAACATTTTTGGACACAATCAATAAAACTCATCATAATATCATTTCAATTTTTCCAAAATTTTCTGAAGGTCAGAAGAATTACGAAATTGAAAAACATAACAACCCTTAAAATCCCTTACTATCCCTTACCTCAAAAAAAGCAAAGACTTCCATTGGATATCGGATGTATTTGAAGGAAACTTGCATCGATGAATATCAACTCACCAAGTATCTAAATACTCACAAAATACACTCAATAATCTAGAGAAAAGAGAAAACTTATGAATTACGGTGTGATTTTCAATTCTAACTTTGCCTCTATTTATAGAAAATTTTTTAGAGACTTGACACCTGCAACTGATGATGGCTTTACGTCTATTATTCCCACCACCACATTTGAAATAAAATTCAGCACATTTCTTCACCAACCACAAGTGGGGCCCACTCAATTCTAGAATTTTCCACCAAAATGCTAAATTAGGATACTTCAACAATTTTCGAACCATTCACCTCTTAAAATTCATAACAAATCATACGTTCATTTTAACGGTTCAAAATTTGTGGACATATACTCAACTTATTTATGTATAACATATCCAAAAATTACAACGATCTAACTATTCGGATTCTAAATTATAACTCACACAATATATCTCAAAAAACTTTGGTTTAATTTTTAATACCTTCATTCCACAAAAAAATCTTGATAAAATACCTCAACATTAATTTTTTCATTTATAACCACATAAATAAATCCATCATTTATATCCACATCAAATAAATATTTCCTTATCATATAAATCAATAATTAATTATTCACAAATAATATTGAGAATCACAATTATAATGACAGTAGTTCAGGAAGAGGGACTTTCGATAAAATTTCTCCTTCTTTGGCTTGTGATTAGGTGAACAAACCTCTCCTTGTGAGAACTTTCTAGACATTTCCAATAATACTATCTAATATTATTATTCAAATAATATGAATTATTGATCGATAATGAGAAATATTATGCGTTGATAATTATTGAAACAACAATAATATAAAATATCAACGCAGACAATTATTGAATCAATAAAATAAAATATTGAGCAAGTAATTCTTGTAACAATTATTGAGTAGTGCCTTCTTACTACGTAAGAATCAATAATTCAAAAAATGTGTGTAATGTCTAGTACTCTTGTATTGACAACGTATTACTTTATTTTACAAACGGGTATTCATTGTTGTTAACTATTATTCTGTATTATTTATAAAAACTCAAATTTGTCATTTTTTCATCCAAGCGGTTATTACATTATGGGGGCCTACAAATGGCTAGCTTGTAAATCACGAATATTCCTCGATAAAAGAATATTCCACGATTAAGCGAATATTCTCGACAACAATGAATATTTTATAACCACTTGTGTATTTTGAAAAAATTCATATATCACCCTTAACTTTAACCTTTTATCAATTTAACCATTTACTGAATAGTAATTATAAGAAAAATTGAATACTTTTATTGCATAAAATTCGGGGTCTTACATCAGATCAAAACAATGACGGATGCAGAGTGTAGCCCTATAAGTCAGGTCAAAAAACATGGATGTAAGTCCCCGAATTTTATGAAATAAAAGTATTCAATTTTCTTATAATTACTATTCAGTAAATGGCTAAATTGATAAAAGTTTAAAGTTAAGGGTGATATATGTAAATATTTTACATAAGCAAGTGGTTATAAAATATTCATTATCATCGGGAATATTCGTCGTCGTGGAATATTCTTTTTTGAAATATTTGTACGACTGACGCAAAATTTTGGGGCCCCATAATGGAAAGCGATTGGATGAAGAAAATGACAAGTATAAGTTGTTTATAAATAGCCACAGAAGTTGTTATCAATTAATATTATTGGAATACCGATGGTTAAAACAAGAATATCGCATTGTTGCAGACAAGAAGCACAGATTGCACCAATTATTGATTCTTACGTGAAAGCACTACTCAATAATTGTTACAAGAATTACTATTCAAGATTTTATTTTATTGATTCATTAATTGCTACGTTGATATTTTATATTATCGTTGTTTTAATAATCATCACTACAATTATTTTCATTATCTGAGCAATAATTCATATTATCTGAATAATATTATTAGATAACATTATTGGCAATGTCTAGAAAGTTCTCGCTCTAAGGAGAGGTTTGGTCACCTAATCATGGCCGTCAAGAAGGAGAGATTCTTATCGAAAGCCCCTCTTCCCGGGAACTACCGGTTGTCACAAGATTGTGATTATGTAATATTATTTGTGAATAATTAATTATTGATTTATATGATGAGGAAAATATTGATTTTATATGTATATAGATGGAGAAATTTTTTTAAAGTGACAATTGTTGAAAAATTGATATTTTAACTTTTTTGATAAAATAATTCATTTAAATATATTATTATATTTTATTAATATAATAATGGTGATATTTTATAATGAATGTGGGATATATGAATAAATGAGGAGGAAGAGTATTTTTGTTACAAAAATTGTTTAAAACATGTTAAATATGTTTGTGGGCCCGTTTCTTGACTGAAATTTGATTATAGCTTGTAAAATCGCCAGTTTGTGGATTTCAGTCAATTTCTTTTTGGAATTTGAAAAAACTTTCTTCTGCAAAGTTGTAGATAATGGAATTTCCTATGGAAAGGCATGAGGTTTGAATTTTTCCGATAAAAGGGCTATTTATTATGAATTATTGAAGTTCCGGATTAATTGATTATCATTTTTTGGAAGTTTTAAACATTTTTTTGTTAGAAAAACGTTTTTTACAAGTTAAGTGGGTCTCACATGTGTTACAAATGTGTTGAAATCAGATTTCAAAGATGGGCGTGAAAATTTTGTAAATATAATAATATTTTATTAAATTTTCTACTTTGGTGTTCTAAGCATTTTTCTATAAATAGGGTGCTTAGGGTAGAATTGAAAATCACACCAGAAACTAAAGTTTTCTCTCTCTTTCTCTCTCTATATTATCGAGCGTATTCTTGTGAGTATTTTGATACTTTGAGTATGGCTATACGGTGCAAGTTTTCTTCAACGTTATATCCGACATTTTAGTCAGAAGTACTGCTCTTTTGAGGTAAGGGATGGTAAGGGATTGTAAGGGATTTTAAGGGATTGTAAGGGATGTTTTTTTTTCATAATGATGTTATTCTTTCAACATCATTATACCGAGATATTGGTATGGATTTTATTGTGAAAGTTCTACCTTTTTGTGTCGGGGTTACTATTCACGTATACAACACTATTCACGTATATAACACTATTCATGTATACGACACTATTCATGTATATGACATTTTTTACGTATATGGTACTATGTATGAATACGAAGTACTATTCACGAGTTACTATTCATGAGTTACTATTCATGAGTTACTATTCACGAGTTACTATTCACGGGGTACTATTCATGACAAAATTGGTTTCTTTTTCTGACCAAATTATCGTTGATTTATGAATATTTCTCTTGAAATTAAATGTTGTTGTTGATCCTATTGTTTTTATTATCATATATAACATTTTTATAACCCTGGTGATGGAATTTCTCTTTGACTTGAGTGTAAAGATGGGTAAAGTATTGGTATGATCGTGACTATGGGTTCTCTTTGGCCAGTAGTGCAAAGTTGAATTGTTGACTAGTATGATCATGACCATTGAATTTACAATGGAATATTTTTAGCTTAAGTGCAGGGTGAATTGATCAACAAGGTTATAATTATGGTTTATATAAATTCTGAAATGATTATGTATTTCTTTGAGATATGAATATCTTTGGCCTGTAGTGCAGAGATGACCTATTGTTGAATATCTTTGGCCGGTAGTGCAAAGATGAACTGTGGATGAATATCTTTGGCCCGCAGTGCAAAAATAAATTTATTAGTATGATTATGAAGCAGAGGGCGTGATTTGGTATAACCATGATCTTTGAAGTTTCGTGTAAAGACAAGTGATGAAAATTATCTTAAATCTGGATGAGAAAAGGAATTTAGAACTACAATTATGATTATAAGTTATTCACATGATTGTGGGATGTGAACCATTGATTGATGTTACTGAGGTTAAAACATTGTTGGTGGACTTTTAACATGGAGAAGATAATAGACTTTATGGTCTATTTGACTCTTCTAATGTATTTCTCGTTCCGTTGCAACTATGGTTGAAAAGTTTTATCCTCTACCATATGTTCTAAATATCTGATTTATTACTGATGAAGGCTATTGATAACTTATTTATCTTTAGTCATGATATTCTTTACTGGGCTATTTGTGCTCACCCATATGCTTCAAAATTCCTTTCAAGTAATAAGAGTGTAGCTGGGTCGAGCAGGGGTAACAGGGGAATAGAACGGTGGTCTCTAGCTGTGGAGGTTCTCCCTAAACAGTATAAAAAAGTGTGTTGTATTTTACACATCATTTAGTAGTTATATTTGGTGAATCAAATAGGGTGAGGCGAACCCAACGTTGGAAGGGTGTTTTGCCACTATCATACAAGATGTTTAATGAAATGTGACCTCGTGTTATCATAAGACAAGGTTGTGCACATCCACTTGCTGAGTATATCTACAAGCACTACCTATATGATCTTGGAGTTTGGTTGAAGTATAATTCTCAATTAGAGACAGTGGAGATAATGATATGTCAAGAGAAGACTCACCATTGGAAAGAATATGATAGTAATCTTCTCATTTTTCTTTGGGGTTTATTGGGTCAACCAAGGATAATTCTGTGGGCATATGATATCTACCATAACCTAGATGCATAGCCTCCCATGTACGAAGATTTCCTTGAGAACTTTCCAAAGATTTTAATTTCTAAAACAGTTATTGATTGTACCTTTATGTAAGGTGTCATTGTGACGTACTATCCAAGGTTGGGACATGAGTCACAGTTGGTATATATTGGTATCAAATCTCACAACATATGTGTTGTTGTATTTTGCACGACAACTGTAGTAATAAAGTTGTAGTTGTTTTCTGTACCATGTATTTGGCGACTCAGAATGGGTTGGGTGGATTGGACCTAGTTTGGGGGCGTCACAATGGATCTGTGTGTCCAGTTGTGAACATTGTCATAACCATAAGCTCACTCTAATCTGTGATTCTTCCCTAGAGGTGGAAACTTCAAATGACTAATCCAACTCAACATTGCTGACCCAGAAAGACGGCCAGGTACTTGACATTTCTCTGTTTTTCGATTGAATTGTCTACTCATCCGTCGATAACGATGTTCAATCTGCAAAAACTGTCTGGATGTTGCAAAGATACTCATTTTCCCCCAATGTTTGAGCCGCATAGCTTTAATTGACCCCATACACACGGGACATGACAAGCCCCCGTGATTCGACCATCCATTGATCATTCCTAACGTCGGGAAGTAATTTATTGTCCACAGTAAAGCTGCCTTTATGTCAAAGTTCTGCTTAAGAGATACATCATAAGTTTGAACCCCTTTTTACCATAACATCTTGAACTCATCAACTAACGGTCTGAGGTATACATTGATGTCTTTACTCGGACTCTTATCACCCGGAATCAGTAAAGGCATGAACATGTAGGGATCATTCATGCACATCGAAGGCGGGAGGTTATACACCACAATAATCGCCGACCAAGTTGAGTAGGGCTTTGTGTAAGGCCCGTTAAACGGATTAAGCCCATCCGTAGCAAGTCCAAGCCTAACATTGCGAACCTCTTCAGCAAACGAAGGGTGCTTGTTATCAAAATTTTTCCACTCAAGCCCATCTGCCGGGTGCGTCAGTTGACCTTCGACTATGTCCCGTGTAGAGTGCCACCTCATATCCTCGACGGTATGTGTTGACATGAACAACCGCTGAAGCCTTGGGGCAATGGGAAAGTAACGTAAGATCTTTCTCGGCACGTCTTTTCCCTTTTTCTTGCTCTGTTCACAATATCTACTTGTACCACAAATATCACATGACCTCTTATCTTTATTCTGTTCACCGTAATACAACATACAGTCATTCTCACAAGCATCAATCTTCTCATACCCTAGATTGAGCCTTTTGACCTTTTTCTTCACATCATAGTACGACTCTGGTAACTTATTGCTTGCAGGTAAGCACTCCTTCACAATGCTTAACAGTTCATTAAAACCTCTCTCGCTACAGTCATGCTCGTTCTTGAAGTGTAAAAACTTAGTTACGATAGATAAGATGGTGTGCTTTTCGTGCCCGTCATATAGTTGCGTCGCCGCTTCATCCAATAACTCATAGAAACCCTTAGCCCCATCATTCGGCTCTTGCTCGACGCTACTGCCATCCCTGTCTATATTCCATTGGAAGTATGAACCAACAACTTCGACTATCATGTTAGTACAGTCAAAGGTTTCATTACCTCTGGATTCTGGTTCTGATTCATGTTCATCCAACCAGGTTTCCCCATGATAGATCCATGTTGTATAACCCTGCTTGAACCCATACACAAATAAGTCGCACATGACATCACTCTTTTCCTTCCACACTTCATTCACACACCTCTTACAAGGACATCTAATCTCATCGCCACTGACTTGCTCAAACGCGAAGTTGAGAAACTATTCAACCTCACTATGATACTCAGAGCTAAGCCCACTCTTATCAGTGGCTACCCTACGTTCTATCCAACTTCGATCAACAGACATCTCGTACAACTGTGAACTATATATATGGAAAGTCAGACAAACACAATCAAGTCTCCAAGTTAATGTATATGGAAGCTTATGAGTTTCCTAACTTCATCTCCACCTCTAATGGGTCAGGCTTCTATCCCATTCCCGGATGTGTCGCCTCACTGATGCAAACAACTTGAACACATCTTTACATTTTTTAGAAATTTTGGCAGCACCTCCCCATGGTCTTCAAGTACATGAAATAGACTAACACATCGTAGTCTAAATATGCACCCGAAGAACATCAAGAGATATATACTGACCGAAAATTCAAAAAATATAAAGACGTGCTCAAGTCGTTAACACTGACCTAAGTGAGATCGAAACATACAAGAACAGTCCCAAAACGGGGACTATATGAGATTCACTCATACTAAGTGAATCTCAAACGGGTTTTTAAGCTTCCTAAACTATATGAAAATGTATGTGCATGTGAAAGTAAGGATTATTCTATATAACTACATATTCACCTTTTAAACCATTAATGCCAACAATGTGAAGCAAAATAAGTTTTATTATGTTAGCAATGTAGAGGGTGTGAGAGATTACAAAAACTCCATCTATTTTTTTCCTTTTCTGTTCATTAAAAAAATACAAATAGCAACACTATTCAAATATTATCTCTTTCATTTTGTTTATTTGGTAAAAATCTTTAAACCCAACAATGCTAACTGTCTACAGAACATAACTAACCTATCAAAACCTAAAATCTTTTAACAAATCAAAACACATATGTATGAGCATATTATTATCATTTAATACATTCAGCAAAGGTAAATCAACATTGGATATAAATTAAAACGTATTGACTTCTACTTTTGTTCATATGTTAAGACAAGCAAAAACACAATGTAGGAAAGATATATATCAAAAGAATAGAAACTTGAAATTGAAGCAAGTCCAAATGCTCAAAGACCAAATTTTGTACAAAAGAGTTATGTCTTTCTACTTCTGCAAGAAGCATATTAATTTACTGTCAACTATGGTGGCTTCATCACATCCAAGATACAATAGCATGATCAAGCCGTTATAAAGAATTGTGGATTTGAACCCATAAATTACGATTGAGAGATTGTTTATGATTTAGAGAGAAAACTTGAAGGAACATAAGTGGTGCTTGCCCTCGGGAAAGATGGTGTACAATATAAAACTATATATTCAACTAGCATTACATTTACAGCAGAGCTCATGACATCTTACTTGAAGAATATAACACATACTATATGCGAGAGATTTGAATTAAGTAAACATCCCTTGGCTACATACCAAATTGGCAAATTCCGAACGACTTCTTCATAGAATGACTTTCACAGAGTCATTTTTTTAATATGACAACCCTATGTAGTGTTTTTAATACCAGGTTCCTACACTGAAAGTTGTATTTGCAAGTCCGTAGTCACAACTAACAAATCCAATGTCCCTGAGCTATACATTGGTCTAACAAGGTTTTTTTTTTTCTTTTAATTTCTGAGCTATACATTTAAAGACTTATGCCTAGCTATAAGCATTTCGTTGAGCAAAATTATTTGATTATTATAATAGCATTGTAAAGAAGATGGGGGAGAGATATATACAATTACAATATATGAAATGAGAATGCTCCTCTCCCTTAATCATCATCTTTGTTCTTAATATTATTAATCTTTTATAACAGAAACCACGCCTTACTAATTAAACTGTTTTCCCCTCAATTAAGGAGAAGTCTATAAATAGGAGTTACTATATAACCAACTTCATAATTTAGTACGAAGGTTTTATAACTCCTTCAATCATTCCTACGTACGTACCTTCTTCATTTTGATAGTACATTGTACACCTTGCTCTATTAATTCTCGAATGCACATCCAACAGTACCCTTTGAGCTTCTTAAAAATTTGCAAAGCTCTCACAAGGGTACGGTAGGAGTACTCCATCAGCTCAAACATTAATATCCCAAAGAATTTGGTTATTTTAACCATCATCAACATTCTAGATCAACTTGAAAACTTAATTCCAACCTAATGTGGATAACAAAAGTCATGACCATTTCGACCTTGAGTCTACCAATATTTAACAAAATCTACCCCAATCCCAGTCCCAAGTTGGCCCCCTTAACAACTCCTTAACTCAATGGATAAATAATCAAGAGAAACATTTGATTGCAGGCCTTGAATTCAAAACAAATGATAAACACTAAGCAACTAAACATAAGCAAATACAGCAACTAAAATACATACAGAGACAAAATTTTGTACCTCGAAAGGCAACGACACTGAGAGTGGTGACTGAGAAATGGCAACAATAGAGAGATGGAGGAACAGTGCCTCTAGAAGCTCAATAATACGCCACTCCACACTGTATGTATGTGGGAACAGAGATGATGAAATGGCGAGCGAGAAGTGGGCAATCAACTGCAGCGGCCGGGAAATGAAACAGGCGAGATGATGAAGGTGAAATGATGATGGATGGGGTGACAATCAATTCGACAAATCAATTGAAAGTTATGTTAATCTAAGCTAATAATCAATGGTGAGAAGTGGGCAAACTGAGAGGGAAAAACCAAAAATAGAGAGGGAACAAAGTGAGAGTCGTTGTCGTCGCTGGTAGGGCTAAAAAATAGAATGTCATTCTCGACGGCAATGCCGTCGCCATTTACCCCGTCGCTAATGACTCATTGCCGACGGCATCCCCGTCGCCATGCATTCTAGTCCCCGTCGCTAGTGACTTTTCCCTCCACCGCGAAATTTTCCCACCAAATAATACCTCATCGTCGACTTGACTCAATCGCGACGGCTAGCATGTCGACATTGACATTATTATCGACGGCAACACTGTCGTCGGCAGTGACCCCGTCGGCATTGACCCTTTTTTTGTAGTGTAAGGAATTCCTTATCGAAAAGCCCCCTCTTTCATGGGAACGACCTGGTTGTCATAATTATGATTCTGTAATATTATTTGTGAATAATTAATTATTAATTTATATGATAAGAAAATATTTATTTTTATGCGGATATAAATGAAGGAATTTTAATATGAAATAATTGTTGAAAGTTTGACATATTTTCTGTGAAAATGCAATTATCTCCTCCGATAAAATATTCATTCAAGTATAATTTTATTATAATATATATATATATATATATATATATATATATATATATATATATATTTGAATGTGATTAAAGTGGTGGGTGGTGGATTATTGTTGCCTGCAAAGCTTGTTCCAAAATGGTGGGCCCCCAACCTTTGAAATGGTAAGAGTTAGGCATTAAAAATAAGGATTTTGGCAGAGGAAAAGTTAGGCGGAGAGATATTTGGGGCAAAGTTAGGCACATGCATTTGGTTTTTCTTTCCTCCGTTGCACTATATAAGGAGGGGCAACCTCCATCCTAAATCACACAAAAAATTTCAAGCATTTTTACTATAGTATTGTGAGTATTTTTCTTGAGTATAAGAATATTTTGAGTGTAGCTTTTTATGCAAGATTTTCTCAAAATAATATCCGATATTCCAGTCAAATCCTGTTTCTACTAAGTTAATGATATTACTCCCTCCGTCCTAGGATAAAAGTTCTGGTGGACTTTTCACGCATATTAAGAAGATGAATAAAATGACAAAATTACCCATAATAATGTCATTAAATATGGAGAGAGAATTAGAATAAGAAAAGTATGAGATATTTAATATTACGGGCATAATAGGAAAAAATGTGTAAAAGTTTGGTTATTAAAGGAAAGTGGACATTTAACATGGACTATCCAAAATAGTAATAAAGACTTTTATCTTGGGACGGATGGAGTATTTTATTGCAATACTCGTGAGAAATATTATTTTCTTTCATAATCCATATTATGAAAGGGATATTATTTTATTTTGTATTCCAAAATTTAAACTTACTATGGTAAGTATTGCTTCTATTATTCCTGAAATAATTAGAAATTTCTTAAGTTTTACACTTCATCTAATATCATTTCACGGGAATATTGGTCTGAACTTTATTGAAATATTTCCATATTTTTGTGGCGGGGTTACTATTCACGTATACGGCACTATACACGAATACAACACTATTCACCAAAAAATAAAATTTTCTTTTTTTGTCCAAGATGTCTATTATGGTTACTATCTTTGATTGTATCTGTAAGGTCCCAACTTTTTATAAATAAAATTTAATTTCCTCTAATTATTATTTTGAATAATAAGGTGTTAATTTGATATAATGTTTTGGTTATGGGTGAAATGTACAAATTTTGCAAAATAAGAAAGTGGTTATAAAATATTCATTGTTGTCTGGGAATATTCGTTTGGTCGTGAAATATTCTTGTTGTCGGGGAATATTCGTACGATAGTGCATCCATTTGTGAGCCCCATAACGAAAAGTTGTCAGATGAAAAAAATGACAAGTATGAATAACGGCGTAGTCGTTACTATTAACACTGTTGGAATACCCGTTGGTTAAAGAAATGCGAATCTGGCGTGGTGGTCGCACAAAGATGGCACCAGTATGCACAATATATTTTGAATTATTGATTCTTACGTAAGAAGGCACTACTCAATAATTGTTACAGTAATTACTGTTCAATATTTTATTTTATTGATTCAATAATTGCTACGTTGATATTTTATATTATTGTTGTTTCAATAATTGTCACTGCAAAATATTTCCCATTATCAGATTAATAATTCATATTATTTGAATAATATTATTAGATAGCATTATTGGCAATGTCTAAGGAAGTTACATCAGGAAAGGGTTTGGTCACCTAATCGCACGCCTCAGTAGTGA
Source organism: Panax quinquefolius (assembly GCA_020205615.1). Classification (NCBI taxonomy): domain Eukaryota; kingdom Viridiplantae; phylum Streptophyta; class Magnoliopsida; order Apiales; family Araliaceae; genus Panax; species Panax quinquefolius. The sequence continues at coordinate 91,576,221 of CM035164.1, forward strand.
GAGAAATCCTTATCGGAAAGCTCCTTCTTTCCTGGGAACGACCTGATTGTCATATTGTGATTCTGTAATATTATTTTTGAATAATTAATTATTAATTTATATGATAAAGAAATATTTATTTTATGTGGATATAAATGAAAGAATTAATGTTGAGGGTTTTATCAGTATTTTGTCAGAATGGAGGTATTAAAAATCACCCGTATGTGAATTTCGAACATTTTATGATTGGAATTTGGAAAAACTTTCTTTTACAAAGTTCTAGAGAATTAAATTTCCTATGAAATGGATATAAAATTCATATTTTTCTGATAAAAGGGTTATTTATTATGAATTATTGAATTTTCAGAAATAAATATTTTTATTAAAAGTATGTGGGCCCCACTTTTGGTTATTGTGGAAAAATCCGATTTTTGGTAGTCCCCACTGTGGTGTGCTGAAATTTGATCAATTGTGGTGGGCGTGAATATTTTTTATAAAATATTATTTTATTAATTTAGTCTGCTTTGGCGTTCTAAGCATTTTCCTATAAATAGGGTGCTTAGTTAGAATTGAAAATCACATCAGAATCAGAAGTTCTCTCTCTATATAATATCGAGCATATTTTGTGAGTATTTAGATACTTGAGAGTTGCTATTCAGTGCAAGTTTCCTTCAGCTTTATATCCGATATTCCAGTTAGAAGTATTGTTCTTTTGAGGTAAGGGATGTTATTTTCTTCGTAAATAATGTTATTTCTTTCAATATTATTATGCCAAAATATTGGTATGATTTTTATTATGAAATTTCTACATTTTCATGTCGAGAACATTATTCACGTATACGACATTATTCACGAATACAGTACTATTCACGAGTACTATTCACGAAGTATGATTTTTCTTGTGAAATTTCTACCTTTTAGGTATGGGGTTACTTATTCACGATATCGACACTTATTCACAAAAATGAAATTTTCTCTTCTTTGTCCAAGATGTCTATTATGGTTATTATCTTTGATTATGTCCATGTTTTGATCTTCATTCTTGAATTTTACTCCACTATAGTTTATTATGAAGTGTTTTTGAACTTGGATTATCTGAAGTACGAATCCCTAGTATTTGTCGTTTTATCTCACTGGATTCGTTTCTTTAAAATATTTTTCATCATCCTCTGTCCTAAATTGTGATATAACTGAATATCTTTGGCCTGTAGTGCAAAGATAAATGATTATCTGATGAATATCTTTGGCCCGTAGTGCAAAGATAGACAGGTGTTGAGATGAACATGACCAACTGGTGATACAAATGAATATCTTTGGCATGTAGTGCAAAGATGAATATTTGATTCAAGATGTATTTTGATTGATGTTACAGGGATAAATATGTGACTCCCCCAAAATAGGTATACATCACCCATTCTGAGTAGCCAAATACATGGTACAGAATTCAAATACAACTTAATTATACAACTGTCGTGTAAAGTACGACAAAATAAAGCTGGAAGTTCCAACACGAATATTGTCTTCTAGACAATATCCAAACTGAAATTCAATATTATTACATTTATTTTCACACTATTTCACTTAATAGTGAGGACTACTAATGCAAACATCTGGACCGTCACTCCATTCCCCGACTAGTCCCAGCTATATTCTAATTTCCTGAAGAGAACAATGAAATCAAAGGGTGAACTCAACTAGCTTAGTAAGAAATATTATGACTAAGATAATGCAGAATAATTTATCGTTAGCCTTCAACAGTGATAAACTGATAAAATACAATAGACATCAAGTTTAACTACAACGAAACAAGTATTCCATTAGAAGAGTCAAGTAGAGCATGATATCTACTATCTTCTATGATTTAAAAAGTTTATCATCAATTTTTATCGCTGAGACTTAGCTTAATAAATAATCCAAATCATCGAATCATCCCTGCACTACGACCAATGATATTCATTAGTATCACGATCACGAATTATTCACGCACTACGGGCCAAAGATATTCGTGTTTTCATCAATGGTCATGATCATACAAATAACTGTCCATCAATGCACTATGGGCCAATGAGGACTTTTACCACTTCATTTGTAACACCACGGTCATGATTATACCAAATAATCCATGGTCATAATCATACCAAGTCCATCTATGCACTACGGGCCACAGATGACTTTCATCATACTATAAGCATGAGAATGATGACAATGATATAAGAATTCAATTAAAAGAAAGCAAATGATAAATTTTTAAAGATTTATAATTTAATTTATCCAGAATTCAATAAAGATTTATAATTTAATCATACCAAGTCCTGATTCTGGTGTGATTTTCAATTCTAACTAAGTATCCTATTTATTGGAGAATGGAAAAGATACTATTTGAATTTAGAAAATCACGTGTGCACAGGAGAATGATTCACTGACGCTTCGGCCGATTGAAAAAAAAAAAAAATTTTACTATGCAAATACTATGCAGGCACTATACAAACACTATGCATAATAAAATATAATATATTCTATTTTTTATAAAAAACAAAACTTATTATATAATATATATATATATATATATATATATATATATATATAACCTTCCCGTGAACTTTCATTTTTCCACCAAAATCATGTCATCAACCGATTATATATACACTAAATAACTTTCAACCGATTATTTTGAAAAATGGGTAAATGGGAGGTCAATAAAATAAGCAAAATTTACATCAAATACTTCATAAAAATTCCCTCAATATTTTTAAAAACATTTATTCATCAATATTATTATTCACTATATTTAATAACCAGATCATTCCCAAGAAAGAGAGGGCTTTCCAATAAGGATTTCTCCCTATTAACGCGCAATTAGGTGACCAAACCTCTCCTCGACAGAACTTTCTAGACATCGTCAATATTGCAAATAATAATATGAATAATAGTATCGTCTCAATTATTAATTTAATAATATATAAAATATCGACAATAATTGAATCAAATAACGTGAGATACTATGCAGCAATTACTGTAGCAATAATTGAATATAACTGAGTGACTTCTCATGTAAACATCAATAATCAATACCTTGTGCTACTATGCAACCACGCGTATTACTGTACTTTTAACACTGGGTATTTCAACAGTTAAAGGTAAAAATTTCGTTGTTATTTTATTAAAAAGATATTTCTGTCGTTTTCTAACTCTGACAATAATTCCGTTGTGGAGTCCACCAATGATTGTGCCATCATATGAATATTCCCTGTTAAAACGAATATTCCCCGACCAATCGAATATTATATAACAACTTGCATACTTTGAAAAATTTATAAATATTACCAACAACTATAACATTATATCAAATCCACACCATAATATTCAAAAATTTATTTTAAGAAAAATTAGTCTTTATTTATGAAAATTGGGGTCTTACAACCTCCTCTTCTTATGAAATTTCGTCGTCGAAATTATGGTACATACCTAGTGTGTCGAATAGGTGAGGATACCCTGATTTCATTTCAGATTCTAACTCCCAAGTCATTTCCTTAACATCGTGGTTTCTCCACAAAACTTTGACTTGAGGTAAAACCTTGGAGCGTAGAATATGTTCCTTCTTATCCAAAATGTATGTCGAAGATCACGATACATTTTTGTACTCCCAGATTGGATTGCAAACGGTGTGTTATGCGCCTCCATCATGATTTTATACTTTAAATCAGGGTCGTTAGGAACACAAAGTCTAGAGTTGACTTGTAGTATTCCTTCTTAATCGATTCTTACTTCCGGGATAGCACCTTCTTGTACTTTCTTCCTTATACGCATCAGCTCCAGGTCTTTAGCTTGAGCAACTTTAACATTATCCATTAAAGTCGGTTCTACTCGTATATTTGCTATCATCACGTGGGTCCCTGGAGTCTTTAATTCTATCTCCATCCTTTGCAAGTCATACAAAATGGGCCTTTGTGTTTATAATATCGCACTCGTACCTGCATATGATCTTCTACTCAATGCGTCAGCTACCACATTCGCTTTTCCAGGATGGAATTGAATGGTATGATCATAATCTTTCAACAGTTCAAGCCAACGTCGTTGCCACATGTTGAGTTCATTTTGGGTGAAGAAATATTTGAGGCTTTTATGATCCATAAAGATCTCCACTTTCTCCCCATATAGGTAATGCCTCTAAATCTTTAGTGCAAAGATAATAGCTGTCAACTCCAGATCATTAGTAGGATAATTCCTCTCATATTCTTTGAGTTGTCGTGAGGCATAGGCTATGAATTTCCCATGTTGCATGAGAACACATCTTAACCCTCTGCCTGAAGCATCGCTGTAGATGACAAATCCCTCCAACCAGATGGTATTGTCAGAACAGGTGCTGAAATGAGTCTCCTCTTGAGTTCTGGAAAACTCTTTTCACATTCCTCGTTCCAACCGAACTTTGTATCTTTCTGAGTCAGTTGAGTTAATGGAGTAGTGATTCGAGAAACCCCTTCTACGAATCTCCGATAATAACTAGCTAAGCTTCGAGAAAGCTACGACTTTGATCCATCGATTTAGGTTGCTCCCAGCTTTGAATTGCTTCAATCTTTGCCGGGTCAACAGATATTCCGTGATTTGATACCACGTGCCCAAGGAATGCTACTTCCTCAAGCCAGAACTCTCATTTCTTTAACTTGGCATAAAGCTTGTTTTCACGAAGCTTTTAGAGTATCTACTTCAAGTGTTGCTCATGATCTTCACAGCTTTTGGAATAAATGAGGATGTCATCAATAAAGACAACCACAAAATGATCCAAATATTCCTTGAATACTCGATTCATCATATCCATGAAGGTAGCAGGAGCATTAGTCAATCCAAAAGATATAACTAGGAATTCATAATGTCCATACCGAGTTCTGAAAGCAGTCTTTGGAATGTCATCAGTTTTAATCTTCAATTGGTGATATCCAGAATGAAGATCAATCTTTTAAAAGAATTTGGCACCTTGCAATTGGTCAAACAGGTCATCAATACGAGGCAACGGGTACCTATTTTTGACAGTGACATGATTCAACTCCCGATAATAAATACAAAGTTGCATACTCCCCATCTTTCTTCTTCACGAATAGAACAGGAGCACCCCAATGAGACATACTAGGATGAATGAAACTGATGTCTAACAACTCCTGCAGTTGGATTTTTAACTCCTGAAGTTCAACAGGAGACATTCGATATGGGGGTTTGGAAATGGGTTTTGTACCAGGTTCAAGGTCGATACAAAATTCAATTTCACGCTCAGGGGGTAGGCCAGGAAGTTCTTCAGGGAATACGTCAGGAAATTTATTAACAATAGAAATATCATTCAAAACTGATGTATTTTTGTTTAAATCCGTGACATGAGCTAAGAAAGCTTGACATCCATTTTTTAATAAACGAATAGCTTTATGGCTTGAGATGACAGTGATTGATTTTAATGGTTTGGTTGCTTGGATTCGCATAATAGGTTTGTTAGGAATATAAAAGCTAAGAACCTTACGAAAACAATCAATTTTTGCATGATGCGTAGTTAATGGGTAAATGGGGGGTCAATAAAATAAGCAAAATTTACATCAAATACTTAATAAAAATTCCCTCAATATTTTTAACAATATTTATTAATCAATATTATTATTCACAATATTTAACAACCAGATCATTCTCAAGAAAGATGAGGCTTTCCAATAAGTATTTCTTTCTATTGGCGCGTAATTAGGTGACCAAACATCTCCTCGACAGAACTTTCTAGACATCGTCAATATTGTAAATAATAATATGAATAATTTTATCGTCTCAATTATTGATTTAATAATATATAAAATATCGACAATAATTGAATCAAATAACGTGAGATACTATGCAGCAATTATTATAGCAATAATTGAATATAACTAAGTGACTTCTCACATAAGCATCAATAATCAATACCGGTATTACTATGCAATCAATCGCCAGACATCTTTATTTCTTTTAACACCGGTATTTCAACACGATTAATGAAAAACTTTCGCCGTTATTTTCATAAAAAAATATTTCTATCATTTTCTAACTCCGACAATAATTCCGTTGTGGGATCCACCAATGTTTGAGCCATCGTACGAATATTCCCTGTTAAAAAGGATATTCCCTGACCAATCGAATATTATATAACAACTTGCATACATTGCAAAATTTATAAATATTACCCACAACTATAACATTATATCAAATCCACACCATAATATTCAAAAATATATTTCGAGAAAAAATAATCTTTATTTATGAAAATTGGGGTCTTACATAAAATATTGATGATAGACTTTTAAATTTATAGATGATAGTAGATTTCATTATCTACTTAACTCTTCTAATGAATTGTTATTTTCGCTGCGAATATTGATCTAAAACGGGCTGTCCATTATATTTTATCTGATTTATTGAAGGCTAATGATAATTTGTTGTATATTATCTTAGTCATAATATTCTTTACTGGACTAGTTTAGCTCACCATTTTTTTTGTTCCAATTTTCTTCTTAGGAGGCGAGAATATAGCGGGAACTAGTCGGAGTTTGGAGTGATGTTCTAAGTCAGTTGTTTTAGCAGTCCTCACTATTTTATAAAATAGTGTATCAATAATTGTAATGAGGACTTATTTAAATTTGAATACTGTCTAGAAGATAATATTTGTATTTAAACTCACAACATATATGTTGTCGTATTTTGCACGACAATTGTAATTATGAAGTTGTAGTAGTTTTCTGTACCATGTATTTGGCGACTTAGAATGTGTGATGTATACTTATTTTGGGGGCGTCATGGTTGGTATCAGAGCTTAGGGATATGGTCTCTGGTCGAGATCGGGGAATAGAACTAGGAGGGGAGAGACGAGTAAATCCTTCGCTAGTGTGTCCTACCTAAGCTTATTTGGTATTTAATTGGTCTGTCAGAATTAAGAGATAATGTGTGGTATGTCAATTTTTTTAATTAACCCTTGTTTTATGGCAGTATTTGAGAATGGCAGCTGAAACTGTTAACAATGGAGTGAATGAGACCGTGGAGACACCTTTAATCACCAACCAGGGGAATGTGCAATAGGAAGGCAATATTACTCCTGTAAACAACACTATCGAACAAATGATGAATGATGGGATGTTTAGAAGCTTTTTGCAGTTCTTACAAAATCAGACGAGGAAGACTCGTGTATAAAATACAGGTGGAAATGATAACAACACGAGGCTTATCACAACCAAGCAGTTCAAAGAGTTGGGACCACCAGAATTTTTGGGAAAGTCGGATCCGATCAAGGCAAAAACACGGGTTAATCAATTTAACAAGATATTTGATGTCTTGGGATGCACGGAGGAACAGAAGGTTCCATTCGTCACCTTTATGTTCCGTGGTGAGGCAGACTACTGGTGGAAATCTGTGAAGCGTACCCAGCCTGCCGCACTCAACATGTCTTGGGAAACATTTCAGAAACTGTTCAATGATAAGTATTTTCCTGAAAGTATTCGTCATATGAAGGAGGTAGAGTTTATTAGATTAGAATAGAACAATATGACTGTGTCCCAGTATGAGGCTAAGTTCGTAGAGTTATCCAAGTTTGCACCTCATTTGGTAGAGAATGAGGAAGTATGACGCAGATGTTTCTGAGAGGTCTGAAACCTGAAATTCGGCAATATCTTAGTTCTCATAAATTTTCTCTATATTCAGATGTTGTGAACAAGACACAATTATTAGAGCAAGATAATGAGTATGTTCAACCGAGGGACCACAACCAAGGTCATACCGGTGGCAGCAGTCATCGGAGCAATGACAACCAGCGGGGAGGAAAACATCCGGACAAAAGCGGTAACCACTCTGATGGTAATCGTGGCTATGATAGTAAAAGAAACGAGTTGGGGGAGATTTCAAAAAGAGAAGGTACAATAATGACAACGTAAAGACGTCAGCACCAACATCAACTGTTCCTAGGGTAGGAGAACGATCACCTGTAGTATGTTATAAATGTGGGAAAGAGGAACACATCAGCCCAAACTGCCCACAACAATCCAAGGTGTGTTATAACTATGGAAAAGATGGTCATATAGCTAGAGATTATCTTGTAGAGAAACCAAGTCCAGCGAGAATGGTGACTCCAAAGGCTCTCCTGGACAAGACAAAGTCGGTGGTTCCTGGAAGAGCGTTTGTCGTGACTGCCCAAAACGGGAGGAACCCGAACGAGGTGATCACGGGTAAGCTAATCATAAACTCTTGCGAAGTTTATACCTTATTAGATACCGGTTCTACCTATTCTTTTATCTCTCCTGTTTGCACTCAATGTTTGAACTTGACTCCGAAGAAATTAGACTTTGACTTATCTGTTGAAACTCTGTTAGGAGAAACTTTCATTACATCTATTGTTTATAAATCTTGCTTGATTCAAGTTGGAACCATCACATTACCCATCGATCTTATTTCGTTGAAAATACTTGCATTTGATGTGATTTTAGGGATTGATTGGTTAACCACTCATCATGCCAAAATTGATTATTTTTGTAAGGTTGTTAATTTTCATATTCCCAACCAACCTGTTATGAGAATTCAAGCAATTAAACCACTAAAGTCAACCACTGTCATATCAAGCCACAAAGCCATTCGTTTATTGAAAAATGGATGTCAAGCTTTCTTAGCCCATGTTATGGACTTGAATAAAAATACGTCAAATTTGAATAATATTTCTGTTGTTAGTGAATTTCCTGAAGAACTTCTTGGTCTACCCCCAGAACATGAAGTTGAATTCATTATTAACCTTGAACCTGGTACAAAACTCATTTCTAAAACCTCATTTGGTAGAGAATGAGGAACGTATGACGCGGATGTTTCTGATTGGTCTGAAACCTGAAATTCGGCAATATCTTATTTCTCACAAATTTTCACTATATTCAGAAGTTCTGAACAATGCTCAATTATTAGAGCAAGATAATGAGTATGTTCAACCGAGGGACCACAACCAGGGTCATACCGGTGGCACCAGTCATCGGAGCAATGACAACCAGCGGGGAGGAAAACATCCGGACAAAAGCGGTAACCACTCTGATGGTAATCGTGGCTATGATAGTAAAAGAAACAAGTTGGGGGAGATTTCAAAAAGAGAAGGTACAATAATGACAACGTAAAGACGTCAGCACCAACATCAACTGTTCCTAGGGTAGGAGAACGATCACCTGTAGTATGTTATAAATGTGGGAAAGAGGAACACATCAGCCCAAACTGCCCACAACAATCCAAGGTGTGTTATAACTATGGAAAAGATGGTCATATAGCTAGAGATTATCTTGTAGAAACCAAGTCCAGCCGAGAATGGTGACTCCAAAGGCTCTCTGGACAAGACAAAAGTCGGTGGTTCCGGAAGAAGCGTTTGTCGTGACTGCCCAAAACGCGAGGAACCCGAACGAGGTGATCACGGGTAAGCTAATCATAAACTCTTGCGAAGTTTATACCTTATTAGATACCGAATCTAGCCATTCTTTTATCTCTCCTGTTTGCGCTCAACGTTTGAACTTGACTCCGAAGAAATTAGACTTTGACTTATCTGTTGAGACTCTGTTAGGAGAAACTTTCATTACATCTATTGTTTATAAATCTTGCTTGATTCAAGTTGGAACCATCACATTACCTGTCGATCTTATTTCGTTGAAAATACTTGCATTTGATGTGATTTTAGGGATTGATTGGTTAACCACTCATCATGCCAAAATTGATTATTTTCGTAAGGTTGTTAATTTTCATATTCCTAACCAACCTATTATGAGAATTCAAGCAATTAAACCACTAAAGTCAACCACTGTCATATCAAGCCATAAAGCCATTTGTTTATTGAAAAACGGATGTCAAGCTTTCTTAGCCCATGTCATGGACTTGAATAAAAATACATCAGATTTGAATAATATTTCTGTTGTTAGTGAATTTCCTGACATATTTCCTGAAGAACTTCTCGGTCTACTGATGATTGGGTAATATACTCATAAATTGGATATACTTGGGCTTAAATTTGTGTATTCTCAAGTCTTTTATTGGCATTTTTACTGTGTTTATGTTTTGTTTTGCAAGTTTGGGAGCTATAGGAGCGTTTGGGGATTTTAAGCTAAAAAGGGGCAATATGGTAATTTTCTGTGCCAAAGCGCCAGGGCGCTCTATCTAGTGTATTCCCCAGCACCGGGGCGCTGGGTCGTGCTGTCAACAAGATCGGGACGCATTTGACTTGACTTGGTTCATTGAGATGCAAAGTTGACTTGGATTAGGATTGTGGGAAGCTATAAAAAGAAATGAAGTGCTGAAATTAGGGATCTTATCTCTTCATACACTATTGGAGGCTGAGCAAGGATTCAAGAGAAGTTTGGAAGATTTTCACCTAGAGTTTTTCTTCTTCTTCATTCTTTCAATTTGTGTAATTCTTTAAGAATGATTTGCAAAAGATTATTGGTTTTTATTTCCGTTATGAACTAATTCTTTAATTAAGATTTCAATTGAACCTTTTATGGCTATAAATTAGTTATTCAATTTATTCTAATTATTTATGTTGAAGTGAATTATTTATCTTTCCTTGCATGTGTTGCTTAATTATTTGGTCAATAATTACCTTGTTACTCTAGAAAAAATTGAAAGAGGAATTCTAGGGTTAGAACTGGGCTTGATAACGTGTGACTTAGTTATTTGCACAGTGAATAATTAGGCTTGTGAATTGAATGGAAATATCTGTTCACCGCATGTAACACATAAGGAATTGGAATTGAAGGAGTTTAATTCACTTGTTTTGCATAGGAATATAGCAAGATTAATCTGGATTAAATAGAAGTCAATTGATTACTTGGAAAAGGACTTTTGACATTTGAGAATTCATGTTAACAATTCAGTAGACATAATAATTGGGATAGTTGGATAATTGAATTATAGTTCATAATTGGGGATATTGAAGTCTTAATCCTTATTTATCGGAAATCATTCATTCAAATCTTAGTTTATTTATTTGTCTATTTTAGAGTACTATCTTTAATTGTTTAATTTAGTTTCAATATTTCAGAAATTCATAATTTATCATTGTTTAAATAAAATTGGGTTGATATAGTGATAGTAGTTGGAATTGATTAATTAGAATTCTCTGTGGGATCGACACTCTAATTTATCACTTTATTACTTGTTGACCGTGTATACTTGCACGTATTCTTTTATTACGAAATTGATCAACAAGTTTTTGGCGCCGCTGTCGGGGAATTTTTATTAATATTAATTTCATATTAGTTATAATCAATTCGATCTTAATTTAAACGTTACTTATTTTTCTTCTAGAATTGGCAGGAATTCTTGTGAGTGTATGCACACTAGATCGAAAGCTATAAAGGAACTTTTTCCGTATACAGATGACATCGAAAGGAAGTTCCGAAAATTGCGTTTGAATAGTGAGGTTATACATTTGGAAAAAGAACTGGCAGACCAAAAAATACCCGTGAACATGGCAGGGAACGAACAGAAATCACTTAGGGATTACGCCATGCTGAATGTCACGAATTTACAGTCAAGTATTAAGAGGCCGGCAATCAATGCGAACAGTTTCAAGATAAAATGGGGAACAATTCAGATGCTACAAAATACATGTCAGTTTGGGGGTAATTCGATAGACGATCCTAATGAGCATATCCTAAGTTTCTTGGAAGTTTGCGACACCTTCAAATTCAACAATGTATCGGAAGATGCTACAAGGTTGAGAATGTTCCCGTTTACCTTGAAAGATAAAGCACGAAGTTGGTTACACTCTTTGCCTCCTGGCTCAATCACCACTTGGGATGACTTAGCTAAAATTTTTTTAGCTAAGTTCTTTCCACCAGCAAAGTCGGCAAAACTACGGAACGATATTCATACTTTCGCACAATTTGATTCAGAATCGTTATATGAGGCATGGCAAAGGTTTAAGGATATGCTCCGTAAGTGCCCTCATCATGGAATTCCGCAGTGGATGCAATTAGGGATATTTTTGATGGTTTGCACGCGTCCACGAGGGCTAGTATTGATGCAGCAGCTGGGGGAGCGATCATGTCTAAGAGTTTTGATGAGGCATATCAGTTGTTAGAGATAATGGCCACCAACAACTATCAGTGGCCCATGACTAGGTCTAATCATCCGAAAACATCGGGAAAGTTTGAAGTGGATGCGATGACAGCATTAACAGCACAAGTAGCCATAATGGCTAAGCAAATGGAAATATGGCATCCACAATCCACACAGCAGGTAGCGATGGTTTGTGAATTGTGTGCTGGGGGTCATGCTACGGATCAATGTGCCATAAATTATGAATCAACTCAGTTCGTAGGGAGCTATAATCGCACAACTCAACCGTATCCGACTCAAAATGCATATAATCCAGGTTGGAGAAATCATCCGGGGTTTTCATAGAGTAACAATCAATCTTCAGCTCAAGCACCAAGACAACAAAACACATCCGGATTTCAAAATTAGACTCAACAACAACCAGAGAGGAAATCAAGTTGGGAAGAAGCCTTGGAAAAATTCATTAGAGCTTCTGAGAAAAGGAACGAAGAACAAGACAAAAAAATGAATCAAGTAGAGCTGAATTTACAAAGCCAAGGTGCATCGATAAAGAATCTAGAAAATCAAGTGGGGCAAATAGCACATGCATTGAATAACCATCCACTAGGAACGCTCCCGAGTGATACAGAAATAAATTCGGGCAAAAACGAGCATTGCAAGGCTGTAACTTTACGCAGTGGGAAGGATTTGCAAGAAACAGTTAAGGATAAGGAAAAGGGGGATAACGCAACAGCTGAAACAGAAGAAGTTGTGGAAACCGGGAAACATAAAGATGAGATCGTAGAGCAGAATGCACCGGAACCGACTATCACAATGCCGCCCACACCGTATCCGCAGAGGTTTCAGAAATCCAAGTTAGATAAGCAGTTTTCAAGATTTTTGGATATTTTCAAGAAATTGCATATCAACATCCCATTTGCCGACGCTTTAGAACAAATGCCGAGCTACGCTAAGTTCATGAAGGATGTGTTATCAAAGAAAAAGAAATTGGGTGATTTTGAAGCGATGGCGCTTAATCAAGAATGCAAAGGCAATTATCCAGAACAAGTTGCCTCCGAAGTTTAAAGATCCAGGTAGTTTTACTATTCCGTGCGACATTGGTAACCAGTTTTCGGGGAGAGAATTGTGTGATTTGGGGGCCAATATAAATTTGATGCCATTATCAGTCTACAGTCAGTTTGGACTCAAGGCACCAAAACTGACAAATATCAGTTTATTGTTGGCGAACAGATCAGTTACATATCCATGAGGTATAGTTGAAGACATATTAGTAAAGGTGGATAAATTCATCTTCCCAGCAGATTTCGTTATCTTGGATTGTGAAGCAGATAAGGAAATTCCCATCATTCTCGGGTGACCATTTTTAGCAACGGGGAGAACATTGATCGACGTACAGAAAGCAGAATTGACGATGCGAGTTGAAGATCAACAGGTCACCTTTAATGTATTTAAGTCGATGTCTTATCCGAAGGAAAAAGGTGAGTTTTTGCGGGTGGATTTAATGGATGAATTAGTTAATCACAAGTTCTGCGGCAATTACTCAAAGGACCCGATAGAATCCATGTTGTTCAGAATAGACGACTACGGTATTGATGAGGACATTGAGTAGATCAAATGGCTAGATACATGTGACGAACGAGATTTTTGTATTTAATTTTAATATTTATTGAATTAAATATTAAATAAATATTTTTCGATGATTTAATTATTGGATTAACTAATTATTTGATGCAATTATGGTAGATTAATTTAATTATATGTGTTACATTTATTAAATTAATGTGGAGAATAATTATTATTCAAGTATGTAATTATGTGAGCTTGTTGAATTAAATGAATTATATAATTAAGCATGTTGTTATTTAATTAATTTAATTATTAATTAGAGAGTTAATAATTTGACATTATTTATTAATGAGAAAATTAAATATATGACTATGTGAATTTATGAGAAGTTATTATATTTTATTTATATTAAATAAGATATATGAATTATTGTGCAAGTGGGTGTGACATGATTTAAACTATATGATAAAGTTTTATTAAATTAAATGATTTGAAAACCTTTTCTTTCTAGCCAAACAAGGCCTTATTGGGAGTTGGGATCAGTTACCCATGATAGGATAACTGACCACAACGCGTCAGTTCTTATATCGACGCCTTCTTTTGTTCTTTCTTCATTATTGCCTAAGTCTAAGAAGCATCACAGAGAGAAAAATTGAGAAGTCTGAGAGAAAATTTGAGTGTATAATTAACAAGTGTTGAGAAAGGATCATCTGTGAATCATCTCCTCTAGATTATACTCTGGGTAATTTCTCCCAAACCCAATTTCTACTTTTACGTATTTAAGTTTTTATACAAATGGTTTTCAAAATCTTGAAAAGTCTTTATGATGAGAATTTGTAAGGCTTATGTGAATATATAGGTTAAGATGTTATCAAATCATATTTAATCATATATATTTTGTTAACCATAACATCAATCGATGAAAACATGTCGATATATAATTTCTACAAAATTACGAGTATGGGTTATGGCCTTATGGCCTTATACGTGATATCTTATGTATTAATCATATATTATCCCTAAATTTTACACTGTATGTTGTTATGCATGTTAATCTGAAGAGACCAAAGTTTAAATAAACGGATTCGATTGTTATACTTAATCAGTAGTGACAATTTTCATGTTTTATTTTCTAAACCTTCATGAACATCAAAGTCAGTGAAATCACATGCTTTAAATCTGTTATTTAGTGTTTAAAATTGTTAATGTTAGTATATAAATGTTGGGTTATGTTTATACATGAATTATTAACATATGGGTATGTTAATTTAGTGAAATTAATGATTATTTAGTGTCCTTTTCGCTGAACTCTGTGTTCTTCGTGAACTGGGAATCGAAGTCTGAGTCTCATGTGACGCCTAACTCAGAATCGAAGTCTCTTGCCATGATGCCACCTGGCATAATGGCCTTGACTCGAGCCATGACATTAATGTGTCCTATCATAAGCGCCATTCTACAACAATGAAGATCATGTATATATGATAGCCAGCCGCTACCACTCCCGTAAAGTTCAAGAATGTGATTTTTTTTTTAAAATGTTTAAGTCTAACAATATGTTAGTGAATTAATGTAATGAACATGTAAACATGTTAGAAGTATAATGTGATGATAAAATTGTTGTTTAACATGTAAATAACATAATTACATGTGGATTGAATTATTGAATACATAATTAATTTATTATTCATGAAGTACAAATTATGTCACAATATGATAAATTGACTAAGTATAGTCATAATCAAAGTAGACAAGAGAATGAGTTATGATGATTATTTAAGTTATAATTAACTGGTATTGTGAATGTGAATGGTATGTAGGATTTAATTCAAAGAACGTGCTTAGTTAAAGTGTAATCTACGCACGAGGCAAGTTTTCTAACCCAACTTGTCATTATTGTTCAAGTTTATTATTTACCTCGAGTAAATTATCTTTGCTATTATTCAAGTTCAAATGTTATATTAAGATTGATTATCTTTTCAAAGCATGATTCAGTTATACAATAATTGTTCTATTGTATACTTCTTGAGATTATTATTCAAATTGAATATCATTATTGTTGAACCTTATTAGACTAGTGAACTTTATTGATTCAACTAGTCCTTAGTTGATGAACGATCTAAATTTTAGAACCCTTATTGAATTATCCAAACCAAACTTCCTTTGGTGCGGACACGAATGTTAAACTGAGATGAACAACCCTGCAAAGGGATTTACTTATGCGTTAGCGTTAAGATATTGTACACAGTATGGTACTAAGGGCTGACCCCCCTAAGTACGAGAAGAAAGGTCCATAGTCTTATGACTGTTAAAGGTTTCAAGTATAACCTTGATAACCTAGGACATAGTTTAAGGTCGTATGACCCTCAGAATTCTTTTAATTCTTGTTATTCATTCTTGATTCAAAAGTTGAGCTTTTATTTAGATGTCTATGATTTACTAGCATGTTATTATATTGTTATTTCATTATTATACTTGTGGACAATAGTGCTCACTCTTGCTTAATAATAACATTGCAGTTAAGAACAAAAGAACTGATGAATCTTCCACTAATAAAGACAAGGGCAAAGTTAGCAAATGATGAAGACTTGTTATTTTATTTGATGATGTATTTATGTTAGACTTGAGTTAATGATGTTATTTAAGACTTATTATTTATATTTCCGCACTGATGTTTAAGGTTAGTTCAACCTGGGATGATGTTTATTATTCGGATGTTGTAACCCCATAAGGGGAAGATTTTATTTCTATCTATTGTATAGTTTGCATTTATTATGGGTAGATAGTTAGATGATATTTGTATAGTGAAAACCAAATTCCGTGGAATTGAAGTACCCGAATTTGGGGGTGTCACAAGTTGATATCAAAGCTGTAGGTTATGAACCTTAGGTGGGGGAACAACCTTAGGTACTAGCCTTATAGAAGATGATAGTAATGGAAAACTCTTATCGAGTTCTAAGAAATGAATTTCTGTAATTCATTGAAGATAATAAAATACTTTATGTGTTTATGTGTTAAAGTATGCGTTAGATAGTACGACTTAGTAACTAAAACTTAAAATTTTGTTGTTAGAATGTCGAATGTTGGAGAAGCTAGACAAGCTGGGGAGGAAGAACCCCGTGTACCTATAGTACCTACAGAGGAGGAACCCCGAGACATCCATGTCGTTAGGGGAACTCATTGATGCGGAGGAGTCATCTCCATTGATCACCGTTGTTGGTCAGGAGCATGAACCTAAGACTAATCCTGAAGAGGATCCCAAGGAGGAATTTGATGAGGAAGAGGAAGAAGAGGAGTTACCATAGTACACTGTTGATGCTGAGATGTATGACACGTTATACGACCGTAACGTGGAGTTACGAGACGAGGTCCAGGATTTGACTAAGCGAGCGGTTATTCAGCATATTACTCTAGGGGAAAAGGAGAGGGAGATTTCGACTCTTCACTCTCGACTGGCAAATGTAGAATGGGATTTGGTCCATGAGAAGGGTCAAACTGAAGATAAGACCGAGGAGATAGAAAAGCTGAAGAAGGAACTGAAGGAAATCTCCGAAAGACTCAACATAGCAGAAGAGGGATGGGTAAGAGAATCACGTCGAGCTGATCGTGCAGAAGATAATAGTCTTGCAAATAAGGCAAAGCTTGAAGAGACATACTCTACACTTATTCATGCAATGGATGATGCCCAAGATCGAGTTTTGAGGTACCCCATTCAGTTCGAAGGACTTCCATCGTATATGTTGGATCGCAGGACGATGTCTCGTATCATGAATGAGGAGCGTGGCAAGGCTATTCAGCACCTTGATAGGCATGAATAGAATCCGTTTAATTATGTAAAAGACTTAGTTAGTTTTAATATGTAAATTTTGATGTAGTTATGAATGAAGGAATATGTTAATATTTTAAATCCTGTGAATTCTTTATTTCAGGATAGTTGATGTAAATAGCAGTTATGCTATCGTTTAATGTTAAAACTTTTAGTTTGAATGAATATATATATCAAGTTGTTTGAGCGTTTGTCCTGGACAAGACAAAGTTAGTGGTTCCTAGAAGAGCGTTTTTTGTGACTGCCCAAAATGCGAGGAACCCGAACGAGGTGATCACGGGTAAGCTAATCATAAACTCTTGCGAAGTTTATACCTTATTAGATACCGGTTCTACCCATTCTTTTACCTCTCCTGTTTGCGCTCAATGTTTGAACTTGACTCCGAAGAAATTAGACTTTGACTTATCTGTTGAGACTCTGTTAGGAGAAACTTTCATTACATCTATTGTTTATAAATCTTGCTTGATTTAAGTTGGAACCATCACATTACCTATCGATCTTATTTCATTGAAAATACTTGCATTTGATGTGATTTTAGGGATTGATTGGTTAACCACTCATCATGCCAAAATTGATTATTTTCGTAAGGTTGTTAATTTTTATATTCCTAACCAACCTGAAGCCAATCATGTTTGATGATAAAGCATATACTTTGTAACAATCTTATTCATTTATTAATAAAAAGTATTAATTTATTAAAGGCTTTTAATTATCTACATGATGTTTTTTATAATACGTGATAAACCCATAGTTTTAAGCAATAATCTTATTCATTTTTAGAATAATGATGATGATCATTCTAATGAGATCTAAATTTTAGAAAGCTTAAAACTAAAATAGTTCCCAATCATTGGATTACTAAATTGGGGATTAGTGAATCCGGATAGATTGGTACATACGCTGCTTGCTCATTCGATGAGGATGATTGATCTCATGATCATTTGTGTGGAGACACTAAAGCAAGTATGTAGGTGCTTATTAGAGAATAAGTTCATCGAACGTGGCTCGCTAAGGAATACCTAATGGAGTTTTATTTGCCTCGTCAATAGGAATTTCAGTAGTGATAGTAGTACAAGTAATCCTTGGACTTGAGATCATCATAGATATCTTGTGTATGATGAGTTATACTTTGACTTATTCCTTAAGACCCTTAGGTATATCAAAGGGTATGCTTGGGTATAATAAGTTGTACATGGAGATAATGTATGATCAATAAAGAATCTACCACTTAATAAAAGAAGAGAAATGTCCTATGTGATTCGATAAATGACAACCCAAAGAGTCCTTGGTTAAGCGTAATGAAATTAGAAAGGAGTTTCTAATTTGCATTATTTGGAGTCAGGCATTTAAAGATCGAAATACATATAATTAAATAAAATAAGACTCGACAAAGAATTCCATGTCTTATATTTAATTGGGACATCAGATGGTGGAAGGATTGAATCAGACGGTAACTATTTACTCAAAGGTTCTTTAATGATTAATGTTGAAATCTATATTATCCGGAAAGTCGTTGATCGCTAGGAGGCTTATCCCTATCAGAGAATAAATATTATTTATTTAAATAAATTAATTATTTAATTTATTTATTTAAATAAGATTAGAATTGTTCTAATTGATTTATTCACAAACCGGTTTAATATGGAGAACCTAAAGGGTCACACCATAAAAGGAAGAATAATTATTTAAGAAGTTAATGGCATAATCGTAATAATATGTTAAGTATATTTAATTTAATCTATGGTGATAGAATAAATTAAATAGCTTAATATTTATTATTTAATATTTTAGAAATATTAAATATAAATTAATAAGAGGAGTCTTATTAATATTATTACAATTATTATTATTTTAATTTCTAAAAGAGTTTAGAAATTAATTTAATATAAGTATTCTCATTTATTCCTAATCGGATTAGGAAGGAAAATTAGTTAAAAGAGTTTAATTAATTATCCCTAATAAGATTAGGGAGCTTAATTAATTAAAAGAATTTAATTAATTAAATAAAACCCAATTCCTTAATTGTTAAGGTGGGTTGCCCACATCTATAAATAAGAGGAGTCTTATTATGGGTGGTGTAAGGGTTGTTGACTTTGACAATACAACGTAATAATTCCAATTGTGGAGAGTACCTTTTTCTATAGAGATAGAAAACTAGGTTTGAGCCAAATACACCATCTTCTTCAATTCTTTTATTTTCCTGGTGGATCACCTCAGAGGCCAAACGCTTGGGTGGCTAACGCTGATCAAAGGAAGGAACCAAACCGGTGGATTCAAGTTGAACGCTAAAAGGATTCGAGGTGAACTCAGCACCGAGGAAGCTCGATCTTCAAGGGTATGATTCTCATTCGTTATATTTTTCGCTTAATTAATAATTGTGCATAAAGGGTGATCCGGTATATGGTTTTTAAATTTTTAAACTCGATTTTATCTCGCTCCGCATTATTTTGCAATTTGATTGCATCCATGAATATTACAAACCTAACAAAGGGCATCGTGAGCCAAACCTTTATGCAAATTATTAATTGTTTAAATTTAATATGTATATTGATATGTGTTTAGAACAATTTAATTGGGCATAATTTTATTCAGATAAAATAAAAAAAAAAAAAAAAAAAATTTTTTTTTTTTCGTGATTGCAATGCCAAGTGAATAAAGAAAAGTTTTTGTGTCACGTGAATAAAAAGGCTAATGTCCCCACGCTCATGAAAAGTTAGCAGGTCATCAATAAAAAAAAAAAAAAAAAGGGCAAGATCATGTTATTTTTTTTTATTTTAAGGAACTTTTATTATATATATATATATATATATATATATATATATATATATATATATATATATATATATATATATATATAATAACGGTTTATATATATATATATATATATATATATATATATATTATTAATTGTTTAATTTGGATTTCAAGGATTCACATGGATTATAACTTTATATATATATATATATATATATATATAATATATATATATATATATATATATATATATATTCTAATTATTTTATAATTAAAATAAAATGTTTATTTTAATTTTAAAATAAAAGGTTTATTTTAATATTAAAATATAAAAGTTTATTTTAATTAGAATTTCATGCTAACTAATTAGAGTTGGAATTGGATTCCATGATAACTAATTGGAGTTGAAATTGGATTTTATTTTTCTAAAATAAAGGAGTTTATTTGTGAATAGGAAGTAAATCCATCTTTCCTTAAATAAAGGAGTTTGTTTAGATATGAAATAAGATTTCATATTATTCAAAATAAAAGAGTTTATTTGTGAATAGAAAGAGAATCCTAATTTCCTTAAATAAAAAGAGTTTATTTAAATATGGAATAAGATTTCATATTATTCAAAATAAAGGAGTTTATTTGTGAATAGAAAGAATATCCGTGTTTCCTTTAATAAAAATTTTTTTTTTTTTACATGGAATTGATTCATAATTAATTAAAATAAAAGAGTTTATTTTAATTAAAGATTTTTTTATATATATATATGGAATTCGATTCCATAATTAATTAAAATAAAGGAGTTTATTTTGATTAAAAATTTTGATTAAAATAAAATAGTTTATTTTATTCAAAATAGGATAAATTAAAATAAAATAGTTTTATTTTGATTTAAATTTGGATTAAAATAAAGGAGTTTATTTTGATTCAAAATTAGATTTTATACTAACTAAATTTGCCCATTAAATGATATCAATATATATATTAAATGTTTATTATTCATAAGATGAATGTTATTTATCGATGCATATGGTGATGTGTATGATAATAAATGGGATTGATTATGGACTATCGACCAATGCGATTGGATTTTATTTTAGTGGATGCACGAATGTATGGGTTTTATTAAATGGGGGTCTCACAGACTGCTTCTCTAATTTTTCTTAATGTAAATTCTATCTCCTCCTATGTATTTCCCTCGATCACGATCAAGGTTTCTATTTATTTTAAAATAGTTATGTAATAGGAATAGTTAGAATTAAATTTTGAAAAAATTGGAGATCAAGGAGCAAGGAGCGCTTGAAGACCCGCTTGTAATGGAGCCTGGAGTTTAAATGTAATAGTTATATTTAAATATTATTTCTCGCACCCCTGGGGTTTGAATTTTGGTTCACTTGGTGGCTCTAGTGAACCAAACTAGAATAAAAGTCCATAATCAATCCGTAGAATATAGTATTCTATATGTGCATGCTTATACTATATATATTATATATTATGCAAACATGCTTCGCATGTTCATTAATATGATGCGTATTTTATATATATATATATATATGTGCATGCGCGCTAAACAAGATGAGACAAATTAATAACAAACCCCTCAATTTTTTTTATATTAAGTCCTAAGCGTTCAAAGATATTTGGAATATCGAACGTCGCCTTCTAGCATGATAAAATTAATAGAGTATTAAATATTTAATATGAGTTTGTTGTGTCACCACAAGGCAAGTATTAAGTATTTAAGATGTTAATTTATCACATTTGATGCTTATAAAGAAAATTGAACAATATTGTTTTGTTGTGTCACCACAAGGATGATATTTTTCTTTTTTGAATATATGGAGTGCTAGGTCAGACTTAACTTGGATAATTTTGATTCGGATGTGCCACCACTTGATCAAAATAATCTAAGAGGCAAAATAAAAGGAGTTGCATAGTTGATGTAATTGACAAAAGTTGTCTACCTATTTATTTATATATAGTTTGTTGTGTCACCACAAGGCTATATACATTTGAAATGGGATCCTTATTCTCACTAGCAAATCTTTAATTAGATTTTGCCGAACTATATAAGTGAGGGTAATATAGTTTGAAGAAAATAGTGGGAGATACCAATTTAAAACAAGACCTAATTTATTTTGGTAATTAATAAAAGAATGTATGTTAAAATGTTGTTAATTACAAATTCATTTATGTAATTTTACAATGTCTAAAATTACTATCATCGCGAAGCATATTAGATGCTAAATTAATCGAATCGAATTAAACTGGATTGGTTAAGGAATTTGAGAATAGTTCTCATAGTCGAAAAGCTATCTTATGTCCTTAATACGCCTATCCCTCGCAATGGTTGCGCATAATGCCTCCGAGGAAGAGATTGCTACTTTTAGAAAGTGGCAAGATGATGCACAATTGGCTCAACGCATCATGCTCAGATCCACGAGTAACGAAGCTTCAACACAAGATGAAACTATGGATGCTTCCTACTATATTCCCGCACATCAAGTAGTTGATGGTGAGGAAAGTAGGACCGATAGATATCGACATCTAAGGAGCTCTTCCGATCTAGAATGGCCAATGGCACTATAGTATGCATAAAAGGTTCTTAATATAATCAATTTGATTGATCAATTAGACAACGAAGTTTTGTCATGGATGGAGAGAGTTGAGCCAAGATTTGATCTTGCACTCACTCCCGGACTCCTTTCACAATTGTTGTGAATTTTTCATATGAACAAGCTAGATATCAGCCTCGCTGATTTGCTTAATATGTTGAAAAATGTTGAGAGTCACTTTCCAACCAAGAAAGACCAAGTCTTACCGGTAGGGGCCAAAGGATCTTCTAAAAAAAGAAGAACGATTCAAAGAAGGTAAAAATAAAAGGCGTAAACAAAGGATAATAAGAATAAAATCGATACGGATAGCAAAAGGAGTTTGCTTCCACTACAATAAGCCTAGACAATCGGAAAGAAATCTGCGAGAAACATCTTGCAGAGGCTAACCAAAGAAGCTTAGTGAAGTTTTTTACTATAATACGCTTTTGTTCATGATTGAAATAAATTTTTCTTTAAGTCAAGGTTCTACTTGGGTATTGGATACCGACTTTGGTTATCATAAATATAGATTTATGAAGGACCAAGCAGTAAGTAGAAAGCTAAACAAATATAAGTAATTCTATGTAAGGGAAATGTAGCAAAGGTTGCCATATTAGCCATAGAAACTTATAGTTTAGCAATGCCTATGGGCAAATCTATTAAGTCAATAAGTTGTTATTGTATTCCAGCTTCTTGTTAAAAATATTATTTCATTTTATTGTTGGACAATGAAATCTTTGGTATTATAATTAAGAACAATTGTTGTTCTATTTATAATAATAATGTTTTGTATAGACTCGAATATTACTTAATAAATTTTGTATACTGACTTACATGAAAATAATTTTACAAATTGAACAAACTAGTATAAGAAAAGGAGATGATCATTCAAAGAGTTGAATGTGTGTATTTGTCGAATACAAGTGTGAATTATTTGAAAGGTTCAAAGAATTCAAAAGTGAAACAAATTGGCAAAGTATTAAGATTCTTTGATTAGATCAAGGAATAAATACTTGTGCAATAAGTTTCTCGATCATCTCAAATGGTTTTCTCATAATGGACACATCTTGATATTTAATAATTGATTGATGTATCTAAAGGAAAATCGCACCTTGTTGGACATGGTGCGGTCCATAATGATTTTACCGACATTCCAAAGATCCCTCTAGGTCATGTCCTAGAAATGGCTACATATCTATTTAAAAGGTAACCTCAAAATCCGCCCCAAGACTCCATAAAAGTTATGGATGTGGAGGATTCCTAATCTTAAGTATGTTAAGATAAGGGGTTGTCCAACTTATGTGAAAAGGTTTCAAAGGATAATGTTTGGGACAAGATTTGACAAGTGTAGATTTGTGGGACATCCTAAAGTAAGTTTAGGTAAATGTTCTATAATCCTACTTAGCAAAAGGTGTTTATTATGAAACACCGCCTTTCTAAGATAAAGGTGTTTATCATTGAAAGGGCTAGTGGGAGGATAATAGATCTTGAAGAGTTCAAGAACCACAAAATACTATAAGTCAAATAAGAGGAACCCAGAGATAGATTCTATTATACAACAACCTAATCGTAAATCGAATAGTATCAAGATACCTGGAGGTATGGATTCATCATAGATGATGATGATGAGGTACACATCATAGAAGATGATGATCCATACATACGATGAGGTAAGTGATGACACTCAGAGAAATGGATCAAGCAAGTTTCTCAAATGGAACATTCTTTTGATGAGGAAATCAAAAGAGTTTGATTTTATCAAAATAAGAATGAACCTAAGTGTGTAAAAGGGTCAAGGTGGGAGCATCGTGACATTCCTAGTACTATATGTTGATATACTACTGATAAAGGAATGACATACCAATGCTACAATCAAGAAAGATAAAGTTGTCTAAACATTCCTCCATGAATGATTTGGAAGAGTATCTTAATCGGGGATATAAATCTATATAGATAGATTTAAAAGGATGCTCGACTTAACCCAAGGAACGATATTCATTTGATGCTAAAGTCGCTTAGCATGGCAACTCCAAGAGATGTCTCATGTTGATGAGCCATGGAGTGTATCTCTTAATAGTCCCCATTGACTCAAAAAAGAGAGGTCGCATGAGTGACAATCATGTATGCAATGAAATGTACGAGACCCGATGTCGATCACCATATTATGGAGAAGTTCACTATGAGTCGCTGAAAACATCTTAAAGTGCTTAACCCAAGCACTAAGGATGTGATCATATTCATGGTGGGTCTAAATTAAAACTAGAGGGCTTAACAGACTCAAGTTTTTCGTATGCATCAAGATTGACGTAAAAATCCACTTTAAGGTAAAGTGTTACCTTGAAATAGTGGTGCAGTTGAATTCGAAAGGTTCCAAAAAAAGAAAAGAGTTGCCGGTTTAGTGATAAAGACAAAGTATATAGCTATAAATGAAGTCGCAAGTTGATTGTTTGGATTAAAAGTTCATTACGTAACTAGGAATAGTTCCTAAGTCTCATCTTCGATCTAAACATGTGTTGTGGCACTTTCATTTGATTATAAGAATCATTGAAA
This sequence comes from Panax quinquefolius, assembly GCA_020205615.1. Taxonomy (NCBI): domain Eukaryota; kingdom Viridiplantae; phylum Streptophyta; class Magnoliopsida; order Apiales; family Araliaceae; genus Panax; species Panax quinquefolius. The sequence goes on from CM035164.1 coordinate 91,601,544, forward strand.
GATGGGAAATCACTATAGAGATAGTGGACTCTCATAAACAACATTACATATCCATTAACTAAAGCTTATCCAACAAAGCAGGATAATCGCCACTTTAGAGAAGAAGAAGAGTATAAGATACCACGACGATTGGCTTTAGTGCAAGTGGGAGATTGAAAGTAGTATGCACACAAGCCAATCATGTTTGATGATAAAGCATATACTTTGTAATAATCTTATTCATTTATTAATAAAAAGTATTAATTTATTAAAGGCTTTTTAATTATCTACATGATGATGTTTTTTATAATATGTGATAAACCCATAGTTTTAAGCAATGCTTTTAGAATAATGATGATGATCATTCTAATGAGATCTAAATTCTTAGAAAGCTTAAAACTAAAATAGTTCCCAATCATCGATTACTAAATTGGGGATTAGTGAATCCTGATAGATCGGGTACATACGCTGCTTGCTTCATCGATGAGGATGATTGATCTCATGATCATTTGTGTGGAGACACTAAAGCAAGTATGTAGGTGCTTATTAGAGAATAAGTTCATCGAACGTGGCTCGCTAAGGAATACCTAATGGAGTTTTATTTGCTCGTCAATAGGAATTCTCAGAGTGATAGTAAGACAAGTAATCTTCGACTTGAGATCATCATAGTATCTGTGTATGATGAGTTATACTTTGACTTATTCCTTAAGACCCTTAGGTATATCAAAGGGTATGCTTGGGTATAATAAGTTGTACATGGAGATAATGTATGATCAATAAAGAATCTACCACTTCTAATAAAAGAAGAGAAATGTCCTATGTGATTCGATAAATGACAACCCAAAGAGTCCTTGGGGTAAGGCGTAATGAAATTAGAAAGGAGTTTCTAATTTGCATTATTTGAGTCAGTGCATTTAAGAGATCTAAAATACATATAATTAAATAAAATAAGACTCGACAAAGAATTCCATGTCTTATATTTAATTGGGACATCAGATGGTGGAAGGATTGAATTGTATTCAAGAACTATTTACTCAAAGTGTTCTTTAATGATTAATGTTGAAATCTATATTATCCGGAAAGTCGTTGATCGCTAGGAGGCTTATCCCTATCAGAATAAATATTATTTATTTAAATAAATTAATTATTTAATTTATTTATTTAAATAAGATTAGAATTGTTCTAATTGATTTATTCACAACCGGCTTAATATGGAGAACCTAAAGGGTCACACCATAAAAGGAAGAATAATTATTTAAGAAGTTAATGGCATAATCGTAATAATATGTTAAGTATATTTAATTTAATCTATGGTGATAGAATAAATTAAATAGCTTAATATTTATTATTTAATATTTTAGAAATATTAAATATAAATTAATAAGAGGAGTCTTATTAATATTATTACAATTATTATTATTTTAATTTCTAAAAGAGTTTAGAATTAATTTAATATAAGTACTCTCATTTATTCCTAATTGGATTAGGAAGGAAAATTAGTTAAAGAGTTTAATTAATTATCCCTAATAAGATTAGGGAGCTTAATTAATTAAAAGAATTTAATTAATTAAATAAAACCCAATTCCTTAATTGTTAAGGTGGGTTGCCCACATCTATAAATAAGAGGAGTCTTATTACGGGGTAAGGGGTTGTTGAATTTTACAAACGTAATAATTCCAAATTGTTGGGAGAGTACACCTTTTCTATAGAGATAGAAAAACTAGGGTTTTAGCAAATACACCATCTTCTTGAATTTTTATTTTTCCTCGTGGATCACCCCCAGAGGCCAAACATTGGGTGGCTAACGCCGATCAAAGGAAGGAACCAAACCCGTGGATTCAAGTTGAACGCTAAAAGGATTGGAGGTGAACTTGCACCGAGGAAGCTCGATCTTCAAGGGTATGATTTTTGTTTATTCTTTATCTTTTCGCTTAATTAATAATTGTGCATAAAGGGTGATCCGTATATGGTTTGTAAAATTTTAAACTCGATTTTTACACGCTCCGCATTATTTTTTGCAATTTGATCATGCATCATGAATATTACAAACCTAACATGAATTACGTGGTTGCAAAGGTGTTACCCCAATTTGACCTCACAAGAACGAAAGAAATTCCTCCACGATGTGAAGCAATACTATTGGGACGAACCATTTCGCTTAAGGCTTCATGCAGATCAAATGATAAGACGTTGTGTGCCTCATGAAGAAATGGATAGCATATTAGGCCATCGCCACCCTCGACATTTGAGGTCATTATTCCGGCGATCGAACAGTAGCAAAAGTGCTACAATCGAGATTTTTATGGCCTTTTCTATTCAAAGATGCCTACCTTTATGTGCTGAAATGTGATCAGTGCCAACGCGTAGGTAATATCTCCAAGCGCAACCAAATGCCACTCAACTCAATTCTGGAGGTAGAACTGTTTGACGTATGGGGGATTGACTTTATGGGACCTTTCCCATCATTTTTCAATAATCAGTACATCTTGTTGGCGGTCGATTATATTTCTAAATGGGTAGAAGCAACAGCTTTACCCATAAATGACGCCAACGTTGTTCTCCGATTCTTAAAGAAAAATATCTTCACCTGATTTAGGACGCCGAGAGCAATAATAAGTGATGAGGGGACTCACTTCTGCAATAAACAATTCACAAAGTTGCTTACAAAATTTGGGGTTCGTCATAAAATTGCAACACAGATCATCCCCAAACCAATGGTCAAACGGAGGTCTCGAATAGGGAGGTTAAGCAAATTCTAGAAAAGGTGGTTAATCCGTCACTTAAAATATTGGTCTTCAGATCTCGACGATGCTCTATGGGCATATCGCACAACATATAAGAACTGACGCAGATGTCACCTTATCGTATGGTCTACATTGAAAGGCGTGTCACCTCCCTATTGCTTAGAACACAAAGGCACACTGGGCCATACGAAAACTTAACTTCGATCTACAAGCAGTCGGTGAGAAAAGGTTACTTCAGTTGAACGAGATGGACGAATTCTGGTTCAATGCGTATGAAAATGCAAAACTCTATAAGGAGAAAGTCAAAGCCTGGCATGATAAGAAAATTCTCGATCGAACATTTAAACCGGGCCAACAAGTATTATTGTTCAACTCACGCCATGCGGTTATTCCTGAGGAAATTGAAATCCTATTGGTCCCGCCATTCTCGATTATATCTGTCGCTCCACACGGAAACATTGAGGTCGAATAACCGACTTCTAAACAAAAATTTAAGGTAAACGTCAACGACTCAAACATTACCGGAGTGGACCCATCGAACGTCAAGTCATGTCATGTACTCTCCGATCCAAACTACCAAATGAGCACAACAAAGAAAGTCAGTCGACGACTATAACCCAAGCGCCAGAGGGAGGTAACCCCATTCTTAATTATTTATTTTATTTATATTAGTTATTAGTGGTATTTTATTTGCCCATATTCGCCTAGTGTAAGTGCGGTTATTTCATTTTTATATCAATTTGAATAACATTTTCCAGATTTTTAAGTCAGTACACTGCAACGGGACTAGGCAAATCCATAAGGAATAGCAAAGACAGCGCCCCGGCCCATTGAAGCAGGATATGCAGCAAGTGACTCAGCGCCCCGGCGCCCAAGACCAAAGGGCCACAGCTCCCCGGCGCTATGAGGCAGCAACTCCAAGACATACTCAAGGTTCCGGCTACCAAACAAAGATAGATTACAAGCTCTGCTACCGACTTCCAAGGTTCAAACATATCTCAAATACTTCCAAGGTTCTCGACCACGACGTTTATAAGCGCCCTTTCACGTAGCTCATCCCAGTCTTGGCACGATAGCTCCCGATGTTATACTCAGTTATATCCCAAATTTTGGGTTGGGGCGCTAGAATTAGAAGCGCTTAAGTCAAAACAAAACTCCTCATGCATCAACACTCCAAAAGTTTTACATCTGTTAATTTCTCTCTCCACCACTACACACGCTCACTCGTGATATCTCCATATTCATCTCCTACTATCACTTAGCGACATCAATTCCGAGTCAAGCACGCCTATTCCATGTTTGATTTCAATATTCGTTAAAGGAAAAAGGTATGGTGTGCACTTAAATTCCCTCCACTCATGTTTGCTTTTGGCTACAAACTCTCAAGGTAAGTACTAAGTGCCTCAATTCCAATGTGCGATGTCCAATTTAATTGTATTCATGTGTCCCGGATTTGTCATAACGGATTTTGCAAGCTATTTATTTCACTTTTTTGTATATTTAATTAAGATCCGAACTAGATGTTGGTCGTATGGTTGTTGCTTATTCTCCTTTTTGCTTTTTACGATGTCCCCTATACATGACAATCCGTAGATTTACATCACGCATACTAGATGTTTGATGTATTGCCTCAATGAAATTGAATATTATTTCCTTGTTAAGGCATGTATATCCATTGTGAACGGTATTTGCTTTGTTCTAATTGTTACACGCCACATCTCGTGGGTATCTCACGCGACTTCACACCGCTTGTTTTGTAGTTTGGGGTGGTCATGTGGGTAAGTTTTACATATTCACTATACACTCAAGTCTAATACATGTGCTTGTGAATTTTTGCGTAATTTTCTCCACATGGCTTCCAAGCGACAACGTGGAGAAGGTTCTAGAAATGCCTTCATCCCAACCCAAATTTAATAGTCACGGGTTTCAGGAGTGTCGCTACCAAGACGCGCTACAATAAGATGGCAACTGCTCATTAGTCCCCTAACGTGGTTTAAGGTCCGATCAAACCAAGGATGGAGAAATAAAGCGTTGATGATTGTCGAAAGAAACTGGGTTCTCCTCATCAACAACCCTAATCTTAAAGTGATTGCGATCGTACCATGAAAGAATTCTATGCCAACGCTTTAATATGATCACCATGAAGTGTTTTGTGAGGGGAAAACAGTGGCAACCCGGAGAAGAGGACATAAATGGGTGATATCAAATGGATTTGGAGGAGCTTAACGATGAGTATGCCTACTTTTCCGAAGTCAAGGTCCGTGACTATGAGAAAATAATACGTGAGCTTTGTCAACCGGTGCACCACATGATAAATGCATAAACACGGCAAAGCATGACCTTCCCACATTCTCACCTCTCATTTATATGGGAAAGCGTGGTATGTCTTTATCATGCCAAACTCATGCCATGCACACATGTGAGCCATGTCACAAAAGAAAGAGCTATGTGCTTATATTCAATTATTTAAGGTTTGTAAATAAATGTTCATACCACGCCATCCAAAGCCAGCCCATTCTCTGCAAGATCTCGAGGAGGAACCACGTGAGGTTTACCCCATCCATCGTTAATTTGTGTTATATGTGCAAAGTTTGGGGTGAAATGGAAATCTGATGAGATGATTCAAACGCCTATGCCGCTTTTGGACCATAAGTCGATCAATGTATAAAGTGTGGATGTGGGGAAAATCACCTAGGGATTGGGTTTCATAATTCCCCAAGTTGAACCTACACAAGCCCCACCACCTCATGCTCCATCTACTTATGGCCCATCCGCAAGAACTCATCGTGGTGTGGTTCCCAAGTTGTCCAAATGAAATAGATGGATGGTTTTATAACACGGAATCCCAAAATGTACGCTTGTTCGAATGTCAAGACGTGATTTACAAATTCTTTGTTTACCAATTTGTCGCATGTAATGCACCGATCGTCCAATTACATCCGGTATGCTCACCTTAGCCAGCTTCCCCACCGCTCTTATTTCGCCAAGATTTCCTTCCATCAAGAGATGAGCCGAGGATGATGATGCTCCACCGCAGGCATAAGCTCGTTAGGGAAGTCCTCTGTTTTATATCGCTTTTATCTTTCACACGAGGACATTGCTTTCAGATAAGTTTGGGGGTAGTTTATTTTTATTTACATTAGTAGATTGTGATTGTTAATAGTTTGTGGATGCTTTTATTGTTATTAATGTTGCATTTAGGATCGCATGATAATTCCAAATATTTGATAAAGACGTATGTTCGGGGGTCGATGATGAAATTATAATTGCATGAACAAGTCTAGTAAGGATTGTTGAGTCGCTGATATCATTTTCTTGACATGATTTAAATCTTCATCTGCTTGAAACTCGATATTATAAGGATAACACATTTTGAAAAATGACCATGTTGGCTATGATAGTTTAAATGGATAAATAATAGAGTTCTAAAGGATGAATGCTAGTGAAATAAAGGATCAATTTGAATAACTAGTGAAGACGTAATTTAGACATAAACTTAAGTTTGGGGGGGAAAATATTTGGAATATATAAGCTTAAAAAAACACCGTGGCATGTTTGTCTAGTTTTGTGGCCTTTGTTACTCGAGTAAGTAAGCCCAATGGGATTGTTTTTTACACCTAGCTTCTAAGGTCTTTAATGGTTCGGGAGTCGTTGGTCGAAAAGCTCGTTAAGGTAGCAATCGAAAAGCCTAAGGGAATAAAGACAATGCATAGTCATGAGAAAGAAAAAAAATACAAATACAAATAAAGTTTTGAAAAGTAAAAAGCCCTGTTATAAAAAAAAAGAGAAAGAAGAGCATAAGTATTCCATTTGACTCTTGAATTTGGGTAATTGTTTAAGTTCAGTTGAAGCAAGTTTATTTGATGAGTTCTCAAGTTTACACTGTATGAGGCCTATTAAGAAAGCTATTATCTTTTATATTTTTGCTTTTCATTGGTTAGCATGGTTGTTGAACACACATTCACAATATCAGTAATAACAAATTTGGATTCATGGATTATTGCGATATTATTGATCTGCTTTAACATGATGTATTAGCATGTTTTTGTGATTTTTCTGAGGCCTATGGATATACGTGAGCTATTGTGTCGACGTCGGGATTTTTGGATGTCCCTTTTCGTTACTTGTTCTTTGGTGTTCTCATTTTAGGTGAGATTTGTTTGAAAAAACAAGTGAAAAGGTCCCATATGTATAATGTCGATTTATGGGATCAAGTAAGAGTCGCCAGATTGGTTTTTTAAATGGTTGTACCAACACAACCGAAAAAAGGTTTGCACATTAACCCAAATGATGTGACATCGATATATGTGCCTTTGAAACCGAGATTCATTTAGGGTCCCGACTTGGTTATGTAGGGGGAAGGTGTTAGCACCCCGACATCCGTGTTTACACACAAGGACCGCCTTCTTTTCAAGAAACTATTATCCGAAGTGTGTGTGTGGGTCAATGTGATGTTAAATGAAAGTTAGACGAGGCCTCGCTCAACCTATATACACGTAGTTTGAATTTATATAAAATTCGCTTTTAGCAAGATACGGCAATGATGTTTTATAAAAGAGGTTTTTCAAACCCCGATGCTCAATAGGAATTGAGACCTTTACACTCCCCATTTTATTAAGTGATCGGCTTGGTTGATTTTATTTGATTTAACGCGAAGCATCCGCATTTAAAAATAATATATAAAAAATAATGCCACTTCCTCGTGGGTATGGAAACCATCCGAGGAAACATCGACATCGCATAATAATTTACAAGTACCATACCTGAAAATGTCCATCCGGGAACCGAATCTAGATCCAATGAAATGAATCTGTGATCACATGATTCCTAGGTGCATGTAATATTGCAATTTGTATAAAAAGCAATAAGGTATATATATAAAAGTGGTAAATATATATATACGCATGGGTGATCACCAACCACTAAGCACCTCCATGGGGATCGTAAATATAAATAAAGTCAGAGATACACAACCACCATGAAGGAAACTCCAAAGTGATGTAATGTAAATAAAGTCAGAATGTTGCTAACCGCTAATGAAGTAACCTCCAGTGTGATGAAATGTAAAGAAAGTCAGAAAACTATCAACCGCCATGTAAGGGAACTCAAAGACAAAATAAAATATATATATATATATATATATATATATATATAATAATAAATGCACTTGATGTAAAATCTCAGCACATCGAACATAGTTCACCACGCTCATATATATAAGTATATATATATATATATAAGTTTAATAAACGCATTGCATCAAGTTCAGGCTCATCGAACAAAGTCCGACATACGCTTGATATATATATGTATATATATATATATATATATTAATAAACGCACTTGCATCAAGTTCAGGCTCAATCGAGGCATAACTCGATAATCTTAGTCAATATATATATAATATATATATACATGATCGAAGAAACCATTTTGATCAAGTCCCGCAAAAGCAAGCAACACGACTCTCAACGTAGAGGGGTGTGCAAAAGATGAAGAGAAAGACTCTAAAGTGTGTGAGAAGGCTTACAACTAATCGATAAAAAGGGCTTTATATCTTTAGAAAGGGTAAACACCGGGCTTTTGTGGGTACAAAAGAGGCTATATATGAGCTCACTGTGTGTTTGAAAGTGGGAAAAATACACCGTATGGCAAAGTGCAGAGCAAATTGTGCAGTGGTTTCCTTCTTCTTTCTCTTAAAATCAAGACCCAAGCCTCTTATTTACAAAGCAAAAGGTGTCTTGCAGGTGTACTGCAAATTTCACCGCAGTGTACCAGAGAAGGGTCGGTGCCGGCCCGGTTCGCTTCGGGTCGGGTCGTCTCAAAGCACGTGCACTCGTGCAATCAGAATGTCCACTCGGATTTTGAGAAGTACAACCGCATCCGCTTTTAGGTATCCAGACCTATTTCGGATTGGCCATTGTTGTCGAGAGTCAGACGATGGCATGGGATTAGAGTTTGTCAGACGAAGTCTTTGAAGATGGGACGATGCCCTCCTGGCCTTCAAGCTTCAACTTTCATTCGCTACCCCGCACAATAGTCACTCAGATTGGTTAGCCTTTCAGGACATTGTTACTGCGCAGAGACGAGATGTGGCATCATGTCGACGAGATGGCGATGTTGCTTGCCTCACCTGTTAGCCATCGCCTCGATTGGGCCGATAGTAGACGCTTGCTCGACATCACCGAGATTGTATCACGCATTTGTTCAAGGTCCTCATTGTCATCTTTGAGGTGTGCCCGCTTCCCGCTGTGATTGCCGTGTCGTACAAAGGTTTTTGTCAGGAGGCCGAGATTGAAGCCGATGGCATTTGGAACAAGCATTTCCGGGTTATCTCAAATCGCATTCCTTCGGGGTTATCACCAAGGTTGGTGGCTATTCCTATGGTTGGGATCGAGATCGGATACCTCGGGCTATCTCCAGATTAATCTGGCTTCTCCTAGATGTGTTCCAGATCAGATCTCGCGGTGTCTCGGATAAACCGAGGTTGAAACTGCATACCCAAGATCATGATCCGGTTAATGCCGTCAACTTTAGGTAGTATCCTGTGGATTTGTATTGTCTTTCGTGGTTCTCTAAAAGAATAATTTGTCCTCCCGTAATGTTAAGAATAAGAGCATAGAAAATTTCGAAAGTGTTCACAGATGCCCTCTTTATCATACTCACGCATGGCGATGCATGGGTAGGATAAAGAATCCTAGACACTTGAAATGCAAACCGAGATAAACATGGTGCTAAGGGTAAGAACATGATGCAAATGTATGACATGCAGTTGCGGGGTTGTCAGGCCCAATATGCCGGGATGATTGGCCGGTTCCCTCGTTGCTTTCAACCGGGATCGGGCACATCCACTCGTGATCCGATGTGTGTTTAATCTGTTAGGATATTGGTGTTGGAGTTATCACCAAATTCTCGTGTTCTTGACATCAAGGGTATCTCTTATGTGTAAGAGATCCGTGGGGATAAAGCTTGATCCGTATGAGGATGTGTATAACATATTCCATCATCTATCCTCTTTGATAATGTTGACCTCTCCCGGTTAGTATCGCCGTAATATGTCATGATTCTCATTGATTTTATCGCCAACAAAGAAATGTCGCCAAGGATGCTCGACCTTCGTTGACGCGGTGAATCAACGGTTGAAACATCCCGGGATATATGCCAAGGTTGCTTGGCCTTTGTACGATGTGTGAATCAATGGTCAAACTCATGGGAGATTGTCAAGGTCGCTTGACATTTGGCCGACGTAGTAGATCAACCCGAGCAGTTATGACCCCGGCTTGGCCGGATCCGTTTGGGAATATGAGCAATTGGTATAGAACCTCGAATAACTCTATAGCTCGACGAGCAGTTTAAATGCTATCTATCAAATGATGTCAAGGTCGCATTGGGCTTCGCTGACGAATACGGCAATGGATGAACATGTTGTAACCCCCGTTGGGGACTCACATTGCCAGAACTTCTGTCGTGGGACCTATTGGGACGACAAGCACGCATTTAACTACCGAATCTGCTTCTCAACACTTCGACGGGTTTACTCGCCATCGGCTTAAAATAATGTCAAGGTCGCTTTGACCTTCGCTGATAGGATTGTCAATCCGGATGAACGTGTCAGAAATTCCCCATCTGGAATCTACGCCAGAACTTCTGCTTCTGGGATTCACGGAGGGTAATGACCCGAGTCGGGCGCAGATCGGACCTATATAAGGTATCGCCAATGTGATTTACGATAACCGAGGTCAATCGGCGAGTATACCTTGTGTTCAAAGTGACTACCAATGAGTGACGGTGATTCAAAGTCTCATCCGAGAAGACCGTGATCAGTATGTTGTTTCGCTTCAATCGCACGGCATTTTTATTCTCGATTTGACCTTTCTAGCCCGTGAAGAACTCCGCTTCAACTCGAATCGACCGAGCCGTAGGGTGGGACCCACATAGAGGAGCCGCAGCATTCGCTACGCTTCGCAGTAGCCTCGCTGCCAGCGTGGATGATAAATCCCAAAGAAGCTTCACTTCACAAGTCACTTTCAACTTGTTTCACTTTAGAAAACCGCGAGCCACTTCAGATTTCTTCGAGTTCAGCCGCTTCAAAATTTCACACCGCATAAGTGTTCTACACTATTCGTAACGCTGCATGTATTTTTTTCTAGTTTCGTCATTGTTAGATTGTGAGATATTGCATTTAAATGCATCTAAACACATAAGAGTGATTATGTATGAACAAACGACTTAATAAAAAATATTCAACATAGTAAATGTTAGTATTAAACCATGTCAACATAATGATGTGAAAAATTTAACTTCTAAGACAATAAATTGGCACCTTTTTCTCGCTATTTTTTTGTCTATTTGAGGTCCAATGAGCAAAAGGTGAAAGGCAAGATACTCCTAGCATTGAGGTTGGCCTTATACATGATGAGTTTGATTTCTAATGCATATATTATGATATGACTTTTGGGGTGTGTCTTATCGAATGGTTACACCTAGACACGCCTGCACAATGCATGTGGATAATCATATTTTCAAAGGAGACTATGGTAAATTTTTCCAAATGTAGTATTGGGTAGTCATGCATTCTAACTCTATTATATATTAAAGTAAATGCATGTATGCATATAGTCATATAATGCATTTTAGAAAGCTCGCTTAAGTCGATACACCCTTTCTCGAGGTGATTTGGAGACTTGTTGTCCAGATATTATGGATCCGAATCACTCAGAAAGGTTCTTACAGAGATTCTCCGCAGGCGACGGCGGAGGGCTTCAAGTGCCTCGTCTCGTTTCGCTGCATGCCGGCCTTCATCGGTTGGTGGAGGCCGTGATTCGCCCCATCCAAGTAGAGGTTCCAGACGCTGAGGATTGGGGAGGTGGATATTGAGGATCCCGCCTCGCTGCATACATATCCTCGCAGGAGCTTACGAAAGCATCCAGACGTGAACCCGTAGTTGCTAGGTGATTTGGGTAGACACCCATCGATGTACTTGCATGCTAACGAGGTATGACGCTTGACTTTATCTTCCTTCTTTCCTATTGATGAGGATTAAAAGGGTCCTGATGTTGATCCGCTTCATGCAGTTCCGTGTTTACTGACCTCGGGGAACTGGTTTAGCATCCACCCGGCGTACCAAAGCGCTCATCCTAATTATAGAGCAAGAGGCATGAGTGGGGATTTGGGAATTTTTCTTTATCCTTCCCCGTCGTTGTCCCCTCGGGTTACCTCAAGGCATTGTCTCGAAGCGATGGTTTCATCGACTCAATACCCACTCATTGGATTGCGAGGTGATGATGACGCCTATGGATTGGCGATTTATCGCGTGTATGGATTTTGAGGGAGCCGCCTCGCACGGCTAATATCACCCCTCACCGTCGTCCGATCCTTGTTAGAGTTCTGAATGCAGGTGCGCCAAAGGTAGGGATCGTCTGCTCAGTCCTTCGAGCGAGATGCAGCATGAAGCGGGCTATCGAGTGAGCCCACGATCGATGATGTCAGATCGTGGATCGCCTCTACACGCGATTGTTCCCGATAATCATTCGAGGTCGCCTATAGCGAGATAACTCTTCCACCAGATCTTCGTTTCGGTCACAGCACACGCGATGTGGACCGTGATAGAGAGTACGATTGGGGCTCTACACCTTTGCCTATTTCCTCCGGGCACGATCCGCGCTTCATGGGGTTCGACCGAGGCAGCTAGATTTTACCCGTCACCGGGTGAGTATTTCTCTTGTCTTTTCCTTTCACAAAGTTAAGAGTGTTTATCGACAAGCAGATGTTTTGCCATCAGGTTGGAAGTTTTGGGCCCATGCCAGAGGCTTCCATGTTTACGCCATGTGAGTGCAAGTAGCTTAGATACCTATCCACGAGGACTACGATGTCATCATTCTATTTTTCCAGAGGTCCCTCAGATCTAAGGGCTTCGCCATTCGCCAGATGCAAACGGAGTTGTCGACAATGACGCCCATCATACGGCTTCCATATTCGGGGGATCATTTGATCATCGGCTTTGAGGATGGACACCCCTACCGAGTAGTAGTATTTGATTTCCACCCCAAGATTTCCTTTTCACCGATGGAGGCTAGAGCTCTATTTAG